>JAUIMM010000099.1:0-600000 GCA_031769625.1 Taudactylus pleione
TGTTTGGAAATGGAATTTTTGCAAATAATGCTTCATAAGTGAAGTGAAGTCCATCGCCTCAACCACTCGGCCACCTCATCTTTCTGGCACAAATAAAGAAGGGTTTTCTGGACACCACTTGTCATATTTTAAATCAATTCTTTATACATTGTTGGTTCTGTTCTCAGCAATATCACAGGCTTGTTAGCAAGTCCACTTTCAAGTGAGCCTTTGCTTAAGGAACATTTATTTTACTTTAAACGTAACCTATATTTGTAAACTACTTCACCATCATGTTGATCCATCACAAATGACAAAAAATCATAACATACACTTCTGGCCAATGACATGACTTCTACTATAACAGTAATGGTAGATTTTCACTAATGTGTGCCTATGTATGTCTTGAATGAAAAGTATTATTCATTGAAGTAGATTTCTTAATTAAACTAGTTTATTTTTGACATTTGAGTGTCAGCTTCACTTATGAACTATATTTGTGAACTACTACACAATCATGTTGATCCATCACAAATGACAAAAAATCATAGCAAACACATCTGGCCAATGACATGACTTCTACTATAACAGTAATGGTAGATTTTCACTAAATGTGTGCTATGTATGTCTTGAATAAAAAGTATTGTTCATTGAAGTAGATTTCTTAATTGAACTAGTTTATTTTTGACCTTTGAGTGTCAGCTTCACTTATGAAGCATTATTTGCAAAAAATCCATTTCCAAGCCGACGAGGATGGGATTTGAACCCATGCGTGCAGTGCATAATGGATTAGCAGTCCATCGCCTTAACCACTCGGCCACCTCGTCTTTCTGCACAAGTAGAGAAGGGTTTTCTGACACCACATGTCATATTTTAAATCAATTGTTTTATATATTGTTGGTTGTGTTCTCAGCAATATCCACAGGCTTGTTAGCAAGTCCACTTTCAAGTGAGCCTTTGCTTAAAGAACATTTATTTTACTTTAAACGTAACCTATATTTGTAAACTACTTCACCATCATTTTGATCTATCACAAATGACAAAAAATCATAACATAGACATCTGGCCAATGACATGACTTCTACTATAAGAGTAATGGTAGCTTTTCACTAAATGTGTGCTATGTATGTCTTGAATGAAAAGTATTGTTCATTGAAGTAGATTTCTTAATTGAACCTAGTTTATTTTTCACATTGAGTGTCAGCTTCACTTATGAAGCATTATTTGCAAAAATTCCATTTCCAGCAAACAATTCCAAAACCGACGAGGATGGGCTTTGAACCCATGCGTTGCAGAGTGAAGTGAAGTGAAGTCCATCGCCTCAACCACTCGGCAACCTCGTCTTTCTGGCACAAATAAAGAAGGGTTTTCTGACACCACTTGTCATATTTTAAATCAATTCTTTATACATTGTTGGTTCTGTTCTCAGCAATATCACAGGCTTGTTAGCAAGTCCCACTTTCAAGTGAGCCTTTGCTTAAAGAACATTTATTTTACTTTAAACGTAACCTATATTTGTGAACTACTACACCATCATGTTGATCCATCACAAACGACAAAAAATCATAACATACACATCTGGCCAATGACATGACTTCTACTATAACAGTAATGTTAGATTTTCACTAAATGTGTTCTATGTATGTCTTTAATGAAAAGCATTGTTCATTGAAGTAGATTTCTTATTTGAACTAGTTTATTTTTGACATTTGAGTGTCAGCTTCACTTATGAAGCATTATTTGCAAAAATTAAATTTCCAAGCAAACAATTCCAAGTTGACAAGGATGGGATTTGAACCCATGCGTGCAGAGCACAATGGATTAGCAGTCCATCGCCTAAACCACTCGGCCACCTCATCTTTCTGGCACAAGTAGAGAAGGGTTTTCTGACACCACTTGTCATATTTTAAATCAATTCTTTATACATTGTTGGTTGTGTTCTCAGCAATATCACAGGCATGTTAGCAAGTCCACTTTCAACTGAGCCCTTTGCTTAAAGAACATTTATTTTACTTTAAACGTAACCTATATTTGTAAACTACTCACCATCATTTTGATCCATCACAAATGACAAAAAATCAAAACATAGACATCTGGCCAATGACATGACTTCTACTATAAGAGTAATGGTAGATTTTCACTAAATGTGTGCTATGTATGTCTTGAATGAAAGTATTATTCATTGAAGTAGATTTCTTAATTAAACTAGTTTATTTTTGACATTTGAGTGTCAGCTTCACTTATGAACCTATATTTGTGAACTACTACACAATCATGTTGATCCATCACAAATGACAAAAAATCATAGCAAACACATCTGGCCAATGACATGACTTCTACTATAACAGTAATGGTAGATTTTCACTAAATGTGTGCTATGTATGTCTTGAATGAAAAGTATTGTTCATTGAAGTAGATTCTTAATTGAACTAGTTTATTTTTGACATTTGAGTGTCAGCTTCACTTATGAAGCATTATTTGCAAAAATTCCATTTCCAAGCAAACAATTCCAAACCGACGAGGATGGGCTTTGAAACATGCGTGCAGAGCACAATGGATTAGCAGTCCACCGCCTTACCACTCGGCCACCTCGTCTTTCTGGCACAAACAAAGAAGGGTTTTCTGACACCACTTGTCATATTTTAAATCAATTCTTTAAACATTGATGGTTGTGTTCTCATCAATATCACAGGCTTGTTAGCAAGTCCACTTTCAAGTGAGCCTTTGCTTAAAGAACATTTATTTTTACTTTAAACGTAACCTATATTTGTGAACTACTACACCATCATGTTGATCCATCACAAATGACAAAAAAATCATAACATACACATCTGGCCAATGACATGACTTCTACTATAACAGTAATGGTAGATTTTCACTAAATGTGTGCTATGTATGTCTTGAAAGAAAAAGTAATTGTTCATTGAAGTAGATTTCTTAATTGAACTAGTTTATTTTTGACATTTGAGTGTCAGCTTCACTTATGAACCTATATTTGTGAACTACTACACAATCATGTTGATCCATCACAAATGACAAAAAAACTCATAAGATATACATCTGGCCAATGACATGACTTCTACTATAATAGTAATGGTAGATTTTCACTAAATGTGTGCTATGTATGTCTTGAATGAAAACTATTGTTCATTGAAGTAGATTTCTTAATTGAACTAGTTTATTTTTGACATTTGAGTGTCAGCTTTACTTATGAAGCATTATTTGCAAAAAATCAATTTCCAAGCAAACAATTCCAAGTCGACGAGGATGGGCTTTTGAACCCATGCGTGCAGAGCACAATGGATTGTGCTCTGCATGCATGGGTTCAAATCACATCCTCATCGGTTTGGAATTGTTTGCTTGGAAATGAATTTTTGCAATAATGCTTCATAAGTGAAGTGAAGTGAAGTCCATCGCCTCAACCACTCGGCCCACCTCGTCTTTCTGGCACAAATAAAGAAGGGTTTTCTGACACCACTTGTCATATTTTAAATCAATTCTTTATACATTGTTGGTTCTGTTCTCAGCAATATCACAGGCTTGTTAGCAAGTCCACTTTCAAGTGAGCCTTTGCTTAAAGAACATTTATTTTACTTTAAACGTAACCTATATTTTGTGAACTACTTCACCATCATTTTGATCCATCACAAATGACAAAAAATCATAACATAAGACATCTGACCAATGACATGACTTCTACTATAAGAGTAATGGGTAGCTTTTCACTAAATGTGTTCTATGTATGTCTTTAATGAAAAGCATTGTTCATTGAAGTAGATTTCTTAATTGAACTAGTTTATTTTTGACATTTGAGTGTCAGCTTCACTTATGAAGCATTATTTGCAAAAATTAAATTTTCCAAGCAAACAATTCCAAGTCGACGAGGATGGGATTTGAACCCATGCGTGCAGAGCACAATGGATTAGCAGTCCATCGCCTTAACCACTCGGCCCACCTCATCTTTCTGCACAAGTAGAGAAGGGTTTTCGGACACCAATTGTCATATTTTAAATCAATTCTTTATACATTGTTGGTTGTGTTCTCAGCAATATCACAGGCATGTTTAGCAAGTCGACTTTCAAGTGAGCCTTTGCTTAAAGAACATTTATTTTACTTTAAACGTAACCTATATTTGTAAACTACTTCACCATCATTTTGATCCATCACAAATGACAAAAAATCAAAACATAGACATCTGGCCAATGACATGACTTCTACTATAAGAGTAATGGTAGATTTTCACTAAATGTGTGCTATGTATGTCTTGAATGAAAAGTATTGTTCATTGAAGTAGATTTCTTAATTGAACTAGTTTATTTTTGACATTTGAGTGTCAGCTTCACTTATGAAGCATTATTGCAAAAATTCCATTTCCAAGCAAACAATTCCAAACCGACGAGGATGGGCTTTGAACCCATGCATGCAGAGCACAATGGATTGTGCTCTGCATGCATGTGTTCAAAGCCCATCCTCGTCGGTTTGGAATTGTTTGTTTGGAAATGGAATTTTTGCAAATAATGCTTCATAAGTGAAGTGAAGTCCATCGCCTCAACCACTCGGCCACCTCATCTTTCTGGCACAAATAAAGAAGGGTTTTCTGACACCAACTTGTCATATTTTAAATCAATTCTTTATACATTGTTGGTTGTTCTGTTCTCAGCAATATCACAGGCTTGTTAGCAAGTCCACTTTCAAGTGAGGCCTTTGCTTAAGGAACATTTATTTTACTTTAAACGTAACCTATATTTGTAAACTACTTCACCATCATGTTGATCCATCACAAATGACAAAAAATCATAACATACACTTCTGGCCAATGACCATGACTTCTACTATAACAGTAATGGTAGATTTTCACTAAATGTGTGCTATGTATGTCTTGAATGAAAAGTATTATTCATTGAAGTAGATTTCTTAATTAAACTAGTTTATTTTTGACATTTGAGTGTCAGCTTCACTTATGAACCTATATTTGTGAACTACTACACAATCATGTTGATCCATCACAAATGACAAAAAATCATAGCAAACACATCTGGCCAATGACATGACTTCTACTATAACAGTAATGGTAGATTTTCACTAAATGTGTGCTATGTATGTCTTGAATAAAAAGTATTGTTCATTGAAGTAGATTTCTTAATTGAACTAGTTTATTTTTGACCTTTGAGTGTCAGCTTCACTTATGAAGCATTATTTGCAAAAAATCCATTTCCAAGCCGACGAGGATGGGATTTGAACCCATGCGTGCAGTGCATAATGGATTAGCAGTCCATCGCCTTAACCACTCGGCCACCTCGTCTTTCTGGCACAAGTAGAGAAGGGTTTTCTGACACCACTTGTCATATTTTAAATCAATTGTTTATATATTGTTGGTTGTGTTCTCAGCAATATCACAGGCTTGTTAGCAAGTCCACTTTCAAGTGAGCCTTTGCTTAAAGAACATTTATTTTACTTTAAACGTAACCTATATTTGTAAACTACTTCACCATCATTTTGATCTATCACAAATGACAAAAAATCATAACATAGACATCTTGGCCAATGACATGACTTCTACTATAAGAGTAATGGTAGCTTTTCACTAAATGTGTGCTATGTATGTCTTGAATGAAAAGTATTGTTCATTGAAGTAGATTTCTTATTGAACTAGTTTATTTTTCACATTTGAGTGTCAGCTTCACTTATGAAGCATTATTTGCAAAAATTCCATTTCCAAGCAAACAATTCCAAACCGACGAGGATGGGCTTTGAACCCATGCGTGCAGAGTGAAGTGAAGTGAAGTCCATCGCCTCAACCACTCGGCAACCTCGTCTTTCTGGCACAAATAAAGAAGGGTTTTCTGACACCACTTGTCATATTTTAAATCAATTCTTTATACATTGTTGGTTCTGTTCTCAGCAATATCACAGGCTTGTTAGCAAGTCCACTTTCAAGTGAGCCTTTGCTTAAAGAACATTTATTTTACTTTAAACGTAACCTATATTTGTGAACTACTACACCATCATGTTGATCCATCACAAACGACAAAAAATCATAACATACACATCTGGCCAATGACATGACTTCTACTATAACAGTAATGTTAGATTTTCACTAAATGTGTTCTATGTATGTCTTTAATGAAAAGCATTGTTCATTGAAGTAGATTTCTTATTTGAACTAGTTTATTTTTGACATTTGAGTGTCAGCTTCACTTATGAAGCATTATTTGCAAAAATTAAATTTCCAAGCAAACAATTCCAAGTTGACAAGGATGGGATTTGAACCCATGCGTGCAGAGCACAATGGATTAGCAGTCCATCGCCTAAACCACTCGGCCACCTCATCTTTCTGGCACAAGTAGAGAAGGGTTTTCTGACACCACTTGTCATATTTTAAATCAATTCTTTATACATTGTTGGTTGTGTTCTCAGCAATATCACAGGCATGTTAGCAAGTCCACTTTCAACTGAGCCTTTGCTTAAAGAACATTTATTTTACTTTAAACGTAACCTATATTTGTAAACTACTTCACCATCATTTTGATCCATCACAAATGACAAAAAATCAAAACATAGACATCTGGCCAATGACATGACTTCTACTATAAGAGTAATGGTAGATTTTCACTAAATGTGTGCTATGTATGTCTTGAATGAAAAGTATTATTCATTGAAGTAGATTTCTTAATTAAACTAGTTTATTTTTGACATTTGAGTGTCAGCTTCACTTATGAACCTATATTTGTGAACTACTACACAATCATGTTGATCCATCACAAATGACAAAAAATCATAGCAAACACATCTGGCCAATGACATGACTTCTACTATAACAGTAATGGTAGATTTTCACTAAATGTGTGCTATGTATGTCTTGAATGAAAAGTATTGTTCATTGAAGTAGATTTCTTAATTGAACTAGTTTATTTTTGACATTTGAGTGTCAGCTTCACTTATGAAGCATTATTTGCAAAAATTCCATTTCCAAGCAAACAATTCCAAACCGACGAGGATGGGCTTTGAAACCATGCGTGCAGAGCACAATGGATTAGCAGTCCACCGCCTTAACCACTCGGCCACCTCGTCTTTCTGGCACAAACAAAGAAGGGTTTTCTGACACCACTTGTCATATTTTAAATCAATTCTTTAAACATTGATGGTTGTGTTCTCATCAATATCACAGGCTTGTTAGCAAGTCCACTTTCAAGTGAGCCTTTGCTTAAAGAACATTTATTTTACTTTAAACGTAACCTATATTTGTGAACTACTACACCATCATGTTGATCCATCACAAATGACAAAAAAATCATAACATACACATCTGGCCAATGACATGACTTCTACTATAACAGTAATGGTAGATTTTCACTAAATGTGTGCTATGTATGTCTTGAAAGAAAAGTATTGTTCATTGAAGTAGATTTCTTAATTGAACTAGTTTATTTTTGACATTTGAGTGTCAGCTTCACTTATGAACCTATATTTGTGAACTACTACACAATCATGTTGATCCATCACAAATGACAAAAAAATCATAAGATATACATCTGGCCAATGACATGACTTCTACTATAATAGTAATGGTAGATTTTCACTAAATGTTTGCTATGTATGTCTTGAATGAAAACTATTGTTCATTGAAGTAGATTTCTTAATTGAACTAGTTTATTTTTGACATTTGAGTGTCAGCTTTACTTATGAAGCATTATTTGCAAAAAATCAATTTCCAAGCAAACAATTCCAAGTCGACGAGGATGGGCTTTGAACCCATGCGTGCAGAGCACAATGGATTGTGCTCTGCATGCATGGGTTCAAATCACATCCTCATCGGTTTGGAATTGTTTGCTTGGAAATGGAATTTTTGCAAATAATGCTTCATAAGTGAAGTGAAGTGAAGTCCATCGCCTCAACCACTCGGCCACCTCGTCTTTCTGGCACAAATAAAGAAGGGTTTTCTGACACCACTTGTCATATTTTAAATCAATTCTTTATACATTGTTGGTTCTGTTCTCAGCAATATCACAGGCTTGTTAGCAAGTCCACTTTCAAGTGAGCCTTTGCTTAAAGAACATTTATTTTACTTTAAACGTAACCTATATTTGTGAACTACTTCACCATCATTTTGATCCATCACAAATGACAAAAAATCATAACATAGACATCTGACCAATGACATGACTTCTACTATAAGAGTAATGGTAGCTTTTCACTAAATGTGTTCTATGTATGTCTTTAATGAAAAGCATTGTTCATTGAAGTAGATTTCTTAATTGAACTAGTTTATTTTTGACATTTGAGTGTCAGCTTCACTTATGAAGCATTATTTGCAAAAATTAAATTTCCAAGCAAACAATTCCAAGTCGACGAGGATGGGATTTGAACCCATGCGTGCAGAGCACAATGGATTAGCAGTCCATCGCCTTAACCACTCGGCCACCTCATCTTTCTGGCACAAGTAGAGAAGGGTTTTCGGACACCAATTGTCATATTTTAAATCAATTCTTTATACATTGTTGGTTGTGTTCTCAGCAATATCACAGGCATGTTAGCAAGTCGACTTTCAAGTGAGCCTTTGCTTAAAGAACATTTATTTTACTTTAAACGTAACCTATATTTGTAAACTACTTCACCATCATTTTGATCCATCACAAATGACAAAAAATCAAAACATAGACATCTGGCCAATGACATGACTTCTACTATAAGAGTAATGGTAGATTTTCACTAAATGTGTGCTATGTATGTCTTGAATGAAAAGTATTGTTCATTGAAGTAGATTTCTTAATTGAACTAGTTTATTTTTGACATTTGAGTGTCAGCTTCACTTATGAAGCATTATTTGCAAAAATTCCATTTCCAAGCAAACAATTCCAAACCGACGAGGATGGGCTTTGAACCCATGCATGCAGAGCACAATGGATTGTGCTCTGCATGCATGTGTTCAAAGCCCATCCTCGTCGGTTTGGAATTGTTTGTTTGGAAATGGAATTTTTGCAAATAATGCTTCATAAGTGAAGTGAAGTCCATCGCCTCAACCACTCGGCCACCTCATCTTTCTGGCACAAATAAAGAAGGGTTTTCTGACACCACTTGTCATATTTTAAATCAATTCTTTATACATTGTTGGTTCTGTTCTCAGCAATATCACAGGCTTGTTAGCAAGTCCACTTTCAAGTGAGCCTTTGCTTAAGGAACATTTATTTTACTTTAAACGTAACCTATATTTGTAAACTACTTCACCATCATGTTGATCCATCACAAATGACAAAAAATCATAACATACACTTCTGGCCAATGACATGACTTCTACTATAACAGTAATGGTAGATTTTCACTAAATGTGTGCTATGTATGTCTTGAATGAAAAGTATTATTCATTGAAGTAGATTTCTTAATTAAACTAGTTTATTTTTGACATTTGAGTGTCAGCTTCACTTATGAACCTATATTTGTGAACTACTACACAATCATGTTGATCCATCACAAATGACAAAAAATCATAGCAAACACATCTGGCCAATGACATGACTTCTACTATAACAGTAATGGTAGATTTTCACTAAATGTGTGCTATGTATGTCTTGAATAAAAAGTATTGTTCATTGAAGTAGATTTCTTAATTGAACTAGTTTATTTTTGACCTTTGAGTGTCAGCTTCACTTATGAAGCATTATTTGCAAAAAATCCATTTCCAAGCCGACGAGGATGGGATTTGAACCCATGCGTGCAGTGCATAATGGATTAGCAGTCCATCGCCTTAACCACTCGGCCACCTCGTCTTTCTGGCACAAGTAGAGAAGGGTTTTCTGACACCACTTGTCATATTTTAAATCAATTGTTTATATATTGTTGGTTGTGTTCTCAGCAATATCACAGGCTTGTTAGCAAGTCCACTTTCAAGTGAGCCTTTGCTTAAAGAACATTTATTTTACTTTAAACGTAACCTATATTTGTAAACTACTTCACCATCATTTTGATCTATCACAAATGACAAAAAATCATAACATAGACATCTGGCCAATGACATGACTTCTACTATAAGAGTAATGGTAGCTTTTCACTAAATGTGTGCTATGTATGTCTTGAATGAAAAGTATTGTTCATTGAAGTAGATTTCTTAATTGAACTAGTTTATTTTTCACATTTGAGTGTCAGCTTCACTTATGAAGCATTATTTGCAAAAATTCCATTTCCAAGCAAACAATTCCAAACCGACGAGGATGGGCTTTGAACCCATGCGTGCAGAGTGAAGTGAAGTGAAGTCCATCGCCTCAACCACTCGGCAACCTCGTCTTTCTGGCACAAATAAAGAAGGGTTTTCTGACACCACTTGTCATCTTTTAAATCAATTCTTTATACATTGTTGGTTCTGTTCTCAGCAATATCACAGGCTTGTTAGCAAGTCCACTTTCAAGTGAGCCTTTGCTTAAAGAACATTTATTTTACTTTAAACGTAACCTATATTTGTGAACTACTACACCATCATGTTGATCCATCACAAACGACAAAAAATCATAACATACACATCTGGCCAATGACATGACTTCTACTATAACAGTAATGTTAGATTTTCACTAAATGTGTTCTATGTATGTCTTTAATGAAAAGCATTGTTCATTGAAGTAGATTTCTTATTTGAACTAGTTTATTTTTGACATTTGAGTGTCAGCTTCACTTATGAAGCATTATTTGCAAAAATTAAATTTCCAAGCAAACAATTCCAAGTTGACAAGGATGGGAATTGAACCCATGCGTGCAGAGCACAATGGATTAGCAGTCCATCGCCTAAACCACTCGGCCACCTCATCTTTCTGGCACAAGTAGAGAAGGGTTTTCTGACACCACTTGTCATATTTTAAATCAATTCTTTATACATTGTTGGTTGTGTTCTCAGCAATATCACAGGCATGTTAGCAAGTCCACTTTCAACTGAGCCTTTGCTTAAAGAACATTTATTTTACTTTAAACGTAACCTATATTTGTAAACTACTTCACCATCATTTTGATCCATCACAAATGACAAAAAATCAAAACATAGACATCTGGCCAATGACATGACTTCTACTATAAGAGTAATGGTAGATTTTCACTAAATGTGTGCTATGTATGTCTTGAATGAAAAGTATTATTCATTGAAGTAGATTTCTTAATTAAACTAGTTTATTTTTGACATTTGAGTGTCAGCTTCACTTATGAACCTATATTTGTGAACTACTACACAATCATGTTGATCCATCACAAATGACAAAAAATCATAGCAAACACATCTGGCCAATGACATGACTTCTACTATAACAGTAATGGTAGATTTTCACTAAATGTGTGCTATGTATGTCTTGAATGAAAAGTATTGTTCATTGAAGTAGATTTCTTAATTGAACTAGTTTATTTTTGACATTTGAGTGTCAGCTTCACTTATGAAGCATTATTTGCAAAAATTCCATTTCCAAGCAAACAATTCCAAACCGACGAGGATGGGCTTTGAAACCATGCGTGCAGAGCACAATGGATTAGCAGTCCACCGCCTTAACCACTCGGCCACCTCGTCTTTCTGGCACAAACA
This sequence comes from Taudactylus pleione, assembly GCA_031769625.1. Lineage (NCBI taxonomy): Eukaryota > Metazoa > Chordata > Amphibia > Anura > Myobatrachidae > Taudactylus > Taudactylus pleione. Next base: position 11,528 of record JAUIMM010000099.1, read on the forward strand.
AAGAAGGGTTTTCTGACACCACTTGTCATATTTTAAATCAATTCTTTAAACATTGATGGTTGTGTTCTCATCAATATCACAGGCTTGTTAGCAAGTCCACTTTCAAGTGAGCCTTTGCTTAAAGAACATTTATTTTACTTTAAACGTAACCTATATTTGTGAACTACTACACCATCATGTTGATCCATCACAAATGACAAAAAAATCATAACATACACATCTGGCCAATGACATGACTTCTACTATAACAGTAATGGTAGATTTTCACTAAATGTGTGCTATGTATGTCTTGAAAGAAAAGTATTGTTCATTGAAGTAGATTTCTTAATTGAACTAGTTTATTTTTGACATTTGAGTGTCAGCTTCACTTATGAACCTATATTTGTGAACTACTACACAATCATGTTGATCCATCACAAATGACAAAAAAATCATAAGATATACATCTGGCCAATGACATGACTTCTACTATAATAGTAATGGTAGATTTTCACTAAATGTTTGCTATGTATGTCTTGAATGAAAACTATTGTTCATTGAAGTAGATTTCTTAATTGAACTAGTTTATTTTTGACATTTGAGTGTCAGCTTTACTTATGAAGCATTATTTGCAAAAAATCAATTTCCAAGCAAACAATTCCAAGTCGACGAGGATGGGCTTTGAACCCATGCGTGCAGAGCACAATGGATTGTGCTCTGCATGCATGGGTTCAAATCACATCCTCATCGGTTTGGAATTGTTTGCTTGGAAATGGAATTTTTGCAAATAATGCTTCATAAGTGAAGTGAAGTGAAGTCCATCGCCTCAACCACTCGGCCACCTCGTCTTTCTGGCACAAATAAAGAAGGGTTTTCTGACACCACTTGTCATATTTTAAATCAATTCTTTATACATTGTTGGTTCTGTTCTCAGCAATATCACAGGCTTGTTAGCAAGTCCACTTTCAAGTGAGCCTTTGCTTAAAGAACATTTATTTTACTTTAAACGTAACCTATATTTGTGAACTACTTCACCATCATTTTGATCCATCACAAATGACAAAAAATCATAACATAGACATCTGACCAATGACATGACTTCTACTATAAGAGTAATGGTAGCTTTTCACTAAATGTGTTCTATGTATGTCTTTAATGAAAAGCATTGTTCATTGAAGTAGATTTCTTAATTGAACTAGTTTATTTTTGACATTTGAGTGTCAGCTTCACTTATGAAGCATTATTTGCAAAAATTAAATTTCCAAGCAAACAATTCCAAGTCGACGAGGATGGGATTTGAACCCATGCGTGCAGAGCACAATGGATTAGCAGTCCATCGCCTTAACCACTCGGCCACCTCATCTTTCTGGCACAAGTAGAGAAGGGTTTTCGGACACCAATTGTCATATTTTAAATCAATTCTTTATACATTGTTGGTTGTGTTCTCAGCAATATCACAGGCATGTTAGCAAGTCGACTTTCAAGTGAGCCTTTGCTTAAAGAACATTTATTTTACTTTAAACGTAACCTATATTTGTAAACTACTTCACCATCATTTTGATCCATCACAAATGACAAAAAATCAAAACATAGACATCTGGCCAATGACATGACTTCTACTATAAGAGTAATGGTAGATTTTCACTAAATGTGTGCTATGTATGTCTTGAATGAAAAGTATTGTTCATTGAAGTAGATTTCTTAATTGAACTAGTTTATTTTTGACATTTGAGTGTCAGCTTCACTTATGAAGCATTATTTGCAAAAATTCCATTTCCAAGCAAACAATTCCAAACCGACGAGGATGGGCTTTGAACCCATGCATGCAGAGCACAATGGATTGTGCTCTGCATGCATGTGTTCAAAGCCCATCCTCGTCGGTTTGGAATTGTTTGTTTGGAAATGGAATTTTTGCAAATAATGCTTCATAAGTGAAGTGAAGTCCATCGCCTCAACCACTCGGCCACCTCATCTTTCTGGCACAAATAAAGAAGGGTTTTCTGACACCACTTGTCATATTTTAAATCAATTCTTTATACATTGTTGGTTCTGTTCTCAGCAATATCACAGGCTTGTTAGCAAGTCCACTTTCAAGTGAGCCTTTGCTTAAGGAACATTTATTTTACTTTAAACGTAACCTATATTTGTAAACTACTTCACCATCATGTTGATCCATCACAAATGACAAAAAATCATAACATACACTTCTGGCCAATGACATGACTTCTACTATAACAGTAATGGTAGATTTTCACTAAATGTGTGCTATGTATGTCTTGAATGAAAAGTATTATTCATTGAAGTAGATTTCTTAATTAAACTAGTTTATTTTTGACATTTGAGTGTCAGCTTCACTTATGAACCTATATTTGTGAACTACTACACAATCATGTTGATCCATCACAAATGACAAAAAATCATAGCAAACACATCTGGCCAATGACATGACTTCTACTATAACAGTAATGGTAGATTTTCACTAAATGTGTGCTATGTATGTCTTGAATAAAAAGTATTGTTCATTGAAGTAGATTTCTTAATTGAACTAGTTTATTTTTGACCTTTGAGTGTCAGCTTCACTTATGAAGCATTATTTGCAAAAAATCCATTTCCAAGCCGACGAGGATGGGATTTGAACCCATGCGTGCAGTGCATAAAGGATTAGCAGTCCATCGCCTTAACCACTCGGCCACCTCGTCTTTCTGGCACAAGTAGAGAAGGGTTTTCTGACACCACTTGTCATATTTTAAATCAATTGTTTATATATTGTTGGTTGTGTTCTCAGCAATATCACAGGCTTGTTAGCAAGTCCACTTTCAAGTGAGCCTTTGCTTAAAGAACATTTATTTTACTTTAAACGTAACCTATATTTGTAAACTACTTCACCATCATTTTGATCTATCACAAATGACAAAAAATCATAACATAGACATCTGGCCAATGACATGACTTCTACTATAAGAGTAATGGTAGCTTTTCACTAAATGTGTGCTATGTATGTCTTGAATGAAAAGTATTGTTCATTGAAGTAGATTTCTTAATTGAACTAGTTTATTTTTCACATTTGAGTGTCAGCTTCACTTATGAAGCATTATTTGCAAAAATTCCATTTCCAAGCAAACAATTCCAAACCGACGAGGATGGGCTTTGAACCCATGCGTGCAGAGTGAAGTGAAGTGAAGTCCATCGCCTCAACCACTCGGCAACCTCGTCTTTCTGGCACAAATAAAGAAGGGTTTTCTGACACCACTTGTCATATTTTAAATCAATTCTTTATACATTGTTGGTTCTGTTCTCAGCAATATCACAGGCTTGTTAGCAAGTCCACTTTCAAGTGAGCCTTTGCTTAAAGAACATTTATTTTACTTTAAACGTAACCTATATTTGTGAACTACTACACCATCATGTTGATCCATCACAAACGACAAAAAATCATAACATACACATCTGGCCAATGACATGACTTCTACTATAACAGTAATGTTAGATTTTCACTAAATGTGTTCTATGTATGTCTTTAATGAAAAGCATTGTTCATTGAAGTAGATTTCTTATTTGAACTAGTTTATTTTTGACATTTGAGTGTCAGCTTCACTTATGAAGCATTATTTGCAAAAATTAAATTTCCAAGCAAACAATTCCAAGTTGACAAGGATGGGATTTGAACCCATGCGTGCAGAGCACAATGGATTAGCAGTCCATCGCCTAAACCACTCGGCCACCTCATCTTTCTGGCACAAGTAGAGAAGGGTTTTCTGACACCACTTGTCATATTTTAAATCAATTCTTTATACATTGTTGGTTGTGTTCTCAGCAATATCACAGGCATGTTAGCAAGTCCACTTTCAACTGAGCCTTTGCTTAAAGAACATTTATTTTACTTTAAACGTAACCTATATTTGTAAACTACTTCACCATCATTTTGATCCATCACAAATGACAAAAAATCAAAACATAGACATCTGGCCAATGACATGACTTCTACTATAAGAGTAATGGTAGATTTTCACTAAATGTGTGCTATGTATGTCTTGAATGAAAAGTATTGTTCATTGAAGTAGATTTCTTAATTGAACTAGTTTATTTTTGACATTTGAGTGTCAGCTTCACTTATGAAGCATTATTTGCAAAAATTCCATTTCCAAGCAAACAATTCCAAACCAACGAGGATGGGCTTTGAACCCATGCGTGCAGAGCACAATGGATTGTGCTCTGCATGATTGGGTTCAAAGCCCATCCTCGTCGGTTTGGAATTGTTTGTTTGGAAATGGAATTTTTGCAAATAATGCTTCATAAGTGAAGTGAAGTCCATCGCCTCAACCACTCGGCCACCTCGTCTTTCTGGCACAAATAAAGAAGGGTTTTCTGACACCACTTGTCATATTTTAAATCAATTCTTTATACATTGTTGGTTCTGTTCTCAGCAATATCACAGGCTTGTTAGCAAGTCCACTTTCAAGTGAGCCTTTGCTTAAGGAACATTTATTTTACTTTAAACGTAACCTATATTTGTAAACTACTTCACCATCATGTTGATCCATCACAAATGACAAAAAATCATAACATACACTTCTGGCCAATGACATGACTTCTACTATAACAGTAATGGTAGATTTTCACTAAATGTGTGCTATGTATGTCTTGAATGAAAAGTATTATTCATTGAAGTAGATTTCTTAATTAAACTAGTTTATTTTTGACATTTGAGTGTCAGCTTCACTTATGAACCTATATTTGTGAACTACTACACAATCATGTTGATCCATCACAAATGACAAAAAATCATAGCAAACACATCTGGCCAATGACATGACTTCTACTATAACAGTAATGGTAGATTTTCACTAAATGTGTGCTATGTATGTCTTGAATGAAAAGTATTGTTCATTGAAGTAGATTTCTTAATTGAACTAGTTTATTTTTGACATTTGAGTGTCAGCTTCACTTATGAAGCATTATTTGCAAAAATTCCATTTCCAAGCAAACAATTCCAAACCGACGAGGATGGGCTTTGAAACCATGCGTGCAGAGCACAATGGATTAGCAGTCCACCGCCTTAACCACTCGGCCACCTCGTCTTTCTGGCACAAACAAAGAAGGGTTTTCTGACACCACTTGTCATATTTTAAATCAATTCTTTAAACATTGATGGTTGTGTTCTCATCAATATCACAGGCTTGTTAGCAAGTCCACTTTCAAGTGAGCCTTTGCTTAAAGAACATTTATTTTACTTTAAACGTAACCTATATTTGTGAACTACTACACCATCATGTTGATCCATCACAAATGACAAAAAAATCATAACATACACATCTGGCCAATGACATGACTTCTACTATAACAGTAATGGTAGATTTTCACTAAATGTGTGCTATGTATGTCTTGAAAGAAAAGTATTGTTCATTGAAGTAGATTTCTTAATTGAACTAGTTTATTTTTGACATTTGAGTGTCAGCTTCACTTATGAACCTATATTTGTGAACTACTACACAATCATGTTGATCCATCACAAATGACAAAAAAATCATAAGATATACATCTGGCCAATGACATGACTTCTACTATAATAGTAATGGTAGATTTTCACTAAATGTGTGCTATGTATGTCTTGAATGAAAACTATTGTTCATTGAAGTAGATTTCTTAATTGAACTAGTTTATTTTTGACATTTGAGTGTCAGCTTTACTTATGAAGCATTATTTGCAAAAAATCAATTTCCAAGCAAACAATTCCAAGTCGACGAGGATGGGCTTTGAACCCATGCGTGCAGAGCACAATGGATTGTGCTCTGCATGCATGGGTTCAAATCCCATCCTCATCGGTTTGGAATTGTTTGCTTGGAAATGGAATTTTTGCAAATAATGCTTCATAAGTGAAGTGAAGTGAAGTCCATCGCCTCAACCACTCGGCCACCTCGTCTTTCTGGCACAAATAAAGAAGGGTTTTCTGACACCACTTGTCATATTTTAAATCAATTCTTTATACATTGTTGGTTCTGTTCTCAGCAATATCACAGGCTTGTTAGCAAGTCCACTTTCAAGTGAGCCTTTGCTTAAAGAACATTTATTTTACTTTAAACGTAACCTATATTTGTGAACTACTTCACCATCATTTTGATCCATCACAAATGACAAAAAATCATAACATAGACATCTGACCAATGACATGACTTCTACTATAAGAGTAATGGTAGCTTTTCACTAAATGTGTTCTATGTATGTCTTTAATGAAAAGCATTGTTCATTGAAGTAGATTTCTTAATTGAACTAGTTTATTTTTGACATTTGAGTGTCAGCTTCACTTATGAAGCATTATTTGCAAAAATTAAATTTCCAAGCAAACAATTCCAAGTCGACGAGGATGGGATTTGAACCCATGCGTGCAGAGCACAATGGATTAGCAGTCCATCGCCTTAACCACTCGGCCACCTCATCTTTCTGGCACAAGTAGAGAAGGGTTTTCGGACACCAATTGTCATATTTTAAATCAATTCTTTATACATTGTTGGTTGTGTTCTCAGCAATATCACAGGCATGTTAGCAATTCCACTTTCAAGTGAGCCTTTGCTTAAAGAACATTTATTTTACTTTAAACATAACCTATATTTGTGAACTACTACACCAGCATGTTGATCCATCACAAACGACAAAAAATCATAACATACACATCTGGCCAATGACATGACTTCTACTATAACAGTAATGGTAGATTTTCACTAAATGTGTGCTATGTATGTCTTTAATGAAAAGCATTGTTCATTGAAGTAAATTTCTTAATTTAATTAGTTTATTTTTGACTTTTGAGTGTCAGCTTCACTTATGAAGCATTATTTGCAAAATTCCATTTCCAAGCAAACAATTCCAAACCAATGAGGAAGGGATTTGAACCCATGCATGCAGCGCACAATCCATTGTGCTCTCCATGCATGGGTTCAAATCCCATCCTCGTCGGTTTGGAATTGTTTGCTTGGAAATGGAATTTTTGCAAATAATGCTTCTTAAGTGAAGCTGACACTCAAATGTCAAAAATATACTAGTTCAATAAAGAAATCTACTTCAATGAACAATGCTTTTCATTAAAGACATTCATAGCACACATTTAGGGAAAAACTACTATTACTGTTATAGTAGAAGTCATGTCATTCGCCAGATGTGTAAGTTATGATTTTTTGTCATTTGTGATGGATCAACATGATGGTGTAGTTGTTCACAAATATAGGTTACATTTGAAGTAAAATATATGTTATTTAAGCAAAGGCTCACTTGAAAGTGGACTTGCTAACAAGCATGTGATATTGATGAGAACACAACCAACAATGTATAAAGAATTGATTTAAAATATGACAAGTGGTGTCTTGAAAACCATTCTTTTTTGTGCCAGAAAGACGAGGTAGCCGAGTGGTTAAGGCGATGGACTGCTAATCCATTGTGCTCTGCACGCATGGGTTCAAATCCCATCCTCGTTGGTTTGGAATTGTTTGCCTGGAAATGGAATTTTGCAAATAATGCTTCATAAGTGAAGCTGACACTCAAAAGTCAAAAATAAACTAATTCAATTAAGAAATCTACTTCATTGAACAATGCTTTTCATTAAAGACATACATAGCACACATTTAGTGAAAATCTACCATTACTGTTATAGTAGAAGTCATGTCATTGGCCAGATGTGTATGTTATGATTTTCTGTCGTTTGTGATGGATCAACATGCTGGTGTAGTAGTTCACAAATATAGGTTATGTTTAAAGTAAAATAAATGTTCTTTAAGCAAAGGCTCACTTGAAAGTGGAATTGCTAACAGGCCTGTGATATTGCTGAGAACACAACCAACAATGTAGAAAGAATTGATTTAAAACATGACAAGTGGTGTCAGAAAACCCTTCTTTGTTTGCATTTCCAAACAAACAATTCCAAACCGACGAAGATGGGATTTGAACCCATGCGTGCAGAGCACAATGGATTAGCAGTCCACCGCCTTAACCACTCGGCCACCTCGTCTTTCTGGCAGAAAAAAGAAGGGTTTTCTGAAACCACTTGTCATATTTTAAATCAATTCTTTAAACATTGATGGTTGTGTTCTCATCAATATCACAGGCTTGTTAGCAAGTCCACTTTCAAGTGAGCCTTTGCTTAAAGAACATTTAATTAATTTAAACGTAACCTATATTTGTGAACTACTACACCATCATGTTGATCCATCACAAATGACAAAAAAATCATAACATACACATCTGGCCAATGACATGACTTCTACTATAACAGTAATGGTAGATTTTCACTAAATGTGTGCTATGTATGTCTTGAATGAAAAGTATCGTTAATTGAAGTAGATTTCTTAATTGAACTAGTTTATTTTTGACATTTGAGTGTCAGCTTCACTTATGAACCTATATTTGTGAACTACTACACAATCATGTTGATCCATCACAAATGACAAAAAAATCATAACATAAACATCTGGCCAATGACATGACTTCTACTATAATAGTAATGGTAGATTTTCACTAAATGTGTGCTATGTATGTCTTGAATGAAAACTATTGTTCATTGAAGTAGATTTCTTAATTGAACTAGTTTATTTTTGACATTTGAGTGTCAGCTTCACTTATGAAGCATTATTTGCAAAAATTCAATTTCCAAGCAAACAATTCCAAGTCGACGCGGATGGGCTTTGAACCCATGCATGCAGAGCACAATGGATTGTGCTCTGCATGCATGGGTTCAAATCCCATCCTCGTCGGTTTGGAATTGTTTGCTTGGAAATGCAATTTTTGCAAATAATGCTTCATAAGTGAAGTGAAGTCCATCGCCTCAACCACTCGGCCACCTCGTTTTTCTGGCACAAATAAAGAAGGGTTTTGTGACACCACTTGTCATATTTTAAATCAATTCTTTATACATTGTTGGTTCTGTTCTCAGCAATATCACAGGCTTGTTAGCAAGTCCACTTTCAAGTGAGCCTTTGCTTAAAGAACATTTATTTTACTTTAAACGTAACCTATATTTGTAAACTACTTCACCATCATTTTGATCTATCACAAATGACAAAAAATCATAACATAGACATCTGGCCAATGACATGACTTCTACTATAAGAGTAATGGTAGCTTTTCACTAAATGTGTGCTATGTATGTCTTGAATGAAAAGTATTGTTCATTGAAGTAGATTTCTTAATTGAACTAGTTTATTTTTGACATTTGAGTGTCAGCTTCACTTATGAAGCATTATTTGCAAAAATTCCATTTCCAAGCAAACAATTCCAAACCGACGAGGATGGGCTTTGAACCCATGCGTGCAGAGCACAATGGATTGTGCTCTGCATGCATGGGTTCAAATCCCATCCTCGTCGGTTTGGAATTGTTTGCTTGGAAATGGAATTTTTGCAAATAATGCTTCATAAGTGAAGTGAAGTGAAGTCCATCGCCTCAACCACTCGGCATCCTCATCTTTCTGGCACAAATAAAGAAGGGTTTTCTGACACCACTTGTCATATTTTAAATCAATTCTTTATACATTGTTGGTTCTGTTCTCAGCAATATCACAGGCTTGTTAGCAAGTCCACTTTCAAGTGAGCCTTTGCTTAAGGAACATTTATTTTACTTTAAACGTAACCTATATTTGTAAACTACTTCACCATCATGTTGATCCATCACAAATGACAAAAAATCATAACATAGACATCTGGCCAATGACATGACTTCTACTATAAGAGTAATGGTAGCTTTTCACTAAATGTGTGCTATGTATGTCTTTAATGAAAAGCATTGTTCATTGAAGTAAATTTCTTAATTTAATTAGTTTATTTTTGACTTTTGAGTGTCAGCTTCACTTATGAAGCATTATTTGCAAAATTCCATTTCCAAGCAAACAATTCCAAACCAATGAGGAAGGGATTTGAACCCATGCATGCAGCGCACAATCCATTGTGCTCTCCATGCATGGGTTCAAATCCCATCCTCGTCGGTTTGGAATTGTTTGCTTGGAAATGGAATTTTTGCAAATAATGCTTCTTAAGTGAAGCTGACACTCAAATGTCAAAAATATACTAGTTCAATAAAGAAATCTACTTCAATGAACAATGCTTTTCATTAAAGACATTCATAGCACACATTTAGGGAAAAACTACTATTACTGTTATAGTAGAAGTCATGTCATTCGCCAGATGTGTAAGTTATGATTTTTTGTCATTTATGATGGATCAACATGATGGTGTAGTTGTTCACAAATATAGGTTACATTTGAAGTAAAATATATGTTATTTAAGCAAAGGCTCACTTGAAAGTGGACTTGCTAACAAGCATGTGATATTGATGAGAACACAACCAACAATGTATAAAGAATTGATTTAAAATATGACAAGTGGTGTCTTGAAAACCCTTCTTTTTTGTGCCAGAAAGACGAGGTGGCCGAGTGGTTAAGGCGATGGACTGCTAATCCATTGTGCTCTGCACGCATGGGTTCAAATCCCATCCTCGTTGGTTTGGAATTGTTTGCTTGGAAATGGAATTTTGCAAATAATGCTTCATAAGTGAAGCTGACACTCAAAAGTCAAAAATAAACTAATTCAATTAAGAAATCTACTTCATTGAACAATGCTTTTCATTAAAGACATACATAGCACACATTTAGTGAAAATCTACCATTACTGTTATAGTAGAAGTCATGTCATTGGCCAGATGTGTATGTTATGATTTTCTGTCGTTTGTGATGGATCAACATGCTGGTGTAGTAGTTCACAAATATAGGTTATGTTTAAAGTAAAATAAATGTTCTTTAAGCAAAGGCTCACTTGAAAGTGGAATTGCTAACAGGCCTGTGATATTGCTGAGAACACAACCAACAATGTAGAAAGAATTGATTTAAAACATGACAAGTGGTGTCAGAAAACCCTTCTTTGTTTGCATTTCCAAACAAACAATTCCAAACCGACGAAGATGGGATTTGAACCCATGCGTGCAGAGCACAATGGATTAGCAGTCCACCGCCTTAACCACTCGGCCACCTCGTCTTTCTGGCAGAAAAAAGAAGGGTTTTCTGAAACCACTTGTCATATTTTAAATCAATTCTTTAAACATTGATGGTTGTGTTCTCATCAATATCACAGGCTTGTTAGCAAGTCCACTTTCAAGTGAGCCTTTGCTTAAAGAACATTTATTTAATTTAAACGTAACCTATATTTGTGAACTACTACACCATCATGTTGATCCATCACAAATGACAAAAAAATCATAACATACACATCTGGCCAATGACATGACTTCTACTATAACAGTAATGGTAGATTTTCACTAAATGTGTGCTATGTATGTCTTGAATGAAAAGTATTGTTAATTGAAGTAGATTTCTTAATTGAACTAGTTTATTTTTGACATTTGAGTGTCAGCTTCACTTATGAACCTATATTTGTGAACTACTACACAATCATGTTGATCCATCACAAATGACAAAAAAATCATAACATAAACATCTGGCCAATGACATGACTTCTACTATAATAGTAATGGTAGATTTTCACTAAATGTGTGCTATGTATGTCTTGAATGAAAACTATTGTTCATTGAAGTAGATTTCTTAATTGAACTAGTTTATTTTTGACATTTGAGTGTCAGCTTCACTTATGAAGCATTATTTGCAAAAATTCAATTTCCAAGCAAACAATTCCAAGTCGACGCGGATGGGCTTTGAACCCATGCATGCAGAGCACAATGGATTGTGCTCTGCATGCATGGGTTCAAATCCCATCCTCGTCGGTTTGGAATTGTTTGCTTGGAAATGCAATTTTTGCAAATAATGCTTCATAAGTGAAGTGAAGTCCATCGCCTCAACCACTCGGCCACCTCGTTTTTCTGGCACAAATAAAGAAGGGTTTTGTGACACCACTTGTCATATTTTAAATCAATTCTTTATACATTGTTGGTTCTGTTCTCAGCAATATCACAGGCTTGTTAGCAAGTCCACTTTCAAGTGAGCCTTTGCTTAAAGAACATTTATTTTACTTTAAACGTAACCTATATTTGTAAACTACTTCACCATCATTTTGATCTATCACAAATGACAAAAAATCATAACATAGACATCTGGCCAATGACATGACTTCTACTATAAGAGTAATGGTAGCTTTTCACTAAATGTGTGCTATGTATGTCTTGAATGAAAAGTATTGTTCATTGAAGTAGATTTCTTAATTGAACTAGTTTATTTTTGACATTTGAGTGTCAGCTTCACTTATGAAGCATTATTTGCAAAAATTCCATTTCCAAGCAAACAATTCCAAACCGACGAGGATGGGCTTTGAACCCATGCGTGCAGAGCACAATGGATTGTGCTCTGCATGCATGGGTTCAAATCCCATCCTCGTCGGTTTGGAATTGTTTGCTTGGAAATGGAATTTTTGCAAATAATGCTTCATAAGTGAAGTGAAGTGAAGTCCATCGCCTCAACCACTCGGCATCCTCATCTTTCTGGCACAAATAAAGAAGGGTTTTCTGACACCACTTGTCATATTTTAAATCAATTCTTTTTACATTGTTGGTTCTGTTCTCAGCAATATCACAGGCTTGTTAGCAAGTCCACTTTCAAGTGAGCCTTTGCTTAAGGAACATTTATTTTACTTTAAACGTAACCTATATTTGTAAACTACTTCACCATCATGTTGATCCATCACTAATGACAAAAAATCATAACATACACTTCTGGCCAATGACATGACTTCTACTATAACAGTAATGGTAGATTTTCACTAAATGTGTGCTATGTATGTCTTGAATGAAAAGTATTATTCATTGAAGTAGATTTCTTAATTAAACTAGTTTATTTTTGACATTTGAGTGTCAGCTTCACTTATGAACCTATATTTGTGAACTACTACACAATCATGTTGATCCATCACAAATGACAAAAAATCATAGCAAACACATCTGGCCAATGACATGACTTCTACTATAACAGTAATGGTAGATTTTCACTAAATGTGTGCTATGTATGTCTTGAATAAAAAGTATTGTTCATTGAAGTAGATTTCTTAATTGAACTAGTTTATTTTTGACCTTTGAGTGTCAGCTTCACTTATGAAGCATTATTTGCAAAAAATCCATTTCCAAGCCGACAAGGATGGGATTTGAACCCATGCGTGCAGTGCATAATGGATTAGCAGTCCATCGCCTTAACCACTCGGCCACCTCGTCTTTCTGGCACAAGTAGAGAAGGGTTTTCTGACACCACTTGTCATATTTTAAATCAATTGTTTATATATTGTTGGTTGTGTTCTCAGCAATATCACAGGCTTGTTAGCAAGTCCACTTTCAAGTGAGCCTTTGCTTAAAGAACATTTATTTTACTTTAAACGTAACCTATATTTGTAAACTACTTCACCATCATGTTGATCCATCACAAATTACAAAAAATCATAACATACACATCTGGCCAATGACATGACTTCTACTATAAGAGTAATGGTAGATTTTCACTAAATGTGTGCTAAGTATGTCTTGAATGAAAAGTATTGTTCATTGAAGTAGATTTCTTAATTGAACTAGTTTATTTTTGACATTTGAGTGTCAGCTTCACTTATGAAGCAAAATTTGCAAAAATTGCATTTCCAAACAAACAATTCCAAACTGACGAAGAAGGGATTTGAACCCATGCGTGCAGAGCACAATGGATTAGCAGTCCACCGCCTTAACCACTCGGCCACCTCGTCTTTCTGGCACAAACAAAGAAGGGTTTTCTGACACCACTTGTCATATTTTAAATCAATTCTTTAAACATTGATGGTTGTGTTCTCATCAATATCACAGGCTTGTTAGCAAGTCCACTTTCAAGTGAGCCTTTGCTTAAAGAACATTTATTTTACTTTAAACGTAACCTATATTTGTGAACTACTACACCATCATGTTGATCCATCACAAATGACAAAAAAATCATAACATACACATCTGGCCAATGACATGACTTCTACTATAACAGTAATGGTAGATTTTCACTAAATGTGTGCTATGTATGTCTTGAAAGAAAAGTATTGTTCATTGAAGTAGATTTCTTAATTGAACTAGTTTATTTTTGACAATTGAGTGTCAGCTTCACTTATGAACCTATATTTGTGAACTACTACACAATCATGTTGATCCATCACAAATGACAAAAAAATCATAAGATATACATCTGGCCAATGACATGACTTCTACTATAATAGTAATGGTAGATTTTCACTAAATGTGTGCTATGTATGTCTTGAATGAAAACTATTGTTCATTGAAGTAGATTTCTTAATTGAACTAGTTTATTTTTGACATTTGAGTGTCAGCTTTACTTATGAAGCATTATTTGCAAAAAATCAATTTCCAAGCAAACAATTCCAAGTCGAGGATGGGCTTTGAACCCATGCGTGCAGAGCACAATGGATTGTGCTCTGCATGCATGGGTTCAAATCCCATCCTCGTCGGTTTGGAATTGTTTGCTTGGAAATGGAATTTTTGCAAATAATGCTTCATAAGTGAAATGAAGTCCATCGCCTCAACCACTCGGCCACCTCATCATTCTGGCACAAATAAAGAAGGGTTTTCTGACACCACTTGTCATATTTTAAATCAATTATTTATACATTGTTGGTTCTGTTCTCAGCAATATCACAGGCTTGTTAGCAAGTCCACTTTCAAGTGAGCCTTTGCTTAAAGAACATTTATTTTACTTTAAACGTAACCTATATTTTTAAACTACTTCACCATCATGTTGATCCACAACAAATGACAAAAAATCATAACATACACTTCTGGCCAATGACATGACTTCTACTATAACAGTAATGGTAGATTTTCACTAAATGTGTGCTATGTATGTCTTGAATGAAAAGTATTATTCATTGAAGTAGATTTCTTAATTAAACTAGTTTATTTTTGACATTTGAGTGTCAGCTTCACTTATGAACCTATATTTGTGAACTACTACACAATCATGTTGATCCATCACAAATGACAAAAAATCATAGCAAACACATCTGGCCAATGACATGACTTCTAATATAACAGTAATGGTAGATTTTCACTAAATGTGTGCTATGTATGTCTTGAATGAAAAGTATTGTTCATTGAAGTAGATTTCTTAATTGAACTAGTTTATTTTTGACCTTTGAGTGTCAGCTTCACTTATGAAGCATTATTTGCAAAAATTCCATTTCCAAGCTGACGAGGATGGGATTTGAACCCATGCGTGCAGAGCACAACGGATTAGCAGTCCATCGCCTTAACCACTCAGCCACCTCGTCTTTCTGGCACAAGTAAAGAAGGGTTTTCTGACACCACTTGTCATATTTTAAATCAATTGTTTATATATTGTTGATTGTGTTCTCAGCAATATCACAGGCTTGTTAGCAAGTCCACTTTCAAGTGAGCCTTTGCTTAAAGAACATTGATTTTACTTTAAACGTAACCTATATTTGTAAACTACTTCACCATCATGTTGATCCATCACAAATGACAAAAAATCATAACATACACATCTGGCCAATGACATGACTTCTACTATAAGAGTAATGGTAGATTTTCACTAAATATGTGCTAAGTATGTCTTGAATGAAAAGTATTGTTCATTGAAGTAGATTTCTTAATTGAACTAGTTTATTTTTGACATTTGAGTGTCAGCTTCACTTATGAGGCAATATTTGCAAAAATTGCATTTCCAAACAAACAATTCCAAACCGACGAAGATGGGATTTGAACCCATGCGTGCAGAGCACAATGGATTAGCAGTCCACCGCCTTAACCACTCGGCCACCTCGTCTTTCTGGCACAAAAAAGAAGGGTTTTCTGACACCACTTGTCATATTTTAAATCAATTCTTTAAACATTGATGGTTGTGTTCTCATCAATATCACAGGCTTGTTAGCAAGTCCACTTTCAAGTGAGCCTTTGCTTAAAGAACATTTATTTAATTTAAACGTAACCTATATTTGTGAACTACTACACCATCATGTTGATCCATCACAAATGACAAAAAAATCATAACATACACATCTGGCCAATGACATGACTTCTACTATAACAGTAATGGTAGATTTTCACTAAATGTGTGCTATGTATGTCTTGAATGAAAAGTATTGTTAATTGAAGTAGATTTCTTAATTGAACTAGTTTATTTTTGACATTTGAGTGTCAGCTTCACTTATGAACCTATATTTGTGAACTACTACACAATCATGTTGATCCATCACAAATGACAAAAAATCATAGCAAACACATCTGGCCAATGACATGACTTCTACTATAACAGTAATGGTAGATTTTCACTAAATGTGTGCTATGTATGTCTTGAATGAAAAGTATTGTTCATTGAAGTAGATTTCTTAATTGAACTAGTTTATTTTTGACATTTGAGTGTCAGCTTCACTTATGAAGCATTATTTGCAAAAATTCCATTTCCAAGCAAACAATTCCAAACCAACGAGGATGGGCTTTGAACCCATGCGTGCAGAGCACAATGGATTGTGCTCTGCATGATTGGGTTCAAAGCCCATCCTCGTCGGTTTGGAATTGTTTGTTTGGAAATGGAATTTTTGCAAATAATGCTTCATAAGTGAAGTGAAGTCCATCGCCTCAACCACTCGGCCACCTCGTCTTTCTGGCACAAATAAAGAAGGGTTTTCTGACACCACTTGTCATATTTTAAATCAATTCTTTATACATTGTTGGTTCTGTTCTCAGCAATATCACAGGCTTGTTAGCAAGTCCACTTTCAAGTGAGCCTTTGCTTAAGGAACATTTATTTTACTTTAAACGTAACCTATATTTGTAAACTACTTCACCATCATGTTGATCCATCACAAATGACAAAAAATCATAACATACACTTCTGGCCAATGACATGACTTCTACTATAACAGTAATGGTAGATTTTCACTAAATGTGTGCTATGTATGTCTTGAATGAAAAGTATTATTCATTGAAGTAGATTTCTTAACTAAACTAGTTTATTTTTGACATTTGAGTGTCAGCTTCACTTATGAACCTATATTTGTGAACTACTACACAATCATGTTGATCCATCACAAATGACAAAAAATCATAGCAAACACATCTGGCCAATGACATGACTTCTACTATAACAGTAATGGTAGATTTTCACTAAATGTGTGCTATGTATGTCTTGAATGAAAAGTATTGTTCATTGAAGTAGATTTCTTAATTGAACTAGTTTATTTTTGACATTTGAGTGTCAGCTTCACTTATGAAGCATTTCCAAGCAAACAATTCCAAACCGACGAGGATGGGCTTTGAAACCATGCGTGCAGAGCACAATGGATTAGCAGTCCACCGCCTTAACCACTCGGCCACCTCGTCTTTCTGGCACAAACAAAGAAGGGTTTTCTGACACCACTTGTCATATTTTAAATCAATTCTTTAAACATTGATGGTTGTGTTCTCATCAATATCACAGGCTTGTTAGCAAGTCCACTTTCAAGTGAGCCTTTGCTTAAAGAACATTTATTTTACTTTAAACGTAACCTATATTTGTGAACTACTACACCATCATGTTGATCCATCACAAATGACAAAAAAATCATAACATACACATCTGGCCAATGACATGACTTCTACTATAACAGTAATGGTAGATTTTCACTAAATGTGTGCTATGTATGTCTTGAAAGAAAAGTATTGTTCATTGAAGTAGATTTCTTAATTGAACTAGTTTATTTTTGACATTTGAGTGTCAGCTTCACTTATGAACCTATATTTGTGAACTACTACACAATCATGTTGATCCATCACAAATGACAAAAAAATCATAAGATATACATCTGGCCAATGACATGACTTCTACTATAATAGTAATGGTAGATTTTCACTAAATGTGTGCTATGTATGTCTTGAATGAAAACTATTGTTCATTGAAGTAGATTTCTTAATTGAACTAGTTTATTTTTGACATTTGAGTGTCAGCTTTACTTATGAAGCATTATTTGCAAAAAATCAATTTCCAAGCAAACAATTCCAAGTCGACGAGGATGGGCTTTGAACCCATGCGTGCAGAGCACAATGGATTGTGCTCTGCATGCATGGGTTCAAATCCCATCCTCATCGGTTTGGAATTGTTTGCTTGGAAATGGAATTTTTGCAAATAATGCTTCATAAGTGAAGTGAAGTGAAGTCCATCGCCTCAACAACTCGGCCACCTCGTCTTTCTGGCACAAATAAAGAAGGGTTTTCTGACACCACTTGTCATATTTTAAATCAATTCTTTATACATTGTTGGTTCTGTTCTCAGCAATATCACAGGCTTGTTAGCAAGTCCACTTTCAAGTGAGCCTTTGCTTAAAGAACATTTATTTTACTTTAAACGTAACCTATATTTGTGAACTACTTCACCATCATTTTGATCCATCACAAATGACAAAAAATCATAACATAGACATCTGACCAATGACATGACTTCTACTATAAGAGTAATGGTAGCTTTTCACTAAATGTGTTCTATGTATGTCTTTAATGAAAAGCATTGTTCATTGAAGTAGATTTCTTAATTGAACTAGTTTATTTTTGACATTTGAGTGTCAGCTTCACTTATGAAGCATTATTTGCAAAAATTAAATTTCCAAGCAAACAATTCCAAGTCGACGAGGATGGGATTTGAACCCATGCGTGCAGAGCACAATGGATTAGCAGTCCATCGCCTTAACCACTCGGCCACCTCATCTTTCTGGCACAAGTAGAGAAGGGTTTTCTGACACCACTTGTCATATTTTAAATCAATTCTTTATACATTGTTGGTTGTGTTCTCAGCAATATCACAGGCATGTTAGCAAGTCGACTTTCAAGTGAGCCTTTGCTTAAAGAACATTTATTTTACTTTAAACGTAACCTATATTTGTAAACTACTTCACCATCATTTTGATCCATCAAAAATGACAAAAAATCAAAACATAGACATCTGGCCAATGACATGACTTCTACTATAAGAGTAATGGTAGATTTTCACTAAATGTGTGCTATGTATGTCTTGAATGAAAAGTATTGTTCATTGAAGTAGATTTCTTAATTGAACTAGTTTATTTTTGACATTTGAGTGTCAGCTTCACTTATGAAGCATTATTTGCAAAAATTCAATTTCCAAGCAAACAATTCCAAACCGACAATTGAACACATGCGTGCAAAGCACAATGGATTAGCAGTCCATCGCCTTAACCACTCAGCCACCTCGTCTTTCTGGCACAAGTAGAGAAGGGTTTTCTGACACCACTTGTCAAATTTTAAATCAATTCTTTATACATTGTTGGTTGTGTTCTCAGCAATATCACAGGCTTGTTAGCAAGTCCACTTTCAAGTGAGCCTTTGCTTAAAGAACATTTATTTTTCTTTAAACGTAACCTATATTTGTGAACTACTACACCATCATGTTTAGCCATCACAAACGACAAAAAATCATAACATACACATCTGGCCAATGACATGACTTCTACTATAACAGTAATGTTAGATTTTCACTAAATGTGTTCTATGTATGTCTTTAATGAAAAGCATTGTTCATTGAAGTAGATTTCTCAATTGAACGAGTTTATTTTTGACATTTGAGTGTCAGCTTCACTTATGTAGCATTATTTGCAAAAATTCCATTTCCAAGCAAACAATTCCAAACCGACGAGGATGGGATTTGAAACCATGCAGAGCACAATGGATTAGCAGTCCATCGCCTTAACCACTTGGTCACCTCGTCTTTCTGGCACAAGTGAAGAAGGGTTTTCTGACACCACTTGTCATATTTTAAATCAATTCTTTATACATTGTTGGTTGTGTTCTCAGCAATATCACAGGCTTGTTAGCAAGTCTACTTTCAAGTGAGCCTTTGCTTAAAGAACATTTATTTTACTTTAAACGTAACCTATATTTGTGAGCTACTACACCATCATGTTGATTCATCACAAACGACAAATAATAATAACATACCAATCTGGCCAATGACATGACATCTGCTATAACAGTAATGATAGATTTTCACTAAATGTGTGCTATGTATGTCTTGAATGAAAAGTATTTTTCATTGAAGTATATTTCTTAATTGAACTAGTTTATTTTTGACATTTGAGTGTCAGCTTCACTTATGAAGCATTTTTTGCAAAAATTCCATTTCCAAGCAAACAATTCCAAACCGACGAGGATGGTATTTGAACCCATGCATGCAGAGCACAATGGATTGTGCTCTGCATGCATCAGTTCAAATCCCATCCTCGTCGGTTTGGAATTGTTTGCTTGGAAATGGAATTTTAGCAAATAATGCTTCATAAGTGAAGTGAAGTGAAGTCCATCGCCTTAACCACTCGGCCACCTCGTCTTTCTTGCACAAATAAAGAAGGGTTTTCTAACACCTCTTGTCATACTTTAAATCAATTCTTTACACATTGTTGGATGTGTTCTCAGCAATATCACAGGCTTGTTAGCAAGTCCACTTTCAAGTGAGCCTATGCTTAAAGAACATTTATTTTACTTTAAATGTAACCTAAATTTGTAAACTACTTCACCATCATGTTGATCCATCACAAATGACAAAAAATCATAACATACACATCTGGTCAATGACATGACTTCTACTATAAGAGTAATGGTAGATTTTCACGAAATGTGTGCTATGTATGTCTTTAATGAAAAGCATTGTTCATTGAAGTAGATTTCTTAATTGAACTAGTTTATTTTTGACATTTGAGTGTCAGCTTCACTTATGAAGGATTATTTGAAAAAATTGCATTTCCAAGCAAACAATTCCAAGCCGACGAGGATGGGATTTGAACCCATGCATGCAGAGCACAATCGATTGTGCTCTGCAAGCATGGGTTCAAATCCCATCCTCGTCGGTTTGGAATTGTTTGCTTGGATATGGAATTTTTGCAAATAATGCTTCATAAGTGAAGAGAAGTGAAGTGAAATCCATCGCCTTAACCATTCGGACACCTCGTCTTTCTGGCACAAATAAAGAAGGGTTTTCTGACACCTCTTGTCATACTTTAAATCAATTCTTTACACATTGTTGGTTGTGTTCTCAGCAATATCACAGGCTTGTTAGCAAGTCCACTTTCAAGTGAGCCTTTGCTTAAAGAACATTTATTTTACTTTAAATGTAACCTATATTTGTGAACTACTGCACCATCATGTTGATCCATCACAAATGACAAAAAAATCATAACATACACATCAGTCTAATGACATGACTTTTACTATAACAGTAATGGTAGATTTTCACTAAAAGTGTGCTATGTATGTCTTTAATGAAAAGCATTGTTCATTGAAGTAGATTTCTTAATTGAACTAGTTTATTTTTGACAATGGATTGAGCTCTGCAAGCATGGGTTCAAATCCCATCCTCGTCGGTTTGGAATTGCTTGCTTGGATATGGAATTTTTGCAAATAATGCTTCATAAATGAAGTGAAGTGAAGTCCATCGCCTTAACCACTCGGCCACGTCATCTTTCTGGCACAAATAATGAAGGGTTTTCTGACACCACTTGTCATATTTTAAATCAATTCTTTATACATTGTTGGTTGTGTTCTCAGCAATATCACAGGCTTGTTAGCAAGTCCACTTTCAAGTGAGCCTTTGCTTAAAGAACATTTATTTTACTTTAAACGTAATCTATATTTGTAAACTACTTCACCATCATGTTGATCCATCACAAATGACAAAAAATCATAACATACACACCAGGCCAATGACATGACTTCTACTATAAGAGTAATAGTAGATTTTCACTAAATGTGTGCTATGTATTTCTTGAATGAAAAGTATTGTTCATTGAAGTATATTTCTTAATTGAACTAGTTTATTTTTGACATTTGAGTGTCAGCTTCACTTAAGAAGTATTATTTGCAAAAATTCCATTTCCAAGCAAACAATTCCAAACCGATGAGGAAGGGATTTGAAACCATGCAAAGCACAATGGATTAGCAGTCCATCGCCTTAACCACTTGGTCACCTCGTCTTTCTGGCACAAGTGAAGAAGGGTTTTCTGACACCACTTGTCATATTTTAAATCAATTCTTTATACATTGTTGGTTGTGTTCTCAGCAATATCACAGGCTTGTTAGCAAGTCTACTTTCAAGTGAGCCTTTGCTTAAAGAACATTTATTTTACTTTAAATGTAACCTATATTTGTGAGCTACTACACCATCATGTTGATCCATCACAAACGACAAATAATAATAACATACCAATCTGGCCAATGACATGACATCTGCTATAACAGTAATGATAGATTTTCACTAAATGTGTGCTATGTATGTCTTGAATGAAAAGTATAGTTCATTGAAGTATATTTCTTATTTGAACTAGTTTATTTTTGACATTTGAGTGTCAGCTTCACTTAGGAAGCATTTTTTGCAAAAATTCCATTTCCAAGCAAACAATTCCAAACCGACGAGGATGGTATTTGAACCCATGCATGCAGAGCACAATGGATTGTGCTCTGCATGCATGGGTTCAAATCCCATCCTCGTCGGTTTGGAATTGTTTGCTTGGAAATGGAATTTTAGCAAATAATGCTTCATAAGTGAAGTGAAGTGAAGTGAAGTCCATCGCCTTAACCACTCGGCCACCTCGTCTTTCAGGCACAAATAAAGAAGGGTTTTCTGAAACCTCTTGTCATACTTTAAATCAATTCTTTACACATTGTTGGTTGTGTTCTCAGCAATATCACAGGCTTGTTAGCAAGTCCACTTTCAAGTGAGCCTTTGCTTAAAGAACATTTATTTTACTTTAAACGTAACCTATATTTGTGAACTACTACACCATCATGTTGATCCATCACAAATGACAAAAAAATCATAACATACACATCTGGCTAATGACATGACTTTTACTATAACAGTAATGGTAGATTTTCACTAAAAGTGTGCTATGTATGTCTTTAATGAAAAGCATTGTTCATTGAAGTAGATTTCTTAATTGAACTAGTTTATTTTTGACAATGGATTGAGCTCTGCAAGCATGGGTTCAAATCCCATCCTCGTCGGTTTGGAATTGCTTGCTTGGATATGGAATTTTTGCAAATAATGCTTCATAAATGAAGTGAAGTGAAGTCCATCGCCTTAACCACTCGGCCACGTCATCTTTCTGGCACAAATAATGAAGGGTTTTCTGACACCACTTGTCATATTTTAAATCAATTCTTTATACATTGTTGGTTGTGTTCTCAGCAATATCACAGGCTTGTTAGCAAGTCCAGTTTCAAGTGAGCCTTTGCTTAAAGAAAATTTATTTTACTTTAAATGTAACCTATATTTGTAAACTACTTCACCATCATGTTGATCCATCACAAATGACAAAAAATCATAACATACACATCTTGCCAATGACATGACTTCTACTATAAGAGTAACGGTAGATTTTCACTAAATGTGTGCTATGTATGTCTTTAATGAAAAGCATTGTTCATTGAAGTAGATTTCTTAATTGAACTAGTTTATTTTTGACATTTGAGTGTCAGGTTCACTCATGAAGCATTATTTGCAAATATTCAATTTCCAAGCAAACAATTCCAAACCGATGAGGATGTGATTTGAACCCATGCGTGCAGAGCACAATGGAATGTGCTCTGCACGCATGGGTTCAAATCCCATCCTCGTTGGTTTGGAATTGTTTGCTTGGATATGGAATTTTTGCAAATAATGCTTCATAAGTGAAGTGAAGTGAAATCCATCGCCTTAACCACTCGGCCACCTCGTCTTTCTGGCACAAGTAGAGAAGGGTTTTCTGACACCACTTGTCATATTTTAAATCAATTCTTTATACATTGTTGGTTTTGTTCTCAGCAATATCACAGGCTTGTTAGCAAGTCCACATTCAAGTGAGCCTTTGCTTAAAGAACATTTATTTTACTTTAAACGTAACCTATATTTGTGAACTATTACACCATCATGTTGATCCATCACAAACGACAAAAAATCATAACATACACATCTGGCCAATGACATGACTTCTACTGTAACAGTAATGTTAGATTTTCACTAAATGTGTTCTATGTATGTCTTTAATGAAAAGTATTGTTCATTGAAGTAGATTTCTAAATTGAACTAGTTTATTTTTGACATTTGAGTGTCAGCTTCACTTATGAGGCATTATTTGCAAAAATTCCTTTTCCAAGCAAACAATTCCGCACCGACAATTGAACCCATTTGTGCAGAGCACAATGGATTAGCTGTCCATCGCCTTAACCACTCGGCCACCTCGTCTTTCTGGCACAAGTAGAGAAGGGTTTTCTGACACCACTTGTCAAATTTTAAATCAATTCTTTATACATTGTTGGTTGTGTTCTCAGCAATATCACAGGCTTGTTAGCAAGTCCACTTTCAAGTGAGCCTTTGCTTAAAGAACATTTATTTTTCTTTAAACGTAACCTATATTTGTGAACTACTACACCATCATGTTTAGCCATCACAAACGACAAAAAATCATAACATACACATCTGGCCAATGACATGACTTCTACTATAACAGTAATGTTAGGTTTTCACTAAATGTGTTCTATGTATGTCTTTAATGAAAAGCATTGTTCATTGAAGTAGATTTCTCAATTGAACGAGTTTATTTTTGACATTTGAGTGTCAGCTTCACTTATGTAGCATTATTTGCAAAAATTCCATTTCCAAGCAAACAATTCCAAACGACGAGGATGGGATTTGAAACCATGCAGAGCACAATGGATTAGCAGTCCATCGCCTTAACCACTTGGTCACCTCGTCTTTCTGGCACAAGTGAAGAAGGGTTTTCTGACACCACTTGTCATATTTTAAATCAATTCTTTATACATTGTTGGTTGTGTTCTCAGCAATATCACAGGCTTGTTAGCAAGTCTACTTTCAAGTGAGCCTTTGCTTAAAGAACATTTATTTTACTTTAAACGTAACCTATATTTGTGAGCTACTACATAATCATGTTGATCCATCACAAACGACAAATAATAATAACATACCAATCTGGCCAATGACATGACATCTGCTATAACAGTAATGATAGATTTTCACTAAATGTGTGCTATGTATGTCTTGAATGAAAAGTATTGTTCATTGAAGTATATTTCTTAATTGAACTAGTTTATTTTTGACATTTGAGTGTCAGCTTCACTTATGAAGCATTTTTTGCAAAAATTCCATTTACAAGCAAAAAATTCCAAACCGACGAGGATGGTATTTGAACCCATGCATGCAGAGCACAATGGATTGTGCTCTGCATGCATCAGTTCAAATCCCATCCTCGTCGGTTTGGAATTGTTTGCTTGGAAATGGAATTTTAGCAAATAATGCTTCATAAGTGAAGTGAAGTGAAGTCCATCGCCTTAACCACTCGGCCACCTCGTCTTTCTTGCACAAATAAAGAAGGGTTTTCTAACACCTCTTGTCATACTTTAAATCAATTCTTTACACATTGTTGGATGTGTTCTCAGCAATATCACAGGCTTGTTAGCAAGTCCACTTTCAAGTGAGCCTATGCTTAAAGAACATTTATTTTACTTTAAATGTAACCTAAATTTGTAAACTACTTCACCATCATGTTGATCCATCACAAATGACAAAAAATCATAACATACACATCTGGTCAATGACATGACTTCTACTATAAGAGTAATGGTAGATTTTCACGAAATGTGTGCTATGTATGTCTTTAATGAAAAGCATTGTTCATTGAAGTAGATTTCTTAATTGAACTAGTTTATTTTTGACATTTGAGTGTCAGCTTCACTTATGAAGGATTATTTGAAAAAATTGCATTTCCAAGCAAACAATTCCAAGCCGACGAGGATGGGATTTGAACCCATGCATGCAGAGCACAATCGATTGTGCTCTGCACGCATGGGTTCAAATCCCATCCTCGTCGGTTTGGAATTGTTTGCTTGGATATGGAATTTTTGCAAATAATGCTTCATAAGTGAAGAGAAGTGAAGTGAAATCCATCGCCTTAACCATTCGGACACCTCGTCTTTCTGGCACAAATAAAGAAGGGTTTTCTGACACCTCTTGTCATACTTTAAATCAATTCTTTACACATTGTTGGTTGTGTTCTCAGCAATATCACAGGCTTGTTAGCAAGTCCACTTTCAAGTGAGCCTTTGCTTAAAGAACATTTATTTTACTTTAAATGTAACCTATATTTGTGAACTACTACACCATCATGTTGATCCATCACAAATGACAAAAAAATCATAACATACACATCTGGCTAATGACATGACTTTTACTATAACAGTAATGGTAGATTTTCACTAAAAGTGTGCTATGTATGTCTTTAATGAAAAGCATTGTTCATTGAAGTAGATTTCTCAATTGAACTAGTTTATTTTTGACATTTGAGTGTCAGCTTCACTTATGTAGCATTATTTGCAAAAATTCCATTTCCAAGCAAACAATTCTAAACCGACGAGGATGGGATTTGAAACCATGCAAAGCACAATGGATTAGCAGTCCATCGCCTTAACCACTCGGCCACCTCGTCTTTCTGGCACAAATAAAGAAGGGTTTTCTAACACCTCTTGTTATACTTTAAATCAATTCTTTATACATTGTTGGTTGTGTTCTCATCAATATCACAGGCTTGTTAGCAAGTCCACTTTCAAGTGAGCCTTTGCTTAAAGAACATTTATTTTACTTTAAATGTTACCTATATTTGTGAACTACTACACCATCATGTTGATCCATCACAAATGACAAAAAATCATAACATACACATCTGGCCAATGACATGACTTCTACTATAACAGTACTAGTAGATTTTCACTAAATGTGTGCTTTGAATGTCTTTAACGAAAAGCATTGTTCATTGAAGTAGATTTCTTAATTGAACTAGTTTATTTTTCACATTTGAGTGTCAGCTTCACATATGAAGCATTATTTGCAAAAATTCCATTTCCAAGCAAACAATTCCAAACTGACGAGGATGGGATATGAACCCATGCGTGCAGAGCACAATGGATTGTGCTCAGCATGCATGGGTTCAAATCCCATCCTCGTCGGTTTGGAATTGTTTGCTTAAAAATGGAATTTTTGCAAATAATGCTTCATAAATGAAGTGAAGTGAAGTCCATCGCCTTAACCACTCGGCCACCTCATCTTTCTGGCACAAATAAAGAAGGGTTTTCTGACACCACTTGTCATATTTTAAATCAATTCTTTATACACTGTTGGTTGTGTTCTCAGCAATATCACAGGCTTGTTAGCAAGTCCACTTTCAAGTGAGCCTTTGCTTAAAGAACATTTATTTTACTTTAAACGTTACCTATATTTGTGAGCTACTACACCATCATGTTGATCCTTCACAAATGACAAATATTAATAACATACAAATCTGGCCAATGACATGACGTCTACTATAACAGTAATGGTAGATTTTCACTAAATGTGTGCTATGTATGTGTTTAATGAAAAGCATTGTTCATTGAAGTAGATTTCTTAATTGAACAAGTTTATTTTTGACATTTGAGTGTCAGCTTCACTTATGAAGCATTATTTGCAAAAATTTAATTTCCAAGCAAACATTTCCAAACCAACGAGGATGGGATTTGAACTCATGCGTGCAGAGCACAGTGGATTAGCAGTCCATCGCCTTAACCACTCGGCCACCTCGTCTTTTTTGCACAAATCAAGAAGGGTTTTCTGACACCTCTTGTCATACTTTAAATCAATTCTTTACACATTGTTGGTTGTGTTCTCAGCAATATCACAGGCTTGTTAGCAAGTCCACTTTCAAGTGAGCCTTTGCTTAAAGAACATTTATTTTGCTTTAAACGTAACCTATATTTGTGAACTACTACACCATCATGTTGATCCATCACAAATGACAAAAAAATCATAACATACACATCTGGCCAATGACATGACTTATACTATAACAGTAATGGTAGATTTTCACTAAAAGTGGGCTATGTATGTCTTTAATGAAAAGCATTGTTCATTGAAGTAGATTTCTTAATTGAACTAGTTTATTTTTGACAATGGATTGTGCTCTGCATGCATGGGTTCAAATCTCATCCTCATCGGTTTGGAATTGCTTGCTTGGATATGGAATTTTTGCAAATAATGCTTCATAAGTGAAGTGAATTGAAGTCCATCGCCTTAACCTCTCGGCCACCTCATCTTTCTGGCACAAATAAAGAAGGGTTTTCTGACACCATTTGTCATATTTTAAATCAATTCTTTATACATTGTTGGTTGTGTTCTCAGCAATATCACAGGCTTGTTAGCAAGTCCACTTTCAAGTGAGCCTTTGCTTAAAGAACATTTATTTTACTTTAAACGTAACCTATATTTGTGAACTACTACACCATCATGTTGATCCATCACAAACGACAAAAAATCATAACATACACATCTAGCCAATGTCATGACTTCTACTATAACAGTAATGGTAGATTTTCACTAAATGTGTTCTATGTATGTCTTTAATGAAAAGCATTGTTCATTGAAGTAGATTTTTTAATTGAATTAGTTTATTTTTGACATTTGAGTGTCAGCTTCACTTATGAAGCATTATTTGCAAAAATTCCATTTCCAAGCAAACAATTCCAAACCAACAAGGTTGGGATTTGAACCCATGCATGCAGAGCACAATGGATTAGTAGTCCATCGCCTTAACCACTCGGCCACCTCATCTTTCTGACACAAATAAAGAAGGGTTTTCTGACACCACTTGTCATATTTTAAATCAATTCTTTATACATTGTTGGTTGTGTTCTCATAAATATCACAGGCTTGTTAGCAAGTTCACTTTCAAGTGAGCCTTTGCTTAAAGAACATTTATTTTACTTTAAACGTAACCTATATTTGTGAACTACTACACCATCATGTTTGATCCATCACAAATGACAAAAAATCATAATATACACATCTGGCCAATGACATGACTTCTACTATAAGAGTAACGGTAGATTTTCACTAAATGTGTGCTATGTATGTCTTTAATGAAAAGCATTGTTCATTGAAGTAGATTTCTTAATTGAACTAGTTTATTTTTGACATTTGAGTGTCAGCTTCACTTATGAAGCATTATTTGCAAATATTCAATTTCCAAGCATGCAGAGCACAATGGATTGTGCTCTGCATGCATCAGTTCAAATCCCATCCTCGTCGGTTTGGAATTGTTTGCTTGGAAATGGAATTTTAGCAAATAATGCTTCATAAGTGAAGTGAAGTGAAGTCCATCGCCTTAACCACTCGGCCACCTCGTCTTTCTTGCACAAATAAAGAAGGGTTTTCTAACACCTCTTATCATACTTTAAATCAATTCTTTACACATTGTTGGATGTGTTCTCAGCAATATCACAGGCTTGTTAGCAAGTCCACTTTCAAGTGAGCCTATGCTTAAAGAACATTTATTTTACTTTAAATGTAACCTAAATTTGTAAACTACTTCACCATCATGTTGATCCATCACAAATGACAAAAAATCATAACATACACATCTGGTCAATGACATGACTTCTACTATAAGAGTAATGGTAGATTTTCACGAAATGTGTGCTATGTATGTCTTTAATGAAAAGCATTGTTCATTGAAGTAGATTTCTTAATTGAACTAGTTTATTTTTGACATTTGAGTGTCAGCTTCACTTATGAAGGATTATTTGAAAAAATTGCATTTCCAAGCAAACAATTCCAAGCCGACGAGGATGGGATTTGAACCCATGCATGCAGAGCACAATCGATTGTGCTCTGCACGCATGGGTTCAAATCCCATCCTCGTCGGTTTGGAATTGTTTGCTTGGATATGGAATTTTTGCAAATAATGCTTCATAAGTGAAGAGAAGTGAAGTGAAATCCATCGCCTTAACCATTCGGACACCTCGTCTTTCTGGCACAAATAAAGAAGGGTTTTCTGACACCTCTTGTCATACTTTAAATCAATTCTTTACACATTGTTGGTTGTGTTCTCAGCAATATCACAGGCTTGTTAGCAAGTCCACTTTCAAGTGAGCCTTTGCTTAAAGAACATTTATTTTACTTTAAATGTAACCTATATTTGTGAACTACTACACCATCATGTTGATCCATCACAAATGACAAAAAAATCATAACATACACATCTGGCTAATGACATGACTTTTACTATAACAGTAATGGTAGATTTTCACTAAAAGTGTGCTATGTATGTCTTTAATGAAAAGCATTGTTCATTGAAGTAGATTTCTCAATTGAACTAGTTTATTTTTGACATTTGAGTGTCAGCTTCACTTATGTAGCATTATTTGCAAAAATTCCATTTCCAAGCAAACAATTCTAAACCGACGAGGATGGGATTTGAAACCATGCAAAGCACAATGGATTAGCAGTCCATCGCCTTAACCACTCGGCCACCTCGTCTTTCTGGCACAAATAAAGAAGGGTTTTCTAACACCTCTTGTTATACTTTAAATCAATTCTTTATACATTGTTGGTTGTGTTCTCATCAATATCACAGGCTTGTTAGCAAGTCCACTTTCAAGTGAGCCTTTGCTTAAAGAACATTTATTTTACTTTAAATGTTACCTATATTTGTGAACTACTACACCATCATGTTGATCCATCACAAATGACAAAAAATCATAACATACACATCTGGCCAATGACATGACTTCTACTATAACAGTACTAGTAGATTTTCACTAAATGTGTGCTTTGAATGTCTTTAACGAAAAGCATTGTTCATTGAAGTAGATTTCTTAATTGAACTAGTTTATTTTTCACATTTGAGTGTCAGCTTCACATATGAAGCATTATTTGCAAAAATTCCATTTCCAAGCAAACAATTCCAAACTGACGAGGATGGGATATGAACCCATGCGTGCAGAGCACAATGGATTGTGCTCAGCATGCATGGGTTCAAATCCCATCCTCGTCGGTTTGGAATTGTTTGCTTAAAAATGGAATTTTTGCAAATAATGCTTCATAAATGAAGTGAAGTGAAGTCCATCGCCTTAACCACTCGGCCACCTCATCTTTCTGGCACAAATAAAGAAGGGTTTTCTGACACCACTTGTCATATTTTAAATCAATTCTTTATACACTGTTGGTTGTGTTCTCAGCAATATCACAGGCTTGTTAGCAAGTCCACTTTCAAGTGAGCCTTTGCTTAAAGAACATTTATTTTACTTTAAACGTTACCTATATTTGTGAGCTACTACACCATCATGTTGATCCTTCACAAATGACAAATATTAATAACATACAAATCTGGCCAATGACATGACGTCTACTATAACAGTAATGGTAGATTTTCACTAAATGTGTGCTATGTATGTGTTTAATGAAAAGCATTGTTCATTGAAGTAGATTTCTTAATTGAACAAGTTTATTTTTGACATTTGAGTGTCAGCTTCACTTATGAAGCATTATTTGCAAAAATTTAATTTCCAAGCAAACATTTCCAAACCAACGAGGATGGGATTTGAACTCATGCGTGCAGAGCACAATGGATTAGCAGTCCATCGCCTTAACCACTCGGCCACCTCGTCTTTTTTGCACAAATCAAGAAGGGTTTTCTGACACCTCTTGTCATACTTTAAATCAATTCTTTACACATTGTTGGTTGTGTTCTCAGCAATATCACAGGCTTGTTAGCAAGTCCACTTTCAAGTGAGCCTTTGCTTAAAGAACATTTATTTTGCTTTAAACGTAACCTATATTTGTGAACTACTACACCATCATGTTGATCCATCACAAATGACAAAAAAATCATAACATACACATCTGGCCAATGACATGACTTATACTATAACAGTAATGGTAGATTTTCACTAAAAGTGGGCTATGTATGTCTTTAATGAAAAGCATTGTTCATTGAAGTAGATTTCTTAATTGAACTAGTTTATTTTTGACAATGGATTGTGCTCTGCATGCATGGGTTCAAATCTCATCCTCATCGGTTTGGAATTGCTTGCTTGGATATGGAATTTTTGCAAATAATGCTTCATAAGTGAAGTGAATTGAAGTCCATCGCCTTAACCTCTCGGCCACCTCATCTTTCTGGCACAAATAAAGAAGGGTTTTCTGACACCATTTGTCATATTTTAAATCAATTCTTTATACATTGTTGGTTGTGTTCTCAGCAATATCACAGGCTTGTTAGCAAGTCCACTTTCAAGTGAGCCTTTGCTTAAAGAACATTTATTTTACTTTAAACGTAACCTATATTTGTGAACTACTACACCATCATGTTGATCCATCACAAACGACAAAAAATCATAACATACACATCTAGCCAATGTCATGACTTCTACTATAACAGTAATGGTAGATTTTCACTAAATGTGTTCTATGTATGTCTTTAATGAAAAGCATTGTTCATTGAAGTAGATTTTTTAATTGAATTAGTTTATTTTTGACATTTGAGTGTCAGCTTCACTTATGAAGCATAATTTGCAAAAATTCCATTTCCAAGCAAACAATTCCAAACCAACAAGGTTGGGATTTGAACCCATGCATGCAGAGCACAATGGATTAGTAGTCCATCGCCTTAACCACTCGGCCACCTCATCTTTCTGACACAAATAAAGAAGGGTTTTCTGACACCACTTGTCATATTTTAAATCAATTCTTTATACATTGTTGGTTGTGTTCTCATAAATATCACAGGCTTGTTAGCAAGTTCACTTTCAAGTGAGCCTTTGCTTAAAGAACATTTATTTTACTTTAAACGTAACCTATATTTGTGAACTACTACACCATCATGTTTGATCCATCACAAATGACAAAAAATCATAATATACACATCTGGCCAATGACATGACTTCTACTATAACAGTAATGGTAGATTTTCACTAAATGTGTGCTATGTATGTGTTTAATGAAAAGCATTGTTCATTGAAGTAGATTTCTTAATTGAACGAGTTTATTTTTGACATTTGAGTGTCAACTTCACTTATGTAGAATTATTTGCAAAAATTCCATTTTCAAGCAAACAATTCCAAACCGACGAGGATGGGATTTGAACCCATGCGTGCAGAGCACAATGGATTAGCAGTCCACTGCCTTATCCACTCGGCCACCTCGTCTTTCTGGCACAAATAGAGAAGGGTTTTCTGACACCACTTGTCATATTTTAAATCAAATCTTTATACATTGTTGGTTGTGTTCTCAGCAATATCACTGGCTTGTTAGCAAGTCCACTTTCAAGTGAGCCTTTGCTTAAAGAACATTTATTTTACTTAAAATGTAACCTATATTTGTAAACTACTTCACCATCATGTTGATCCATCACAAATGATAAAAAATCAAAACATACACATCTGGCCAATGACATTACTTCTACTATAAGAGTAATGGTAGATTTTCACTAAATGTGTGCTATGTATGTCTTTAATGAAAAGCATTGTTCATTGAAGTAGATTTCTTAATTGAACTAGTTTATTTTTGACATTTGAGTGTCAGCTTCACTTATGAAGCATTATTTGCAAAAATTCCATTTCCAAGCAAACAAATCCAAACCGATGAAGATGGGATTTGAACACAAGTGTGCAAAGCACAATGGATTAACAGTCCATCGCCTTAACCACTCGGCCACCTCGTCTTTCTGGCACAAATAATGAAGGGTTTTCTGACACCACTTGTCATATTTTAAATCAATTATTTATACATTGTTGGTTCTGTTCTCAGCAATATCACAGGCTTGTTAGCAAGTCCACTTTCAAGTGAGCCTTTGCTTAAAGAACATTTATTTTACTTTAAACGTAACCTATATTTGTGAACTACTACACCATCATGTTTAGCCATCACAAACGACAAAAAATCATAACATACACATCTGGCCAATGACATGACTTCTACTATAACAGTAATGTTAGATTTTCACTAAATGTGTTCTATGTATGTCTTTAATGAAAAGCATTGTTCATTGAAGTAGATTTCTCAATTGAACGAGTTTATTTTTGACATTTGAGTGTCAGCTTCACTTATGTAGCATTATTTGCAAAAATTCCATTTCCAAGCAAACAATTCTAAACCGACGAGGATGGGATTTGAAACCATCCAAAGCACAATGGATTAGCAGTCCATCGCCTTAACCACTTGGTCACTTCGTCTTTCTGGCACAAGTGAAGAATGGTTTTCTGACACCACTTGTCATATTTTAAATCAATTCTTTATACATTGTTGTTTGTGTTCTCAGCAATATCACAGGCTTGTTAGCAAGTCTACTTTCAAGTGAGCCTTTGCTTAAAGAACATTTATTTTACTTTAAACGTAACCTATATTTGTGAGCTACTACACCATCATGTTGATCCATCACAAACGAAAAATAATAATAACATACCAATCTGGCCAATGACATGACATCTGCTATAACAGTAATGATAGATTTTCACTAAATGTGTGCTATGTATGTCTTGAATGAAAAGTATTGTTCAATGAAGTATATTTCTTATTTGAACTAGTTTATTTTTGACATTTGAGTGTCAGCTTCACTTATGAAGGATTATTTGAAAAAATTGCATTTCCAAGCAAACAATTCCAAACCGACTAGGATGGGATTTGAACCCATGCGTGCAGAGCACAATCGATTGTGCTCTGCACGCATGGGTTCAAATCCCATCCTCGTCGGTTTGGAATTGTTTGCTTGGATATGGAATTTTTGCAAATAATGCTTCATAAGTGAAGAGAAGTGAAGAGAAATCCATCGCCTTAACCATTCGGACACCTCGTCTTTCTGGCACAAATAAAGAAGGGTTTTCTGACACCACTTGTCTTGTTTTAAATCAATTCTTTATACATTGTTGGTTGTGTTCTCAGCCATATCACAGGCTTGTTAGCAAGTCTACTTTCAAGTGAGCCTTTGCTTAAAGAACATTTATTTTACTTTAAACGTAACCTATATTTGTGAGCTACTACACCATCATGTTGATCCATCACAAACGACAAATAATAATAACATACCAATCTGGCCAATGACATGTCGTCTACTATAACAGTAATGGTAGATTTTCACTAAATGTGTGCTATGTATGTCTTTAATGAAAAGTATTGTTCATTGAAGTAGATTTCTTAATTGAACTAGTTTATTTTTGACATTTGAGTGTCAGCTTCACTTATGTAGCATTATTTGCAAAAATTCCATTTCCAAGCAAACAATTCTAAACCGACGAGGATGGGATTTGAAACCATGCAAAGCACAATGGATTAGCAGTCCATCGCCTTAACCACTCGGCCACCTCGTCTTTCTGGCACAAATAAAGAAGGGTTTTCTAACACCTCTTGTCATACTTTAAATCAATTCTTTATACATTGTTGGTTGTGTTCTCATCAATATCACAGGCTTGTTAGCAAGTCCACTTTCAAGTGAGCCTTTGCTTAAAGAACATTTATTTTACTTTAAATGTTACCTATATTTGTGAACTACTACACCATCATGTTGATCCATCACAAATGACAAAAAATCATAACATACACATCTGGCCAATGACATGACTTCTACTATAACAGTACTAGTAGATTTTCACTAAATGTGTGCTTTGAATGTCTTTAACGAAAAGCATTGTTCATTGAAGTAGATTTCTTAATTGAACTAGTTTATTTTTCACATTTGAGTGTCAGCTTCACATATGAAGCATTATTTGCAAAAATTCCATTTCCAAGCAAACAATTCCAAACCGACGAGGATGGGATATGAACCCATGCGTGCAGAGCACAATGGATTGTGCTCAGCATGCATGGGTTCAAATCCCATCCTCGTCGGTTTGGAATTGTTTGCTTAAAAATGGAATTTTTGCAAATAATGCTTCATAAATGAAGTGAAGTGAAGTCCATCGCCTTAACCACTCGGCCACCTCATCTTTCTGGCACAAATAAAGAAGGGTTTTCTGACACCACTTGTCATATTTTAAATCAATTCTTTATACACTGTTGGTTGTGTTCTCAGCAATATCACAGGCTTGTTAGCAAGTCCACTTTCAAGTGAGCCTTTGCTTAAAGAACATTTATTTTACTTTAAACGTTACCTATATTTGTGAGCTACTACACCATCATGTTGATCCTTCACAAACGACAAATATTCATAACATACAAATCTGGCCAATGACATGACGTCTACTATAACAGTAATGGTAGATTTTCACTAAATGTGTGCTATGTATGTGTTTAATGAAAAGCATTGTTCATTGAAGTAGATTTCTTAATTGAACAAGTTTATTTTTGACATTTGAGTGTCAGCTTCACTTATGAAGCATTATTTGCAAAAATTTAATTTCCAAGCAAACATTTCCAAACCGACGAGGATGGGATTTGAACTCATGCGTGCAGAGCACAATGGATTAGCAGTCCATCGCCTTAACCACTCGGCCACCTAGTCTTTTTAGCACAAATCAAGAAGGGTTTTCTGACACCTCTTGTCATACTTTAAATCAATTCTTTACACATTGTTGGTTGTGTTCTCAGCAATATCACAGGCTTGTTAGCAAGTCCACTTTCAAGTGAGCCTTTGCTTAAAGAACATTTATTTTGCTTTAAACGTAACCTATATTTGTGAACTACTACACCATCATGTTGATCCATCACAACTGACAAAAAAATCATAACATACACATCTGGCCAATGACATGACTTATACTATAACAGTAATGGTAGATTTTCACTAAAAGTGGGCTATGTATGTCTTTAATGAAAAGCATTGTTCATTGAAGTAGATTTCTTAATTGAACTAGTTTATTTTTGACAATGGATTGTGCTCTGCATGCATGGGTTCAAATCTCATCCTCATCGGTTTGGAATTGCTTGCTTGGATATGGAATTTTTGCAAATAATGCTTCATAAGTGAAGTGAATTGAAGTCCATCGCCTTAACCTCTCGGCCACCTCATCTTTCTGGCACAAATAAAGAAGGGTTTTCTGACACCATTTGTCATATTTTAAATCAATTCTTTATACATTGTTGGTTGTGTTCTCAGCAATATCACAGGCTTGTTAGCAAGTCCACTTTCAAGTGAGCCTTTGCTTAAAGAACATTTATTTTACTTTAAACGTAACCTATATTTGTGAACTACTACACCATCATGTTGATCCATCACAAACGACAAAAAATCATAACATACACATCTAGCCAATGTCATGACTTCTACTATAACAGTAATGGTAGATTTTCACTAAATGTGTTCTATGTATGTCTTTAATGAAAAGCATTGTTCATTGAAGTAGATTTTTTAATTGAATTAGTTTATTTTTGACATTTGAGTGTCAGCTTCACTTATGAAGCATTATTTACAAAAATTCCATTTCCAAGCAAACAATTCCAAACCAACAAGGTTGGGATTTGAACCCATGCATGCAGAGCACAATGGATTAGTAGTCCATCGCCTTAACCACTCGGCCACCTCATCTTTCTGACACAAATAAAGAAGGGTTTTCTGACACCACTTGTCATATTTTAAATTAAATCTTTATACATTGTTGGTTGTGTTCTCAGCAATATCACAGGCTTGTTAGCAAGTCCAGTTTCAAGTGAGCCTTTGCTTAAAGAACATTTATTTTACTTTAAATGTAGCCTATTTTTGTAAACTACTTCACCATCATGTTGATCCATCACAAATGACAAAAAATCATAACATACCAATATGGCCAATGACATGACGTCTACTATAACAGTAATGGTAGATTTTCACTAAATGTGTGCTATGTATGTCTTTAATGAAATGCATTGTTCATTGAAGAAGATTTCTTAATTGAATTAGTTTATTTTTGACATTTGAGTGTCAGCTTCACTTATGAAGCATTATTTGCAAAAATTTAATTTCCAAGCAAACAATTCCAAACCGACGAGGATGGGATTTGAACCCATGCGTGCAGAGCACAATAGATTTGCAGTCCATCACCTTAACCACTCGGCCACCTCGTCTTTTTTGCACAAATCTAGAAGGGTTTTCTGACACCTCTTGTCATACTTTAAATCAATTCTTTACACATTGTTGGTTGTGTTCTCAGCAATATCACAGGATTGTTAGCAAGTCCACTTTCAAGAGAGCCTTTGCTTAAAGAACATTTATTTTGCTTTAAACGTAACCTATATTTGTGAACTACTACACCATCATGTTGATCCATCACAAATGACAAAAAAATCATAACATACACATCTGGCCAATGACATGACTTCTACTATAACAGTAATGGTAGATTTTCACTAAAAGTGGGCTATGTATGTCTTTAATGAAAAGCATTGTTCATTGAAGTAGATTTCTTAATTGAACTAGTTTATTTTTGACAATGGATTGTGCTCTGCATGCATAGGTTCAAATCCCATCCTCATCGGTTTGGAATTGCTTGCTTGGATATGGAATTTTTGCAAATAATGCTTCATAAGTGAAGTGAATTGAAGTCCATCGCCTTAACCATTCGGCCACCTCATCTTTCTGGCACAAATAAAGAAGGGTTTTCAGACACCACTTGTCATATTTTAAATCAATTCTTTATACATTGTTGGTTGTGTTCTCTGCAATATCAAAGGCTTGTTAGCAAGTCCACTTTCAAGTGAGCCTTTGCTTAAAGAACATTTATTTTACTTTAAACGTAACCTATATTTGTGAACTACTGCACTATCATGTTGATCCATCACAAACGACAAAAAATCATAACATACACATCTAGCCAATGACATGACTTCTACTATAACAGTAATGGTAGATTTTCACTAAATGTGTTCTATGTATGTCTTTAATGAAAAGCATTGTTCATTGAAGTAGATTTCTTAATTGAATTAGTTTATTTTTGACATTTGAGTGTCAGCTTCACTTATGAAGCATTATTTGCAAAAATTCCATTTCCAAGCAAACGAGGATGGGATTTGAACCCATGCACGCAGAGCACAATGGATTAGTAGTCCATCGCCTTAACCACTCGGCCACCTCTTCTTTCTGACACAAATAAAATATGAGATATGGTAAGAACTTACCCTTGTTATCTCTATTTCTACGAAGTCCATAGGATTCCACAGGATACCTTGGGGTATAGGTGTGACGTCAGTCGCAGGGCACCAAAGAGTTAAGCTTTCAGCCTCCCAGGATGCACTAGGTCCCCCTCCTATACCCCGCCCCCGGGCCAAGGCACCTCAGTTAGTTACCAAGCCATAGGCCGGAGGAGGAGAAGGAAGAGAGAGAACAAAGATCTGGACACATACAAGAATCACATTCTCACCAGAGGGAGACGGAAAACCGGTGACCAGAGCAAAGCCCATCTGCAGCACAGGTGCGACAGGGCGGGAGTCCTGTGGAACCCTATGGACTTCGTAGAAATAGAGATAACAAGGGTAAGTTCTTACCATATCTCATATTTTCTACTTCAGGGTCCATAGGGTATCCACAGGATACCTTGGGGATGTCCCAAAGCAGTATCCTTTAAGGGTGGGGACGCTCCTGTGCAGAAAGGAGAATCCGCTGCCCGAAGGAAGCATCCTGAGAGGCGAAGGTGTCAAACCTGTAATACCTCACGAAGGTATGGACAGAAGACCACGTAGCAGCCTTGCAGATCTGAACTGCCGAGGCACCACATCGAGCTGCCCACGAAGGACCCACAGACCTAGTGGAATGAGCCTTCAGAGAAGGAGGGACCGGTAGGCCTTCATGAAGATAAGCTTCAGAAATAGCCATACGGATCCAGGCTGCCAAAGTTTGCTTTGAAGCAGGCCAACCCTTTTTACGGAAGCCATAGAGGACAAACAAAGCGTCCGACTTCCTAAACGAAGAAGTGTGGTCAACATAAGTCCTTAAGGCCCGCACAACATCCAAAGAGGCCTCACCCACGGAAAGACCCGGTGAGTTAAAGGCCGGAACAACTATTTCCTCGTTAACATGAAACTGGGAAACAACTTTGGGAAGAAACTCGGGCCGAGTGCGGAGCACTGCCCTGTTCCCATAAAAAACCAAGAAAGGGGGTCTACAAGAAAGAGCCCCTAACTCAGAAACACGTCTGGCCGAAGCAATGGCCAGAAGGAAAACAGTCTTAGCTGTTAGCCATTTAAGATCCACTGAGCCCAGTGGTTCAAACGGCGGTCCTTGGAGAGCCCTCAGGACCACAGCCAAATCCCAAGGTGCCACAGGTGGAACAAAGGGCGGCTGAATGCGGAGAACACCCTGCATAAAGGTGCGCACATCCGGGATTGTAGCAATCCTACGGTGAAACCAGACAGATAGGGCCGAAACCTGTACCTTCAAAGAAGCAAGGCGAAGCCCATGATCTAGTCCCGCTTGCAGGAAGGCGAGAATCCGAGACAGACGAAACTCCCGCGGTGCATAACCTCTCGGTCGACACCACTGGAAGAACGTATGCCACATGCGATGGTATATCCTCGCGGAAGACGGTTTCCGAGCTCGTAACATGGTACGCACCACAGAGC
Organism: Taudactylus pleione; assembly: GCA_031769625.1. Lineage (NCBI taxonomy): Eukaryota > Metazoa > Chordata > Amphibia > Anura > Myobatrachidae > Taudactylus > Taudactylus pleione. The sequence goes on from JAUIMM010000099.1 coordinate 51,814, forward strand.
TGGAAAACCCCCGGGACCTCAGCATGGCCGTCTCAACAGCCACGCCGTCAAAGACAGCCGAGTCAGGTCCGGGTGAAGGCAAGGACCCTGAGACAGAAGGTCCGGTCGTAGCGGCAACCGCAGAGGACTGTCCACGGACAGACCCTGAAGGTCTGAGAACCAGTGCCGTCTGGGCCACGCGGGAGCTATCATCAGGAGCGTCCCTCCTTCCTGTTTGAATTTCCGGATTACCCGTGGAAGAAGGGAGACCGGAGGGAACAGGTATGCGAACCGGAACGTCCACCGGACGGACAGAGCATCCACCAGAGACGCCCCTTCGTCTCTTGTGCGAGACCCGTACACCGGCAACTTGTTGTTGTGCCGGGACGCCATGAGGTCGATTTCTGGAAGACCCCACCTGTCCACCAGTAGTTGAAAAACGTCCGGGTGCAGGGACCATTCCCTCGGATGAACGTCCTGGCGACTTAGAAAGTCCGCCTCCCAATTTAGCACTCCCGGGATGAAGACCGCTGATATGGCCGGAAGATTGCGCTCCGCCCAAACCAGGATCCGAGAGACCTCTACGAGAGCCACCCGACTGCGAGTTCCTCCTTGCCTGTTTATGTAGGCCACGGTGGTAGCGTTGTCCGACTGGACCTGCACCGGGCGACCCTGGAGAAACCGCTGTGCCTGCTGGAGAGCATTGAAGACCGCACGGAGTTCCAAGATATTTATTGGAAGCTCCGCTTCTGTCGGCGTCCACCTGCCCTGGAACAAGTGTGGACCCGAAACTGCTCCCCAGCCCCGAAGACTGGCGTCCGTTGTCAACAGGACCCAATTTGGAACCCAGAACGGACGTCCCTTGTTGAGGTGGGTCGTCTGTAACCACCACGCAAGGGACAGGCGAACCTCCTGGGTGAGCACAATCATCTGGGACTTCAGAGACTGAGTCAGCCCATTCCACTTGGACAGGATCAGGTGCTGCAGAGGTCTGGAGTGAAACTGGGCGTATTCCACCATGTCGAACACCGACACCATGGAGCCCAGTAACCTCATCGCCGAGTGTAAGGACACCCGGCGGCTGTGCAGGCAACTGCGCACCCTTGACTGTAAAGCAGAGATCTTGTCCTCCATCACGAAGATCCTTTGCTGTCCCGAGTCCAATAAGGCTCCAAGATGCAGAATCCTCCGAGACGGGATTAGAGTGGACTTCTGCCAGTTGATTAGCCAGCCGTGCCGTTGCAGCAGTGCAATGGTCAGGTCCAAGTGGCGTAACAGGAGCTCTGGAGATCCTGCCACCAATAACAGGTCGTCCAAATACGGCAACATGCGGACTCCCTGCAGCCGCAGAGAAGCCGCCATGACCGCCATCACCTTGGTGAAAACACGTGGTGCTGTTGCCAGGCCAAAAGGTAACGCCCGAAACTGGAAGTGGTCGCTGTGGATTGCAAACCTGAGGAACTGTTGATGGCGCAAAAGAATAGGGACATGCAGGTAAGCGTCCTGTATGTCCAATGACACCAAGTAGTCCCCAGGTTCCAGCGCCAGAATGATGGACCGTAGGGTCTCCATCCGAAACTTCGGGACCCGCAAAGACTTGTTGAGTGCTTTGAGGTTGAGAATCGGACGATATGACCCATTGGGTTTCTGTACCAAAAATAGATTTGAATAGAAACCCTGGCCCCTCTGGGAGAATGGAACAGCCACTATAACTCCAGCCTGGAGCATAGTGTGCAATACCTTCCGCAGCTCCGTAGCCTTGTTCCGGTCTGATGGGAGACCCGTGGTGAAGAAGCGAGCCGGGGGTCTGTGCCGGAAGGAGAGGGCGTATCCGTGGGAAACCACCTCCAGAACCCAAGTGTCTGTCGTAGTGGTCGACCAACACTGGGCGAACTGTAGCAGGTGGCCTCCCACCCTGGGATCCCCCAAAGGGAGGCCCGGACCGTCAGGCCGCAGGCTTGTCATCTGGCTTGGGGGCCGGACGTCTGGTACTCCATGCCTGCTTCCGGGGCTTGACCGATTTCTTAGGGCCAGCCTGTCGAGGAAACGACTGTGGTTTGGGCCTGCCCTGGGCCCTAGATGACCGAAAGGACGATGGTCCCGAACCAGAAGGAGCAGCGGCCGACGGGAGACAAGCAGATTTGGCTGCCGCCAGCGTGGCCACAATCTTATCCAGATCCGGACCGAAGAGAACTTCTCCGGTAAACGGCAACGCTTCCAGACCTTTCTTGGAATCTGCGTCCGCCTTCCAGGATCACAGCCACAAGGTGCGACGAGCAGCCACCGCTGCTGAAGAAATTCTAGACACCAGAGTACTAATGTCTAGAGCCGCCTCGTTGATGTAGGTGGCCGAATCACGGAGATTGCCAATCAACTCCGCCTGTTCGGCCGGACAGTCGGATTCAAAAGAAGCCTCTAATGAATCCGCCCAGTGCTCCATCGCTCTGGCAACCCAGCAAATGGCCATAGCCGGCCGTGCTGCCCCCCCTGCAAGGGAATAAGCGGACTTCAGGCAGATTTCTACCTTGCGGTCCGTAGCATCCTTAAGGGAGGACATGGATGGCATCGGCAATGTGGCACTACGGACAAGACGGGTCACGTGAGAATCCACCTGTGGAGGGGATTCCCACTTAGCAAAATAATTATCCGCGAACGGATAAGCCACCACCAGGCGTCTCTGCGGCTGGTATCTTTTGCCAGGTTGTTTCCACGCCTCCTCTAAATGGTCCACCAACTGACCCGAAAGAGGAAAGACTGTGGCATCGCCCTTCACATCTTTGAAAAAGGCATACTTAGATTTAGCCGCTGGGGGAACTTCGTCCTCAATCACCAAGGCTGTGTGGACCGCCCGAATAAGTCCAGGAATATATACTTTGGACTTAGCATCAGCGTCCTTAGTATGGAGAGGTTCCTGATCGTAAGGATCCAGAATCTCCCCATCATCAGACGTCCCTTCGTCATCCTCATAAGGAGCGGACAGAGACGCCACCGGCCTTTTATGAGGCCGCATCACAGACTCCCCTTGCAACACATCCGACAAGTGCTGTACAGAACTCGTCAGGGAGTTAACCCACGCTGGCTCCTGAGAACCCGGGAGCGGGGAAATAGGGAGACTGTGGGGTACCACCAATTGTCGTGGGAACCCCTGCATGGGTGACGACACCACAGACTGCTGGGACAAACCCATCGGAGTAAACGCGGGCTGCGGAGCTAACTGGCCCACTAAAGCTGTTAACGCCTGAGCGAAACAAGCCCAGGGCGGCTCCTGTACCGGTGCTGTAACCGTAATAGGCCGCGCCATGGACAAACACTGCCGGCAAAGGCCCTCCGCGCTACCCTCCCCCTCCGCTAACAGTACTTTGCACGTGGTACACTGTAGCCGGAGGGGAAAATCACTTTCAGACATGATGGCACCACGTATGTGACCTCTCTCACCAATTAAGTATTAAATAGGCGAGAGACCACCCTGCAGCACCGCACCGCAAGGGCTTTAGCAGAAGAACAGGGACAGTAATAAAGCTGACAGTTTAGAGAAGAAAAGTTACAGGCAGCGCTAGCACAGTCACATACAATGCAGAGAAATAACAATTCCTGCACTAACAGCGCTGATTACACAACTACACAGACACTGGGCCTGGTAGGACACAGCGCTGCATACAGACCTGAGCCACAGCGGAGGAGAGGTATGCGGGGGGACCCAGACCACGATGCTTCCGTCCAGCGCTTCCAGCAGCGTTCACCATGCGTTCTGGAGAAGATGGCCGCCGAGGAGCAGAGAGGAGGCTGGCCTGGGGGAGGAGCGCTGCCACAGGACCAGTCGGCAGCATGCAGAGAGGGCTGTGTGCAGCGGGGGAGGCGCCGGCTGTGAGACAGGGAAGACGCGCTCCCCTGGCATGCATTTAACCCCTGGGACGCCGCAGCGCTACCGCTCTGCTGCGGTCCGCTGTCCCAGGGGGTAGAGGAAGCGCAGGTTGGTCGCTTGGCTCCACGCTGCAGCCAGTCCCCAGGGAGCCCCCTGCCTGGGGACTTAGGACCATGTGATCAGCGGGGACCCACCGCGGGACCCCGCTGCTTACCTCTGTCCCCCTTGAATCCGGCCATGGTCCGGAGCATCTGGGGTCACCGCTAGCTGTGACCCCAGATGCCCACCAGCATCCCCGGATCAGTACCGGCGTTCTGGTACCGGCGGAGTGTAGGGAAGACAGCATGGACGTCAGGACTGACAGTCCATGCTGTTCATCCAGATGTGCAGCCACAGCTGCATGAAGAAAAAGCTTCAGGGGCTCTTCTAGCCCCCACTCCAACAGGTGCACCCGACTCCGGCCGGGCACCAAACTAAACTGAGGTGCCTTGGCCCGGGGGCGGGGTATAGGAGGGGACCTAGTGCATCCTGGGAGGCTGAAAGCTTAACTCTTTGGTGCCCTGCGACTGACGTCACACCTATACCCCAAGGTATCCTGTGGATACCCTATGGACCCTGAAGTAGAAAGAAGGGTTTTCTGACACCACTTGTCATATTTTAAATCAATTCTTTATACATTGTTGGTTGTGTTCCCATAAATATCACAGGCTTGTTAGCAAGTCCACTTTCAAGTGAGCCTTTGCTTAAAGAACATTTATTTTACTTTAAACGTAACCTTTATTTGTGAACTACTACACCATCATGTTGATCCATCACAAACGACAAAACATCATAACATTCACATCTGGCCAATGACATGACTTCTACTATAACAGTAATGGTAGATTTTTACTAAATGTGTGCTATGTATGACTTTAATGAAAAGCATTGTTCATTGAAGTAGATTTCTTAATTGAACTAGTTTATTTTTGACAGTTGAGTGTCAGCTTCACTTATGAAGCATTATTTGCAAAAATTCAATTTCCAAGCAAACAATTCCAAACCGACGACGATGGGATTTGAACCAATGCGTGCAGCGCACAATGCATTGTGCTCTGCATGCATGGGTTCAAATCCCATCCTCGTCGGATTGGAATTGCTTGCTTGGATATGGAATTTTTGCAAATAATGCTTCATAAGTGAAGTGAAGTCCATCGCCTTAACCACTCGGCCACGTCGTCTTTCTGGCACAAATAAAGAAGGGATTTCTGACACCACTTGTCATATTTTAAATCAATTCTTTATACATTGTTGGTTGTGTTCTCAGCAATATCACAGGCTTGTTAGCAAGTCCACTTTCAAGTGAGCCTTTGCTTAAAGAACATTTATTTTACTTTAAACGTAACCTATATTTGTGAGCTACTACACCATCATGTTGATCCATCACAAACGACAAATAATAATAACATACCAATATGGCCAATGACATGACGTCTACTATAACAGTAATGGTAGATTTTCACTAAATGTGTGCTATGTATGTCTTTAATGAAAAGCATTGTTCATTGAAGTAGATTTCTTAATTGAATTAGTTTATTTTTGACATTTGAGTGTCAGCTTCACTTATGAAGCATTATTTGCAAAAATGTAATTTCCAAGCAAACAATTCCAAACCGACGAGGATGGGATTTGAACCCATGAGTGCAGAGCACAATGGATTAGCAGTCCATCGCCTTAACCACTCGGCCACCTCATCTTTTTTGCACAAATCAAGAAGGGTTTTCTGACACCTCTTGTCATACTTTAAATCAATTCTTTACACATTGTTGGTTGTGTTCTCAGCAATATCACAGGCTTGTTAGCAAGTCCACTTTCAAGTGAGCCTTTGCTTAAAGAACATTTATTTCGCTTTAAACGTAACCTATATTTGTGAACTACTACACCATCATGTTGATCCATCACAAATGACAAAAAAATCATAACATACACATCTGGCCAATGACATGACTTCTACTATAACAGTAATGGTAGATTTTCACTAAAAGTGGGCTATGTATGTCTTTAATGAAAAGCATTGTTCATTGAAGTAGATTTCTTAATTGAACTAGTTTATTTTTGACAATGGATTGTGCTCTGCATGCATGGGTTCAAATCTCATCCTCATCGGTTTGGAATTGCTTGCTTGGATATGGAATTTTTGCAAATAATGCTTCATAAGTGAAGTGAATTGAAGTCCATCACCTTAACCACTCGCCCACCTCATCTTTCTTGCACAAATAAAGAAGGGTTTTCTGACACCACTTGTCATATTTTAAATCAATTATTTATACATTGTTGGTTGTGTCCTCAGCAATATCACTGGCTTGTTAGCAAGTCCACTTTCAAGTGAGCCTTTGCTTAAAGAACATTTATTTTACTTAAAATGTAACCTATATTTGTAAACTACTTCACCATCATGTTGATCCATCACAAATGATAAAAAATCATAACATACACATCTGGCCAATGACATTACTTCTACTATAAGAGTAATGGTAGATTTTCACTAAAAGTGGGCTATGTATGTCTTTAATGAAAAGCATTGTTTATTGAAGTAGATTTCTTAATTGAACTAGTTTATTTTTGACAATGGATTGTGCACTGCATGCATGGGTTCAAATCCCATCCTCATCGGTTTGGAATTGCTTGCTTGGATATGGAATTTTTGCAAATAATGCTTCATAAGTGAAGTGAATTGAAGTCCATCGCCTTAACCATTCGGCCACCTCATCTTTCTGGCACAAATAAAGAAGGGTTTTCTGACACCACTTGTCATATTTTAAATCAATTCTTTATACATTGTTGGTTGTGTTCTCTGCAATATCAAAGGCTTGTTAGCAAGTCCACTTTCAAGTGAGCCTTTGCTTAAAGAACATTTATTTTACTTTAAACGTAACCTTTATTTGTGAACTACTACACCATCATGTTGATCCATCACAAACGACAAAACATCATAACATGCACATCTGGCCAATGACATGACTTCTACTATAACAGTAATGGTAGATTTTTACTAAATGTGTGCTATATATGACTTTAAAGAAAAGCATTGTTCATTGAAGTAGATTTCTTAATTGAACTAGTTTATTTTTGAACATTTGAGTGTCAGCTTCACTTATGAAGCATTATTTGCAAAAATTCCTTTTCCAAGCAAACAATTCCAAACCGATGAAGATGGGATTCGAACCCAAGCGTGCAAAGCACAATGGATTAGCAGTCCATCGCCTTAACCACTCGGCCACCTCGTCTTTCTAGCACAAATAAAGAACGGTTTTCTGACACCATTTGTCATATTTTAAATCAATTCTTTATACATTGTTGGTTGTGTTCTCAGCAATATCACAGGCTTGTTAGCAAGTCCACTTTCAAGTGAACCTTTGCTTAAAGAACATTTATTTTACTTTAAACGTAACCTATATTTGTGAACTACTACACCATCATGTAGATCCATCACAAATGACAAAAAATCATAACATACACATCTGGCCAATGACATGACTTCTACTATAACAGTAATGTTAGATTTTCACTAAATGTGTTCTATGTATGTCTTTAATGAAAAGCATTGTTCATTGAAGTAGATTTCTTAATTGAACTAGTTTATTTTTCACATTTGAGTGTCAGCTTCACATATGAAGCATTATTTGAAAAAATTCCATGTCCAAGCAAACAATTCCAAACCAACGAGGATGGGATATGAACCCATGCGTGCAGAGCACAATGGATTGTGCTCAGCATGCATGGGTTCAAATCCCATCCTCGTCGGTTTGGAATTGTTTGCTTAGAAATGGAATTTTTGCAAATAATGCTTCATAAGTGAAGTGAAGTCCATCGCCTTAACCACTCGGCCACCTCATCTTTCTGGCACAAATAAAGAAGGGTTTTCTGACACCACTTGTCATATTTTAAATTAAATCTTTATACATTGTTGGTTGTGTTCTCAGCAATATCACAGGCTTGTTAGCAAGTCCAGTTTCAAGTGAGCCTTTGCTTAAAGAACATTTATTTTACTTTAAATGTAGCCTATATTTGAAAACTACTTCACCATCATGTTGATCCATCACAAATGACAAAAAATCATAACATACCAATATGGCCAATGACATGACGTCTACTATAACAGTAATGGTAGATTTTCACTAAATGTGTGCTATGTATGTCTTTAATGAAATGCATTGTTCATTGAAGAAGATTTCTTAATTTAATTAGTTTATTTTTGACATTTGAGTGTCAGCTTCACTTATGAAGCATTATTTGCAAAAATTTAATTTCCAAGCAAACAATTCCAAACCGACGAGGATGGGATTTGAACCCATGCGTGCAGAGCACAATAGATTAGCAGTCCATCACCTTAACCACTCGGCCACCTCATCTTTTTTGCACAAATCTAGAAGGGTTTTCTGACACCTCTTGTCATACTTTAAATCAATTCTTTACACATTGTTGGTTGTGTTCTCAGCAATATCACAGGCTTGTTAGCAAGTCCACTTTCAAGTGAGCCTTTGCTTAAAGAACATTTATTTCGCTTTAAACGTAACCTATATTTGTGAACTACTACACCATCATGTTGATCCATCACAAATGACAAAAAAATCATAACATACACATCTGGCCAATGACATGACTTCTACTATAACATTAATGGTAGATTTTCACTAAAAGTGGGCTATGTATGTCTTTAATGAAAAGCATTGTTCATTGAAGTAGATTTCTTAATTGAACTAGTTTATTTTTGACAATGGATTGTGCTCTGCATGCATGGGTTCAAATCTCATCCTCATCGGTTTGGAATTGCTTGCTTGGATATGGAATTTTTGCAAATAATGCTTCATAAGTGAAGTGAATTGAAGTCCATCGCCTTAACCACTCGCCCACCTCATCTTTCTGGCACAAATAAAGAAGGGTTTTCTGACACCACTTGTCATATTTTAAATCAATTCTTTATACATTGTTGGTTGTGTTCTCAGCAATATCACAGGATTGTTAGCAAGTCCACTTTCAAGTGAGCCTTTGCTTAAAGAACATTTATTTTACTTAAAATGTAACCTATATTTGTAAACTACTTCACCATCATGTTGATCCATCACAAATGATAAAAAATCATAACATACACATCTGGCCAATGACATTACTTCTACTATAAGAGTAATGGTAGATATTCACTAAATGTGTGCTATGTATGTCTTTAATGAAAAGCATTGTTCATTGAAGTAGATTTCTTAATTGAACTAGTTTATTTTTGACATTTGAGTGTCAGCTTCACTTATGAAGCATTATTTGCAAAAATTCCATTTCCAAGCAAACAAATCCAAACCGATGAAGATGGGATTTGAACACAAGTGTGCAAAGCACAATATGGATTTGCAGTCGATCGCCTTAACCACTCGGCCACCTCGTCTTTCTAGCACAAATAAAGAACGGTTTTCTGACACCATTTGTCATATTTTAAATCAATTCTTTATACATTGTTGGTTGTGTTCTCAGCAATATCACAGGCTTGTTAGCAAGTCCACTTTCAAGTGAATCTTTGCTTAAAGAACATTTATTTTACTTTAAACGTAACCTATATTTGTGAACTACTACACCATCATGAAGATCCATCACAAATGACAAAAAATCATAACATACACATCTGGCCAATGACATGACTTCTACTATAACAGTAATGTTAGATTTTCACTAAATGTGTTCTATGTATGTCTTTAATGAAAAGCATTGTTCATTGAAGTAGATTTCTTAATAGAACTAGTTTATTTTTCACATTTGAGTGTCAGCTTCACATATGAAGCATTATTTGCAAAAATTCCATTTCCAAGCAAACAATTCCAAACCAACGAGTATGGGATATGAACCCATGCGTGCAGAGCACAATGGATTGTGCTCAGCATGCATGGGTTCAAATCCCATCCTCGTCGGTTTGGAATTGTTTGCTTAGAAATGGAATTTTTGCAAATAATACTTCATAAGTGAAGTGAAGTCCATCGCCTTAACCACTCGGCCACCTCATCTTTCTGGCACAAATAAAGAAGGGTTTTCTGACACCACTTGTCATATTTTAAATTAAATCTTTATACATTGTTGGTTGTGTTCTCAGCAATATCACAGGCTTGTTAGCAAGTCCAGTTTCAAGTGAGCCTTTGCTTAAAGAACATTTATTTTACTTTAAATGTAGCCTATTTTTGTAAACTATTTCACCATCATGTTGATCCGTCACAAATGACAAAAAATCATAACATACCAATATGGCCAATGACATGACGTCTACTATAACAGTAATGGTAGATTTTCACTAAATGTGTGCTATGTATGTCTTTAATGAAATGCATTGTTCATTGAAGAAGATTTCTTAATTGAATTAGTTTATTTTTGACATTTGAGTGTCAGCTTCACTTATGAAGCATTATTTGCAAAAATTTAATTTCCAAGCAAACAATTCCAAACCGACGAGGATGGGATTTGAACCCATGCGTGCAGAGCACAATAGATTAGCAGTCCATCACCTTAACCACTCGGCCACCTCGTCTTTTTTGCACAAATCTAGAAGGGTTTTCTGACACCTCTTGTCATACTTTAAATCAATTCTTTACACATTGTTGGTTGTGTTCTCAGCAATATCACAGGCTTGTTAGCAAGTCCACTTTCAAGTGAGCCTTTGCTTAAAGAACATTTATTTTGCTTTAAACGTAACCTATATTTGTGAACTACTACACCATCATGTTGATGCATCACAAATGACAAAAAAATCATAACATACACATCTGGCCAATGACATGACTTCTACTATAACAGTAATGGTAGATTTTCACTAAAAGTGGGCTATGTATGTCTTTAATGAAAAGCATTGTTCATTGAAGTAGATTTCTTAATTGAACTAGTTTATTTTTGACAATGGATTGTGCACTGCATGCATGGGTTCAAATCCCATCCTCATCGGTTTGGAATTGCTTGCTTGGATATGGAATTTTTGCAAATAATGCTTCATAAGTGAAGTGAATTGAAGTCCATCGCCTTAACCATTCGGCCACCTCATCTTTCTGGCACAAATAAAGAAGGGTTTTCTGACACCACTTGTCATATTTTAAATCAATTCTTTATACATTGTTGGTTGTGTTCTCTGCAATATCAAAGGCTTGTTAGCAAGTCCACTTTCAAGTGAGCCTTTGCTTAAAGAACATTTATTTTACTTTAAACGTAACCTATATTTGTGAACTACTACACTATCATGTTGATCCATCACAAACGACAAAAAATCATAACATACACATCTAGCCAATGACATGACTTCTACTATAACAGTAATGGTAGATTTTCACTAAATGTGTGCTATGTATGTCTTTAACGAAAAGCATTGTTCATTGAAGTAGATTTCTTAATTGAACTAGTTTATTTTTAACATTTGAGTGTCAGCTTCACTTATGAAGCATTATTTGCAAAAATTCCTTTTCCAAGCAAACAATTCCAAACCGACGAGGATGGGATTTGAACCCATGCGTGCAGAGCACAATGGATTAGCAGTCCATCACCTTAACCACTCGGCCACCTCATCTTTTTTGCACAAATCAAGAAGGGTTTTCTGACACCTCTTGTCATACTTTAAATCAATTCTTTACACATTGTTGGTTGTGTTCTCAGCAATATCACAGGCTTGTTAGCAAGTCCACTTTCAAGTGAGCCTTTGCTTAAAGAACATTTATTTTGCTTTAAACGTAACCTATATTTGTGAACTACTACACCATCATGTTGATCCATCACAAATGACAAAAAAATCATAACATACACATCTGGCCAATGACATGACTTCTACTATAACAGTAATGGTAGATTTTCACTAAAAGTGGGCTATGTATGTCTTTAATGAAAAGCATTGTTCATTGAAGTAGATTTCTTAATTGAACTAGTTTATTTTTGACAATGGATTGTGCACTGCATGCATGGGTTCAAATCCCATCCTCATCGGTTTGGAATTGCTTGCTTGGATATGGAATTGTTGCAAATAATGCTTCATAAGTGAAGTGAATTGAAGTCCATCGCCTTAACCATTCGGCCACCTCATCTTTCAGGCACAAATAAAGAAGGGTTTTCTGACACCACTTGTCATATTTTAAATCAATTCTTTATACATTGTTGGTTGTGTTCTCTGCAATATCAAAGGCTTGTTAGCAAGTCCACTTTCAAGTGAGCCTTTGCTTAAAGAACATTTATTTTACTTTAAACGTAACCTATATTTGTGAACTACTACACTATCATGTTGATCCATCACAAACGACAAAAAATCATAACATACACATCTAGCCAATGACATGACTTCTACTATAACAGTAATGGTAGATTTTCACTAAATGTGTGCTATGTATCTCTTTAATGAAAAGCATTGTTCATTGAAGTAGATTTCTTAATTGAACTAGTTTATTTTTGACATTTGAGTGTCAGCTTCACTTATGAAGCATTATTTGCAAAAATTCCTTTTCCAAGCAAACAATTCCAAACCGATGAAGATGGGATTCGAACCCAAGCGTGCAAAACACAATGGATTAGCAGTCCATCGCCTTAACCACTCGGCCACCTCGTATTTCTAGCACAAATAAAGAACGGTTTTCTGACACCATTTGTCATATTTTAAATCAATTCTTTATACATTGTTGGTTGTGTTCTCAGCAATATCACAGGCTTGTTAGCAAGTCCACTTTCAAGTGAACCTTTGCTTAAAGAACATTTATTTTACTTTAAACGTAACCTATATTTGTGAACTACTACACCATCATGTAGATCCATCACAAATGACAAAAAATCATAACATACACATCTGGCCAATGACATGACTTCTACTATACAGTAATGTTAGATTTTCACTAAATGTGTTCTATGTATGTCTGTAATGAAAAGCATTGTTCATTGAAGTAGATTTCTTAATTGAACTAGTTTATTTTTCACATTTGAGTGTCAGCTTCACATATGAAGCATTATTTGAAAAAATTCCATTTCCAAGCAAACAATTCCAAACCGACGAGGATGGGATATGAACCCATGCGTGCAGAGCACAATGGATTGTGCTCAGCATGCATGGGTTCAAATACCATCCTCGTCGGTTTGGAATTGTTTGCTTAGAAATGGAATTTTTGCAAATAATGCTTCATAAGTGAAGTGAAGTCCATCGCCTTAACCACTCGGCCACCTCATCTTTCTGGCACAAATAATGAAGGGTTTTCTGACACCACTTGTCATATTTTAAATTAAATCTTTATACATTGTTGGTTGTGTTCTCAGCAATATCACAGGCTTGTTAGCAAGTCCAGTTTCAAGTGAGCCTTTGCTTAAAGAACATTTATTTTACTTTAAATGTAGCCTATATTTGAAAACTACTTCACCATCATGTTGATCCATCACAAATGACAAAAAATCATAACATACCAATATGGCCAATGACATGACGTCTACTATAACAGTAATGGTAGATTTTCACTAAATGTGTGCTATGTATGTCTTTAATGAAATGCATTGTTCATTGAAGAAGATTTCTTAATTGAATTAGTTTATTTTTGACATTTGAGTGTCAGCTTCACTTATGAAGCATTATTTGCAAAAATTTAATTTCCAAGCAAACAATTCCAAACCGACGAGGATGGGATTTGAACCCATGCGTGCAGAGCACAATAGATTAGCAGTCCATCACCTTAACCACTCGGCCACCTCGTCTTTTTTGCACAAATCTAGAAGGGTTTTCTGACACCTCTTGTCATACTTTAAATCAATTCTTTACACATTGTTGGTTGTGTTCTCAGCAATATCACAGGCTTGTTAGCAAGTCCACTTTCAAGTGAACCTTTGCTTAAAGAACATTTATTTTACTTTAAACGTAACCTATATTTGTGAACTACTACACCATCATGTAGATCCATCACAAATGACAAAAAATCATAACATACACATCTGGCCAATGACATGACTTCTACTATAACAGTAATGTTAGATTTTCACTAAATGTGTTCTATGTATGTCTTTAATGAAAAGCATTGTTCATTGAAGTAGATTTCTTAATTGAACTATTTATTTTTCACATTTGAGAGTCAGCTTCACATATGAAGCATTATTTGAAAAAATTCCATTTCCAAGCAAACAATTCCAAACCAACGAGGATGGGATATGAACCCATGCGTGCAGAGCACAATGGATTGTGCTCAGCATGCATGGGTTCAAATCCCATCCTCGTCGGTTTGGAATTGTTTGCTTAGAAATGGAATTTTTGCAAATAATGCTTCATAAGTGAAGTGAAGTCCATCGCCTTAACCACTCGGCCACCTCATCTTTCTGGCACAAATAATGAAGGGTTTTCTGACACCACTTGTCATATTTTAAATTAAATCTTTATACATTGTTGGTTGTGTTCTCAGCAATATCACAGGCTTGTTAGCAAGTCCAGTTTCAAGTGAGCCTTTGCTTAAAGAACATTTATTTTACTTTAAATGTAGCCTATATTTGAAAACTACTTCACCATCATGTTGATCCATCACAAATGACAAAAAATCATAACATACCAATATGGCCAATGACATGACGTCTACTATAACAGTAATGGTAGATTTTCACTAAATGTGTGCTATGTATGTCTTTAATGAAATGCATTGTTCATTGAAGAAGATTTCTTAATTGAATTAGTTTATTTTTGACATTTGAGTGTCAGCTTCACTTATGAAGCATTATTTGCAAAAATTTAATTTTCAAGCAAACAATTCCAAACCGACTAGGATGGGATTTGAACCCATGCGTGCAGAGCACAATAGATTAGCAGTCCATCACCTTAACCACTCGGCCACCTCGTCTTTTTTGCACAAATCTAGAAGGGTTTTCTGACACCTCTTGTCATACTTTAAATCAATTCTTTACACATTGTTGGTTGTGTTCTCAGCAATATCACAGGATTGTTAGCAAGTCCACTTTCAAGTGAGCCTTTGCTTAAAGAACATTTATTTTGCTTTAAACGTAACCTATATTTGTGAACTACTACACCATCATGTTGATCCATCACAAATGACAAAAAAATCATAACATACACATCTGGCCAATGACATGACTTCTACTATAACAGTAATGGTAGATTTTCACTAAAAGTGGGCTATGTATGTCTTTAATGAAAAGCATTGTTCATTGAAGTAGATTTCTTAATTGAACTAGTTTATTTTTGACAATGGATTGTGCTCTGCATGCATGGGTTCAAATCCCATCCTCATCGGTTTGGAATTGCTTGCTTGGATATGGAATTTTTGCAAATAATGCTTCATAAGTGAAGTGAATTGAAGTCCATCGCCTTAACCATTCGGCCACCTCATCTTTCTGGCACAAATAAAGAAGGGTTTTCTGACACCACTTGTCATATTTTAAATCAATTCTTTATACATTGTTGGTTGTGTTCTCTGCAATTTCAAAGGCTTGTTAGCAAGTCAACTTTCAAGTGAGCCTTTGCTTAAAGAACATTTATTTTACTTTAAACGTAACCTATATTTGTGAACTACTGCACCATCATGTTGATCCATCACAAACGACAAAACATCATAACATTCACATCTGGCCAATGACATGACTTCTACTATAACAGTAATGGTAGATTTTTACTAAATGTGTGCTATGTATGACTTTAATGAAAAGCATTGTTCATTGAAGTAGATTTCTTAATTGAACTAGTTTATTTTTGACATTTGAGTGTCAGCTTCACTTATGAAGCATTATTTGCAAAAATTCAATTTCCAAGCAAACAATTCCAAACCGACGACGATGGGATTTGAACCAATGCGTGCAGCGCACAATGCATTGTGCTCTGCATGCATGGGTTCAAATCCCATCCTCGTCGGATTGGAATTGCTTGCTTGGATATGGAATTTTTGCAAATAATGCTTCATAAGTGAAGTGAAGTCCATCGCCTTAACCACTCGGCCACGTCGTCTTTCTGGCACAAATAAAGAAGGGATTTCTGACACCACTTGTCATATTTTAAATCAATTCTTTATACATTGTTGGTTGTGTTCTCAGCAATATCACAGGCTTGTTAGCAAGTCCACTTTCAAGTGAGCCTTTGCTTAAAGAACATTTATTTTACTTTAAACGTAACCTAGATTTGTGAGCTACTACACCATCATGTTGATCCATCACAAACGACAAATAATAATAACATACCAATATGGCCAATGACATGACGTCTACTATAACAGTAATGGTAGATTTTCACTAAATGTGTGCTATGTATGTCTTTAATGAAAAGCATTGTTCATTGAAGTAGATTTCTTAATTGAATTAGTTTATTTTTGACATTTGAGTGTCAGCTTCACTTATGAAGCATTATTTGCAAAAATTTAATTTCCAAGCAAACAATTCCAAACCGACGAGGATGGGATTTGAACCCATGCGTGCAGAGCACAATGGATTAGCAGTCCATCGCCTTAACCACTCGGCCACCTCATCTTTTTTGCACAAATCAAGAAGGGTTTTCTGACACCTCTTGTCATACTTTAAATCAATTCTTTACACATTGTTGGTTGTGTTCTCAGCAATATCACAGGATTGTTAGCAAGTCCACTTTCAAGTGAGCCTTTGATTAAAGAAGATTTATTTTGCTTTAAACGTAACCTATATTTGTGAACTACTACACCATCATGTTGATCCATCACAAATGACAAAAAAATCATAACATACACATCTGGCCAATGACATGACTTCTACTATAACAGTAATGGTAGATTTTCACTAAAAGTGGGCTATGTATGTCTTTAATGAAAAGCATTGTTCATTGAAGTAGATTTCTTAATTGAACTAGTTTATTTTTGACAATGAATTGTGCACTGCATGCATGGGTTCAAATCCCATCCTCATCGGTTTGGAATTGCTTGCTTGGATATGGAATTGTTGCAAATAATGCTTCATAAGTGAAGTGAATTGAAGTCCATCGCCTTAACCATTCGGCCACCTCATCTTTCAGGCACAAATAAAGAAGGGTTTTCTGACACCACTTGTCATATTTTAAATCAATTCTTTATACATTGTTGGTTGTGTTCTCTGCAATATCAAAGGCTTGTTAGCAAGTCCACTTTCAAGTGAGCCTTTGCTTAAAGAACATTTATTTTACTTTAAACGTAACCTATATTTGTGAACTACTACACTATCATGTTGATCCATCACAAACGACAAATAATAATAACATACCAATATGGCCAATGACATGACTTCTACTATAACAGTAATGGTAGATTTTCACTAAATGTGTGCTATGTATGTCTTTAATGAAAAGCATTGTTCATTGAAGTAGATATCCTAATTGAACTAGTTTATTTTTGACATTTGAGTGTCAGCTTCACTTATGAAGCATTATTTGCAAAAATTCCATTTCCAAGCAAACAAATCCAAACCGATGAAGATGGGATTTGAACACAAGTGTGCAAAGCACAATAGATTTGCAGTCCATCGCCTTAACCACTCGGCCATCTCATCTTTCTAGCACAAATAAAGAACGGTTTTCTGACACCATTTGTCATATTTTAAATCAATTCTTTATACATTGTTGGTTGTGTTCTCAGCAATATCACAGGCTTGTTAGCAAGTCCACTTTCAAGTGAACCTTTGCTTAAAGAACATTTATTTTACTTTAAATGTAACCTATATTTGTGAACTACTACACCATCATGTAGATCCATCACAAATGACAAAAAATCATAACATACACATCTGGCCAATGACATGACTTCTACTATAACAGTAATGTTAGATTTTCACTAAATGTGTTCTATGTATGTCTTTAATGAAAAGCATTGTTCATTGAAGTAGATTTCTTAATTGAACTAGTTTATTTTTCACATTTGAGTGTCAGCTTCACATATGAAGCATTATTTGCAAAAATTCCATTTCCAAGCAAACAATTCCAAACCAACGAGGATGGGATATGAACCCATGCGTGCAGAGCACAATGGATTGTGCTCAGCATGCATGGGTTCAAATCACATCCTCGTCTGTTTGGAATTGTTTGCTTAGAAATGGAATTTTTGCAAATACTTCATAAGTGAAGTGAAGTCCATCGCCTTAACCACTCGGCCACCTCATCTTTCCGGCACAAATAAAGAAGGGTTTTCTGACACCACTTGTCATATTTTAAATTAAATCTTTATACATTGTTGGTTGTGTTCTCAGCAATATCACAGGCTTGTTAGCAAGTCCAGTTTCAAGTGAGCCTTTGCTTAAAGAACATTTATTTTACTTTAAATGTAGCCTATTTTTGTAAACTACTTCACCATCATGTTGATCCATCACAAATGACAAAAAATCATAACATACCAATATGGCCAATGACATGACGTCTACTATAACAGTAATGGTAGATTTTCACTAAATTTGTGCTATGTATGTCTTTAATGAAATGCATTGTTCATTGAAGAAGATTTCTTAATTGAATTAGTTTATTTTTGACATTTGAGTGTCAGCTTCACTTATGAAGCATTATTTGCAAAAATTTAATTTCCAAGCAAACAATTCCAAACCGACGAGGATGGGATTTGAACCCATGCGTGCAGAGCACAATAGATTAGCAGTCCATCACCTTAACCACTCGGCCACCTCGTCTTTTTTGCACAAATCTAGAAGGGTTTTCTGACACCTCTTGTCATACTTTAAATCAATTCTTTACACATTGTTGGTTGTGTTCTCAGCAATATCACAGGCTTGTTAGCAAGTCCACTTTCAAGTGAGCCTTTGCTTAAAGAACATTTATTTTGCTTTAAACGTAACCTATATTTGTGAACTACTACACCATCATGTTGATCCATCACAAATGACAAAAAAATCATAACATACACATCTGGCCAATGACATGACTTCTACTATAACAGTAATGGTAGATTTTCACTAAAAGTGGGCTATGTATGTCTTTAATGAAGAGCATTGTTCATTGAAGTAGATTTCTTAATTGAACTAGTTTATTTTTGACAATGGATTGTGCACTGCATGCATGGGTTCAAATCCCATCCTCATCGGTTTGGGATTGCTTGCTTGGATATGGAATTTTTGCAAATAATGCTTCATAAGTGAAGTGAATTGAAGTCCATCGCCTTAACCATTCGGCCACCTCATCTTTCTGGCACAAATAAAGAAGGGTTTTCTGACACCACTTGTCATATTTTAAATCAATTCTTTATACATTGCTGGTTGTGTTCTCTGCAATATCAAAGGCTTGTTAGCAAGTCCACTTTCAAGTGAGCCTTTGCTTAAAGAACATTTATTTTACTTTAAACGTAACCTATATTTGTGAACTACTACACTATCATGTTGATCCATCACAAACGACAAAAAATCATAACATACACATCTAGCCAATGACATGACTTCTACTATAACAGTAATGGTAGATTTTCACTAAATGTGTGCTATGTATATCTTTAATGAAAAGCATTGTTCATTGAAGTAGATTTCTTAATTGAACTAGTTTATTTTTGACATTTGAGTGTCAGCTTCACTTATGAAGCATTATTTGCAAAAATTCCTTTTCCAAGCAAACAATTCCAAACCGATGAAGATGGGATTCGAACCCAAGCGTGCAGAGCACAATGGATTAGTAGTCCATCGCCTTAACCACTCGGCCACCTCATCTTTCTGACACAAATAAAGAAGGGTTTTATGACACCACTTGTCATATTTTAAATCAATTCTTTATACATTGTTGGTTGTGTTCTCATAAATATCACAGGCTTGTTGGCAAGTCCACTTTCAAGTGAGCCTTTGCTTAAAGAACATTTATTTTACTTTAAACGTAACCTTTATTTGTGAACTACTACACCATCATGTTGATCCATCACAAACGACAAAACATCATAACATGCACATCTGGCCAATGACATGACTTCTACTATAACAGTAAAGGTAGATTTTTACTAAATGTGTGCTATATATGACTTTAAAGAAAAGCATTGTTCATTGAAGTAGATTTCTTAATTGAACTAGTTTATTTTTGACATTTGAGTGTCAGCTTCACTTATGAAGCATTATTTGCAAAAATTCCATTTCCAAGCAAACGATTCCGAACCGACAATTGAACCCATGCGTGCAGAGCACAATGGATTAGCAGTCCATCGCCATAACAACTCGGCCACCACGTCTTTCTGGTGCAAATAATGAAGGGTTTTCTGACACCACTTGTCATATTTTAAATCAATTCTTTATACATTGTTGGTTGTGTTCTCAGCAATATCACAGGCTTGTTAGCAAGTCCACTTTCAATTGAGCCTTTGCTTAAAGAACATTTATTTTACTTTAAACGTAACCTATATTTGTGAACTACTACACCATCATGTTGATCCTTCACAAACGACAAAAAATCATAACATACACATCTAGCCAATGACATGACTTCTACTATAACAGTAATGGTAGATTTTCACTAAATGTGTGATATGTATGTCTTGAATGAAAAGTATTGTTCATTGAAGTAGATTTCTTAATTGAACTAGTTTATTTTTGACATTTGAGTGTCAGCTTCACTTATGAAGCAATATTTGCAAAAATTCAATTTCCAAGCAAACAATTCCAAACCGACGAGGATGGGATTTGCACCCATGCGTGCAGAGCACAATGGATTAGCAGTCCATCGCCTTAACCACTCGGCCACCTCGTCTTTCTGGCACAAAAAAAGAAGGGTTTTCTGACACCACTTGTCATATTTTAAAGCAATTCTTTATACATTGTTGGTTGTGTTCTCATCAATATCACAGGCTTGTTAGCAAGTCCACTTTCAAGTGAGCCTTTGCTTAAAGAACATTTATTTTACTTTAAATGTTACCTATATTTGTGAACTACTACACCATCATGTTGATCCATCAAAAATGACAAAAAATCATAACAAACACATCTGGCCAATGACATGACTTCTACTATAACAGTAATAGTAGATTTTCACTAAATGTGTGCTATGAATGTCTTTAATGAAAAGCATTGTTCATTGAAGTAGATTTCTTAATTGAACTAGTTTATTTTTGACATTTGAGTCTCAGCTTCACATATGAAGCATTATTTGCAAAAATTCAATTTCCAAGCAAACAATTCCAAACCGACGAGGATGGGATTTGAACCCATGCGTGCAGCGCACAATGGATTGTGCTCTGCATGCATGGGTTCAAATCCCATCCTCGTGGGTATGGAATTGTTTGCTTAGAAATGGAATGTTTGCAAATAATGCTTCGTAAGAGAAGTGAAGTGAAGTCCATCGCCTTAACCACTCGGCCACCTCATCTTACTGGCACAAATAAAGAAGGGTTTTCTGACACCACTTGTCAAATTTTATATCAATTCTTTATACATTGTTGGTTGTGTTCTCAGCAATATCACAGGCTTGTTAGCAAGTCCATTTTCAAGTGGGCCTTTGCTTAAAGAACATTTATTTTACTTTAAATGTTACCTATATTTGTGAGCCACTACACCATCGTGTTGATCCTTCACAAACGACAAATAATCATAACATACAAATCTGGCCAATGGCATGACGTCTACTATAACAGTAATGGTAGATTTTCACTAAATGTGTGCTATGTATGTCTTTAGTGAAAGCATTGTTCATTGAAGTAGATTTCTTAATTGAACTAGTTTATTTTTGACATTTGAGTGTCAGCTTCACTTATGAAGCATTATTTGCAAAAATCCCATTTCCAAGCAAACAATTCCAAACCGACTAAGATGGGATTTGAACCATTGTGTGCAGAGCACAATGGATTAGCAGTCTATCGCCTTAACCACTCAACCACCTCGTCTTTCTGGCACAAAAACAGAAGGGTTTTCTGACACCACTTGTCATATTTTAAATCAATTCTTTATACATTGTTGGTTGTGTTCCCATAAATATCACAGGCTTGTTAGCAAGTCCACTTTCAAGTGAGCCTTTGCTTAAAGAACATTTATTTTACTTTAAACGTAACCTTTATTTGTGAACTACTACACCATCATGTTGATCCATCACAAACGACAAAACATCATAACATTCACATCTGGCCAATGACATGACTTCTACTATAACAGTAATGGTAGATTTTTACTAAATGTGTGCTATGTATGACTTTAATGAAAAGCATTGTTCATTGAAGTAGATTTCTTAATTGAACTAGTTTATTTTTGACATTTGAGTGTCAGCTTCACTTATGAAGCATTATTTGCAAAAATTCAATTTCCAAGCAAACAATTCCAAACCGACGACGATGGGATTTGAACCAATGCGTGCAGCGCACAATGCATTGTGCTCTGCATGCATGGGTTCAAATCCCATCCTCGTCGGATTGGAATTGCTTGCTTGGATATGGAATTTTTGCAAATAATGCTTCATAAGTGAAGTGAAGTCCATCGCCTTAACCACTCGGCCACGTCGTCTTTCTGGCACAAATAAAGAAGGGATTTCTGACACCACTTGTCATATTTTAAATCAATTCTTTATACATTGTTGGTTGTGTTCTCAGCAATATCACATGCTTGTTAGCAAGTCCACTTTCAAGTGAGCCTTTGCTTAAAGAACATTTATTTTACTTTAAACGTAACCTATATTTGTGAGCTACTACACCATCATGTTGATCCATCACAAACGACAAATAATAATAACATACCAATATGGCCAATGACATGACTTCTACTATAACAGTAATGGTAGATTTTCACTAAATGTGTGCTATGTATGTCTTTAATGAAAAGCATTGTTCATTGAAGTAGATATCCTAATTGAACTAGTTTATTTTTGACATTTGAGTGTCAGCTTCACTTATGAAGCATTATTTGCAAAAATTCCATTTCCAAGCAAACAAATCCAAACCGATGAAGATGGGATTTGAACACAAGTGTGCAAAGCACAATGGATTTGCAGTCCATCGCCTTAACCACTCGGCCACCTCATCTTTCTAGCTCAAATAAAGAACGGTTTTCTGACACCATTTGTCATATTTTAAATCAATTCTTTATACATTGTTGGTTGTGTTCTCAGCAATATCACAGGCTTGTTAGCAAGTCCACTTTCAAGTGAACCTTTGCTTAAAGAACATTTATTTTACTTTAAACGTAACCTATATTTGTGAACTACTACACCATCATGTAGATCCATCACAAATGACAAAAAATCATAACATACACATCTGGCCAATGACATGACTTCTACTATAACAGTAATGTTAGATTTTCACTAAATGTGTTCTATGTATGTCTTTAATGAAAAGCATTGTTCATTGAAGTAGATTTCTTAATTGAACTAGTTTATTTTTGACAATGGATTGTGCTCTGCATGCATGGGTTCAAATCTCATCCTCATCGGTTTGGAATTGCTTGCTTGGATATGGAATTTTTGCAAATAATGCTTCATAAGTGAAGTGAATTGAAGTCCATCACCTTAACCACTCGCCCACCTCATCTTTCTTGCACAAATAAAGAAGGGTTTTCTGACACCACTTGTCATATTTTAAATCAATTATTTATACATTGTTGGTTGTGTCCTCAGCAATATCACTGGCTTGTTAGCAAGTCCACTTTCAAGTGAGCCTTTGCTTAAAGAACATTTATTTTACTTAAAATGTAACCTATATTTGTAAACTACTTCACCATCATGTTGATCCATCACAAATGATAAAAAATCATAACATACACATCTGGCCAATGACATTACTTCTACTATAAGAGTAATGGTAGATTTTCACTAAAAGTGGGCTATGTATGTCTTTAATGAAAAGCATTGTTTATTGAAGTAGATTTCTTAATTGAACTAGTTTATTTTTGACAATGGATTGTGCACTGCATGCATGGGTTCAAATCCCATCCTCATCGGTTTGGAATTGCTTGCTTGGATATGGAATTTTTGCAAATAATGCTTCATAAGTGAAGTGAATTGAAGTCCATCGCCTTAACCATTCGGCCACCTCATCTTTCTGGCACAAATAAAGAAGGGTTTTCTGACACCACTTGTCATATTTTAAATCAATTCTTTATACATTGTTGGTTGTGTTCTCTGCAATATCAAAGGCTTGTTAGCAAGTCCACTTTCAAGTGAGCCTTTGCTTAAAGAACATTTATTTTACTTTAAACGTAACCTTTATTTGTGAACTACTACACCATCATGTTGATCCATCACAAACGACAAAACATCATAACATGCACATCTGGCCAATGACATGACTTCTACTATAACAGTAATGGTAGATTTTCACTAAATGTGTGCTATGTATGTCTTTAATGAAAAGCATTGTTCATTGAAGTAGATTTCTTAATTGAACTAGTTTATTTTTGACATTTGAGTGTCAGCTTCACTTATGAAGCATTATTTGCAAAAATTCCATTTCCAAGCAAACAAATCCAAACCGATGAAGATGGGATTTGAACACAAGTGTGCAAAGCACAATATGGATTTGCAGTCGATCGCCTTAACCACTCGGCCACCTCGTCTTTCTAGCACAAATAAAGAACGGTTTTCTGACACCATTTGTCATATTTTAAATCAATTCTTTATACATTGTTGGTTGTGTTCTCAGCAATATCACAGGCTTGTTAGCAAGTCCACTTTCAAGTGAATCTTTGCTTAAAGAACATTTATTTTACTTTAAACGTAACCTATATTTGTGAACTACTACACCATCATGTAGATCCATCACAAATGACAAAAAATCATAACATACACATCTGGCCAATGACATGACTTCTACTATAACAGTAATGTTAGATTTTCACTAAATGTGTTCTATGTATGTCTTTAATGAAAAGCATTGTTCATTGAAGTAGATTTCTTAATAGAACTAGTTTATTTTTCACATTTGAGTGTCAGCTTCACATATGAAGCATTATTTGCAAAAATTCCATTTCCAAGCAAACAATTCCAAACCAACGAGTATGGGATATGAACCCATGCGTGCAGAGCACAATGGATTGTGCTCAGCATGCATGGGTTCAAATCCCATCCTCGTCGGTTTGGAATTGTTTGCTTAGAAATGGAATTTTTGCAAATAATACTTCATAAGTGAAGTGAAGTCCATCGCCTTAACCACTCGGCCACCTCATCTTTCTGGCACAAATAAAGAAGGGTTTTCTGACACCACTTGTCATATTTTAAATTAAATCTTTATACATTGTTGGTTGTGTTCTCAGCAATATCACAGGCTTGTTAGCAAGTCCAGTTTCAAGTGAGCCTTTGCTTAAAGAACATTTATTTTACTTTAAATGTAGCCTATTTTTGTAAACTACTTCACCATCATGTTGATCCGTCACAAATGACAAAAAATCATAACATACCAATATGGCCAATGACATGACGTCTACTATAACAGTAATGGTAGATTTTCACTAAATGTGTGCTATGTATGTCTTTAATGAAATGCATTGTTCATTGAAGAAGATTTCTTAATTGAATTAGTTTATTTTTGACATTTGAGTGTCAGCTTCACTTATGAAGCATTATTTGCAAAAATTTAATTTCCAAGCAAACAATTCCAAACCGACGAGGATGGGATTTGAACCCATGCGTGCAGAGCACAATAGATTAGCAGTCCATCACCTTAACCACTCGGCCACCTCGTCTTTTTTGCACAAATCTAGAAGGGTTTTCTGACACCTCTTGTCATACTTTAAATCAATTCTTTACACATTGTTGGTTGTGTTCTCAGCAATATCACAGGCTTGTTAGCAAGTCCACTTTCAAGTGAGCCTTTGCTTAAAGAACATTTATTTTGCTTTAAACGTAACCTATATTTGTGAACTACTACACCATCATGTTGATGCATCACAAATGACAAAAAAATCATAACATACACATCTGGCCAATGACATGACTTCTACTATAACAGTAATGGTAGATTTTCACTAAAAGTGGGCTATGTATGTCTTTAATGAAAAGCATTGTTCATTGAAGTAGATTTCTTAATTGAACTAGTTTATTTTTGACAATGGATTGTGCACTGCATGCATGGGTTCAAATCCCATCCTCATCGGTTTGGAATTGCTTGCTTGGATATGGAATTTTTGCAAATAATGCTTCATAAGTGAAGTGAATTGAAGTCCATCGCCTTAACCATTCGGCCACCTCATCTTTCTGGCACAAATAAAGAAGGGTTTTCTGACACCACTTGTCATATTTGAAATCAATTCTTTATACATTGTTGGTTGTGTTCTCTGCAATATCAAAGGCTTGTTAGCAAGTCCACTTTCAAGTGAGCCTTTGCTTAAAGAACATTTATTTTACTTTAAACGTAACCTATATTTGTGAACTACTACACTATCATGTTGATCCATCACAAACGACAAAAAATCATAACATACACATCTAGCCAATGACATGACTTCTACTATAACAGTAATGGTAGATTTTCACTAAATGTGTGCTATGTATGTCTTTAACGAAAAGCATTGTTCATTGAAATAGATTTCTTAATTGAACTAGTTTATTTTTAACATTTGAGTGTCAGCTTCACTTATGAAGCATTATTTGCAAAAATTCCTTTTCCAAGCAAACAATTCCAAACCGACGAGGATGGGATTTGAACCCATGCGTGCAGAGCACAATGGATTAGCAGTCCATCACCTTAACCACTCGGCCACCTCATCTTTTTTGCACAAATCAAGAAGGGTTTTCTGACACCTCTTGTCATACTTTAAATCAATTCTTTACACATTGTTGGTTGTGTTCTCAGCAATATCACAGGCTTGTTAGCAAGTCCACTTTCAAGTGAGCCTTTGCTTAAAGAACATTTATTTTGCTTTAAACGTAACCTATATTTGTGAACTACTACACCATCATGTTGATCCATCACAAATGACAAAAAAATCATAACATACACATCTGGCCAATGACATGACTTCTACTATAACAGTAATGGTAGATTTTCACTAAAAGTGGGCTATGTATGTCTTTAATGAAAAGCATTGTTCATTGAAGTAGATTTCTTAATTGAACTAGTTTATTTTTGACAATGGATTGTGCACTGCATGCATGGGTTCAAATCCCATCCTCATCGGTTTGGAATTGCTTGCTTGGATATGGAATTGTTGCAAATAATGCTTCATAAGTGAAGTGAATTGAAGTCCATCGCCTTAACCATTCGGCCACCTCATCTTTCAGGCACAAATAAAGAAGGGTTTTCTGACACCACTTGTCATATTTTAAATCAATTCTTTATACATTGTTGGTTGTGTTCTCTGCAATATCAAAGGCTTGTTAGCAAGTCCACTTTCAAGTGAGCCTTTGCTTAAAGAACATTTATTTTACTTTAAACGTAACCTATATTTGTGAACTACTACACTATCATGTTGATCCATCACAAACGACAAAAAATCATAACATACACATCTAGCCAATGACATGACTTCTACTATAACAGTAATGGTAGATTTTCACTAAATGTGTGCTATGTATCTCTTTAATGAAAAGCATTGTTCATTGAAGTAGATTTCTTAATTGAACTAGTTTATTTTTGACATTTGAGTGTCAGCTTCACTTATGAAGCATTATTTGCAAAAATTCCTTTTCCAAGCAAACAATTCCAAACCGATGAAGATGGGATTCGAACCCAAGCGTGCAAAACACAATGGATTAGCAGTCCATCGCCTTAACCACTCGGCCACCTCGTATTTCTAGCACAAATAAAGAACGGTTTTCTGACACCATTTGTCATATTTTAAATCAATTCTTTATACATTGTTGGTTGTGTTCTCAGCAATATCACAGGCTTGTTAGCAAGTCCACTTTCAAGTGAACCTTTGCTTAAAGAACATTTATTTTACTTTAAACGTAACCTATATTTGTGAACTACTACACCATCATGTAGATCCATCACAAATGACAAAAAATCATAACATACACATCTGGCCAATGACATGACTTCTACTATACAGTAATGTTAGATTTTCACTAAATGTGTTCTATGTATGTCTGTAATGAAAAGCATTGTTCATTGAAGTAGATTTCTTAATTGAACTAGTTTATTTTTCACATTTGAGTGTCAGCTTCACATATGAAGCATTATTTGAAAAAATTCCATTTCCAAGCAAACAATTCCAAACCGACGAGGATGGGATATGAACCCATGCGTGCAGAGCACAATGGATTGTGCTCAGCATGCATGGGTTCAAATACCATCCTCGTCGGTTTGGAATTGTTTGCTTAGAAATGGAATTTTTGCAAATAATGCTTCATAAGTGAAGTGAAGTCCATCGCCTTAACCACTCGGCCACCTCATCTTTCTGGCACAAATAATGAAGGGTTTTCTGACACCACTTGTCATATTTTAAATTAAATCTTTATACATTGTTGGTTGTGTTCTCAGCAATATCACAGGCTTGTTAGCAAGTCCAGTTTCA
The DNA here is from genome assembly GCA_031769625.1 of Taudactylus pleione. Classification (NCBI taxonomy): domain Eukaryota; kingdom Metazoa; phylum Chordata; class Amphibia; order Anura; family Myobatrachidae; genus Taudactylus; species Taudactylus pleione. The sequence continues at coordinate 79,997 of JAUIMM010000099.1, forward strand.
AGTGAGCCTTTGCTTAAAGAACATTTATTTTACTTTAAATGTAGCCTATATTTGAAAACTACTTCACCATCATGTTGATCCATCACAAATGACAAAAAATCATAACATACCAATATGGCCAATGACATGACGTCTACTATAACAGTAATGGTAGATTTTCACTAAATGTGTGCTATGTATGTCTTTAATGAAATGCATTGTTCATTGAAGAAGATTTCTTAATTGAATTAGTTTATTTTTGACATTTGAGTGTCAGCTTCACTTATGAAGCATTATTTGCAAAAATTTAATTTCCAAGCAAACAATTCCAAACCGACGAGGATGGGATTTGAACCCATGCGTGCAGAGCACAATAGATTAGCAGTCCATCACCTTAACCACTCGGCCACCTCGTCTTTTTTGCACAAATCTAGAAGGGTTTTCTGACACCTCTTGTCATACTTTAAATCAATTCTTTACACATTGTTGGTTGTGTTCTCAGCAATATCACAGGCTTGTTAGCAAGTCCACTTTCAAGTGAACCTTTGCTTAAAGAACATTTATTTTACTTTAAACGTAACCTATATTTGTGAACTACTACACCATCATGTAGATCCATCACAAATGACAAAAAATCATAACATACACATCTGGCCAATGACATGACTTCTACTATAACAGTAATGTTAGATTTTCACTAAATGTGTTCTATGTATGTCTTTAATGAAAAGCATTGTTCATTGAAGTAGATTTCTTAATTGAACTATTTATTTTTCACATTTGAGAGTCAGCTTCACATATGAAGCATTATTTGAAAAAATTCCATTTCCAAGCAAACAATTCCAAACCAACGAGGATGGGATATGAACCCATGCGTGCAGAGCACAATGGATTGTGCTCAGCATGCATGGGTTCAAATCCCATCCTCGTCGGTTTGGAATTGTTTGCTTAGAAATGGAATTTTTGCAAATAATGCTTCATAAGTGAAGTGAAGTCCATCGCCTTAACCACTCGGCCACCTCATCTTTCTGGCACAAATAATGAAGGGTTTTCTGACACCACTTGTCATATTTTAAATTAAATCTTTATACATTGTTGGTTGTGTTCTCAGCAATATCACAGGCTTGTTAGCAAGTCCAGTTTCAAGTGAGCCTTTGCTTAAAGAACATTTATTTTACTTTAAATGTAGCCTATATTTGAAAACTACTTCACCATCATGTTGATCCATCACAAATGACAAAAAATCATAACATACCAATATGGCCAATGACATGACGTCTACTATAACAGTAATGGTAGATTTTCACTAAATGTGTGCTATGTATGTCTTTAATGAAATGCATTGTTCATTGAAGAAGATTTCTTAATTGAATTAGTTTATTTTTGACATTTGAGTGTCAGCTTCACTTATGAAGCATTATTTGCAAAAATTTAATTTTCAAGCAAACAATTCCAAACCGACGAGGATGGGATTTGAACCCATGCGTGCAGAGCACAATAGATTAGCAGTCCATCACCTTAACCACTCGGCCACCTCGTCTTTTTTGCACAAATCTAGAAGGGTTTTCTGACACCTCTTGTCATACTTTAAATCAATTCTTTACACATTGTTGGTTGTGTTCTCAGCAATATCACAGGATTGTTAGCAAGTCCACTTTCAAGTGAGCCTTTGCTTAAAGAACATTTATTTTGCTTTAAACGTAACCTATATTTGTGAACTACTACACCATCATGTTGATCCATCACAAATGACAAAAAAATCATAACATACACATCTGGCCAATGACATGACTTCTACTATAACAGTAATGGTAGATTTTCACTAAAAGTGGGCTATGTATGTCTTTAATGAAAAGCATTGTTCATTGAAGTAGATTTCTTAATTGAACTAGTTTATTTTTGACAATGGATTGTGCTCTGCATGCATGGGTTCAAATCCCATCCTCATCGGTTTGGAATTGCTTGCTTGGATATGGAATTTTTGCAAATAATGCTTCATAAGTGAAGTGAATTGAAGTCCATCGCCTTAACCATTCGGCCACCTCATCTTTCTGGCACAAATAAAGAAGGGTTTTCTGACACCACTTGTCATATTTTAAATCAATTCTTTATACATTGTTGGTTGTGTTCTCTGCAATTTCAAAGGCTTGTTAGCAAGTCAACTTTCAAGTGAGCCTTTGCTTAAAGAACATTTATTTTACTTTAAACGTAACCTATATTTGTGAACTACTGCACCATCATGTTGATCCATCACAAACGACAAAACATCATAACATTCACATCTGGCCAATGACATGACTTCTACTATAACAGTAATGGTAGATTTTTACTAAATGTGTGCTATGTATGACTTTAATGAAAAGCATTGTTCATTGAAGTAGATTTCTTAATTGAACTAGTTTATTTTTGACATTTGAGTGTCAGCTTCACTTATGAAGCATTATTTGCAAAAATTCAATTTCCAAGCAAACAATTCCAAACCGACGACGATGGGATTTGAACCAATGCGTGCAGCGCACAATGCATTGTGCTCTGCATGCATGGGTTCAAATCCCATCCTCGTCGGATTGGAATTGCTTGCTTGGATATGGAATTTTTGCAAATAATGCTTCATAAGTGAAGTGAAGTCCATCGCCTTAACCACTCGGCCACGTCGTCTTTCTGGCACAAATAAAGAAGGGATTTCTGACACCACTTGTCATATTTTAAATCAATTCTTTATACATTGTTGGTTGTGTTCTCAGCAATATCACAGGCTTGTTAGCAAGTCCACTTTCAAGTGAGCCTTTGCTTAAAGAACATTTATTTTACTTTAAACGTAACCTAGATTTGTGAGCTACTACACCATCATGTTGATCCATCACAAACGACAAATAATAATAACATACCAATATGGCCAATGACATGACGTCTACTATAACAGTAATGGTAGATTTTCACTAAATGTGTGCTATGTATGTCTTTAATGAAAAGCATTGTTCATTGAAGTAGATTTCTTAATTGAATTAGTTTATTTTTGACATTTGAGTGTCAGCTTCACTTATGAAGCATTATTTGCAAAAATTTAATTTCCAAGCAAACAATTCCAAACCGACGAGGATGGGATTTGAACCCATGCGTGCAGAGCACAATGGATTAGCAGTCCATCGCCTTAACCACTCGGCCACCTCATCTTTTTTGCACAAATCAAGAAGGGTTTTCTGACACCTCTTGTCATACTTTAAATCAATTCTTTACACATTGTTGGTTGTGTTCTCAGCAATATCACAGGATTGTTAGCAAGTCCACTTTCAAGTGAGCCTTTGCTTAAAGAACATTTATTTTGCTTTAAACGTAACCTATATTTGTGAACTACTACACCATCATGTTGATCCATCACAAATGACAAAAAAATCATAACATACACATCTGGCCAATGACATGACTTCTACTATAACAGTAATGGTAGATTTTCACTAAAAGTGGGCTATGTATGTCTTTAATGAAAAGCATTGTTCATTGAAGTAGATTTCTTAATTGAACTAGTTTATTTTTGACAATGAATTGTGCACTGCATGCATGGGTTCAAATCCCATCCTCATCGGTTTGGAATTGCTTGCTTGGATATGGAATTGTTGCAAATAATGCTTCATAAGTGAAGTGAATTGAAGTCCATCGCCTTAACCATTCGGCCACCTCATCTTTCAGGCACAAATAAAGAAGGGTTTTCTGACACCACTTGTCATATTTTAAATCAATTCTTTATACATTGTTGGTTGTGTTCTCTGCAATATCAAAGGCTTGTTAGCAAGTCCACTTTCAAGTGAGCCTTTGCTTAAAGAACATTTATTTTACTTTAAACGTAACCTATATTTGTGAACTACTACACTATCATGTTGATCCATCACAAACGACAAAAAATCATAACATACACATCTAGCCAATGACATGACTTCTACTATAACAGTAATGGTAGATTTTCACTAAATGTGTGCTATGTATGTCTTTAATGAAAAGCATTGTTCATTGAAGTAGATTTCTTAATTGAACTAGTTTATTTTTGACATTTGAGTGTCAGCTTCACTTATGAAGCATTATTTGCAAAAACTCCTTTTCCAAGCAAACAATTCCAAACCGATGAAGATGGGATTCGAACCCAAGCGTGCAGAGCACAATGGATTAGTAGTCCATCGCCTTAACCACTCGGCCACCTCATCTTTCTGACACAAATAAAGAAGGGTTTTATGACACCACTTGTCATATTTTAAATCAATTCTTTATACATTGTTGGTTGTGTTCTCATAAATATCACAGGCTTGTTGGCAAGTCCACTTTCAAGTGAGCCTTTGCTTAAAGAACATTTATTTTACTTTAAACGTAACCTTTATTTGTGAACTACTACACCATCATGTTGATCCATCACAAACGACAAAACATCATAACATGCACATCTGGCCAATGACATGACTTCTACTATAACAGTAAAGGTAGATTTTTACTAAATGTGTGCTATATATGACTTTAAAGAAAAGCATTGTTCATTGAAGTAGATTTCTTAATTGAACTAGTTTATTTTTGACATTTGAGTGTCAGCTTCACTTATGAAGCATTATTTGCAAAAATTCCATTTCCAAGCAAACGATTCCGAACCGACAATTGAACCCATGCGTGCAGAGCACAATGGATTAGCAGTCCATCGCCATAACCACTCGGCCACCACGTCTTTCTGGTGCAAATAATGAAGGGTTTTCTGACACCACTTGTCATATTTTAAATCAATTCTTTATACATTGTTGGTTGTGTTCTCAGCAATATCACAGGCTTGTTAGCAAGTCCACTTTCAATTGAGCCTTTGCTTAAAGAACATTTATTTTACTTTAAACGTAACCTATATTTGTGAACTACTACACCATCATGTTGATCCTTCACAAACGACAAAAAATCATAACATACACATCTAGCCAATGACATGACTTCTACTATAACAGTAATGGTAGATTTTCACTAAATGTGTGATATGTATGTCTTGAATGAAAAGTATTGTTCATTGAAGTAGATTTCTTAATTGAACTAGTTTATTTTTGACATTTGAGTGTCAGCTTCACTTATGAAGCAATATTTGCAAAAATTCAATTTCCAAGCAAACAATTCCAAACCGACGAGGATGGGATTTGCACCCATGCGTGCAGAGCACAATGGATTAGCAGTCCATCGCCTTAACCACTCGGCCACCTCGTCTTTCTGGCACAAAAAAAGAAGGGTTTTCTGACACCACTTGTCATATTTTAAAGCAATTCTTTATACATTGTTGGTTGTGTTCTCATCAATATCACAGGCTTGTTAGCAAGTCCACTTTCAAGTGAGCCTTTGCTTAAAGAACATTTATTTTACTTTAAATGTTACCTATATTTGTGAACTACTACACCATCATGTTGATCCATCAAAAATGACAAAAAATCATAACAAACACATCTGGCCAATGACATGACTTCTACTATAACAGTAATAGTAGATTTTCACTAAATGTGTGCTATGAATGTCTTTAATGAAAAGCATTGTTCATTGAAGTAGATTTCTTAATTGAACTAGTTTATTTTTGACATTTGAGTCTCAGCTTCACATATGAAGCATTATTTGCAAAAATTCAATTTCCAAGCAAACAATTCCAAACCGACGAGGATGGGATTTGAACCCATGCGTGCAGCGCACAATGGATTGTGCTCTGCATGCATGGGTTCAAATCCCATCCTCGTGGGTATGGAATTGTTTGCTTAGAAATGGAATGTTTGCAAATAATGCTTCGTAAGAGAAGTGAAGTGAAGTCCATCGCCTTAACCACTCGGCCACCTCATCTTACTGGCACAAATAAAGAAGGGTTTTCTGACACCACTTGTCAAATTTTATATCAATTCTTTATACATTGTTGGTTGTGTTCTCAGCAATATCACAGGCTTGTTAGCAAGTCCATTTTCAAGTGGGCCTTTGCTTAAAGAACATTTATTTTACTTTAAATGTTACCTATATTTGTGAGCCACTACACCATCGTGTTGATCCTTCACAAACGACAAATAATCATAACATACAAATCTGGCCAATGGCATGACGTCTACTATAACAGTAATGGTAGATTTTCACTAAATGTGTGCTATGTATGTCTTTAGTGAAAGCATTGTTCATTGAAGTAGATTTCTTAATTGAACTAGTTTATTTTTGACATTTGAGTGTCAGCTTCACTTATGAAGCATTATTTGCAAAAATCCCATTTCCAAGCAAACAATTCCAAACCGACTAAGATGGGATTTGAACCATTGCGTGCAGAGCACAATGGATTAGCAGTCTATCGCCTTAACCACTCAACCACCTCGTCTTTCTGGCACAAAAACAGAAGGGTTTTCTGACACCACTTGTCATATTTTAAATCAATTCTTTATACATTGTTGGTTGTGTTCCCATAAATATCACAGGCTTGTTAGCAAGTCCACTTTCAAGTGAGCCTTTGCTTAAAGAACATTTATTTTACTTTAAACGTAACCTTTATTTGTGAACTACTACACCATCATGTTGATCCATCACAAACGACAAAACATCATAACATTCACATCTGGCCAATGACATGACTTCTACTATAACAGTAATGGTAGATTTTTACTAAATGTGTGCTATGTATGACTTTAATGAAAAGCATTGTTCATTGAAGTAGATTTCTTAATTGAACTAGTTTATTTTTGACATTTGAGTGTCAGCTTCACTTATGAAGCATTATTTGCAAAAATTCAATTTCCAAGCAAACAATTCCAAACCGACGACGATGGGATTTGAACCAATGCGTGCAGCGCACAATGCATTGTGCTCTGCATGCATGGGTTCAAATCCCATCCTCGTCGGATTGGAATTGCTTGCTTGGATATGGAATTTTTGCAAATAATGCTTCATAAGTGAAGTGAAGTCCATCGCCTTAACCACTCGGCCACGTCGTCTTTCTGGCACAAATAAAGAAGGGATTTCTGACACCACTTGTCATATTTTAAATCAATTCTTTATACATTGTTGGTTGTGTTCTCAGCAATATCACATGCTTGTTAGCAAGTCCACTTTCAAGTGAGCCTTTGCTTAAAGAACATTTATTTTACTTTAAACGTAACCTATATTTGTGAGCTACTACACCATCATGTTGATCCATCACAAACGACAAATAATAATAACATACCAATATGGCCAATGACATGACTTCTACTATAACAGTAATGGCAGATTTTCACTAAATGTGTGCTATGTATGTCTTTAATGAAAAGCATTGTTCATTGAAGTAGATATCCTAATTGAACTAGTTTATTTTTGACATTTGAGTGTCAGCTTCACTTATGAAGCATTATTTGCAAAAATTCCATTTCCAAGCAAACAAATCCAAACCGATGAAGATGGGATTTGAACACAAGTGTGCAAAGCACAATGGATTTGCAGTCCATCGCCTTAACCACTCGGCCACCTCATCTTTCTAGCTCAAATAAAGAACGGTTTTCTGACACCATTTGTCATATTTTAAATCAATTCTTTATACATTGTTGGTTGTGTTCTCAGCAATATCACAGGCTTGTTAGCAAGTCCACTTTCAAGTGAACCTTTGCTTAAAGAACATTTATTTTACTTTAAATGTAACCTATATTTGTGAACTACTACACCATCATGTAGATCCATCACAAATGACAAAAAATCATAACATACACATCTGGCCAATGACATGACTTCTACTATAACAGTAATGTTAGATTTTCACTAAATGTGTTCTATGTATGTCTTTAATGAAAAGCATTGTTCATTGAAGTAGATTTCTTAATTGAACTAGTTTATTTTTCACATTTGAGTGTCAGCTTCACATATGAAGCATTATTTGCAAAAATTCCATTTCCAAGCAAACAATTCCAAACCAACGAGGATGGGATATGAACCCATGCGTGCAGAGCACAATGGATTGTGCTCAGCATGCATGGGTTCAAATCACATCCTCGTCTGTTTGGAATTGTTTGCTTAGAAATGGAATTTTTGCAAATACTTCATAAGTGAAGTGAAGTGCATCGCCTTAACCACTCGGCCACCTCATCTTTCTGGCACAAATAAAGAAGGGTTTTCTGACACCACTTGTCATATTTTAAATTAAATCTTTATACATTGTTGGTTGTGTTCTCAGCAATATCACAGGCTTGTTAGCAAGTCCAGTTTCAAGTGAGCCTTTGCTTAAAGAACATTTATTTTACTTTAAATGTAGCCTATTTTTGTAAACTACTTCACCATCATGTTGATCCATCACAAATGACAAAAAATCATAACATACCAATATGGCCAATGATATGACGTCTACTATAACAGTAATGGTAGATTTTCACTAAATTTGTGCTATGTATGTCTTTAATGAAATGCATTGTTCATTGAAGAAGATTTCTTAATTGAATTAGTTTATTTTTGACATTTGAGTGTCAGCTTCACTTATGAAGCATTATTTGCAAAAATTTAATTTCCAAGCAAACAATTCCAAACCGACGAGGATGGGATTTGAACCCATGCATGCAGAGCACAATAGATTAGCAGTCCATCACCTTAACCACTCGGCCACCTCGTCTTTTTTGCACAAATCTAGAAGGGTTTTCTGACACCTCTTGTCATACTTTAAATCAATTCTTTACACATTGTTGGTTGTGTTCTCAGCAATATCACAGGCTTGTTAGCAAGTCCACTTTCAAGTGAGCCTTTGCTTAAAGAACATTTATTTTGCTTTAAACGTAACCTATATTTGTGAACTACTACACCATCATGTTGATCCATCACAAATGACAAAAAAATCATAACATACACATCTGGCCAATGACATGACTTCTACTATAACAGTAATGGTAGATTTTCACTAAAAGTGGGCTATGTATGTCTTTAATGAAGAGCATTGTTCATTGAAGTAGATTTCTTAATTGAACTAGTTTATTTTTGACAATGGATTGTGCACTGCATGCATGGGTTCAAATCCCATCCTCATCGGTTTGGGATTGCTTGCTTGGATATGGAATTTTTGCAAATAATGCTTCATAAGTGAAGTGAATTGAAGTCCATCGCCTTAACCATTCGGCCACCTCATCTTTCTGGCACAAATAAAGAAGGGTTTTCTGACACCACTTGTCATATTTTAAATCAATTCTTTATACATTGTTGGTTGTGTTCTCTGCAATATCAAAGGCTTGTTAGCAAGTCCACTTTCAAGTGAGCCTTTGCTTAAAGAACATTTATTTTACTTTAAACGTAACCTATATTTGTGAACTACTACACTATCATGTTGATCCATCACAAACGACAAAAAATCATAACATACACATCTAGCCAATGACATGACTTCTACTATAACAGTAATGGTAGATTTTCACTAAATGTGTGCTATGTATGTCTTTAATGAAAAGCATTGTTCATTGAAGTAGATTTCTTAATTGAACTAGTTTATTTTTGACATTTGAGTGTCAGCTTCACTTATGAAGCATTATTTGCAAAAATTCCTTTTCCAAGCAAACAATTCCAAACCGATGAAGATGGGATTCGAACCCAAGCGTGCAGAGCACAATGGATTAGTAGTCCATCGCCTTAACCACTCGGCCACCTCATCTTTCTGACACAAATAAAGAAGGGTTTTATGACACCACTTGTCATATTTTAAATCAATTCTTTATACATTGTTGGTTGTGTTCTCATAAATATCACAGGCTTGTTGGCAAGTCCACTTTCAAGTGAGCCTTTGCTTAAAGAACATTTATTTTACTTTAAACGTAACCTTTATTTGTGAACTACTACACCATCATGTTGATCCATCACAAACGACAAAACATCATAACATGCACATCTGGCCAATGACATGACTTCTACTATAACAGTAATGGTAGATTTTTACTAAATGTGTGCTATATATGACTTTAAAGAAAAGCATTGTTCATTAAAGTAGATTTCTTAATTGAACTAGTTTATTTTTGACATTTGAGTGTCAGCTTCACTTATGAAGCAATATTTGCAAAAATTCAATTTCCAAGCAAACAATTCCAAACCGACGAGGATGGGATTTGCACCCATGCGTGCAGAGCACAATGGATTAGCAGTCCATCGCCTTAACCACTCGGCCACCTCGTCTTTCTGGCACAAAAAAAGAAGGGTTTTCTGACACCACTTGTCATATTTTAAAGCAATTCTTTATACATTGTTGGTTGTGTTCTCATCAATATCACAGGCTTGTTAGCAAGTCCACTTTCAAGTGAGCCTTTGCTTAAAGAACATTTATTTTACTTTAAATGTTACCTATATTTGTGAACTACTACACCATCATGTTGATCCATCACAAATGACAAAAAATCATAACATACACATCTGGCCAATGACATGACTTCTACTATAACAGTAATAGTAGATTTTCACTAAATGTGTGCTATGAATGTCTTTAATGAAAAGCATTGTTCATTGAAGTAGATTTCTTAATTGAACTAGTTTATTTTTGACATTTGAGTCTCAGCTTCACATATGAAGCATTATTTGCAAAAATTCAATTTCCAAGCAAACAATTCCAAACCGACGAGGATGGGATTTAAACCCATGCGTGCAGCGCACAATGGATTGTGCTCTGCATGCATGGGTTCAAATCCCATCCTCGTGGGTATGGAATTGTTTGCTTAGAAATGGAATGTTTGCAAATAATGCTTCGTAAGAGAAGTGAAGTGAAGTCCATCGCCTTAACCACTCGGCCACCTCATCTTACTGGCACAAATAAAGAAGGGTTTTCTGACACCACTTGTCAAATTTTATATCAATTCTTTATACATTGTTGGTTGTGTTCTCAGCAATATCACAGGCTTGTTAGCAAGTCCATTTTCAAGTGGGCCTTTGCTTAAAGAACATTTATTTTACTTTAAATGTTACCTATATTTGTGAGCCACTACACCATCGTGTTGATCCTTCACAAACGACAAATAATCATAACATACAAATCTGGCCAATGGCATGACGTCTACTATAACAGTAATGGTAGATTTTCACTAAATGTGTGCTATGTATGTCTTTAGTGAAAGCATTGTTCATTGAAGTAGATTTCTTAATTGAACTAGTTTATTTTTGACATTTGAGTGTCAGCTTCACTTACGAAGCATTATTTGCAAAAATCCCATTTCCAAGCAAACAATTCCAAACCGACTAAGATGGGATTTGAACCATTGCGTGCAGAGCACAATGGATTAGCAGTCTATCGTCTTAACCACTTGGCCACCTTGTCTTTCTGGCACAAAAATAGAAGGGTTTTCTGACACCACTTGTCATATTTTAAATCAATTCTTTATACATTGTTGGTTGTGTTCTCACCAATATCACAGGCTTGTTAGCAGGTCCAATTTCAAGTGAGCCTTTGCTTAAAGAACATTTATTTTACTTTAAATGTTACCTATATTTGTGAACTACTACACCATCATGTTGATCCATCATAAATGACAAAAATTCATAACATACACATCTAGCCAGTGACATGACTTCTACTATAACAGTAATTGTAGATTTTCACTAAATGTGTGCTTTGAATGTCTTTAATGAAAAGCATTGATCATTGAATTAGATTTCTTAATTGAACTAGTTTATTTTTGACATTTGAGTGTCAGCTTCACTTATGAAGCATTATTTGCAAAAATTCCATTTCCTTGCAAACAATTCCAAACCAATGAAGATGGGATTTGAACCCATGCGTGCAGAGTACAAAGGATTAGCAGTCCATAGCCTTAACCACTCAACCACCTCGTCTTTCTGGCACTAAAACAGAAGGGTTTTCTGACACCACATGTCATATTTTAAATCAATTATTTATACATTGATGGTTGTGTTCTCAGCAATATCACAGGCTTGTTAGCAAGTCCACTTTCAATTGAGCCTTTGCTTAAAGAACATTTATTTTACTTTAAACATAACCTATATTTGTGAACTACTACACCATCATGTTGATCCTTCACAAACGACAAAAAATCATAACATACACATCTAGCCAATGACATGACTTCTACTATAACAGTAATGGCAGATTTTCACTAAATGTGTGATATGTATGTCTTGAATGAAAAGTATTGTTCATTGAAGTAGATTTCTTAATTGAACTAGTTTATTTTTGACATTTGAGTGTCAGCTTCACTTATGAAGCAATATTTGCAAAAATTCAATTTCCAAGCAAACAATTCCAAACCGACGAGGACGGGATTTGCACCCATGCGTGCAGAGCACAATGGATTAGCAGTCCATCGCCTTAACCACTCGGCCACCTCGTCTTTCTGGCACAAAAAAAGAAGGGTTTTCTGACACCACTTGTCATATTTTAAAGCAATTCTTTATACATTGTTGGTTGTGTTCTCATCAATATCACAGGCTTGTTAGCAAGTCCACTTTCAAGTGAGCCTTTGCTTAAAGAACATTTATTTTACTTTAAATGTTACCTATATTTGTGAACTACTACACCATCATGTTGATCCATCACAAATGACAAAAAATCATAACATACACTTCTGGCCAATGACATGACTTCTACTATAACAGAAATAGTAGATTTTCACTAAATGCGTGCTATGAATGTCTTTAATGAAAAGAATTGTTCATTGAAGTAGATTTCTTAATTGAACTAGTTTATTTTTGACATTTGAGTCTCAGCTTCACATATGAAGCATTATTTGCAAAAATTCCATTTCCAAGCAAACAATTCCAAACCGACGAGGATGGGATTTGAACCCATGCGTGCAGCGCACAATGGATTGTGCTCTGCATGCATGGGTTCAAATCCCATCCTCGTCGGTATGGAATTGTTTGCTTAGAAATGGAATGTTTGCAAATAATGCTTCGTAAGAGAAGTGAAGTGAAGTCCATCGCCTTAACCACTCGGCCACCTCATCTTACTGGCACAAATAAAGAAGGGTTTTCTGACACCACTTGTCATATTTTAAATCAATTCTTTATACATTGTTGGTTGTGTTCTCAGCAATATCACAGGCTTGTTAGCAAGTCCATTTTCAAGTGGGCCTTTGCTTAAAGAACATTTATTTTACTTTAAATGTTACCTATAATTGTGAGCTACTACACCATCGTGTTGATCCTTCACAAACGACAAATAATCATAACATACAAATCTGGCCAATGGCATGACGTCTACTATAACAGTAATGGTAGATTTTCACTAAATGTGTGCTATGTATGTCTTTAGTGAAAAGCATTGTTCATTGAAGTAGATTTCTTAATTGAACTAGTTTATTTTTGACATTTGAGTGTCAGCTTCACTTATGAAGCATTATTTGCAAAAATCCCATTTCCAAGCAAACAATTCCAAACCGACTAAGATGGGATTTGAACCATTGCGTGCAGAGCACAATGGATTAGCAGTCTATCGCCTTAACCACTTGGCCACCTTGTCTTTCTGGCACAAAAGTAGAAGGGTTTTCTGACATCACTTGTCATATTTTAAATCAATTCTTTATACATTGTTGGTTGTGTTCTCACCAATATCACAGGCTTGTTAGCAGGTCCAATTTCAAGTGAGCCTTTGCTTAAAGAACATTTATTTTACTTTAAATGTTACCTATATTTGTGAACTACTACACCATCATGTTGATCCATCATAAATGACAAAAAATCATAACATACACATCTAGCCAGTGACATGACTTCTACTATAACAGTAATTGTAGATTTTCACTAAATGTGTGCTTTGAATGTCTTTAGTGAAAAGCATTGTTCATTGAAGTAGATTTCTTAATTGAACTAGTTTATTTTTGACATTTGAGTGTCAGCTTCACTTATGAAGCATTATTTGCAAAAATTCCATTTCCTTGCAAACAATTCCAAACCGATGAAGATGGGATTTGAACCCATGCGTGCAGAGTACAAAGGATTAGCAGTCCATAGCCTTAACCACTCAACCACCTCGTCTTTCTGGCACAAAAACAGAAGGGTTTTCTGACACCACATGTCATATTTTAAATCAATTATTTATACATTGATGGTTGTGTTCTCAGCAATATCACAGGCTTGTTAGCAAGTCCACTTTCAAGTGAGCCTTTGCTTAAAGAACATTTATTTTACTTTAAACGTAACCTATATTTGTGAACTACTACACTATCATGTTGATCCATCACAAACGACAAAAAATCATAACATACACATCTAGCCAATGACATGACTTCTACTATAACAGTAATGGTAGATTTTCACTAAATGTGTTCTATGTATGTCTTTAATGAAAAGCATTGTTCATTGAAGTAGATGTCTTAATTGAATTAGTTTATTTTTGACATTTGAGTGTCAGCTTCACTTATGAAGCATTATTTGCAAAAATTCCATTTCCAAGCAAACAATTCCAAACCAACGAGGAAGGGATTTGAACCCATGCACGCAGAGCACAATGGATTAGTAGTCCATCGCCTTAACCACTCGGCCACCTCATCTTTCTGACACAAATAAAGAAGGGTTTTCTGACACCACTTGTCATATTTTAAATCAATTCTTTATACATTGTTGGTTGTGTTCCCATAAATATCACAGGCTTGTTAGCAAGTCCACTTTCAAGTGAGCCTTTGCTTAAAGAACATTTATTTTACTTTAAACGTAACCTTTATTTGTGAACTACTACACCATCATGTTGATCCATCACAAACGACAAAACATCATAACATTCACATCTGGCCAATGACATGACTTCTACTATAACAGTAATGGTAGATTTTTACTAAATGTGTGCTATGTATGACTTTAATGAAAAGCATTGTTCATTGAAGTAGATTTCTTAATTGAACTAGTTTATTTTTGACATTTGAGTGTCAGCTTCACTTATGAAGCATTATTTGCAAAAATTCAATTTCCAAGCAAACAATTCCAAACCGACGACGATGGGATTTGAACCAATGCGTGCAGCGCACAATGCATTGTGCTCTGCATGCATGGGTTCAAATCCCATCCTCGTCGGATTGGAATTGCTTGCTTGGATATGGAATTTTTGCAAATAATGCTTCATAAGTGAAGTGAAGTCCATCGCCTTAACCACTCGGCCACGTCGTCTTTCTGGCACAAATAAAGAAGGGATTTCTGACACCACTTGTCATATTTTAAATCAATTCTTTATACATTGTTGGTTGTGTTCTCAGCAATATCACATGCTTGTTAGCAAGTCCACTTTCAAGTGAGCCTTTGCTTAAAGAACATTTATTTTACTTTAAACGTAACCTATATTTGTGAGCTACTACACCATCATGTTGATCCATCACAAACGACAAATAATAATAACATACCAATATGGCCAATGACATGACTTCTACTATAACAGTAATGGTAGATTTTCACTAAATGTGTGCTATGTATGTCTTTAATGAAAAGCATTGTTCATTGAAGTAGATATCCTAATTGAACTAGTTTATTTTTGACATTTGAGTGTCAGCTTCACTTATGAAGCATTATTTGCAAAAATTCCATTTCCAAGCAAACAAATCCAAACCGATGAAGATGGGATTTGAACACAAGTGTGCAAAGCACAATGGATTTGCAGTCCATCGCCTTAACCACTCGGCCACCTCATCTTTCTAGCACAAATAAAGAACGGTTTTCTGACACCATTTGTCATATTTTAAATCAATTCTTTATACATTGTTGGTTGTGTTCTCAGCAATATCACAGGCTTGTTAGCAAGTCCACTTTCAAGTGAACCTTTGCTTAAAGAACATTTATTTTACTTTAAACGTAACCTATATTTGTGAACTACTACACCATCATGTAGATCCATCACAAATGACAAAAAATCATAACATACACATCTGGCCAATGACATGACTTCTACTATAACAGTAATAGTAGATTTTCACTAAATGTGTTCTATGTATGTCTTTAATGAAAAGCATTGTTCATTGAAGTAGATTTCTTAATTGAACTAGTTTATTTTTCACATTTGAGTGTCAGCTTCACATATGAAGCATTATTTGCAAAAATTCCATTTCCAAGCAAACAATTCCAAACCAACGAGGATGGGATATGAACCCATGCGTGCAGAGCACAATGGATTGTGCTCAGCATGCATGGGTTCAAATCACATCCTCGTCTGTTTGGAATTGTTTACTTAGAAATGGAATTTTTGCAAATACTTCATAAGTGAAGTGAAGTGCATCGCCTTAACCACTCGGCCACCTCATCTTTCTGGCACAAATAAAGAAGGGTTTTCTGACACCACTTGTCATATTTTAAATTAAATCTTTATACATTGTTGGTTGTGTTCTCAGCAATATCACAGGATTGTTAGCAAGTCCAGTTTCAAGTGAGCCTTTGCTTAAAGAACATTTATTTTACTTTAAATGTAGCCTATTTTTGTAAACTACTTCACCATCATGTTGATCCATCACAAATGACAAAAAATCATAACATACCAATATGGCCAATGACATGACGTCTACTATAACAGTAATGGTAGATTTTCACTAAATTTGTGCTATGTATGTCTTTAATGAAATGCATTGTTCATTGAAGAAGATTTCTTAATTGAATTAGTTTATTTTTGACATTTGAGTGTCAGCTTCACTTATGAAGCATTATTTGCAAAAATTTAATTTCCAAGCAAACAATTCCAAACCGACGAGGATGGGATTTGAACCCATGCGTGCAAAGCACAATAGATAAGCAGTCCATCACCTTAACCACTCGGCCACCTCGTCTTTTTTGCACAAATCTAGAAGGGTTTTCTGACACCTCTTGTCATACTTTAAATCAATTCTTTACACATTGTTGGTTGTGTTCTCAGCAATATCACAGGCTTGTTAGCAAGTCCACTTTCAAGTGAGCCTTTGCTTAAAGAACATTTATTTTGCTTTAAACGTAACCTATATTTGTGAACTACTACACCATCATGTTGATCCATCACAAATGACAAAAAAATCATAACATACACATCTGGCCAATGACATGACTTCTACTATAACAGTAATGGTAGATTTTCACTAAAAGTGGGCTATGTATGTCTTTAATGAAGAGCATTGTTCATTGAAGTAGATTTCTTAATTGAACTAGTTTATTTTTGACAATGGATTGTGCACTGCATGCATGGGTTCAAATCCCATCCTCATCGGTTTGGGATTGCTTGCTTGGATATGGAATTTTTGCAAATAATGCTTCATAAGTGAAGTGAATTGAAGTCCATCGCCTTAACCATTCGGCCACCTCATCTTTCTGGCACAAATAAAGAAGGGTTTTCTGACACCACTTGTCATATTTTAAATCAATTCTTTATACATTGTTGGTTGTGTTCTCTGCAATATCAAAGGCTTGTTAGCAAGTCCACTTTCAAGTGAGCCTTTGCTTAAAGAACATTTATTTTACTTTAAACGTAACCTATATTTGTGAACTACTACACTATCATGTTGATCCATCACAAACGACAAAAAATCATAACATACACATCTAGCCAATGACATGACTTCTACTATAACAGTAATGGTAGATTTTCACTAAATGTGTGCTATGTATGTCTTTAATGAAAAGCATTGTTCATTGAAGTAGATTTCTTAATTGAACTAGTTTATTTTTGACATTTATGTGTCAGCTTCACTTATGAAGCATTATTTGCAAAAATTCCTTTTCCAAGCAAACAATTCCAAACCGATGAAGATGGGATTCGAACCCAAGCGTGCAGAGCACAATGGATTAGTAGTCCATCGCCTTAACCACTCGGCCACCTCATCTTTCTGACACAAATAAAGAAGGGTTTTATGACACCACTTGTCATATTTTAAATCAATTCTTTATACATTGTTGGTTGTGTTCTCATAAATATCACAGGCTTGTTGGCAAGTCCACTTTCAAGTGAGCCTTTGCTTAAAGAACATTTATTTTACTTTAAACGTAACCTTTATTTGTGAACTACTACATCATCATGTTGATCCATCACAAACGACAAAACATCATAACATGCACATCTGGCCAATGACATGACTTCTACTATAACAGTAATGGTAGATTTTTACTAAATGTGTGCTATATATGACTTTAAAGAAAAGCATTGTTCATTGAAGTAGATTTCTTAATTGAACTAGTTTATTTTTGACATTTGAGTGTCAGCTTTACTTATGAAGCATTATTTGCAAAAATTCCATTTCCAAGCAAACGATTCCGAACCGACAATTGAACCCATGCGTGCAGAGCACAATGGATTAGCAGTCCATCGCCATAACCACTCGGCCACCACGTCTTTCTGGTGCAAATAATGAAGGGTTTTCTGACACCACTTGTCATATTTTAAATCAATTCTTTATACATTGTTGGTTGTGTTCTCAGCAATATCACAGGCTTGTTAGCAAGTCCACTTTCAATTGAGCCTTTGCTTAAAGAACATTTATTTTACTTTAAACGTAACCTATATTTGTGAACTACTACACCATCATGTTGATCCTTCACAAACGACAAAAAATCATAACATACACATCTAGCCAATGACATGACTTCTACTATAACAGTAATGGTAGATTTTCACTAAATGTGTGATATGTATGTCTTGAATGAAAAGTATTGTTCATTGAAGTAGATTTCTTAATTGAACTAGTTTATTTTTGACATTTGAGTGTCAGCTTCACTTATGAAGCAATATTTGCAAAAATTCAATTTCCAAGCAAACAATTCCAAACCGACGAGGATGGGATTTGCACCCATGCGTGCAGAGCACAATGGATTAGCAGTCCATCGCCTTAACCACTCGGCCACCTCGTCTTTCTGGCACAAAAAAAGAAGGGTTTTCTGACACCACTTGTCATATTTTAAAGCAATTCTTTATACATTGTTGGTTGTGTTCTCATCAATATCACAGGCTTGTTAGCAAGTCCACTTTCAAGTGAGCCTTTGCTTAAAGAACATTTATTTTACTTTAAATGTTACCTATATTTGTGAACTACTACACCATCATGTTGATCCATCACAAATGACAAAAAATCATAACATACACATCTGGCCAATGACATGACTTCTACTATAACAGTAATAGTAGATTTTCACTAAATGTGTGCTATGAATGTCTTTAAGAAAAGCATTGTTCATTGAAGTAGATTTCTTAATTGAACTAGTTTATTTTTGACATTTGAGTCTCAGCTTCACATATGAAGCATTATTTGCAATAATTCAATTTCCAAGCAAACAATTCCAAACCGACGAGGATGGGATTTGAACCCATGCGTGCAGCGCACAATGGATTGTGCTCTGCATGCATGGGTTCAAATCCCATCCTCGTGGGTATGGAATTGTTTGCTTAGAAATGGAATGTTTGCAAATAATGCTTCGTAAGAGAAGTGAAGTGAAGTCCATCGCCTTAACCACTCGGCCACCTCATCTTACTGGCACAAATAAAGAAGGGTTTTCTGACACCACTTGTCAAATTTTATATCAATTCTTTATACATTGTTGGTTGTGTTCTCAGCAATATCACAGGCTTGTTAGCAAGTCCATTTTCAAGTGGGCCTTTGCTTAAAGAACATTTATTTTACTTTAAATGTTACCTATATTTGTGAGCCACTACACCATCGTGTTGATCCTTCACAAACGACAAATAATCATAACATACAAATCTGGCCAATGGCATGACGTCTACTATAACAGTAATGGTAGATTTTCACTAAATGTGTGCTATGTATGTCTTTAGTGAAAGCATTGTTCATTGAAGTAGATTTCTTAATTGAACTAGTTTATTTTTGACATTTGAGTGTCAGCTTCACTTATGAAGCATTATTTGCAAAAATCCCATTTCCAAGCAAACAATTCCAAACCGACTAAGATGGGATTTGAACCATTGCGTGCAGAGCACAATGGATTAGCAGTCTATCGCCTTAACCACTTGGCCACCTTGTCTTTCTGGCACAAAAATAGAAGGGTTTTCTGACACCACTTGTCATATTTTAAATCAATTCTTTATACATTGTTGGTTGTGTTCTCACCAATATCACAGGCTTGTTAGCAGGTCCAATTTCAAGTGAGCCTTTGCTTAAAGAACATTTATTTTACTTTAAATGTTACCTATATTTGTGAACTACTACACCATCATGTTGATCCATCATAAATGACAAAAATTCATAACATACACATCTAGCCAGTGACATGACTTCTACTATAACAGTAATTGTAGATTTTCACTAAATGTGTGCTTTGAATGTCTTTAATGAAAAGCATTGATCATTGAATTAGATTTCTTAATTGAACTAGTTTATTTTTGACAATGGATTGTGCTCTGCATGCATGGGTTCAAATCTCATCCTCATCGGTTTGGAATTGCTTGCTTGGATATGGAATTTTTGCAAATAATGCTTCATAAGTGAAGTGAATTGAAGTCCATCGCCTTAACCTCTCGGCCACCTCATCTTTCTGGCACAAATAAAGAAGGGTTTTCTGACACCATTTGTCATATTTTAAATCAATTCTTTATACATTGTTGGTTGTGTTCTCAGCAATATCACAGGCTTGTTAGCAAGTCCACTTTCAAGTGAGCCTTTGCTTAAAGAACATTTATTTTACTTTAAACGTAACCTATATTTGTGAACTACTACACCATCATGTTGATCCATCATAAAAGACAAAAATTCATAACATACACATCTAGCCAGTGACATGACTTCTACTATAACAGTAATTGTAGATTTTCACTAAATGTGTGCTTTGAATGTCTTTAATGAAAAGCATTGATCATTGAAGTAGATTTCTTAATTGAACTAGTTTATTTTTGACATTTGAGTGTCAGCTTCACTTATGAAGCATTATTTGCAAAAATTCCATTTCCTTTCAAACAATTCCAAACCGATGAAGAAGGGATTTGAACCCATGCGTGCAGAGTACAAAGGATTAGCAGTCCATAGCCTTAACCACTCAGCCACCTCGTCTTTCTGGCACAAAAACAGAAGGGTTTTCTGACACCACATGTCATATTTTAAATCAATTATTTATACATTGATGGTTGTGTTCTCAGCAATATCACAGGCTTGTTAGCAAGTCCACTTTCAAGTGAGCCTTTGCTTAAAGAACATTTATTTTACTTTAAACGTAACCTATATTTGTGAACTACTACACCATCATGTTGATCCATCACAAATGACAAAAAATCATAACATACACATCTGGCCAATGACATCACTTCTACTATAACAGTAATGGTAGATTTTCACTAAATGTGTGCTATGTATGTCTTTAGTGAAAAGCATTGTTCATTGAAGTAGATTTCTTAATTGAACTAGTTTATTTTTGACATTTGAGTGTCAGCCTCAATTATGAAGCATTATTTGCAAAAATTCCATTTCCAAGCAAACAATTCCAAACCGACAATTGAACCCATGCGTGCAGAGCACAATGGATTAGCAATCCATGGCCTTAACCACTCCGCCACCTCATCTTTCTGGCACAATTAAAGAAGGGTTTTCTGACACCACTTGTCATATTTTAAATCAATTCTTTATACATTGTTGGTTGTGTTCTCAGCAATATCACAGGATTGTTAGCAAGTCCACTTTCAAGTGAGCCTTTGCTTAAAGAACATTTATTTTACTTTAAACGTAACCTATATTTGTGAACTACTACACCATCATGTTGATCCATCACCAACGACAAAAAATCATAACATACACATCTAGCCAATGACATGACTTCTACTATAACAGTAATGGCAGATTTTCACTAAATGTGTTCTATGTATGTCTTTAATGACAAGCATTGTTCATTGAAGTAGATTTCTTAATTGAATTAGTTTATTTTTGACATTTGAGTGTCAGCTTCACTTATGAAGCATTATTTGCAAAAATTCCATGTCCAAGCAAACGATTCCGAACCGACAATTGAACCCATGCGTGCAGAGCACAATGGATTAGCAGTCCATCGCCTTAACCACTCGGCCACCTCATCTTTCTGGCACAAATAAAGAAGGGTTTTCTGACACCACTTGTCATATTTTAAATCAATTCTTTATACATTGTTGGTTGTGTTCTCAGCAATATCACAGGCTTGTTAGCAAGTCCACTTTCAATTGAGCCTTTGCTTAAAGAACATTTATTTTACTTTATACATAACCTATATTTGTGAACTACTACACCATCATGTTGATCCTTCACAAACGACAAAAAATCATAACATACACATCTAGCCAATGACATGACTTCTACTATAACAGTAATGGTAGATTTTCACTAAATGTGTGATATGTATGTCTTGAATGAAAAGTATTGTTCATTGAAGTAGATTTCTTAATTGAACTAGTTTATATTTGACATTTGAGTGTCAGCTTCACTTATGAAGCAATATTTGCAAAAATTCAATTTCCAAGCAAACAATTCCAAACCGACGAGGACGGGATTTGCACCCATGCGTGCAGAGCACAATGGATTAGCAGTCCATCGCCTTAACCACTCGGCCACCTCGTCTTTCTGGCACAAAAAAAGAAGGGTTTTCTGACTCCACTTGTCATATTTTAAAGCAATTCTTTATACATTGTTGGTTGTGTTCTCATCAATATCACAGGCTTGTTAGCAAGTCCACTTTCAAGTGAGCCTTTGCTTAAAGAACATTTATTTTACTTTAAATGTTACCTATATTTGTGAACTACTACACCATCATGTTGATCCATCACAAATGACAAAAAATCATAACATACACTTCTGGCCAATGACATGACTTCTACTATAACAGTAATAGTAGATTTTCACTAAATGTGTGCTATGAATGTCTTTAGTGAAAAGCATTGTTCATTGAAGTAGATTTCTTAATTGAACTAGTTTATTTTTGACATTTGAGTGTCAGCTTCACTTATGAAGCATTATTTGCAAAAATTCCATTTCCAAGCAAACAATTCCAAACCGACAATTGAACCCATGCGTGTAGAGCACAATGGATTAGCAATCCATGGCCTTAACCACTCCGCCACCTCGTCTTTCTGGCACAAATAAAGAAGGGTTTTCTGACACCACTTGTCATATTTTAAATCAATTCTTTATACATTGTTGGTTGTGTTCTCAGCAATATCACAGGCTTGTTAGCAAGTCCACTTTCAAGTGAGCCTTTGCTTAAAGAACATTTATTTTACTTTAAACGTAAACTATATTTGTGAACTAGTACACCATCATGTTGATCCATCACCAACGACAAAAAATCATAACATACACATCTAGCCAATGACATGACTTCTACTATAACAGTAATGGCAGATTTTCACTAAATGTGTTCTATGTATGTCTTTAATGAAAAGCATTGTTCATTGAAGTAGATTTCTTAATTGAATTAGTTTATTTTTGACATTTGAGTGTCAGCTTCACTTATGAAGCATTATTTGCAAAAACTCCATTTCCAAGCAAACGATTCCGAACCGACAATTGAACCCATGCGTGCAGAGCACAATGGATTAGCAGTCCATCGCCTTAACCACTCAGCCACCACGTCTTTCTGGTGCAAATAATGAAGGGTTTACTGACACCACTTGTCATATTTTAAATCAATTCTTTATACATTGTTGGTTGTGTTCTCAGCAATATCACAGGCTTGTTAGCAAGTCCACTTTCAATTGAGCCTTTGCTTAAAGAACATTTATTTTACTTTAAACATAACCTATATTTGTGAACTACTACACCATCATGTTGATCCTTCACAAACGACAAAAAATCATAACATACACATCTAGCCAATGACATGACTTCTACTAT
Source organism: Taudactylus pleione (assembly GCA_031769625.1). NCBI lineage: Eukaryota > Metazoa > Chordata > Amphibia > Anura > Myobatrachidae > Taudactylus > Taudactylus pleione. The sequence continues at coordinate 103,666 of JAUIMM010000099.1, forward strand.
AACAGTAATGGTAGATTTTCACTAAATGTGTGAAATGTATGTCTTGAATGAAAAGTATTGTTCATTGAAGTAGATTTCTTAATTGAACTAGTTTATTTTTGACATTTGAGTGTCAGCTTCACTTATGAAGCAATATTTGCAAAAATTCAATTTCCAAGCAAACAATTCCAAACCGACGAGGATGGGATTTGCACCCATGCGTGCAGAGCACAATGGATTAGCAGTCCATCGCCTTAACCACTCGGCCACCTCGTCTTTCTGGCACAAAAAAAGAAGGGTTTTCTGACACCACTTGTCATATTTTAAAGCAATTCTTTATACATTGTTGGTTGTGTTCTCATCAATATCACAGGCTTGTTAGCAAGTCCACTTTCAAGTGAGCCTTTGCTTAAAGAACATTTATTTTACTTTAAATGTTACCTATATTTGTGAACTACTACACCATCATGTTGATCCATCACAAATGACAAAAAATCATAACATACACATCTGGCCAATGACATGACTTCTACTATAACAGTAATAGTAGATTTTCACTAAATGTGTGCTATGAATGTCTTTAATGAAAAGCATTGTTCATTGAAGTAGATTTCTTAATTGAACTAGTTTATTTTTGACATTTGAGTCTCAGCTTCACATATGAAGCATTATTTGCAAAAATTCCATTTCCAAGCAAACAATTCCAAACCGACGAGGATGGGATTTGAACCCATGCGTGCAGCGCACAATGGATTGTGCTTTGCATGCATGGGTTCAAATCCCATCCTCGTCGGTATGGAATTGTTTGCTTAGAAATGGAATGTTTGCAAATAATGCTTCGTAAGAGAAGTGAAGTGAAGTCCATCGCCTTAACCACTCGGCCACCTCATCTTACTGGCACAAATAAAGAAGGGTTTTCTGACACCACTTGTCATATTTTAAATCAATTCTTTATACATAGTTGGTTGTGTTCTCAGCAATATCACAGGCTTGTTAGCAAGTCCATTTTCAAGTGGGCCTTTGCTTAAAGAACATTTATTTTACTTTAAATGTTACCTATATTTGTGAGCTACTACACCATCGTGTTGATCCTTCACAAACGACAAATAGTCATAACATACAAATCTGGCTAATGGCATGACGTCTACTATAACAGTAATGGTAGATTTTCACTAAATGTGTTCTATGTATGTCTTTAATGAAAAGCATTGTTCATTGAAGTAGATTTCTTAATTGAATTAGTTTATTTTTGACATTTGAGTGTCAGCTTCACTTATGAAGCATTATTTGCAAAAATCCCATTTCCAAGCAAACAATTCCAAACCGACTAAGATGGGATTTGAACCATTGCGTGCAGAGCACAATGGATTAGCAGTCTATCGCCTTAACCACTTGGCCACCTTGTCTTTCTGGCACAAAAATAGAAGGGTTTTCTGACACCACTTGTCATATTTTAAATCAATTCTTTATACATTGTTGGTTGTGTTCTCACCAATATCACAGGCTTGTTAGCAGGTCCAATTTCAAGTGAGCCTTTGCTTAAAGAACATTTATTTTACTTTAAATGTTACCTATATTTGTGAACTACTACACCATCATGTTGATCCATCATAAATGACAAAAAATCATAACATACACATCTAGCCAGTGACATGACTTCTACTATAACAGTAATTGTAGATTTTCACTAAATGTGTGCTTTGAATGTCTTTAATGAAAAGCATTGTTCATTGAAGTAGATTTCTTAATTGAACTAGTTTATTTTTGACATTTGAGTGTCAGCTTCACTTATGAAGCATTATTTGCAAAAATTCCATTTCCTTGCAAACAATTCCAAACCGATGAAGATGGGATTTGAACCCATGCGTGCAGAGTACAAAGGATTAGCAGTCCATAGCCTTAACCACTCAGCCACCTCGTCTTTCTGGCACAAATAAAGAAGGGTTTTCTGACACCACATGTCATATTTTAAATCAATTATTTATACATTGATGGTTGTGTTCTCAGCAATATCACAGGCTTGTTAGCAAGTCCACTTTCAAGTGAGCCTTTGCTTAAAGAACATTTATTTTACTTTAAACGTAACCTATATTTGTGAACTACTACACCATCATGTTGATCCATCACAAATGACAAAAAATCATAACATACACATCTGGCCAATGACATGACTTCTACTATAACAGTAATGGTAGATTTTCACTAAATGTGTGCTATGTATGTCTTTAGTGAAAAGCATTGTTCATTGAAGTAGATTTCTTAATTGAACTAGTTTATTTTTGACATTTGAGTGTCAGCTTCACTTATGAAGCATTATTTGCAAAAATTCCATTTCCAAGCAAACAATTCCAAACCGACAATTGAACCCATGCGTGTAGAGCACAATGGATTAGCAATCCATGGCCTTAACCACTCCGCCACCTCGTCTTTCTGGCACAAATAAAGAAGGGTTTTCTGACACCACTTGTCATATTTTAAATCAATTCTTTATACATTGTTGGTTGTGTTCTCAGCAATATCACAGGCTTGATAAAAAAATATATATTCTGCGCTATGGATGTTATTTTGAAAGCAGCTCCTAATAAAATAATTTCAATATATAACAAATATAGAGCGCTTGTGAATAAACATGTATGAATGTAACGCAATACCTGTAAAAAAAAAAAAAAAAAAAAAAAAAGGGATTAGTAAAAGATGTTTAAAACCCTTTTTTAATTTTAGGAAAGTCCATAATTGACATCAGGGTTCCGATAACATGCCTTGCAGTGCGGTGTGATACTGGAGTCAGACGTGAAAAACTAACTGTCTCTCCCTATATCTGCCTACCTTTAACGGCTTCCGCTCCGTCCGGCTGGTTCCCTGCACGGGGTGATCGTCTTCTTCGTCTGTGTAAACGGCCCGATGCTGCAAAGGTGCAGTGTGATGACGTCACTATGTCTCTGCTGTGTGTCAGATGTGCGCTAAAACCAACGCGTTTCAGGCTCCTGGCCCTTTTTCAAGGATAGCGTTCCATCCTGTGTGCTCCATTTTATTGAAAGATTTAATTGATTCAATTAAAAACCTAATTCTATAATTAGGTATAATTAGGTATAATTTCCTTTTAGAAATAAATAAAAATTAAGGTATTGCGTTTTTGTGTTTTTATTATGAGAATGGTATTATATTATAAAAAGTGATGTAAAAATTAGAGAAATTTAAGCAATGTATAGAATTAATTGATTAATAGGTATTTAAAGGAAAGCATTTATCTCTATATCCATATTTAAACCTGCAGGTTGCAAGGTTTGCATCCAGAAAATCCATTTTGTTTCCTTTTTTCTCAATTCTTTTGAAATGTCACCTCCTCTCCAGTTAGGGCAGATTTCCTGTATGCCCATAAATGACAAACCAGAGGGATTTCGGTTGTGATGGTCTAGAAAGTGTTTGGACACGCTATGTGTCTGTAAACCTTTCTTGATGTTGAAAATATGCTCAGCAATTCTTATTTTTAGTTTTCTTTTTGTCTGACCAATATATTGGAATCCACAGGGACATTCAAGTAAATAAATTACTGCTTCTGTATCACAAGTGATAGCATCCATAATTTTGTAACTCTTATTTGATACATTTGATTTGAATCCAGTTAATGGTTGTGTCGATTGTTTTCTTAAAGTTTTGCATGGTAAACAGTTCAAACAGAAAAAATGACCTTTCTTTTTGTTCCCAAAGTTGGCTCCATTATTTAAATGAGTATGACTTTTCACCAATTGATGCTTGAGGTTGCATGCTTTTTTGTAAATAATTTTTGGTTTTGTTGGAATGACTGATTTCAATTTATTGTCCAGAAGCAATATATGCCAATGCTTATTCAATATAGATTCAATTACATGATGTTGACTATTAAATTGTGTGACAAAGGCTATATTGAAATCCTCCTTTGTATTGCGTTCTTTATATAAAAGTGTATCCTTCCTCTCTTTAAGCGATATCTCTTCTAAGGCCTCTTGTAATTTCTGTTCATCATATCCTTTTTTCAAGAACTTGTTTTTCATTGTTTCACTTTGTTGTAAAAAGATGTCATGTTGTGAACAATTCCTTTTTAATCTACTAAATTGTCCTTTTGGGATATTCTGAATCCATTTCGTGTGATGATTACTGGTATATAACAAGGTATTGTTTCCACTGATGTCTTTCGTGTGGGTTCTTGTTTGTATGGTGTTATTGAAAATGAAGATTCCAAATCCAAATAAACTATCATGTTCTTGCTAAAAGTTGAGATAAATTCAAGCCCAAAACTGTTATTATTAAGATACGAGAAGAAATCAGCTAAGAGATCATCAGGGCCATCCCAGATGAAAAATAAGTCATCTATATATCGTTTCCAAGATATGATGTTTTTCTGATAGGGGTTATTCTGCCAAATGTATTGCTCCTCCCATTTTGCCACAAAGAGGTTGGCGTAGCTGGGTGCGAAAGACGAACCCATCGCAGTTCCTTTTACTTGGTTGTAGTAATGACCTCCATTCCAGAAATAGTTTTGATGCAAAATGAATTGAATACAGTCCATGATGAAATTAATCTGTGCATTGTGTAAATTCGAACAGTTCGAAAGAAAAAATCTCGTCGCATCACATCCCAGGTTGTGGTCTATACAGGTATACAGTGAGCGAACATCACTCGTGCACAGTATGAAATGACTTTGCCATTTAATGTTTTCCAGATGTTGTAGAATATTAAGTGTATCCTTCAAGTAACTTCTTTGTTGTTGTACTATGGTTTTGAGAAAAGAGTCTACATATTTGGAGACATTGGAGGATAAAGATCCTATTCCCGATACTATCGGGCGTCCGGGAGGGTTAACTGGATCCTTATGCAATTTGGGTAATTGATAAAAGGTTGGAACCATAGGGAATTCTATAAACAGAAATTCATACTCCTTTTTTGATAGAATACCTATTTGAAGACCCTCCTCTAAAAGTTCTTTCAATTCCTTCTGATACCTCTGTGTTGGGTCTCCTTGTAGTATTTCATATGTCTCCGTGTCCGATAAGAGGTTCAACACCTCTGCTTCATACTTTTCTTTGTCCATAATGACAAGTCCACCGCCCTTATCCGCTGGCTTCAGGACAATGGAGTCATCTTCTTTCAATTCTCTAAGTGCCTCCTTCTCCTCAATGGTTATGTTAAATTTCTTTTTTTCCTTACCCGTTAATTTTCTGATGTCATTCTCAACCAATTTTTGAAAGCTTTCAATATGAGGGCCTTTAACATGAGACGGAAAAAATTTTGACGGAGGTTTAAAATTGCTGTGAATATATTTTTGTTCCAATGTTGTATTTTCTTCATTTGGTGTCTTTTCAGCAAAAAACTTCTTGATACATAGTTTTCTTATAAACTTGTGTGTATCAATGTACACATTAAATTGATCTATGGTGGAGTGAGGGGCAAATTTTAATCCTTTATTTAATACAGAGATTTGATGTTTCGACAACTGTCTCTTACTAAGATTGTATATGTTATCATCTTCTGTTTCCGTAATGGCATTTACTGTAACGTTCTTCTTTCTTTTTCCACCCCGGACACCCCTTCTTTTGGAGAAAGTTCCGTTCGTTGTTTTTTTTGCTATTGTGGGAGTCAATTCTGGTGGTTTCTTTGTTTCCCAGAGGAGATCTAAAAATCAGTGTAATCATCTTCCTCCTCCAGTGGTGTTGCTCTTTTGCCGTATCTTGGTGCTGTTGTTGTAATATCTCTGTTTTCTCTTGCTTCTATATTACTAATGAGGTTATGATATTTCAAGTTTTCTTCTGTTCTTGCTGACTCTTTTCCCTGATTAAATGATTGTTTGTTTGTCAAATATGTTGTAGTATTCCTATATTCAAAATTCCTTGGATTGTAAGGGTGATAAATTTTTCTTTGCAAAGGTGTTGGTGGCCGATTCTTTATTAGTGGTTCTTTATGAATATCCCTTCTGGGAAATGTCTTGTTTTGTTTCTTATTATAATAATTAGTTGAGCAGTGAGGTTTGAATGAAGTGTTTTGTGGCTGAAAACCTGCCAATGTTGTTTTTGGTTTAATCTGTGAGGATTTCCTAAAATTCCTTCTTTCATTATCAACAATATGTTGTTTCTCCATATGGTCTCTGTGGAATTTTTTCTGTTTTTGATTCACAATAGATTCTTCTAATTCTTCCATTTTAACATTAGTCATTTGCATTAAATCTATATATTCTTTCATGTTCACCAGTGGTTCAAATTTCTTTTCCACTTTCTTAATGTTTTCATTAATACATTCTAAGGATTGACTTCTATCTTGAATAATTAATGTAATCAGCTCTCTAGAGCAATTATCTAAAATGCTATTCCATTTCAGAAAAAAATCAGGAGTTGTGGGTTCAAAAGTAGGATTTTTTTGTATCCTTAAGCCCCTAGGGATTAAACCCAATTCTATATATTTTTTTAAAGTAGTCACTTCCCACCATTGTTTAATCTCGGAAGTGTAATTTTTCTCTAACAGTAGAAATTGATCATAAAAACGTTCACTATCAATTTTAGGTTCTGGTATTTGTTTATTTAAAGTGAAAACTTTGCCTAAATTATTCCGCCTTGTATGTGTAATATAACTATCCATTGTGGCAGCAGCAGAAACAATAAATAATAGGTATGATAAAAAAATATATATTCTGCGCTATGGATGTTATTTTGAAAGCAGCTCCTAATAAAATAATTTCAATATGTAACAAATAAAGAGCACTTGTGAATAAACATGTATGAATGTAACGCAATACCTGTAAAAAAAAAAAAAAAAAAAAAAAGGGATTAGTAAAAGATGTTTAAAACCCTTTTTTAATTTTAGGAAAGTCCATAATTGACATCAGGGTTCCGATAACATGCCTTGCAGTGCGGTGTGATACTGGAGTCAGACGTGAAAAACTAACTGTCTCTCCCTATATCTGCCTACCTTTAACGGCTTCCGCTCCGTCCGGCTGGTTTCCTGCACGGGGTGATCGTCTTCTTCGTCCGTGTAAACGGCCCGATGCTGCAAAGGTGCAGTGTGATGACGTCACTATGTCTCTGCTGTGTGTCAGATGTGCGCTAAAACCAACGCGTTTCAGGCTCCTGGCCCTTTTTCAAGGATAGCGTTCCATCCTGTGTGCTTCATTTTATTGAAAGATTTAATTGATTCAATTAAAAACCTAATTCTATAATTAGGTATAATTTCCTTTTAGAAATAAATAAAAATTAAGGTATTGCGTTTTTGTGTTTTTATTATGAGAATGGTATTATATTATAAAAAGTGATGTAAAAATTAGAGAAATTTAAGCAATGTATAGAATTAATTGATTAATAGGTATTTAAAGGAAAGCATTTATCTCTATATCCATATTTAAACCTGCAGGTTGCAAGGTTTGCATCCAGAAAATCCATTTTGTTTCCTTTTTTCTCAATTCTTTTGAAATGTCACCTCCTCTCCAGTTAGGGCAGATTTTCTGTATGCCCATAAATGACAAACCAGAGGGATTTCGGTTGTGATGGTCTAGAAAGTGTTTGGACACGCTATGTGTCTGTAAACCTTTCTTGATGTTGAAAATATGCTCAGCAATTCTTATTTTTAGTTTTCTTTTTGTCTGACCAATATATTGGAATCCACAGGGACATTCAAGTAAATAAATTACTGCTTCTGTATCACAAGTGATAGTATCCATAATTTTGTAACTCTTATTTGATACATATCACAGGCTTGTTAGCAAGTCCACTTTCAAGTGAGCCTTTGCTTAAAGAACATTTATTTTACTTTAAACGTAACCTATATTTGTGAACTACTACACCATCATGTTGATCCATCACCAACGACAAAAAATCATAACATACACATCTAACCAATGACATGACTTCTACTATAACAGTAATGGCAGATTTTCACTAAATGTGTTCTATGTATGTCTTTAATGAAAAGCATTGTTCATTGAAGTAGATTTCTTAATTGAATTAGTTTATTTTTGACATTTGAGTGTCAGCTTCACTTATGAAGCATTATTTGCAAAAACTCCATTTCCAAGCAAACGATTCCGAACCGACAATTGAACCCATGCGTGCAGAGCACAATGGATTAGCAGTCCATCGCCTTAACCACTCGGCCACCACGTCTTTCTGGTGCAAATAATGAAGGGTTTACTGACACCACTTGTCATATTTTAAATCAATTCTTTATACATTGTTGGTTGTGTTCTCAGCAATATCACAGGCTTGTTAGCAAGTCCACTTTCAATTGAGCCTTTGCTTAAAGAACATTTATTTTACTTTAAACATAACCTATATTTGTGAACTACTACACCATCATGTTGATCCTTCACAAACGACAAAAAATCATAACATACACATCTAGCCAATGACATGACTTCTACTATAACAGTAATGGTAGATTTTCACTAAATGTGTGATATGTATGTCTTGAATGAAAAGTATTGATCATTGAAGTAGATTTCTTAATTGAACTAGTTTATTTTTGACATTTGAGTGTCAGCTTCACTTATGAAGCAATATTTGCAAAAATTCAATTTCCAAGCAAACAATTCCAAACCGACGAGGATGGGATTTGCACCCATACGTGCAGAGCACAATGGATTAGCAGTCCATCGCCTTAACAACTCGGCCACCTCGTCTTTCTGGCACAAAAAAAGAAGGGTTTTCTGACACCACTTGTCATATTTTAAAGCAATTCTTTATACATTGTTGGTTGTGTTCTCATCAATATCACAGGCTTGTTAGCAAGTCCACTTTCAAGTGAGCCTTTGCTTAAAGAACATTTATTTTACTTTAAATGTTACCTATATTTGTGAACTACTACACCATCATGTTGATCCATCACAAATGACAAAAAATCATAACATACACATCTGGCCAATGACATGACTTCTACTATAACAGTAATAGTAGATTTTCACTAAATGTGTGCTATGAATGTCTTTAATGAAAAGCATTGTTCATTGAAGTAGATTTCTTAATTGAACTAGTTTATTTTTGACATTTGAGTCTCAGCTTCACATATGAAGCATTATTTGCAAAAATTCCATTTCCAAGCAAACAATTCCAAACCGACGAGGATGGGATTTGAACCCATGCATGCAGCGCACAATGGATTGTGCTTTGCATGCATGGGTTCAAATCCCATCCTCGTCGGTATGGAATTGTTTGCTTAGAAATGGAATGTTTGCAAATAATGCTTCGTAAGAGAAGTGAAGTGAAGTCCATCGCCTTAACCACTCGGCCACCTCATCTTACTGGCACAAATAAAGAAGGGTTTTCTGACACCACTTGTCATATTTTAAATCAATTCTTTATACATAGTTGGTTGTGTTCTCAGCAATATCACAGGCTTGTTAGCAAGTCCATTTTCAAGTGGGCCTTTGCTTAAAGAACATTTATTTTACTTTAAATGTTACCTATATTTGTGAGCTATTACACCATCGTGTTGATCCTTCACAAACGACAAATAATCATAACATACAAATCTGGCTAATGGCATGACGTCTACTATAACAGTAATGGTAGATTTTCACTAAATGTGTGCTATGTATGTCTTTAGTGAAAAGCATTGTTCATTGAAGTAGATTTCTTAATTGAACTAGTTTATTTTTGACATTTGAGTGTCAGCTTCACTTATGAAGCATTATTTGCAAAAATTCCATTTCCAAGCAAACAATTCCAAACCGACAATTGAACCCATGCGTGTAGAGCACAATGGATTAGCAATCCATGGCCTTAACCACTCCGCCACCTCGTCTTTCTGGCACAAATAAAGAAGGGTTTTCTGACACCACTTGTCATATTTTAAATCAATTCTTTATACATTGTTGGTTGTGTTCTCAGCAATATCACAGGCTTGTTAGCAAGTCCACTTTCAAGTGAGCCTTTGCTTAAAGAACATTTATTTTACTTTAAACGTAACCTATATTTGTGAACTACTACACCATCATGTTGATCCATCACCAACGACAAAAAATCATAACATACACATCTAGCCAATGACATGACTTCTACTATAACAGTAATGGCAGATTTTCAATAAATGTGTTCTATGTATGTCTTTAATGAAAAGCATTGTTCATTGAAGTAGATTTCTTAATTGAATTAGTTTATTATTGACATTTCAGTGTCAGCTTCACTTATGAAGCATTATTTGCAAAAATTCCAATTCCAAGCAAACAATTCCGAACCTACAATTGAACACATGCGTGCAGAGCACAATAGATTAGCAGTCCATCGCCTTAACCACTCGGCCAACTCGTCTTTCTGGTGCAAAAACAGAAGGGTTTTCTGACACCACTTGTCATATTTTAAATCAATTCTTTATACATTGTTGGTTGTGTTCTCAGCAATATCACAGGCTTGTTAGCAAGTCCACTTTCAAGTGAGCCTTTGCTTAAAGAACATTTATTTTACTTTAAACGTAACCTATATTTGTGAACAACTACACCATCATGTTGATCCATCACAAATGACAAAAAATCATAACATACACTTCTGGCCAATGACATGACTTCTACTATAACAGTAATGGTAGATTTTCACTAAAAGTGTGCTATGTATGTCTTTAATGAAAAACATTGTTCATTGAAGTAGATTTCTTAATTGAATTAGTTTATTTATTGACAATGGATTGTGCTCTGCACGCATGGGCTCAAATCCCATCCTCGTCGGTTTGGAATTGCTTGCTTGGATATGGAATTTTTGCAAATAATGCTTCATAAGTGAAGTGAAGCCCATCGGCTTAACCACTCGGCCACCGCGTCTTTCTGGCACTAATAAAGAAGGGTTTTCTGACACCACTTGTCATATTTTAAATCAATTCTTTATACATTGTTGGTTGTGTTCTCAGCAATATCACAGGCTTGTTAGCAAGTCCACTTTCAAGTGAACCTTTGCTTAAAGAACATTTATTTTACTTTAAACGTAACCTATATTTGTGAACTACTACACCATCATGTTGATCCATCACAAATGACAAAAAATCATAACATACACATCTGGCCAATGACATGACCTACTATAACAGTAATGGTAGATTTTCACTAAATGTGTGCTATGTATGTGTTTAATGTAAAGCATTGTTCATTGAAGTAGAATACTTAATTGAACTAGTTTATTTTTGACATTTGAGTGTCAGCTTCACTTATGAAGCATTATTTGCAAAAATTCCATTTCCTTGCAAACATTTCCAAACCGACTAAGATGGGATTTGAACCATTGCGTGGAGAGCACAATGGATTAGCAGTCCATCACCTTAACCTCTAAGCCACCTTGTCTTTCTGGCACAAAAATAAACATAACCTATATTTGTGAACTACTACACCATCATGTTGATCCTTCACAAACGACAAAAAATCATAACATACACATCTAGCCAATGACATGACTTCTACTATAACAGTAATGGTAGATTTTCACTAAATGTGTGATATGTATGTCTTGAATGAAAAGTATTGTTCATTGAAGTAGATTTCTTAATTGAACTAGATTACTTTTGACATTTGAGTGTCAGCTTCACTTATGAAGCAATATTTGCAAAAATTCAATTTCCAAGCAAACAATTCCAAACCGACGAGGACGGCATTTGCTCCCATGCGTGCAGAGCACAATGGATTAGCAGTCCATCGCCTTAACCACTCGGCCACCTCGTCTTTCTGGCACAAAAAAAGAAGGGTTTTCTGACACCACTTGTCATATTTTAAAGCAATTCTTTATACATTGTTGGTTGTGTTCTCATCAATATCACAGGCTTGTTAGCAAGTCCACTTTCAAGTGAGCCTTTGCTTAAAGAACATTTATTAAACTTTAAATGTTACCTATATTTGTGAACTACTACACCATCATGTTGATCCATCACAAATGACAAAAAATCATAACATACACTTCTGGCCAATGACATGACTTCTACTATAACAGAAATAGTAGATTTTCACTAAATGCGTGCTATGAATGTCTTTAATGAAAAGAATTGTTCATTGAAGTAGATTTCTTAATTGAACTAGTTTATTTTTGACATTTGAGTCTCAGCTTCACATATGAAGCATTATTTGCAAAAATTCCATTTCCAAGCAAACAATTCCAAACCGACGAGGATGGGATTTGAACCCATGCGTGCAGCGCACAATGGATTGTGCTCTGCATGCATGGGTTCAAATCCCATCCTCGTCGGTATGGAATTGTTTGCTTAGAAATGGAATGTTTGCAAATAATGCTTCGTAAGAGAAGTGAAGTGAAGTCCATCGCCTTAACCACTCGGCCACCTCATCTTACTGGCACAAATAAAGAAGGGTTTTCTGACACCACTTGTCATATTTTAAATCAATTCTTTATACATTGTTGGTTGTGTTCTCAGCAATATCACAGGCTTGTTAGCAAGTCCATTTTCAAGTGGGCCTTTGCTTAAAGAACATTTATTTTACTTTAAATGTTACCTATATTTGTGAGCTACTACACCATCGTGTTGATCATTCACAAACGACAAATAATCATAACATACAAATCTGGCCAATGGCATGACGTCTACTATAACAGTAATGGTAGATTTTCACTAAATGTGTGCTATGTATGTCTTTAGTGAAAAGCATTGTTCATTGAAGTAGATTTCTTAATTGAACTAGTTTATTTTTGACATTTGAGTGTCAGCTTCACTTATGAAGCATTATTTGCAAAAATCCCATTTCCAAGCAAACAATTCCAAACCGACTAAGATGGGATTTGAACCATTGCGTGCAGAGCACAATGGATTAGCAGTCTATCGCCTTAACCACTTGGCCACCTTGTCTTTCTGGCACAAAAATAGAAGGGTTTTCTGACACCACTTGTCATATTTTAAATCAATTCTTTATACATTGTTGGTTGTGTTCTCACCAATATCACAGGCTTGTTAGCAGGTCCAATTTCAAGTGAGCCTTTGCTTAAAGAACATTTATTTTACTTTAAATGTTACCTATATTTGTGAACTACTACACCATCATGTTGATCCATCATAAATGACAAAAAATCATAACATACACATCTAGCCAGTGACATGACTTCTACTATAACAGTAATTGTAGATTTTCACTAAATGTGTGCTTTGAATGTCTTTAATGAAAAGCATTGTTCATTGAAGTAGATTTCTTAATTGAACTAGTTTATTTTTGACATTTGAGTGTCAGCTTCACTTATGAAGCATTATTCGCAAAAATTCCATTTCCTTGCAAACAATTCCAAACCGATGAAGATGGGATTTGAACCCATGCGTGCAAAGTACAAAGGATTAGCAGTCCATAGCCTTAACCACTCAGCCACCTCATCTTTCTGGCACAAAAACAGAAGGGTTTTCTGACACCACATGTCATATTTTAAATCAATTATTTATACATTGATGGTTGTGTTCTCAGCAATATCACAGGCTTGTTAGCAAGTCCACTTTCAAGTGAGCCTTTGCTTAAAGAACATTTATTTTACTTTAAACGTAACCTATATTTGTGAACTACTACACCATCATGTTGATCCATCACAAATGACAAAAAATCATAACATACACATCTGGCCAATGACATGACTTCTACTATAACAGTAATGGTAGATTTTCACTAAATGTGTGCTATGTATGTCTTTAGTGAAAAGCATTGTTCATTGAAGTAGATTTCTTAATTGAACTAGTTTATTTTTGACATTTGAGTGTCAGCTTCACTTATGAAGCATTATTTGCAAAAATTCCATTTCCAAGCAAACAATTCCAAACCGACAATTGAACCCATGCGTGTAGAGCACAATGGATTAGCAATCCATGGCCTTAACCACTCCGCCACCTCGTCTTTCTGGCACAAATAAAGAAGGGTTTTCTGACTCCACTTGTCATATTTTAAATCAATTCTTTATACATTGTTGGTTGTGTTCTCAGCAATATCACAGGCTTGTTAGCAAGTCCACTTTCAAGTGAGCCTTTGCTTAAAGAACATTTATTTTACTTTAAACGTAACCTATATTTGTGAACTACTACACCATCATGTTGATCCATCACCAACGACAAAAAATCATAACATACACATCTAGCCAATGACATGACTTCTACTATAACAGTAATGGTAGATTTTCACTAAATGTGTTCTATGTATATCTTTAATGAAAAGCATTGTTCATTGAAGTAGATTTCTTAATTGAATTAGTTTATTTTTGACATTTGAGTGTCAGCTTCACTTATGAAGCATTATTTGCAAAAATTCCATTTCCAAGCAAACGAGGAAGGGATTTGAACCCATGCACGCAGAGCACAATGGATTAGTAGTCCATCGCCTTAACCACTCGGCCACCTCATCTTTCTGACACAAATAAAGAAGGGTTTTCTGACACCACTTGTCATATTTTAAATCAATTCTTTATACATTGTTGGTTGTGTTCCCATAAATATCACAGGCTTGTTAGCAAGTCTACTTTCAAGTGAGCCTTTGCTTAAAGAACATTTATTTTACTTTAAACGTAACCTTTATTTGTGAACTACTACACCATCATGTTGATCCATCACAAACGACAAAACATCATAACATTCACATCTGGCCAATGACATGACTTCTACTATAACAGTAATGGTAGATTTTTACTAAATGTGTGCTATATATGACTTTAATGAAAAGCATTGTTCATTGAAGTAGATTTCTTAATTGAACTAGTTTATTTTTGACATTTGAGTGTCAGCTTCACTTATGAAGCATTATTTGCAAAAATTCAATTTCCAAGCAAACAATTCCAAACCGACGACGATGGGATTTGAACCAATGCGTGCAGCGCACAATGCATTGTGCTCTGCATGCATGGGTTCAAATCCCATCCTCGTCGGATTGGAATTGCTTGCTTGGATATGGAATTTTTGCAAATAATGCTTCATAAGTGAAGTGAAGTCCATCGCCTTAACCACTCGGCCACGTCGTCTTTCTGGCACAAATAAAGAAGGGATTTCTGACACCACTTGTCATATTTTAAATCAATTCTTTATACATTGTTGGTTGTGTTCTCAGCAATATCACATGCTTGTTAGCAAGTCCACTTTCAAGTGAGCCGTTGCTTAAAGAACATTTATTTTACTTTAAACGTAACCTATATTTGTGAGCTACTACACCATCATGTTGATCCATCACAAACGACAAATAATAATAACATACCAATATGGCCAATGACATGACGTCTACTATAACAGTAATGGTAGATTTTCACTAAATGTGTGCTATGTATGTCTTTAATGAAAAGCATTGTTCATTGAAGTAGATATCCTAATTGAACTAGTTTATTTTTGACATTTGAGTGTCAGCTTCACTTATGAAGCATTATTTGCAAAAATTCCATTTCCAAGCAAACAAATCCAAACCGATGAAGATGGGATTTGAACACAAGTGTGCAAAGCACAATGGATTTGCAGTCCATCGCCTTAACCACTCGGCCACCTCATCTTTCTAGCACAAATAAAGAACGGTTTTCTGACACAATTTGTCATATTTTAAATCAATTCTTTATACATTGTTGGTTGTGTTCTCAGCAATATCACAGGCTTGTTAGCAAGTCCACTTTCAAGTGAACCTTTGCTTAAAGAACATTTATTTTACTTTAAACGTAACCTATATTTGTGAACTACTACACCATCATGTAGATCCATCACAAATGACAAAAAATCATAACATACACATCTGGCCAATGACATGACTTCTACTATAACAGTAATGTTAGATTTTCACTAAATGTGTTCTATGTATGTCTTTAATGAAAAGCATTGTTCATTGAAGTAGATTTCTTAATTGAACTAGTTTATTTTTCACATTTGAGTGTCAGCTTCACATATGAAGCATTATTTGCAAAAATTCCATTTCCAAGCAAACAATTCCAAACCAACGAGGATGGGATATGAATCCATGCGTGCAGAGCACAATGGATTGTGCTCAGCATGCATGGTTTCAAATCCCATCCTCGTCTGTTTGGAATTGTTTGCTTAGAAATGGAATTTTTGCAAATAATACTTCATAAGTGAAGTGAAGTCCATCTCCTTAACCACTCGGCCACCTCATCTTTCTGGCACAAATAAAGAAGGGTTTTCTGACACCACTTGTCATATTTTAAACTAAATCTTTATACATTGTTGGTTGTGTTCTCAGCAATATCACAGGCTTGTTAGCAAGTCCAGTTTCAAGTGAGCCTTTGCTTAAAGAACATTTATTTTACTTTAAATGTAGCCTATTTTTGTAAACTACTTCACCATCATGTTGATCCATCACAAATGACAAAAAATCATAACATACCAATATGGCCAATGACATGACGTCTACTATAACAGTAATGGTAGATTTTCACTAAATTTGTGCTATGTATGTCTTTAATGAAATGCATTGTTCATTGAAGTAGATTTCTTAATTGAATTAGTTTATTATTGACATTTGAGTGTCAGCTTCACTTATGAAGCATTATTTGCAAAAATTTAATTTTCAAGCAAACAATTCCAAACCGACAAGGACGGGATTTGAACCCATGCGTGCAGAGCACAATAGATTAGCAGTCCATCACCTTAACCACTCGGCCACCTCGTCTTTTTGCACAAATCTAGAAGGGTTTTCTGACACCTCTTGTCATACTTTAAATCAATTCTTTACACATTGTTGGTTGTGTTCTCAGCAATATCACAGGCTTGTTAGCAAGTCCACTTTCAAGTGAGCCTTTGCTTAAAGAACATTTATTTTGCTTTAAACGTAACCTATATTTGTGAACTACTACACCATCATGTTGATCCATCACAAATGACAAAAAAATCATAACATACACATCTGGCCAATGACATGACTTCTACTATAACAGTAATGGTAGATTTTCACTAAAAGTGGGCTATGTATGTCTTTAATAAAAAGCATTGTTCATTGAAGTAGATTTCTTAATTGAACTAGTTTATTTTTGACAATGGATTGTGCACTGCATGCATGGGTTCAAATCCCATCCTCATCGGTTTGGAATTGCTTGCTTGGATATGGAATTTTTGCAAATAATGCTTCATAAGTGAAGTGAATTGAAGTCCATCGCCTTAACCATTCGGCCACCTCATCTTTCTGGCACAAATAAAGAAGGGTTTTCTGACACCACTTGTCATATTTTAAATCAATTCTTTATACATTGTTGGTTGTGTTCTCTGCAATATCAAAGGCTTGTTAGCAAGTCCACTTTCAAGTGAGCCTTTGCTTAAAGAACATTTATTTTACTTTAAACGTAACCTTTATTTGTGAACTACTACACCATCATGTTGATCCATCACAAACGACAAAACATCATAACATGCACATCTGGCCAATGACATGACTTCTACTATAACAGTAATGGTAGATTTTTACTAAATGTGTGCTATATATGACTTTAAAGAAAAGCATTGTTCATTGAAGTAGATTTCTTAATTGAACTAGTTTATTTTTGACATTTGAGTGTCAGCTTCACTTATGAAGCATTATTTGCAAAAATTCCATTTCCAAGCAAACGATTCCAAACCGACGAGGATGGGATTTGAAACCATGCAAAGCACAATGGATTAGCAGTCCATCGCCTTAACCACTCGGCCACCTCATCTTTCTGGCACAAATAAAGAAGGGTTTTCTAACACCTCTTGTCATACTTTAAATCAATTCTTTATACATTGTTGGTTGTGTTCTCATCAATATCACAGGCTTGTTAGCAAGTCCACTTTCAAGTGAGCCTTTGCTTAAAGAACATTTATTTTACTTTAAATGTTACCTATATTTGTGAACTACTACACCATCATGTTGATCCATCACAAATGACAAAAAATCATAACATACACATCTGGCCAATGACATGACTTCTACTATTACAGTACTAGTAGATTTTCACTAAATGTGTGCTTTGAATGTCTTTAACGAAAAGCATTGTTCATTGAAGTAGATTTCTTAATTGAACTAGTTTATTTTTCACATTTGAGTGTCAGCTTCACATATGAAGCATTATTTGCAAAAATTCCATTTCCAAGCAAACAATTCCAAACCGACGAGGATGGGATATGAACCCATGCGTGCAGAGCACAATGGATTGTGCTCAGCATGCATGGGTTCAAATCCCATCCTCGTCGGTTTGGAATTGTTTGCTTAAAAATGGAATTTTTGCAAATAATGCTTCATAAATGAAGTGAAGTGAAGTCCATCGCCTTAACCACTCGGCCACCTCATCTTTCTGGCACAAATAAAGAAGGGTTTTCTGACACCACTTGTCATATTTTAAATCAATTCTTTATACACTGTTGGTTGTGTTCTCAGCAATATCACAGGCTTGTTAGCAAGTCCACTTTCAAGTGAGCCTTTGCTTAAAGAACATTTATTTTACTTTAAACGTTACCTATATTTGTGAGCTACTACACCATCATGTTGATCCTTCACAAACGACAAATATTCATAACATACAAATCTGGCCAATGACATGACGTCTACTATAACAGTAATGGTAGATTTTCACTAAATGTGTGCTATGTATGTGTTTAATGAAAAGCATTGTTCATTGAAGTAGATTTCTTAATTGAACAAGTTTATTTTTGACATTTGAGTGTCAGCTTCACTTATGAAGCATTATTTGCAAAAATTTAATTTCCAAGCAAACATTTCCAAACCGACGAGGATGGGATTTGAACTCATGCGTGCAGAGCACAATGGATTAGCAGTCCATCGCCTTAACCACTCGGCCACCTCGTCTTTTTAGCACAAATCAAGAAGGGTTTTCTGACACCTCTTGTCATACTTTAAATCAATTCTTTACACATTGTTGGTTGTGTTCTCAGCAATATCACAGGCTTGTTAGCAAGTCCACTTTCAAGTGAGCCTTTGCTTAAAGAACATTTATTTTGCTTTAAACGTAACCTATATTTGTGAACTACTACACCATCATGTTGATCCATCACAAATGACAAAAAAATCATAACATACACATCTGGCCAATGACATGACTTATACTATAACAGTAATGGTAGATTTTCACTAAAAGTGGGCTATGTATGTCTTTAATGAAAAGCATTGTTCATTGAAGTAGATTTCTTAATTGAACTAGTTTATTTTTGACAATGGATTGTGCTCTGCATGCATGGGTTCAAATCTCATCCTCATCGGTTTGGAATTGCTTGCTTGGATATGGAATTTTTGCAAATAATGCTTCATAAGTGAAGTGAATTGAAGTCCATCGCCTTAACCTCTCGGCCACCTCATCTTTCTGGCACAAATAAAGAAGGGTTTTCTGACACCATTTGTCATATTTTAAATCAATTCTTTATACATTGTTGGTTGTGTTCTCAGCAATATCACAGGCTTGTTAGCAAGTCCACTTTCAAGTGAGCCTTTGCTTAAAGAACATTTATTTTACTTTAAACGTAACCTATATTTGTGAACTACTACACCATCATGTTGATCCATCACAAACGACAAAAAATCATAACATACACATCTAGCCAATGTCATGACTTCTACTATAACAGTAATGGTAGATTTTCACTAAATGTGTTCTATGTATGTCTTTAATGAAAAGCATTGTTCATTGAAGTAGATTTTTTAATTGAATTAGTTTATTTTTGACATTTGAGTGTCAGCTTCACTTATGAAGCATTATTTACAAAAATTCCATTTCCAAGCAAACAATTCCAAACCAACAAGGTTGGGATTTGAACCCATGCATGCAGAGCACAATGGATTAGTAGTCCATCGCCTTAACCACTCGGCCACCTCATCTTTCTGACACAAATAAAGAAGGGTTTTCTGACACCACTTGTCATATTTTAAATCAATTCTTTATACATTGTTGGTTGTGTTCTCATAAATACCACAGGCTTGTTAGCAAGTTCACTTTCAAGTGAGCCTTTGCTTAAAGAACATTTATTTTACTTTAAACGTAACCTATATTTGTGAACTACTACACCATCATGTTTGATCCATCACAAATGACAAAAAATCATAATATACACATCTGGCCAATGACATGACTTCTACTATAACAGTAATGGTAGATTTTCACTAAATGTGTGCTATGTATGTGTTTAATGAAAAGCATTGTTCATTGAAGTAGATTTCTTAATTGAACGAGTTTATTTTTGACATTTGAGTGTCAACTTCATTTATGTAGAATTATTTGCAAAAATTCCATTTTCAAGCAAACAATTCCAAACCGACGAGGATGGGATTTGAACCCATGCGTGCAGAGCACAATGGATTAGCAGTCCACCGCCTTATCCACTCGGCCACCTCGTCTTTCTGGCACAAGTAGAGAAGGGTTTTCTGACACCACTTGTCATATTTTAAATCAAATCTTTATACATTGTTGGTTGTGTTCTCAGCAATATCACTGGCTTGTTAGCAAGTCCACTTTCAAGTGAGCCTTTGCTTAAAGAACATTTATTTTACTTAAAATGTAACCTATATTTGTAAACTACTTCACCATCATGTTGATCCATCACAAATGATAAAAAATCAAAACATACACATCTGGCCAATGACATTACTTCTACTATAAGAGTAATGGTAGATTTTCACTAAATGTGTGCTATGTATGTCTTTAATGAAAAGCATTGTTCATTGAAGTAGATTTCTTAATTGAACTAGTTTATTTTTGACATTTGAGTGTCAGCTTCACTTATGAAGCATTATTTGCAAAAATTCCATTTCCAAGCAAACAAATCCAAACCGATGAAGATGGGATTTGAACACAAGTGTGCAAAGCACAATGGATTAACAGTCCATCGCCTTAACCACTCGGCCACCTCGTCTTTCTGGCACAAATAATGAAGGGTTTTCTGACACCACTTGTCATATTTTAAATCAATTATTTATACATTGTTGGTTCTGTTCTCAGCAATATCACAGGCTTGTTAGCAAGTCCACTTTCAAGTGAGCCTTTGCTTAAAGAACATTTATTTTACTTTAAACGTAACCTATATTTGTGAACTACTACACCATCATGTTGATCCATCACAAATGACAAAAAATCATAACATACACATCTGGCCAATGACATGACTTCTACTATAACAGTAATGTTAGATTTTCACTAAATGTGTTCTATGTATGTCTTTAATGAAAAGCATTGTTCATTGAAGTAGATTTCTTAATTGAACTAGTTTATTTTTGACATTTGAGTGTCAGCTTCACTTATGAAGCATTATTTGCAAAAATTAAATTTCCAAGCAATCAAATTCAAAGTCGACGAGGATGGGATTTGAACCCATGTGTGCAGAGCACAATGGATTAGCAGTCTATCGCCTTAACCACTTGGCCACCTCATATTTCTGGCACAAGTAGAGAAGGGTTTTCTGACACCACTTGTCATATTTTAAATCAATTCTTTATACATTGTTGGTTGTGTTCTCAGCAATATCACAGGCATGTTAGCAAGTCCAGTTTCAAGTGAGCCTTTGCATAAAGAACATTTATTTTACTTTAAACGTAACCTATATTTGTGAACTACTACACCATCATGTAGATCCATCACAAATGACAAAAAATCATAACATACACATCTGGCCAATGACATGACTTCTACTATAACAGTAATGTTAGATTTTCACTAAATGTGTTCTATGTATGTCTTTAATGAAAAGCATTGTTCATTGAAGTAGATTTCTTAATTGAACTAGTTTATTTTTAACATTTGAGTGTCAGCTTCACATATGAAGCATTATTTGCAAAAATTCCATTTCCAAGCAAACAATTCCAAACCAACGAGGATGGGATATGAACCCATGCGTGCAGAGCACAATGGATTGTGCTCAGCATGCATGGGTTCAAATCCCATCCTCGTCGGTTTGGAATTGTTTGCTTAGAAATTGAATTTTTGCAAATAATTCTTCATAAGTGAAGTGAAGTCCATCGCCTTAACCACTCGGCCACCTCATCTTTCTGGCATAAATAAAGAAGGGTTTTCTGACACCACTTGTCATATTTTAAATTAAATCTTTATACATTGTTGGTTGTGTTCTCAGCAATATCACAGGCTTGTTAGCAAGTCCAGTTTCAAGTGAGCCTTTGCTTAAAGAACATTTATTTTACTTTAAATGTAGCCTATTTTTGTAAACTACTTCACCATCATGTTGATCCATCACAAATGAAAAAAAATCATAACATACCAATATGGCCAATGACATGACGTCTACTATAACAGTAATGGTAGATTTTCACTAAATGTGTGCTATGTATGTCTTTAATGAAATGCATTGTTCATTGAAGAAGATTTCTTAATTGAATTAGTTTATTTTTGACATTTGAGTGTCAGCTTCACTTATGAAGCATTATTTGCAAAAATTTAATTTCCAAGCAAACAATTCCAAACCGACGAGGATGGGATTTGAACCCATGCGTGCAGAGCACAATAGATTTGCAGTCCATCACCTTAACCACTCGGCCACCTCGTCTTTTTTGCACAAATCTAGAAGGGTTTTCTGACACCTCTTGTCATACTTTAAATCAATTCTTTACACATTGTTGGTTGTGTTCTCAGCAATATCACAGGCTTGTTAGCAAGTCCACTTTCAAGTGAGCCTTTGCTTAAAGAACATTTATTTTGCTTTAAACGTAACCTATATTTGTGAACTACTACACCATCATGTTGATCCATCACAAATGACAAAAAAATCATAACATACACATCTGGCCAATGACATGACTTCTACTATAACAGTAATGGTAGATTTTCACTAAAAGTGGGCTATGTATGTCTTTAATGAAAAGCATTGTTCATTGAAGTAGATTTCTTAATTGAACTAGTTTATTTTTGACAATGGATTGTGCACTGCATGCATGGGTTCAAATCCCATCCTCATCGGTTTGGAATTGCTTGCTTGGATATGGAATTTTTGCAAATAATGCTTCATAAGTGAAGTGAATTGAAGTCCATCGCCTTAACCATTCGGCCACCTCATCTTTCTGGCACAAATAAAGAAGGGTTTTCTGACACCACTTGTCATATTTTAAATCAATTCTTTATACATTGTTGGTTGTGTTCTCTGCAATATCAAAGGCTTGTTAGCAAGTCCACTTTCAAGTGAGCCTTTGCTTAAAGAACATTTATTTTACTTTAAACGTAACCTATATTTGTGAACTACTACACTATCATGTTGATCCATCACAAATGACAAAAAATCATAACATACACATCTAGCCAATGACATGACTTCTACTATAACAGTAATGGTAGATTTTCACTAAATGTGTGCTATGTATGTCTTTAATGAAAAGCATTGTTCATTGAAGTAGATTTCTTAATTGAACTAGTTTATTTTTGACATTTGAGTGTCAGCTTCACTTATGAAGCATTATTTGCAAAAATTCCTTTTCCAAGCAAACAATTCCAAACCGATGAAGATGGGATTTGAACCCAAGCGTGCAAAGCACAATGGATTAGCAGTCCATCGCATTAACCACTCGGCCACCTCGTCTTTCTAGCACAAATAAAGAACGGTTTTCTGACACCATTTGTCATATTTTAAATCAATTCTTTATACATTGTTGGTTGTGTTCTCAGCAATATCACAGGCTTGTTAGCAAGTCCACTTTCAAGTGAACCTTTGCTTAAAGAACATTTATTTTACTTTAAATGTAACCTATATTTGTGAACTACTACACCATCATGTAGATCCATCACAAATGACAAAAAATCATAACATACACATCTGGCCAATGACATGACTTCTACTATAACAGTAATGTTAGATTTTCACTAAATGTGTTCTATGTATGTCTTTAATGAAAAGCATTGTTCATTGAAGTAGATTTCTTAATTGAACTAGTTAATTTTCACATTTGAGTGTCAGCTTCACATATGAAGCATTATTTGAAAAAATTCCATTTCCAAGCATACAATTCCAAACCGACAAGGATGGGATTTGAACTCATGCGTGCAGAGCACAATGGATTAGTAGTCCATCGCCTTAACCACTCGGCCACCTCGTCTTTCTGGCACAAGTAGAGAAGGGTTTTCTGACACCACTTGTCATATTTTAAATCAAATCTTTATACATTGTTGGTTGTGTTCTCAGCAATATCACTGGCTTGTTAGCAAGTCCACTTTCAAGTGAGCCTTTGCTTAAAGAACATTTATTTTACTTAAAATGTAACCTATATTTGTAAACTACTTCACCATCATGTTGATCCATCACAAATGATAAAAAATCAAAACATACACATCTGGCCAATGACATTACTTCTACTATAAGAGTAATGGTAGATTTTCACTAAATGTGTGCTATGTATGTCTTTAATGAAAAGCATTGTTCATTGAAGTAGATTTCTTAATTGAACTAGTTTATTTTTGACATTTGAGTGTCAGCTTCACTTATGAAGCATTATTTGCAAAAATTCCATTTCCAAGCAAACAAATCCAAACCGATGAAGATGGGATTTGAACACAAGTGTGCAAAGCACAATGGATTAACAGTCCATCGCCTTAACCACTCGGCCACCTCGTCTTTCTGGCACAAATAATGAAGGGTTTTCTGACACCACTTGTCATATTTTAAATCAATTATTTATACATTGTTGGTTCTGTTCTCAGCAATATCACAGGCTTGTTAGCAAGTCCACTTTCAAGTGAGCCTTTGCTTAAAGAACATTTATTTTACTTTAAACGTAACCTATATTTGTGAACTACTACACCATCATGTTGATCCATCACAAATGACAAAAAATCATAACATACACATCTGGCCAATGACATGACTTCTACTATAACAGTAATGTTAGATTTTCACTAAATGTGTTCTATGTATGTCTTTAATGAAAAGCATTGTTCATTGAAGTAGATTTCTTAATTGAACTAGTTTATTTTTGACATTTGAGTGTCAGCTTCACTTATGAAGCATTATTTGCAAAAATTAAATTTCCAAGCAATCAAATTCAAAGTCGACGAGGATGGGATTTGAACCCATGTGTGCAGAGCACAATGGATTAGCAGTCCATCGCCTTAACCACTTGGCCACCTCATCTTTCTGGCACAAGTAGAGAAGGGTTTTCTGACACCACTTGTCATATTTTAAATCAATTCTTTATACATTGTTGGTTGTGTTCTCAGCAATATCACAGGCTTGTTAGCAAGTCCACTTTCAAGTGAACCTTTGCTTAAAGAACATTTATTTTACTTTAAACGTAACCTATATTTGTGAACTACTACACCATCATGTAGATCCATCACAAATGACAAAAAATCATAACATACACATCTGGCCAATGACATGACTTCTACTATAACAGTAATGTTAGATTTTCACTAAATGTGTTCTATGTATGTCTTTAATGAAAAGCATTGTTCATTGAAGTAGATTTCTTAATTGAACTAGTTTATTTTTCACATTTGAGTGTCAGCTTCACATATGAAGCATTATTTGCAAAAATTCCATTTCCAAGCAAACAATTCCAAACCAACGAGGATGGGATATGAATCCATGCGTGCAGAGCACAATGGATTGTGCTCAGCATGCATGGTTTCAAATCCCATCCTCGTCTGTTTGGAATTGTTTGCTTAGAAATGGAATTTTTGCAAATAATACTTCATAAGTGAAGTGAAGTCCATCTCCTTAACCACTCGGCCACCTCATCTTTCTGGCACAAATAAAGAAGGGTTTTCTGACACCACTTGTCATATTTTAAACTAAATCTTTATACATTGTTGGTTGTGTTCTCAGCAATATCACAGGCTTGTTAGCAAGTCCAGTTTCAAGTGAGCCTTTGCTTAAAGAACATTTATTTTACTTTAAATGTAGCCTATTTTTGTAAACTACTTCACCATCATGTTGATCCATCACAAATGACAAAAAATCATAACATACCAATATGGCCAATGACATGACGTCTACTATAACAGTAATGGTAGATTTTCACTAAATTTGTGCTATGTATGTCTTTAATGAAATGCATTGTTCATTGAAGTAGATTTCTTAATTGAATTAGTTTATTATTGACATTTGAGTGTCAGCTTCACTTATGAAGCATTATTTGCAAAAATTTAATTTTCAAGCAAACAATTCCAAACCGACAAGGACGGGATTTGAACCCATGCGTGCAGAGCACAATAGATTAGCAGTCCATCACCTTAACCACTCGGCCACCTCGTCTTTTTGCACAAATCTAGAAGGGTTTTCTGACACCTCTTGTCATACTTTAAATCAATTCTTTACACATTGTTGGTTGTGTTCTCAGCAATATCACAGGCTTGTTAGCAAGTCCACTTTCAAGTGAGCCTTTGCTTAAAGAACATTTATTTTGCTTTAAACGTAACCTATATTTGTGAACTACTACACCATCATGTTGATCCATCACAAATGACAAAAAAATCATAACATACACATCTGGCCAATGACATGACTTCTACTATAACAGTAATGGTAGATTTTCACTAAAAGTGGGCTATGTATGTCTTTAATAAAAAGCATTGTTCATTGAAGTAGATTTCTTAATTGAACTAGTTTATTTTTGACAATGGATTGTGCACTGCATGCATGGGTTCAAATCCCATCCTCATCGGTTTGGAATTGCTTGCTTGGATATGGAATTTTTGCAAATAATGCTTCATAAGTGAAGTGAATTGAAGTCCATCGCCTTAACCATTCGGCCACCTCATCTTTCTGGCACAAATAAAGAAGGGTTTTCTGACACCACTTGTCATATTTTAAATCAATTCTTTATACATTGTTGGTTGTGTTCTCTGCAATATCAAAGGCTTGTTAGCAAGTCCACTTTCAAGTGAGCCTTTGCTTAAAGAACATTTATTTTACTTTAAACGTAACCTTTATTTGTGAACTACTACACCATCATGTTGATCCATCACAAACGACAAAACATCATAACATGCACATCTGGCCAATGACATGACTTCTACTATAACAGTAATGGTAGATTTTTACTAAATGTGTGCTATATATGACTTTAAAGAAAAGCATTGTTCATTGAAGTAGATTTCTTAATTGAACTAGTTTATTTTTGACATTTGAGTGTCAGCTTCACTTATGAAGCATTATTTGCAAAAATTCCATTTCCAAGCAAACGATTCCAAACCGACGAGGATGGGATTTGAAACCATGCAAAGCACAATGGATTAGCAGTCCATCGCCTTAACCACTCGGCCACCTCATCTTTCTGGCACAAATAAAGAAGGGTTTTCTAACACCTCTTGTCATACTTTAAATCAATTCTTTATACATTGTTGGTTGTGTTCTCATCAATATCACAGGCTTGTTAGCAAGTCCACTTTCAAGTGAGCCTTTGCTTAAAGAACATTTATTTTACTTTAAATGTTACCTATATTTGTGAACTACTACACCATCATGTTGATCCATCACAAATGACAAAAAATCATAACATACACATCTGGCCAATGACATGACTTCTACTATAACAGTACTAGTAGATTTTCACTAAATGTGTGCTTTGAATGTCTTTAACGAAAAGCATTGTTCATTGAAGTAGATTTCTTAATTGAACTAGTTTATTTTTCACATTTGAGTGTCAGCTTCACATATGAAGCATTATTTGCAAAAATTCCATTTCCAAGCAAACAATTCCAAACCGACGAGGATGGGATATGAACCCATGCGTGCAGAGCACAATGGATTGTGCTCAGCATGCATGGGTTCAAATCCCATCCTCGTCGGTTTGGAATTGTTTGCTTAAAAATGGAATTTTTGCAAATAATGCTTCATAAATGAAGTGAAGTGAAGTCCATCGCCTTAACCACTCGGCCACCTCATCTTTCTGGCACAAATAAAGAAGGGTTTTCTGACACCACTTGTCATATTTTAAATCAATTCTTTATACACTGTTGGTTGTGTTCTCAGCAATATCACAGGCTTGTTAGCAAGTCCACTTTCAAGTGAGCCTTTGCTTAAAGAACATTTATTTTACTTTAAACGTTACCTATATTTGTGAGCTACTACACCATCATGTTGATCCTTCACAAACGACAAATATTCATAACATACAAATCTGGCCAATGACATGACGTCTACTATAACAGTAATGGTAGATTTTCACTAAATGTGTGCTATGTATGTGTTTAATGAAAAGCATTGTTCATTGAAGTAGATTTCTTAATTGAACAAGTTTATTTTTGACATTTGAGTGTCAGCTTCACTTATGAAGCATTATTTGCAAAAATTTAATTTCCAAGCAAACATTTCCAAACCGACGAGGATGGGATTTGAACTCATGCGTGCAGAGCACAATGGATTAGCAGTCCATCGCCTTAACCACTCGGCCACCTCGTCTTTTTAGCACAAATCAAGAAGGGTTTTCTGACACCTCTTGTCATACTTTAAATCAATTCTTTACACATTGTTGGTTGTGTTCTCAGCAATATCACAGGCTTGTTAGCAAGTCCACTTTCAAGTGAGCCTTTGCTTAAAGAACATTTATTTTGCTTTAAACGTAACCTATATTTGTGAACTACTACACCATCATGTTGATCCATCACAAATGACAAAAAAATCATAACATACACATCTGGCCAATGACATGACTTATACTATAACAGTAATGGTAGATTTTCACTAAAAGTGGGCTATGTATGTCTTTAATGAAAAGCATTGTTCATTGAAGTAGATTTCTTAATTGAACTAGTTTATTTTTGACAATGGATTGTGCTCTGCATGCATGGGTTCAAATCTCATCCTCATCGGTTTGGAATTGCTTGCTTGGATATGGAATTTTTGCAAATAATGCTTCATAAGTGAAGTGAATTGAAGTCCATCGCCTTAACCTCTCGGCCACCTCATCTTTCTGGCACAAATAAAGAAGGGTTTTCTGACACCATTTGTCATATTTTAAATCAATTCTTTATACATTGTTGGTTGTGTTCTCAGCAATATCACAGGCTTGTTAGCAAGTCCACTTTCAAGTGAGCCTTTGCTTAAAGAACATTTATTTTACTTTAAACGTAACCTATATTTGTGAACTACTACACCATCATGTTGATCCATCACAAACGACAAAAAATCATAACATACACATCTAGCCAATGTCATGACTTCTACTATAACAGTAATGGTAGATTTTCACTAAATGTGTTCTATGTATGTCTTTAATGAAAAGCATTGTTCATTGAAGTAGATTTTTTAATTGAATTAGTTTATTTTTGACATTTGAGTGTCAGCTTCACTTATGAAGCATTATTTACAAAAATTCCATTTCCAAGCAAACAATTCCAAACCAACAAGGTTGGGATTTGAACCCATGCATGCAGAGCACAATGGATTAGTAGTCCATCGCCTTAACCACTCGGCCACCTCATCTTTCTGGCACAAATAAAGAAGGGTTTTCTGACACCACTTGTCATATTTTAAATCAATTCTTTATACACTGTTGGTTGTGTTCTCAGCAATATCACAGGCTTGTTAGCAAGTCCACTTTCAAGTGAGCCTTTGCTTAAAGAACATTTATTTTACTTTAAACGTTACCTATATTTGTGAGCTACTACACCATCATGTTGATCCTTCACAAACGACAAATATTCATAACATACAAATCTGGCCAATGACATGACGTCTACTATAACAGTAATGGTAGATTTTCACTAAATGTGTGCTATGTATGTGTTTAATGAAAAGCATTGTTCATTGAAGTAGATTTCTTAATTGAACAAGTTTATTTTTGACATTTGAGTGTCAGCTTCACTTATGAAGCATTATTTGCAAAAATTTAATTTCCAAGCAAACATTTCCAAACCGACGAGGATGGGATTTGAACTCATGCGTGCAGAGCACAATGGATTAGCAGTCCATCGCCTTATCCACTCGGCCACCTCGTCTTTTTAGCACAAATCAAGAAGGGTTTTCTGACACCTCTTGTCATACTTTAAATCAATTCTTTACACATTGTTGGTTGTGTTCTCAGCAATATCACAGGCTTGTTAGCAAGTCCACTTTCAAGTGAGCCTTTGCTTAAAGAACATTTATTTTGCTTTAAACGTAACCTATATTTGTGAACTACTACACCATCATGTTGATCCATCACAAATGACAAAAAAATCATAACATACACATCTGGCCAATGACATGACTTATACTATAACAGTAATGGTAGATTTTCACTAAAAGTGGGCTATGTATGTCTTTAATGAAAAGCATTGTTCATTGAAGTAGATTTCTTAATTGAACTAGTTTATTTTTGACAATGGATTGTGCTCTGCATGCATGGGTTCAAATCTCATCCTCATCGGTTTGGAATTGCTTGCTTGGATATGGAATTTTTGCAAATAATGCTTCATAAGTGAAGTGAATTGAAGTCCATCGCCTTAACCTCTCGGCCACCTCATCTTTCTGGCACAAATAAAGAAGGGTTTTCTGACACCATTTGTCATATTTTAAATCAATTCTTTATACATTGTTGGTTGTGTTCTCAGCAATATCACAGGCTTGTTAGCAAGTCCACTTTCAAGTGAGCCTTTGCTTAAAGAACATTTATTTTACTTTAAACGTAACCTATATTTGTGAACTACTACACCATCATGTTGATCCATCACAAACGACAAAAAATCATAACATACACATCTAGCCAATGTCATGACTTCTACTATAACAGTAATGGTAGATTTTCACTAAATGTGTTCTATGTATGTCTTTAATGAAAAGCATTGTTCATTGAAGTAGATTTTTTAATTGAATTAGTTTATTTTTGACATTTGAGTGTCAGCTTCACTTATGAAGCATTATTTACAAAAATTCCATTTCCAAGCAAACAATTCCAAACCAACAAGGTTGGGATTTGAACCCATGCATGCAGAGCACAATGGATTAGTAGTCCATCGCCTTAACCACTCGGCCACCTCATCTTTCTGACACAAATAAAGAAGGGTTTTCTGACACCACTTGTCATATTTTAAATCAATTCTTTATACATTGTTGGTTGTGTTCTCATAAATACCACAGGCTTGTTAGCAAGTTCACTTTCAAGTGAGCCTTTGCTTAAAGAACATTTATTTTACTTTAAACGTAACCTATATTTGTGAACTACTACACCATCATGTTTGATCCATCACAAATGACAAAAAATCATAATATACACATCTGGCCAATGACATGACTTCTACTATAACAGTAATGGTAGATTTTCACTAAATGTGTGCTATGTATGTGTTTAATGAAAAGCATTGTTCATTGAAGTAGATTTCTTAATTGAACGAGTTTATTTTTGACATTTGAGTGTCAACTTCATTTATGTAGAATTATTTGCAAAAATTCCATTTTCAAGCAAACAATTCCAAACCGACGAGGATGGGATTTGAACCCATGCGTGCAGAGCACAATGGATTAGCAGTCCACCGCCTTATCCACTCGGCCACCTCGTCTTTCTGGCACAAGTAGAGAAGGGTTTTCTGACACCACTTGTCATATTTTAAATCAAATCTTTATACATTGTTGGTTGTGTTCTCAGCAATATCACTGGCTTGTTAGCAAGTCCACTTTCAAGTGAGCCTTTGCTTAAAGAACATTTATTTTACTTAAAATGTAACCTATATTTGTAAACTACTTCACCATCATGTTGATCCATCACAAATGATAAAAAATCAAAACATACACATCTGGCCAATGACATTACTTCTACTATAAGAGTAATGGTAGATTTTCACTAAATGTGTGCTATGTATGTCTTTAATGAAAAGCATTGTTCATTGAAGTAGATTTCTTAATTGAACTAGTTTATTTTTGACATTTGAGTGTCAGCTTCACTTATGAAGCATTATTTGCAAAAATTCCATTTCCAAGCAAACAAATCCAAACCGATGAAGATGGGATTTGAACACAAGTGTGCAAAGCACAATGGATTAACAGTCCATCGCCTTAACCACTCGGCCACCTCGTCTTTCTGGCACAAATAATGAAGGGTTTTCTGACACCACTTGTCATATTTTAAATCAATTATTTATACATTGTTGGTTCTGTTCTCAGCAATATCACAGGCTTGTTAGCAAGTCCACTTTCAAGTGAGCCTTTGCTTAAAGAACATTTATTTTACTTTAAACGTAACCTATATTTGTGAACTACTACACCATCATGTTGATCCATCACAAATGACAAAAAATCATAACATACACATCTGGCCAATGACATGACTTCTACTATAACAGTAATGTTAGATTTTCACTAAATGTGTTCTATGTATGTCTTTAATGAAAAGCATTGTTCATTGAAGTAGATTTCTTAATTGAACTAGTTTATTTTTGACATTTGAGTGTCAGCTTCACTTATGAAGCATTATTTGCAAAAATTAAATTTCCAAGCAATCAAATTCAAAGTCGACGAGGATGGGATTTGAACCCATGTGTGCAGAGCACAATGGATTAGCAGTCCATCGCCTTAACCACTTGGCCACCTCATATTTCTGGCACAAGTAGAGAAGGGTTTTCTGACACCACTTGTCATATTTTAAATCAATTCTTTATACATTGTTGGTTGTGTTCTCAGCAATATCACAGGCATGTTAGCAAGTCCAGTTTCAAGTGAGCCTTTGCATAAAGAACATTTATTTTACTTTAAACGTAACCTATATTTGTGAACTACTACACCATCATGTAGATCCATCACAAATGAC
Source organism: Taudactylus pleione (assembly GCA_031769625.1). Taxonomy (NCBI): domain Eukaryota; kingdom Metazoa; phylum Chordata; class Amphibia; order Anura; family Myobatrachidae; genus Taudactylus; species Taudactylus pleione. Next base: position 136,208 of record JAUIMM010000099.1, read on the forward strand.
AAAAAATCATAACATACACATCTGGCCAATGACATGACTTCTACTATAACAGTAATGTTAGATTTTCACTAAATGTGTTCTATGTATGTCTTTAATGAAAAGCATTGTTCATTGAAGTAGATTTCTTAATTGAACTAGTTTATTTTTAACATTTGAGTGTCAGCTTCACATATGAAGCATTATTTGCAAAAATTCCATTTCCAAGCAAACAATTCCAAACCAACGAGGATGGGATATGAACCCATGCGTGCAGAGCACAATGGATTGTGCTCAGCATGCATGGGTTCAAATCCCATCCTCGTCGGTTTGGAATTGTTTGCTTAGAAATTGAATTTTTGCAAATAATTCTTCATAAGTGAAGTGAAGTCCATCGCCTTAACCACTCGGCCACCTCATCTTTCTGGCATAAATAAAGAAGGGTTTTCTGACACCACTTGTCATATTTTAAATTAAATCTTTATACATTGTTGGTTGTGTTCTCAGCAATATCACAGGCTTGTTAGCAAGTCCAGTTTCAAGTGAGCCTTTGCTTAAAGAACATTTATTTTACTTTAAATGTAGCCTATTTTTGTAAACTACTTCACCATCATGTTGATCCATCACAAATGAAAAAAAATCATAACATACCAATATGGCCAATGACATGACGTCTACTATAACAGTAATGGTAGATTTTCACTAAATGTGTGCTATGTATGTCTTTAATGAAATGCATTGTTCATTGAAGAAGATTTCTTAATTGAATTAGTTTATTTTTGACATTTGAGTGTCAGCTTCACTTATGAAGCATTATTTGCAAAAATTTAATTTCCAAGCAAACAATTCCAAACCGACGAGGATGGGATTTGAACCCATGCGTGCAGAGCACAATAGATTTGCAGTCCATCACCTTAACCACTCGGCCACCTCGTCTTTTTTGCACAAATCTAGAAGGGTTTTCTGACACCTCTTGTCATACTTTAAATCAATTCTTTACACATTGTTGGTTGTGTTCTCAGCAATATCACAGGCTTGTTAGCAAGTCCACTTTCAAGTGAGCCTTTGCTTAAAGAACATTTATTTTGCTTTAAACGTAACCTATATTTGTGAACTACTACACCATCATGTTGATCCATCACAAATGACAAAAAAATCATAACATACACATCTGGCCAATGACATGACTTCTACTATAACAGTAATGGTAGATTTTCACTAAAAGTGGGCTATGTATGTCTTTAATGAAAAGCATTGTTCATTGAAGTAGATTTCTTAATTGAACTAGTTTATTTTTGACAATGGATTGTGCACTGCATGCATGGGTTCAAATCCCATCCTCATCGGTTTGGAATTGCTTGCTTGGATATGGAATTTTTGCAAATAATGCTTCATAAGTGAAGTGAATTGAAGTCCATCGCCTTAACCATTCGGCCACCTCATCTTTCTGGCACAAATAAAGAAGGGTTTTCTGACACCACTTGTCATATTTTAAATCAATTCTTTATACATTGTTGGTTGTGTTCTCTGCAATATCAAAGGCTTGTTAGCAAGTCCACTTTCAAGTGAGCCTTTGCTTAAAGAACATTTATTTTACTTTAAACGTAACCTATATTTGTGAACTACTACACTATCATGTTGATCCATCACAAATGACAAAAAATCATAACATACACATCTAGCCAATGACATGACTTCTACTATAACAGTAATGGTAGATTTTCACTAAATGTGTGCTATGTATGTCTTTAATGAAAAGCATTGTTCATTGAAGTAGATTTCTTAATTGAACTAGTTTATTTTTGACATTTGAGTGTCAGCTTCACTTATGAAGCATTATTTGCAAAAATTCCTTTTCCAAGCAAACAATTCCAAACCGATGAAGATGGGATTTGAACCCAAGCGTGCAAAGCACAATGGATTAGCAGTCCATCGCATTAACCACTCGGCCACCTCTTCTTTCTAGCACAAATAAAGAACGGTTTTCTGACACCATTTGTCATATTTTAAATCAATTCTTTATACATTGTTGGTTGTGTTCTCAGCAATATCACAGGCTTGTTAGCAAGTCCACTTTCAAGTGAACCTTTGCTTAAAGAACATTTATTTTACTTTAAATGTAACCTATATTTGTGAACTACTACACCATCATGTAGATCCATCACAAATGACAAAAAATCATAACATACACATCTGGCCAATGACATGACTTCTACTATAACAGTAATGTTAGATTTTCACTAAATGTGTTCTATGTATGTCTTTAATGAAAAGCATTGTTCATTGAAGTAGATTTCTTAATTGAACTAGTTAATTTTCACATTTGAGTGTCAGCTTCACATATGAAGCATTATTTGAAAAAATTCCATTTCCAAGCATACAATTCCAAACCGACAAGGATGGGATTTGAACTCATGCGTGCAGAGCACAATGGATTAGTAGTCCATCGCCTTAACCACTCGGCCACCTCGTCTTTCTGGCACAAGTAGAGAAGGGTTTTCTGACACCACTTGTCATATTTTAAATCAAATCTTTATACATTGTTGGTTGTGTTCTCAGCAATATCACTGGCTTGTTAGCAAGTCCACTTTCAAGTGAGCCTTTGCTTAAAGAACATTTATTTTACTTAAAATGTAACCTATATTTGTAAACTACTTCACCATCATGTTGATCCATCACAAATGATAAAAAATCAAAACATACACATCTGGCCAATGACATTACTTCTACTATAAGAGTAATGGTAGATTTTCACTAAATGTGTGCTATGTATGTCTTTAATGAAAAGCATTGTTCATTGAAGTAGATTTCTTAATTGAACTAGTTTATTTTTGACATTTGAGTGTCAGCTTCACTTATGAAGCATTATTTGCAAAAATTCAATTTCCAAGCAAACAAATCCAAACCGATGAAGATGGGATTTGAACACAAGTGTGCAAAGCACAATGGATTAACAGTCCATCGCCTTAACCACTCGGCCACCTCGTCTTTCTGGCACAAATAATGAAGGGTTTTCTGACACCACTTGTCATATTTTAAATCAATTATTTATACATTGTTGGTTCTGTTCTCAGCAATATCACAGGCTTGTTAGCAAGTCCACTTTCAAGTGAGCCTTTGCTTAAAGAACATTTATTTTACTTTAAACGTAACCTATATTTGTGAACTACTACACCATCATGTTGATCCATCACAAATGACAAAAAATCATAACATACACATCTGGCCAATGACATGACTTCTACTATAACAGTAATGTTAGATTTTCACTAAATGTGTTCTATGTATGTCTTTAATGAAAAGCATTGTTCATTGAAGTAGATTTCTTAATTGAACTAGTTTATTTTTGACATTTGAGTGTCAGCTTCACTTATGAAGCATTATTTGCAAAAATTAAATTTCCAAGCAATCAAATTCAAAGTCGACGAGGATGGGATTTGAACCCATGTGTGCAGAGCACAATGGATTAGCAGTCCATCGCCTTAACCACTTGGCCACCTCATCTTTCTGGCACAAGTAGAGAAGGGTTTTCTGACACCACTTGTCATATTTTAAATCAATTCTTTATACATTGTTGGTTGTGTTCTCAGCAATATCACAGGCATGTTAGCAAGTCCAGTTTCAAGTGAGCCTTTGCATAAAGAACATTTATTTTACTTTAAACGTAACCTATATTTGTGAACTACTACACCATCATGTAGATCCATCACAAATGACAAAAAATCATAACATACACATCTGGCCAATGACATGACTTCTACTATAACAGTAATGTTAGATTTTCACTAAATGTGTTCTATGTATGTCTTTAATGAAAAGCATTGTTCATTGAAGTAGATTTCTTAATTGAACTAGTTTATTTTTAACATTTGAGTGTCAGCTTCACATATGAAGCATTATTTGCAAAAATTCCATTTCCAAGTAAACAATTCCAAACCAACGAGGATGGGATATGAACCCATGCGTGCAGAGCACAATGGATTGTGCTCAGCATGCATGGGTTCAAATCCCATCCTCGTCGGTTTGGAATTGTTTGCTTAGAAATTGAATTTTTGCAAATAATTCTTCATAAGTGAAGTGAAGTCCATCGCCTTAACCACTCGGCCACCTCATCTTTCTGGCATAAATAAAGAAGGGTTTTCTGACACCACTTGTCATATTTTAAATTAAATCTTTATACAGTGTTGGTTGTGTTCTCAGCAATATCACAGGCTTGTTAGCAAGTCCAGTTTCAAGTGAGCCTTTGCTTAAAGAACATTTATTTTACTTTAAATGTAGCCTATTTTTGTAAACTACTTCACCATCATGTTGATCCATCACAAATGACAAAAAATCATAACATACCAATATGGCCAATGACATGACGTCTACTATAACAGTAATGGTAGATTTTCACTAAATGTGTGCTATGTATGTCTTTAATGAAATGCATTGTTCATTGAAGAAGATTTCTTAATTGAATTAGTTTATTTTTGACATTTGAGTGTCAGCTTCACTTATGAAGCATTATTTGCAAAAATTAAATTTCCAAGCAAACAATTCCAAACCGACGAGGATGGGATTTGAACCCATGCGTGCAGAGCACAATAGATTTGCAGTCCATCACCTTAACCACTCGGCCACCTCGTCTTTTTTGCACAAATCTAGAAGGGTTTTCTGACACCTCTTGTCATACTTTAAATCAATTCTTTACACATTGTTGGTTGTGTTCTCAGCAATATCACAGGCTTGTTAGCAAGTCCACTTTCAAGTGAGCCTTTGCTTAAAGAACATTTATTTTGCTTTAAACGTAACCTATATTTGTGAACTACTACACCATCATGTAGATCCATCACAAATGACAAAAAATCATAACATACACATCTGGCCAATGACATGACTTCTACTATAACAGTAATGGTAGATTTTCACTAAAAGTGGGCTATGTATGTCTTTAATGAAAAGCATTGTTCATTGAAGTAGATTTCTTAATTGAACTAGTTTATTTTTGACAATGGATTGTGCACTGCATGCATGGGTTCAAATCCCATCCTCATCGGTTTGGAATTGCTTGCTTGGATATGGAATTTTTGCAAATAATGCTTCATAAGTGAAGTGAATTGAAGTCCATCGCCTTAACCATTCGGCCACCTCATCTTTCTGGCACAAATAAAGAAGGGTTTTCTGACACCACTTGTCATATTTTAAATCAATTCTTTATACATTGTTGGTTGTGTTCTCTGCAATATCAAAGGCTTGTTAGCAAGTCCACTTTCAAGTGAGCCTTTGCTTAAAGAACATTTATTTTACTTTAAACGTAACCTATATTTGTGAACTACTACACTATCATGTTGATCCATCACAAATGACAAAAAATCATAACATACACATCTAGCCAATGACATGACTTCTACTATAACAGTAATGGTAGATTTTCACTAAATGTGTGCTATGTATGTCTTTAATGAAAAGCATTGTTCATTGAAGTAGATTTCTTAATTGAACTAGTTTATTTTTGACATTTGAGTGTCAGCTTCACTTATGAAGCATTATTTGCAAAAATTCCTTTTCCAAGCAAACAATTCCAAACCGATGAAGATGGGATTTGAACCCAAGCGTGCAAAGCACAATGGATTAGCAGTCCATCGCCTTAACCACTCGGCCACCTCGTCTTTCTAGCACAAATAAAGAACGGTTTTCTGACACCATTTGTCATATTTTAAATCAATTCTTTATACATTGTTGGTTGTGTTCTCAGCAATATCACAGGCTTGTTAGCAAGTCCACTTTCAAGTGAACCTTTGCTTAAAGAACATTTATTTTACTTTAAATGTAACCTATATTTGTGAACTACTACACCATCATGTAGATCCATCACAAATGACAAAAAATCATAACATACACATCTGGCCAATGACATGACTTCTACTATAACAGTAATGTTAGATTTTCACTAAATGTGTTCTATGTATGTCTTTAATGAAAAGCATTGTTCATTGAAGTAGATTTCTTAATTGAACTAGTTAATTTTCACATTTGAGTGTCAGCTTCACATATGAAGCATTATTTGAAAAAATTCCATTTCCAAGCAAACAATTCCAAACCGACGAGGATGGGATATGAACCCATGCGTGCAGAGCACAATGGATTGTGCTCAGCATGCATGGGTTCAAATCCCATCCTCGTCGGTTTGGAATTGTTTGCTTAGAAATGGAATTTTTGCAAATAATGCTTCATAAGTGAAGTGAAGTCCATCGCCTTAACCACTCGGCCACCTCATCTTTCTGGCACAAATAATGAAGGGTTTTCTGACACCACTTGTCATATTTTAAATTAAATCTTTATACATTGTTGGTTGTGTTCTCAGCAATATCACAGGCTTGTTAGCAAGTCCAGTTTCAAGTGAGCCTTTGCTTAAAGAACATTTATTTTACTTTAAATGTAGCCTATATTTGAAAACTACTTCACCATCATGTTGATTCATCACAAATGACAAAAAATCATAACATACCAATATGGCCAATGACATGACGTCTACTATAACAGTAATGGTAGATTTTCACTAAATGTGTGCTATGTATGTCTTTAATGAAATGCATTGTTCATTGAAGAAGATTTCTTAATTGAATTAGTTTATTTTTGACATTTGAGTGTCAGCTTCACTTATGAAGCATTATTTGCAAAAATTTAATTTCCAAGCAAACAATTCCAAACCGACGAGGATGGGATTTGAACCCATGTGTGCAGAGCACAATAGATTAGCAGTCCATCATCTTAACCACTCGGCCACCTCGTCTTTTTTGCACAAATCTAGAAGGGTTTTCTGACACCTCTTGTCATACTTTAAATCAATTCTTTACACATTGTTGGTTGTGTTCTCAGCAATATCACAGGATTGTTAGCAAGTCCACTTTCAAGAGAGCCTTTGCTTAAAGAACATTTATTTTGCTTTAAACGTAACCTATATTTGTGAACTACTACACCATCATGTTGATCCATCACAAATGACAAAAAAATCATAACATACACATCTGGCCAATGACATGACTTCTACTATAACAGTAATGGTAGATTTTCACTAAAAGTGGGCTATGTATGTCTTTAATGAAAAGCATTGTTCATTGAAGTAGATTTCTTAATTGAACTAGTTTATTTTTGACAATGGATTGTGCTCTGCATGCATAGGTTCAAATCCCATCCTCATCGGTTTGGAATTGCTTGCTTGGATATGGAATTTTTGCAAATAATGCTTCATAAGTGAAGTGAATTGAAGTCCATCGCCTTAACCATTCGGCCACCTCATCTTTCTGGCACAAATAAAGAAGGGTTTTCAGACACCACTTGTCATATTTTAAATCAATTCTTTATACATTGTTGGTTGTGTTCTCTGCAATATCAAAGGCTTGTTAGCAAGTCCACTTTCAAGTGAGCCTTTGCTTAAAGAACATTTATTTTACTTTAAACGTAACCTATATTTGTGAACTACTGCACTATCATGTTGATCCATCACAAACGACAAAAAATCATAACATACACATCTAGCCAATGACATGACTTCTACTATAACAGTAATGGTAGATTTTCACTAAATGTGTTCTATGTATGTCTTTAATGAAAAGCATTGTTCATTGAAGTAGATTTCTTAATTGAATTAGTTTATTTTTGACATTTGAGTGTCAGCTTCACTTATGAAGCATTATTTGCAAAAATTCCATTTCCAAGCAAACGAGGATGGGATTTGAACCCATGCACGCAGAGCACAATGGATTAGTAGTCCATCGCCTTAACCACTCGGCCACCTCTTCTTTCTGACACAAATAAAATATGAGATATGGTAAGAACTTACCCTTGTTATCTCTATTTCTACGAAGTCCATAGGATTCCACAGGATACCTTGGGGTATAGGTGTGACGTCAGTCGCAGGGCACCAAAGAGTTAAGCTTTCAGCCTCCCAGGATGCACTAGGTCCCCCTCCTATACCCCGCCCCCGGGCCAAGGCACCTCAGTTAGTTACCAAGCCATAGGCCGGAGGAGGAGAAGGAAGAGAGAGAACAAAGATCTGGACACATACAAGAATCACATTCTCACCAGAGGGAGACGGAAAACCGGTGACCAGAGCAAAGCCCATCTGCAGCACAGGTGCGACAGGGCGGGAGTCCTGTGGAACCCTATGGACTTCGTAGAAATAGAGATAACAAGGGTAAGTTCTTACCATATCTCATATTTTCTACTTCAGGGTCCATAGGGTATCCACAGGATACCTTGGGGATGTCCCAAAGCAGTATCCTTTAAGGGTGGGGATGCTCCTGTGCAGAAAGGAGAATCCGCTGCCCGAAGGAAGCATCCTGAGAGGCGAAGGTGTCAAACCTGTAATACCTCACGAAGGTATGGACAGAAGACCACGTAGCAGCCTTGCAGATCTGAACTGCCAAGGCACCACATCGAGCTGCCCACGAAGGACCCACAGACCTAGTGGAATGAGCCTTCAGAGAAGGAGGGACCGGTAGGCCTTCATGAAGATAAGCTTCAGAAATAGCCATACGGATCCAGGCTGCCAAAGTTTGCTTTGAAGCAGGCCAACCCTTTTTACGGAAGCCATAGAGGACAAACAAAGCGTCCGACTTCCTAAACGAAGAAGTGTGGTCAACATAAGTCCTTAAGGCCCGCACAACATCCAAAGAGGCCTCACCCACGGAAAGACCCGGTGAGTTAAAGGCCGGAACAACTATTTCCTCGTTAACATGAAACTGGGAAACAACTTTGGGAAGAAACTCGGGCCGAGTGCGGAGCACTGCCCTGTTCCCATAAAAAACCAAGAAAGGGGGTCTACAAGAAAGAGCCCCTAACTCAGAAACACGTCTGGCCGAAGCAATGGCCAGAAGGAAAACAGTCTTAGCTGTTAGCCATTTAAGATCCACTGAGCCCAGTGGTTCAAACGGCGGTCCTTGGAGAGCCCTCAGGACCACAGCCAAATCCCAAGGTGCCACAGGTGGAACAAAGGGCGGCTGAATGCGGAGAACACCCTGCATAAAGGTGCGCACATCCGGGATTGTAGCAATCCTACGGTGAAACCAGACAGATAGGGCCGAAACCTGTACCTTCAAAGAAGCAAGGCGAAGCCCATGATCTAGTCCCGCTTGCAGGAAGGCGAGAATCCGAGACAGACGAAACTCCCGCGGTGCATAACCTCTCGGTCGACACCACTGGAAGAACGTATGCCACATGCGATGGTATATCCTCGCGGAAGACGGTTTCCGAGCTCGTAACATGGTACGCACCACAGAGCTGGAAAACCCCCGGGACCTCAGCATGGCCGTCTCAACAGCCACGCCGTCAAAGACAGCCGAGTCAGGTCCGGGTGAAGGCAAGGACCCTGAGACAGAAGGTCCGGTCGTAGCGGCAACCGCAGAGGACTGTCCACGGACAGACCCTGAAGGTCTGAGAACCAGTGCCGTCTGGGCCACGCGGGAGCTATCATCAGGAGCGTCCCTCCTTCCTGTTTGAATTTCCGGATTACCCGTGGAAGAAGGGAGACCGGAGGGAACAGGTATGCGAACCGGAACGTCCACCGGACGGACAGAGCATCCACCAGAGACGCCCCTTCGTCTCTTGTGCGAGACCCGTACACCGGCAACTTGTTGTTGTGCCGGGACGCCATGAGGTCGATTTCTGGAAGACCCCACCTGTCCACCAGTAGTTGAAAAACGTCCGGGTGCAGGGACCATTCCCTCGGATGAACGTCCTGGCGACTTAGAAAGTCCGCCTCCCAATTTAGCACTCCCGGGATGAAGACCGCTGATATGGCCGGAAGATTGCGCTCCGCCCAAACCAGGATCCGAGAGACCTCTACGAGAGCCACCCGACTGCGAGTTCCTCCTTGCCTGTTTATGTAGGCCACGGTGGTAGCGTTGTCCGACTGGACCTGCACCGGGCGACCCTGGAGAAACCGCTGTGCCTGCTGGAGAGCATTGAAGACCGCACGGAGTTCCAAGATATTTATTGGAAGCTCCGCTTCTGTCGGCGTCCACCTGCCCTGGAACAAGTGTGGACCCGAAACTGCTCCCCAGCCCCGAAGACTGGCGTCCGTTGTCAACAGGACCCAATTTGGAACCCAGAACGGACGTCCCTTGTTGAGGTGGGTCGTCTGTAACCACCACGCAAGGGACAGGCGAACCTCCTGGGTGAGCACAATCATCTGGGACTTCAGAGACTGAGTCAGCCCATTCCACTTGGACAGGATCAGGTGCTGCAGAGGTCTGGAGTGAAACTGGGCGTATTCCACCATGTCGAACACCGACACCATGGAGCCCAGTAACCTCATCGCCGAGTGTAAGGACACCCGGCGGCTGTGCAGGCAACTGCGCACCCTTGACTGTAAAGCAGAGATCTTGTCCTCCATCACGAAGATCCTTTGCTGTCCCGAGTCCAATAAGGCTCCAAGATGCAGAATCCTCCGAGACGGGATTAGAGTGGACTTCTGCCAGTTGATTAGCCAGCCGTGCCGTTGCAGCAGTGCAATGGTCAGGTCCAAGTGGCGTAACAGGAGCTCTGGAGATCCTGCCACCAATAACAGGTCGTCCAAATACGGCAACATGCGGACTCCCTGCAGCCGCAGAGAAGCCGCCATGACCGCCATCACCTTGGTGAAAACACGTGGTGCTGTTGCCAGGCCAAAAGGTAACGCCCGAAACTGGAAGTGGTCGCTGTGGATTGCAAACCTGAGGAACTGTTGATGGCGCAAAAGAATAGGGACATGCAGGTAAGCGTCCTGTATGTCCAATGACACCAAGTAGTCCCCAGGTTCCAGCGCCAGAATGATGGACCGTAGGGTCTCCATCCGAAACTTCGGGACCCGCAAAGACTTGTTGAGTGCTTTGAGGTTGAGAATCGGACGATATGACCCATTGGGTTTCTGTACCAAAAATAGATTTGAATAGAAACCCTGGCCCCTCTGGGAGAATGGAACAGCCACTATAACTCCAGCCTGGAGCATAGTGTGCAATACCTTCCGCAGCTCCGTAGCCTTGTTCCGGTCTGATGGGAGACCCGTGGTGAAGAAGCGAGCCGGGGGTCTGTGCCGGAAGGAGAGGGCGTATCCGTGGGAAACCACCTCCAGAACCCAAGTGTCTGTCGTAGTGGTCGACCAACACTGGGCGAACTGTAGCAGGTGGCCTCCCACCCTGGGATCCCCCAAAGGGAGGCCCGGACCGTCAGGCCGCAGGCTTGTCATCTGGCTTGGGGGCCGGACGTCTGGTACTCCATGCCTGCTTCCGGGGCTTGACCGATTTCTTAGGGCCAGCCTGTCGAGGAAACGACTGTGGTTTGGGCCTGCCCTGGGCCCTAGATGACCGAAAGGACGATGGTCCCGAACCAGAAGGAGCAGCGGCCGACGGGAGACAAGCAGATTTGGCTGCCGCCAGCGTGGCCACAATCTTATCCAGATCCGGACCGAAGAGAACTTCTCCGGTAAACGGCAACGCTTCCAGACCTTTCTTGGAATCTGCGTCCGCCTTCCAGGATCACAGCCACAAGGTGCGACGAGCAGCCACCGCTGCTGAAGAAATTCTAGACACCAGAGTACTAATGTCTAGAGCCGCCTCGTTGATGTAGGTGGCCGAATCACGGAGATTGCCAATCAACTCCGCCTGTTCGGCCGGACAGTCGGATTCAAAAGAAGCCTCTAATGAATCCGCCCAGTGCTCCATCGCTCTGGCAACCCAGCAAATGGCCATAGCCGGCCGTGCTGCCCCCCCTGCAAGGGAATAAGCGGACTTCAGGCAGATTTCTACCTTGCGGTCCGTAGCATCCTTAAGGGAGGACATGGATGGCATCGGCAATGTGGCACTACGGACAAGACGGGTCACGTGAGAATCCACCTGTGGAGGGGATTCCCACTTAGCAAAATAATTATCCGCGAACGGATAAGCCACCACCAGGCGTCTCTGCGGCTGGTATCTTTTGCCAGGTTGTTTCCACGCCTCCTCTAAATGGTCCACCAACTGACCCGAAAGAGGAAAGACTGTGGCATCGCCCTTCACATCTTTGAAAAAGGCATACTTAGATTTAGCCGCTGGGGGAACTTCGTCCTCAATCACCAAGGCTGTGTGGACCGCCCGAATAAGTCCAGGAATATATACTTTGGACTTAGCATCAGCGTCCTTAGTATGGAGAGGTTCCTGATCGTAAGGATCCAGAATCTCCCCATCATCAGACGTCCCTTCGTCATCCTCATAAGGAGCGGACAGAGACGCCACCGGCCTTTTATGAGGCCGCATCACAGACTCCCCTTGCAACACATCCGACAAGTGCTGTACAGAACTCGTCAGGGAGTTAACCCACGCTGGCTCCTGAGAACCCGGGAGCGGGGAAATAGGGAGACTGTGGGGTACCACCAATTGTCGTGGGAACCCCTGCATGGGTGACGACACCACAGACTGCTGGGACAAACCCATCGGAGTAAACGCGGGCTGCGGAGCTAACTGGCCCACTAAAGCTGTTAACGCCTGAGCGAAACAAGCCCAGGGCGGCTCCTGTACCGGTGCTGTAACCGTAATAGGCCGCGCCATGGACAAACACTGCCGGCAAAGGCCCTCCGCGCTACCCTCCCCCTCCGCTAACAGTACTTTGCACGTGGTACACTGTAGCCGGAGGGGAAAATCACTTTCAGACATGATGGCACCACGTATGTGACCTCTCTCACCAATTAAGTATTAAATAGGCGAGAGACCACCCTGCAGCACCGCACCGCAAGGGCTTTAGCAGAAGAACAGGGACAGTAATAAAGCTGACAGTTTAGAGAAGAAAAGTTACAGGCAGCGCTAGCACAGTCACATACAATGCAGAGAAATAACAATTCCTGCACTAACAGCGCTGATTACACAACTACACAGACACTGGGCCTGGTAGGACACAGCGCTGCATACAGACCTGAGCCACAGCGGAGGAGAGGTATGCGGGGGGACCCAGACCACGATGCTTCCGTCCAGCGCTTCCAGCAGCGTTCACCATGCGTTCTGGAGAAGATGGCCGCCGAGGAGCAGAGAGGAGGCTGGCCTGGGGGAGGAGCGCTGCCACAGGACCAGTCGGCAGCATGCAGAGAGGGCTGTGTGCAGCGGGGGAGGCGCCGGCTGTGAGACAGGGAAGACGCGCTCCCCTGGCATGCATTTAACCCCTGGGACGCCGCAGCGCTACCGCTCTGCTGCGGTCCGCTGTCCCAGGGGGTAGAGGAAGCGCAGGTTGGTCGCTTGGCTCCACGCTGCAGCCAGTCCCCAGGGAGCCCCCTGCCTGGGGACTTAGGACCATGTGATCAGCGGGGACCCACCGCGGGACCCCGCTGCTTACCTCTGTCCCCCTTGAATCCGGCCATGGTCCGGAGCATCTGGGGTCACCGCTAGCTGTGACCCCAGACGCCCACCAGCATCCCCGGATCAGTACCGGCGTTCTGGTACCGGCGGAGTGTAGGGAAGACAGCATGGACGTCAGGACTGACAGTCCATGCTGTTCATCCAGATGTGCAGCCACAGCTGCATGAAGAAAAAGCTTCAGGGGCTCTTCTAGCCCCCACTCCAACAGGTGCACCCGACTCCGGCCGGGCACCAAACTAAACTGAGGTGCCTTGGCCCGGGGGCGGGGTATAGGAGGGGGACCTAGTGCATCCTGGGAGGCTGAAAGCTTAACTCTTTGGTGCCCTGCGACTGACGTCACACCTATACCCCAAGGTATCCTGTGGATACCCTATGGACCCTGAAGTAGAAAGAAGGGTTTTCTGACACCACTTGTCATATTTTAAATCAATTCTTTATACATTGTTGGTTGTGTTCCCATAAATATCACAGGCTTGTTAGCAAGTCCACTTTCAAGTGAGCCTTTGCTTAAAGAACATTTATTTTACTTTAAACGTAACCTTTATTTGTGAACTACTACACCATCATGTTGATCCATCACAAACGACAAAACATCATAACATTCACATCTGGCCAATGACATGACTTCTACTATAACAGTAATGGTAGATTTTTACTAAATGTGTGCTATGTATGACTTTAATGAAAAGCATTGTTCATTGAAGTAGATTTCTTAATTGAACTAGTTTATTTTTGACAGTTGAGTGTCAGCTTCACTTATGAAGCATTATTTGCAAAAATTCAATTTCCAAGCAAACAATTCCAAACCGACGACGATGGGATTTGAACCAATGCGTGCAGCGCACAATGCATTGTGCTCTGCATGCATGGGTTCAAATCCCATCCTCGTCGGATTGGAATTGCTTGCTTGGATATGGAATTTTTGCAAATAATGCTTCATAAGTGAAGTGAAGTCCATCGCCTTAACCACTCGGCCACGTCGTCTTTCTGGCACAAATAAAGAAGGGATTTCTGACACCACTTGTCATATTTTAAATCAATTCTTTATACATTGTTGGTTGTGTTCTCAGCAATATCACAGGCTTGTTAGCAAGTCCACTTTCAAGTGAGCCTTTGCTTAAAGAACATTTATTTTACTTTAAACGTAACCTATATTTGTGAGCTACTACACCATCATGTTGATCCATCACAAACGACAAATAATAATAACATACCAATATGGCCAATGACATGACGTCTACTATAACAGTAATGGTAGATTTTCACTAAATGTGTGCTATGTATGTCTTTAATGAAAAGCATTGTTCATTGAAGTAGATTTCTTAATTGAATTAGTTTATTTTTGACATTTGAGTGTCAGCTTCACTTATGAAGCATTATTTGCAAAAATGTAATTTCCAAGCAAACAATTCCAAACCGACGAGGATGGGATTTGAACCCATGAGTGCAGAGCACAATGGATTAGCAGTCCATCGCCTTAACCACTCGGCCACCTCATCTTTTTTGCACAAATCAAGAAGGGTTTTCTGACACCTCTTGTCATACTTTAAATCAATTCTTTACACATTGTTGGTTGTGTTCTCAGCAATATCACAGGCTTGTTAGCAAGTCCACTTTCAAGTGAGCCTTTGCTTAAAGAACATTTATTTCGCTTTAAACGTAACCTATATTTGTGAACTACTACACCATCATGTTGATCCATCACAAATGACAAAAAAATCATAACATACACATCTGGCCAATGACATGACTTCTACTATAACAGTAATGGTAGATTTTCACTAAAAGTGGGCTATGTATGTCTTTAATGAAAAGCATTGTTCATTGAAGTAGATTTCTTAATTGAACTAGTTTATTTTTGACAATGGATTGTGCTCTGCATGCATGGGTTCAAATCTCATCCTCATCGGTTTGGAATTGCTTGCTTGGATATGGAATTTTTGCAAATAATGCTTCATAAGTGAAGTGAATTGAAGTCCATCACCTTAACCACTCGCCCACCTCATCTTTCTTGCACAAATAAAGAAGGGTTTTCTGACACCACTTGTCATATTTTAAATCAATTATTTATACATTGTTGGTTGTGTCCTCAGCAATATCACTGGCTTGTTAGCAAGTCCACTTTCAAGTGAGCCTTTGCTTAAAGAACATTTATTTTACTTAAAATGTAACCTATATTTGTAAACTACTTCACCATCATGTTGATCCATCACAAATGATAAAAAATCATAACATACACATCTGGCCAATGACATTACTTCTACTATAAGAGTAATGGTAGATTTTCACTAAAAGTGGGCTATGTATGTCTTTAATGAAAAGCATTGTTTATTGAAGTAGATTTCTTAATTGAACTAGTTTATTTTTGACAATGGATTGTGCACTGCATGCATGGGTTCAAATCCCATCCTCATCGGTTTGGAATTGCTTGCTTGGATATGGAATTTTTGCAAATAATGCTTCATAAGTGAAGTGAATTGAAGTCCATCGCCTTAACCATTCGGCCACCTCATCTTTCTGGCACAAATAAAGAAGGGTTTTCTGACACCACTTGTCATATTTTAAATCAATTCTTTATACATTGTTGGTTGTGTTCTCTGCAATATCAAAGGCTTGTTAGCAAGTCCACATTCAAGTGAGCCTTTGCTTAAAGAACATTTATTTTACTTTAAACGTAACCTTTATTTGTGAACTACTACACCATCATGTTGATCCATCACAAACGACAAAACATCATAACATGCACATCTGGCCAATGACATGACTTCTACTATAACAGTAATGGTAGATTTTTACTAAATGTGTGCTATATATGACTTTAAAGAAAAGCATTGTTCATTGAAGTAGATTTCTTAATTGAACTAGTTTATTTTTGACATTTGAGTGTCAGCTTCACTTATGAAGCATTATTTGCAAAAATTCCTTTTCCAAGCAAACAATTCCAAACCGATGAAGATGGGATTCGAACCCAAGCGTGCAAAGCACAATGGATTAGCAGTCCATCGCCTTAACCACTCGGCCACCTCGTCTTTCTAGCACAAATAAAGAACGGTTTTCTGACACCATTTGTCATATTTTAAATCAATTCTTTATACATTGTTGGTTGTGTTCTCAGCAATATCACAGGCTTGTTAGCAAGTCCACTTTCAAGTGAACCTTTGCTTAAAGAACATTTATTTTACTTTAAACGTAACCTATATTTGTGAACTACTACACCATCATGTAGATCCATCACAAATGACAAAAAATCATAACATACACATCTGGCCAATGACATGACTTCTACTATAACAGTAATGTTAGATTTTCACTAAATGTGTTCTATGTATGTCTTTAATGAAAAGCATTGTTCATTGAAGTAGATTTCTTAATTGAACTAGTTTATTTTTCACATTTGAGTGTCAGCTTCACATATGAAGCATTATTTGAAAAAATTCCATGTCCAAGCAAACAATTCCAAACCAACGAGGATGGGATATGAACCCATGCGTGCAGAGCACAATGGATTGTGCTCAGCATGCATGGGTTCAAATCCCATCCTCGTCGGTTTGGAATTGTTTGCTTAGAAATGGAATTTTTGCAAATAATGCTTCATAAGTGAAGTGAAGTCCATCGCCTTAACCACTCGGCCACCTCATCTTTCTGGCACAAATAAAGAAGGGTTTTCTGACACCACTTGTCATATTTTAAATTAAATCTTTATACATTGTTGGTTGTGTTCTCAGCAATATCACAGGCTTGTTAGCAAGTCCAGTTTCAAGTGAGCCTTTGCTTAAAGAACATTTATTTTACTTTAAATGTAGCCTATATTTGAAAACTACTTCACCATCATGTTGATCCATCACAAATGACAAAAAATCATAACATACCAATATGGCCAATGACATGACGTCTACTATAACAGTAATGGTAGATTTTCACTAAATGTGTGCTATGTATGTCTTTAATGAAATGCATTGTTCATTGAAGAAGATTTCTTAATTGAATTAGTTTATTTTTGACATTTGAGTGTCAGCTTCACTTATGAAGCATTATTTGCAAAAATTTAATTTCCAAGCAAACAATTCCAAACCGACGAGGATGGGATTTGAACCCATGCGTGCAGAGCACAATAGATTAGCAGTCCATCACCTTAACCACTCGGCCACCTCATCTTTTTTGCACAAATCTAGAAGGGTTTTCTGACACCTCTTGTCATACTTTAAATCAATTCTTTACACATTGTTGGTTGTGTTCTCAGCAATATCACAGGCTTGTTAGCAAGTCCACTTTCAAGTGAGCCTTTGCTTAAAGAACATTTATTTCGCTTTAAACGTAACCTATATTTGTGAACTACTACACCATCATGTTGATCCATCACAAATGACAAAAAAATCATAACATACACATCTGGCCAATGACATGACTTCTACTATAACATTAATGGTAGATTTTCACTAAAAGTGGGCTATGTATGTCTTTAATGAAAAGCATTGTTCATTGAAGTAGATTTCTTAATTGAACTAGTTTATTTTTGACAATGGATTGTGCTCTGCATGCATGGGTTCAAATCTCATCCTCATCGGTTTGGAATTGCTTGCTTGGATATGGAATTTTTGCAAATAATGCTTCATAAGTGAAGTGAATTGAAGTCCATCGCCTTAACCACTCGCCCACCTCATCTTTCTGGCACAAATAAAGAAGGGTTTTCTGACACCACTTGTCATATTTTAAATCAATTCTTTATACATTGTTGGTTGTGTTCTCAGCAATATCACAGGATTGTTAGCAAGTCCACTTTCAAGTGAGCCTTTGCTTAAAGAACATTTATTTTACTTAAAATGTAACCTATATTTGTAAACTACTTCACCATCATGTTGATCCATCACAAATGATAAAAAATCATAACATACACATCTGGCCAATGACATTACTTCTACTATAAGAGTAATGGTAGATTTTCACTAAATGTGTGCTATGTATGTCTTTAATGAAAAGCATTGTTCATTGAAGTAGATTTCTTAATTGAACTAGTTTATTTTTGACATTTGAGTGTCAGCTTCACTTATGAAGCATTATTTGCAAAAATTCCATTTCCAAGCAAACAAATCCAAACCGATGAAGATGGGATTTGAACACAAGTGTGCAAAGCACAATATGGATTTGCAGTCGATCGCCTTAACCACTCGGCCACCTCGTCTTTCTAGCACAAATAAAGAACGGTTTTCTGACACCATTTGTCATATTTTAAATCAATTCTTTATACATTGTTGGTTGTGTTCTCAGCAATATCACAGGCTTGTTAGCAAGTCCACTTTCAAGTGAATCTTTGCTTAAAGAACATTTATTTTACTTTAAACGTAACCTATATTTGTGAACTACTACACCATCATGTAGATCCATCACAAATGACAAAAAATCATAACATACACATCTGGCCAATGACATGACTTCTACTATAACAGTAATGTTAGATTTTCACTAAATGTGTTCTATGTATGTCTTTAATGAAAAGCATTGTTCATTGAAGTAGATTTCTTAATAGAACTAGTTTATTTTTCACATTTGAGTGTCAGCTTCACATATGAAGCATTATTTGCAAAAATTCCATTTCCAAGCAAACAATTCCAAACCAACGAGTATGGGATATGAACCCATGCGTGCAGAGCACAATGGATTGTGCTCAGCATGCATGGGTTCAAATCCCATCCTCGTCGGTTTGGAATTGTTTGCTTAGAAATGGAATTTTTGCAAATAATACTTCATAAGTGAAGTGAAGTCCATCGCCTTAACCACTCGGCCACCTCATCTTTCTGGCACAAATAAAGAAGGGTTTTCTGACACCACTTGTCATATTTTAAATTAAATCTTTATACATTGTTGGTTGTGTTCTCAGCAATATCACAGGCTTGTTAGCAAGTCCAGTTTCAAGTGAGCCTTTGCTTAAAGAACATTTATTTTACTTTAAATGTAGCCTATTTTTGTAAACTACTTCACCATCATGTTGATCCGTCACAAATGACAAAAAATCATAACATACCAATATGGCCAATGACATGACGTCTACTATAACAGTAATGGTAGATTTTCACTAAATGTGTGCTATGTATGTCTTTAATGAAATGCATTGTTCATTGAAGAAGATTTCTTAATTGAATTAGTTTATTTTTGACATTTGAGTGTCAGCTTCACTTATGAAGCATTATTTGCAAAAATTTAATTTCCAAGCAAACAATTCCAAACCGACGAGGATGGGATTTGAACCCATGCGTGCAGAGCACAATAGATTAGCAGTCCATCACCTTAACCACTCGGCCACCTCGTCTTTTTTGCACAAATCTAGAAGGGTTTTCTGACACCTCTTGTCATACTTTAAATCAATTCTTTACACATTGTTGGTTGTGTTCTCAGCAATATCACAGGCTTGTTAGCAAGTCCACTTTCAAGTGAGCCTTTGCTTAAAGAACATTTATTTTGCTTTAAACGTAACCTATATTTGTGAACTACTACACCATCATGTTGATGCATCACAAATGACAAAAAAATCATAACATACACATCTGGCCAATGACATGACTTCTACTATAACAGTAATGGTAGATTTTCACTAAAAGTGGGCTATGTATGTCTTTAATGAAAAGCATTGTTCATTGAAGTAGATTTCTTAATTGAACTAGTTTATTTTTGACAATGGATTGTGCACTGCATGCATGGGTTCAAATCCCATCCTCATCGGTTTGGAATTGCTTGCTTGGATATGGAATTTTTGCAAATAATGCTTCATAAGTGAAGTAAATTGAAGTCCATCGCCTTAACCATTCGGCCACCTCATCTTTCTGGCACAAATAAAGAAGGGTTTTCTGACACCACTTGTCATATTTTAAATCAATTCTTTATACATTGTTGGTTGTGTTCTCTGCAATATCAAAGGCTTGTTAGCAAGTCCACTTTCAAGTGAGCCTTTGCTTAAAGAACATTTATTTTACTTTAAACGTAACCTATATTTGTGAACTACTACACTATCATGTTGATCCATCACAAACGACAAAAAATCATAACATACACATCTAGCCAATGACATGACTTCTACTATAACAGTAATGGTAGATTTTCACTAAATGTGTGCTATGTATGTCTTTAACGAAAAGCATTGTTCATTGAAGTAGATTTCTTAATTGAACTAGTTTATTTTTAACATTTGAGTGTCAGCTTCACTTATGAAGCATTATTTGCAAAAATTCCTTTTCCAAGCAAACAATTCCAAACCGACGAGGATGGGATTTGAACCCATGCGTGCAGAGCACAATGGATTAGCAGTCCATCACCTTAACCACTCGGCCACCTCATCTTTTTTGCACAAATCAAGAAGGGTTTTCTGACACCTCTTGTCATACTTTAAATCAATTCTTTACACATTGTTGGTTGTGTTCTCAGCAATATCACAGGCTTGTTAGCAAGTCCACTTTCAAGTGAGCCTTTGCTTAAAGAACATTTATTTTGCTTTAAACGTAACCTATATTTGTGAACTACTACACCAGCATTTTGATCCATCACAAATGACAAAAAAATCATAACATACACATCTGGCCAATGACATGACTTCTACTATAACAGTAATGGTAGATTTTCACTAAAAGTGGGCTATGTATGTCTTTAATGAAAAGCATTGTTCATTGAAGTAGATTTCTTAATTGAACTAGTTTATTTTTGACAATGGATTGTGCACTGCATGCATGGGTTCAAATCCCATCCTCATCGGTTTGGAATTGCTTGCTTGGATATGGAATTGTTGCAAATAATGCTTCATAAGTGAAGTGAATTGAAGTCCATCGCCTTAACCATTCGGCCACCTCATCTTTCAGGCACAAATAAAGAAGGGTTTTCTGACACCACTTGTCATATTTTAAATCAATTCTTTATACATTGTTGGTTGTGTTCTCTGCAATATCAAAGGCTTGTTAGCAAGTCCACTTTCAAGTGAGCCTTTGCTTAAAGAACATTTATTTTACTTTAAACGTAACCTATATTTGTGAACTACTACACTATCATGTTGATCCATCACAAACGACAAAAAATCATAACATACACATCTAGCCAATGACATGACTTCTACTATAACAGTAATGGTAGATTTTCACTAAATGTGTGCTATGTATCTCTTTAATGAAAAGCATTGTTCATTGAAGTAGATTTCTTAATTGAACTAGTTTATTTTTGACATTTGAGTGTCAGCTTCACTTATGAAGCATTATTTGCAAAAATTCCTTTTCCAAGCAAACAATTCCAAACCGATGAAGATGGGATTCGAACCCAAGCGTGCAAAACACAATGGATTAGCAGTCCATCGCCTTAACCACTCGGCCACCTCGTATTTCTAGCACAAATAAAGAACGGTTTTCTGACACCATTTGTCATATTTTAAATCAATTCTTTATACATTGTTGGTTGTGTTCTCAGCAATATCACAGGCTTGTTAGCAAGTCCACTTTCAAGTGAACCTTTGCTTAAAGAACATTTATTTTACTTTAAACGTAACCTATATTTGTGAACTACTACACCATCATGTAGATCCATCACAAATGACAAAAAATCATAACATACACATCTGGCCAATGACATGACTTCTACTATACAGTAATGTTAGATTTTCACTAAATGTGTTCTATGTATGTCTGTAATGAAAAGCATTGTTCATTGAAGTAGATTTCTTAATTGAACTAGTTTATTTTTCACATTTGAGTGTCAGCTTCACATATGAAGCATTATTTGAAAAAATTCCATTTCCAAGCAAACAATTCCAAACCGACGAGGATGGGATATGAACCCATGCGTGCAGAGCACAATGGATTGTGCTCAGCATGCATGGGTTCAAATACCATCCTCGTCGGTTTGGAATTGTTTGCTTAGAAATGGAATTTTTGCAAATAATGCTTCATAAGTGAAGTGAAGTCCATCGCCTTAACCACTCGGCCACCTCATCTTTCTGGCACAAATAATGAAGGGTTTTCTGACACCACTTGTCATATTTTAAATTAAATCTTTATACATTGTTGGTTGTGTTCTCAGCAATATCACAGGCTTGTTAGCAAGTCCAGTTTCAAGTGAGCCTTTGCTTAAAGAACATTTATTTTACTTTAAATGTAGCCTATATTTGAAACCTACTTCACCATCATGTTGATCCATCACAAATGACAAAAAATCATAACATACCAATATGGCCAATGACATGACGTCTACTATAACAGTAATGGTAGATTTTCACTAAATGTGTGCTATGTATGTCTTTAATGAAATGCATTGTTCATTGAAGAAGATTTCTTAATTGAATTAGTTTATTTTTGACATTTGAGTGTCAGCTTCACTTATGAAGCATTATTTGCAAAAATTTAATTTCCAAGCAAACAATTCCAAACCGACGAGGATGGGATTTGAACCCATGCGTGCAGAGCACAATAGATTAGCAGTCCATCACCTTAACCACTCGGCCACCTCGTCTTTTTTGCACAAATCTAGAAGGGTTTTCTGACACCTCTTGTCATACTTTAAATCAATTCTTTACACATTGTTGGTTGTGTTCTCAGCAATATCACAGGCTTGTTAGCAAGTCCACTTTCAAGTGAACCTTTGCTTAAAGAACATTTATTTTACTTTAAACGTAACCTATATTTGTGAACTACTACACCATCATGTAGATCCATCACAAATGACAAAAAATCATAACATACACATCTGGCCAATGACATGACTTCTACTATAACAGTAATGTTAGATTTTCACTAAATGTGTTCTATGTATGTCTTTAATGAAAAGCATTGTTCATTGAAGTAGATTTCTTAATTGAACTATTTATTTTTCACATTTGAGAGTCAGCTTCACATATGAAGCATTATTTGAAAAAATTCCATTTCCAAGCAAACAATTCCAAACCAACGAGGATGGGATATGAACCCATGCGTGCAGAGCACAATGGATTGTGCTCAGCATGCATGGGTTCAAATCCCATCCTCGTCGGTTTGGAATTGTTTGCTTAGAAATGGAATTTTTGCAAATAATGCTTCATAAGTGAAGTGAAGTCCATCGCCTTAACCACTCGGCCACCTCATCTTTCTGGCACAAATAATGAAGGGTTTTCTGACACCACTTGTCATATTTTAAATTAAATCTTTATACATTGTTGGTTGTGTTCTCAGCAATATCACAGGCTTGTTAGCAAGTCCAGTTTCAAGTGAGCCTTTGCTTAAAGAACATTTATTTTACTTTAAATGTAGCCTATATTTGAAAACTACTTCACCATCATGTTGATCCATCACAAATGACAAAAAATCATAACATACCAATATGGCCAATGACATGACGTCTACTATAACAGTAATGGTAGATTTTCACTAAATGTGTGCTATGTATGTCTTTAATGAAATGCATTGTTCATTGAAGAAGATTTCTTAATTGAATTAGTTTATTTTTGACATTTGAGTGTCAGCTTCACTTATGAAGCATTATTTGCAAAAATTTAATTTTCAAGCAAACAATTCCAAACCGACGAGGATGGGATTTGAACCCATGCGTGCAGAGCACAATAGATTAGCAGTCCATCACCTTAACCACTCGGCCACCTCGTCTTTTTTGCACAAATCTAGAAGGGTTTTCTGACACCTCTTGTCATACTTTAAATCAATTCTTTACACATTGTTGGTTGTGTTCTCAGCAATATCACAGGATTGTTAGCAAGTCCACTTTCAAGTGAGCCTTTGCTTAAAGAACATTTATTTTGCTTTAAACGTAACCTATATTTGTGAACTACTACACCATCATGTTGATCCATCACAAATGACAAAAAAATCATAACATACACATCTGGCCAATGACATGACTTCTACTATAACAGTAATGGTAGATTTTCACTAAAAGTGGGCTATGTATGTCTTTAATGAAAAGCATTGTTCATTGAAGTAGATTTCTTAATTGAACTGGTTTATTTTTGACAATGGATTGTGCTCTGCATGCATGGGTTCAAATCCCATCCTCATCGGTTTGGAATTGCTTGCTTGGATATGGAATTTTTGCAAATAATGCTTCATAAGTGAAGTGAATTGAAGTCCATCGCCTTAACCATTCGGCCACCTCATCTTTCTGGCACAAATAAAGAAGGGTTTTCTGACACCACTTGTCATATTTTAAATCAATTCTTTATACATTGTTGGTTGTGTTCTCTGCAATTTCAAAGGCTTGTTAGCAAGTCAACTTTCAAGTGAGCCTTTGCTTAAAGAACATTTATTTTACTTTAAACGTAACCTATATTTGTGAACTACTGCACCATCATGTTGATCCATCACAAACGACAAAACATCATAACATTCACATCTGGCCAATGACATGACTTCTACTATAACAGTAATGGTAGATTTTTACTAAATGTGTGCTATGTATGACTTTAATGAAAAGCATTGTTCATTGAAGTAGATTTCTTAATTGAACTAGTTTATTTTTGACATTTGAGTGTCAGCTTCACTTATGAAGCATTATTTGCAAAAATTCAATTTCCAAGCAAACAATTCCAAACCGACGACGATGGGATTTGAACCAATGCGTGCAGCGCACAATGCATTGTGCTCTGCATGCATGGGTTCAAATCCCATCCTCGTCGGATTGGAATTGCTTGCTTGGATATGGAATTTTTGCAAATAATGCTTCATAAGTGAAGTGAAGTCCATCGCCTTAACCACTCGGCCACGTCGTCTTTCTGGCACAAATAAAGAAGGGATTTCTGACACCACTTGTCATATTTTAAATCAATTCTTTATACATTGTTGGTTGTGTTCTCAGCAATATCACAGGCTTGTTAGCAAGTCCACTTTCAAGTGAGCCTTTGCTTAAAGAACATTTATTTTACTTTAAACGTAACCTAGATTTGTGAGCTACTACACCATCATGTTGATCCATCACAAACGACAAATAATAATAACATACCAATATGGCCAATGACATGACGTCTACTATAACAGTAATGGTAGATTTTCACTAAATGTGTGCTATGTATGTCTTTAATGAAAAGCATTGTTCATTGAAGTAGATTTCTTAATTGAATTAGTTTATTTTTGACATTTGAGTGTCAGCTTCACTTATGAAGCATTATTTGCAAAAATTTAATTTCCAAGCAAACAATTCCAAACCGACGAGGATGGGATTTGAACCCATGCGTGTAGAGCACAATGGATTAGCAGTCCATCGCCTTAACCACTCGGCCACCTCATCTTTTTTGCACAAATCAAGAAGGGTTTTCTGACACCTCTTGTCATACTTTAAATCAATTCTTTACACATTGTTGGTTGTGTTCTCAGCAATATCACAGGATTGTTAGCAAGTCCACTTTCAAGTGAGCCTTTGCTTAAAGAACATTTATTTTGCTTTAAACGTAACCTATATTTGTGAACTACTACACCATCATGTTGATCCATCACAAATGACAAAAAAATCATAACATACACATCTGGCCAATGACATGACTTCTACTATAACAGTAATGGTAGATTTTCACTAAAAGTGGGCTATGTATGTCTTTAATGAAAAGCATTGTTCATTGAAGTAGATTTCTTAATTGAACTAGTTTATTTTTGACAATGAATTGTGCACTGCATGCATGGGTTCAAATCCCATCCTCATCGGTTTGGAATTGCTTGCTTGGATATGGAATTGTTGCAAATAATGCTTCATAAGTGAAGTGAATTGAAGTCCATCGCCTTAACCATTCGGCCACCTCATCTTTCAGGCACAAATAAAGAAGGGTTTTCTGACACCACTTGTCATATTTTAAATCAATTCTTTATACATTGTTGGTTGTGTTCTCTGCAATATCAAAGGCTTGTTAGCAAGTCCACTTTCAAGTGAGCCTTTGCTTAAAGAACATTTATTTTACTTTAAACGTAACCTATATTTGTGAACTACTACACTATCATGTTGATCCATCACAAACGACAAATAATAATAACATACCAATATGGCCAATGACATGACTTCTACTATAACAGTAATGGTAGATTTTCACTAAATGTGTGCTACGTATGTCTTTAATGAAAAGCATTGTTCATTGAAGTAGATATCCTAATTGAACTAGTTTATTTTTGACATTTGAGTGTCAGCTTCACTTATGAAGCATTATTTGCAAAAATTCCATTTCCAAGCAAACAAATCCAAACCGATGAAGATGGGATTTGAACACAAGTGTGCAAAGCACAATAGATTTGCAGTCCATCGCCTTAACCACTCGGCCACCTCATCTTTCTAGCACAAATAAAGAACGGTTTTCTGACACCATTTGTCATATTTTAAATCAATTCTTTATACATTGTTGGTTGTGTTCTCAGCAATATCACAGGCTTGTTAGCAAGTCCACTTTCAAGTGAACCTTTGCTTAAAGAACATTTATTTTACTTTAAATGTAACCTATATTTGTGAACTACTACACCATCATGTAGATCCATCACAAATGACAAAAAATCATAACATACACATCTGGCCAATGACATGACTTCTACTATAACAGTAATGTTAGATTTTCACTAAATGTGTTCTATGTATGTCTTTAATGAAAAGCATTGTTCATTGAAGTAGATTTCTTAATTGAACTAGTTTATTTTTCACATTTGAGTGTCAGCTTCACATATGAAGCATTATTTGCAAAAATTCCATTTCCAAGCAAACAATTCCAAACCAACGAGGATGGGATATGAACCCATGCGTGCAGAGCACAATGGATTGTGCTCAGCATGCATGGGTTCAAATCACATCCTCGTCTGTTTGGAATTGTTTGCTTAGAAATGGAATTTTTGCAAATACTTCATAAGTGAAGTGAAGTCCATCGCCTTAACCACTCGGCCACCTCATCTTTCCGGCACAAATAAAGAAGGGTTTTCTGACACCACTTGTCATATTTTAAATTAAATCTTTATACATTGTTGGTTGTGTTCTCAGCAATATCACAGGCTTGTTAGCAAGTCCAGTTTCAAGTGAGCCTTTGCTTAAAGAACATTTATTTTACTTTAAATGTAGCCTATTTTTGTAAACTACTTCACCATCATGTTGATCCATCACAAATGACAAAAAATCATAACATACCAATATGGCCAATGACATGACGTCTACTATAACAGTAATGGTAGATTTTCACTAAATTTGTGCTATGTATGTCTTTAATGAAATGCATTGTTCATTGAAGAAGATTTCTTAATTGAATTAGTTTATTTTTGACATTTGAGTGTCAGCTTCACTTATGAAGCATTATTTGCAAAAATTTAATTTCCAAGCAAACAATTCCAAACCGACGAGGATGGGATTTGAACCCATGCGTGCAGAGCACAATAGATTAGCAGTCCATCACCTTAACCACTCGGCCACCTCGTCTTTTTTGCACAAATCTAGAAGGGTTTTCTGACACCTCTTGTCATACTTTAAATCAATTCTTTACACATTGTTGGTTGTGTTCTCAGCAATATCACAGGCTTGTTAGCAAGTCCACTTTCAAGTGAGCCTTTGCTTAAAGAACATTTATTTTGCTTTAAACGTAACCTATATTTGTGAACTACTACACCATCATGTTGATCCATCACAAATGACAAAAAAATCATAACATACACATCTGGCCAATGACATGACTTCTACTATAACAGTAATGGTAGATTTTCACTAAAAGTGGGCTATGTATGTCTTTAATGAAGAGCATTGTTCATTGAAGTAGATTTCTTAATTGAACTAGTTTATTTTTGACAATGGATTGTGCACTGCATGCATGGGTTCAAATCCCATCCTCATCGGTTTGGGATTGCTTGCTTGGATATGGAATTTTTGCAAATAATGCTTCATAAGTGAAGTGAATTGAAGTCCATCGCCTTAACCATTCGGCCACCTCATCTTTCTGGCACAAATAAAGAAGGGTTTTCTGACACCACTTGTCATATTTTAAATCAATTCTTTATACATTGCTGGTTGTGTTCTCTGCAATATCAAAGGCTTGTTAGCAAGTCCACTTTCAAGTGAGCCTTTGCTTAAAGAACATTTATTTTACTTTAAACGTAACCTATATTTGTGAACTACTACACTATCATGTTGATCCATCACAAACGACAAAAAATCATAACATACACATCTAGCCAATGACATGACTTCTACTATAACAGTAATGGTAGATTTTCACTAAATGTGTGCTATGTATGTCTTTAATGAAAAGCATTGTTCATTGAAGTAGATTTCTTAATTGAACTAGTTTATTTTTGACATTTGAGTGTCAGCTTCACTTATGAAGCATTATTTGCAAAAATTCCTTTTCCAAGCAAACAATTCCAAACCGATGAAGATGGGATTCGAACCCAAGCGTGCAGAGCACAATGGATTAGTAGTCCATCGCCTTAACCACTCGGCCACCTCATCTTTCTGACACAAATAAAGAAGGGTTTTATGACACCACTTGTCATATTTTAAATCAATTCTTTATACATTGTTGGTTGTGTTCTCATAAATATCACAGGCTTGTTGGCAAGTCCACTTTCAAGTGAGCCTTTGCTTAAAGAACATTTATTTTACTTTAAACGTAACCTTTATTTGTGAACTACTACACCATCATGTTGATCCATCACAAATGACAAAACATCATAACATGCACATCTGGCCAATGACATGACTTCTACTATAACAGTAAAGGTAGATTTTTACTAAATGTGTGCTATATATGACTTTAAAGAAAAGCATTGTTCATTGAAGTAGATTTCTTAATTGAACTAGTTTATTTTTGACATTTGAGTGTCAGCTTCACTTATGAAGCATTATTTGCAAAAATTCCATTTCCAAGCAAACGATTCCGAACCGACAATTGAACCCATGCGTGCAGAGCACAATGGATTAGCAGTCCATCGCCATAACCACTCGGCCACCACGTCTTTCTGGTGCAAATAATGAAGGGTTTTCTGACACCACTTGTCATATTTTAAATCAATTCTTTATACATTGTTGGTTGTGTTCTCAGCAATATCACAGGCTTGTTAGCAAGTCCACTTTCAATTGAGCCTTTGCTTAAAGAACATTTATTTTACTTTAAACGTAACCTATATTTGTGAACTACTACACCATCATGTTGATCCTTCACAAACGACAAAAAATCATAACATACACATCTAGCCAATGACATGACTTCTACTATAACAGTAATGGTAGATTTTCACTAAATGTGTGATATGTATGTCTTGAATGAAAAGTATTGTTCATTGAAGTAGATTTCTTAATTGAACTAGTTTATTTTTGACATTTGAGTGTCAGCTTCACTTATGAAGCAATATTTGCAAAAATTCAATTTCCAAGCAAACAATTCCAAACCGACGAGGATGGGATTTGCACCCATGCGTGCAGAGCACAATGGATTAGCAGTCCATCGCCTTAACCACTCGGCCACCTCGTCTTTCTGGCACAAAAAAAGAAGGGTTTTCTGACACCACTTGTCATATTTTAAAGCAATTCTTTATACATTGTTGGTTGTGTTCTCATCAATATCACAGGCTTGTTAGCAAGTCCACTTTCAAGTGAGCCTTTGCTTAAAGAACATTTATTTTACTTTAAATGTTACCTATATTTGTGAACTACTACACCATCATGTTGATCCATCAAAAATGACAAAAAATCATAACAAACACATCTGGCCAATGACATGACTTCTACTATAACAGTAATAGTAGATTTTCACTAAATGTGTGCTATGAATGTCTTTAATGAAAAGCATTGTTCATTGAAGTAGATTTCTTAATTGAACTAGTTTATTTTTGACATTTGAGTCTCAGCTTCACATATGAAGCATTATTTGCAAAAATTCAATTTCCAAGCAAACAATTCCAAACCGACGAGGATGGGATTTGAACCCATGCGTGCAGCGCACAATGGATTGTGCTCTGCATGCATGGGTTCAAATCCCATCCTCGTGGGTATGGAATTGTTTGCTTAGAAATGGAATGTTTGCAAATAATGCTTCGTAAGAGAAGTGAAGTGAAGTCCATCGCCTTAACCACTCGGCCACCTCATCTTACTGGCACAAATAAAGAAGGGTTTTCTGACACCACTTGTCAAATTTTATATCAATTCTTTATACATTGTTGGTTGTGTTCTCAGCAATATCACAGGCTTGTTAGCAAGTCCATTTTCAAGTGGGCCTTTGCTTAAAGAACATTTATTTTACTTTAAATGTTACCTATATTTGTGAGCCACTACACCATCGTGTTGATCCTTCACAAACGACAAATAATCATAACATACAAATCTGGCCAATGGCATGACGTCTACTATAACAGTAATGGTAGATTTTCACTAAATGTGTGCTATGTATGTCTTTAGTGAAAGCATTGTTCATTGAAGTAGATTTCTTAATTGAACTAGTTTATTTTTGACATTTGAGTGTCAGCTTCACTTATGAAGCATTATTTGCAAAAATCCCATTTCCAAGCAAACAATTCCAAACCGACTAAGATGGGATTTGAACCATTGCGTGCAGAGCACAATGGATTAGCAGTCTATCGCCTTAACCACTCAACCACCTCGTCTTTCTGGCACAAAAACAGAAGGGTTTTCTGACACCACTTGTCATATTTTAAATCAATTCTTTATACATTGTTGGTTGTGTTCCCATAAATATCACAGGCTTGTTAGCAAGTCCACTTTCAAGTGAGCCTTTGCTTAAAGAACATTTATTTTACTTTAAACGTAACCTTTATTTGTGAACTACTACACCATCATGTTGATCCATCACAAACGACAAAACATCATAACATTCACATCTGGCCAATGACATGACTTCTACTATAACAGTAATGGTAGATTTTTACTAAATGTGTGCTATGTATGACTTTAATGAAAAGCATTGTTCATTGAAGTAGATTTCTTAATTGAACTAGTTTATTTTTGACATTTGAGTGTCAGCTTCACTTATGAAGCATTATTTGCAAAAATTCAATTTCCAAGCAAACAATTCCAAACCGACGACGATGGGATTTGAACCAATGCGTGCAGCGCACAATGCATTGTGCTCTGCATGCATGGGTTCAAATCCCATCCTCGTCGGATTGGAATTGCTTGCTTGGATATGGAATTTTTGCAAATAATGCTTCATAAGTGAAGTGAAGTCCATCGCCTTAACCACTCGGCCACGTCGTCTTTCTGGCACAAATAAAGAAGGGATTTCTGACACCACTTGTCATATTTTTAATCAATTCTTTATACATTGTTGGTTGTGTTCTCAGCAATATCACATGCTTGTTAGCAAGTCCACTTTCAAGTGAGCCTTTGCTTAAAGAACATTTATTTTACTTTAAACGTAACCTATATTTGTGAGCTACTACACCATCATGTTGATCCATCACAAACGACAAATAATAATAACATACCAATATGGCCAATGACATGACTTCTACTATAACAGTAATGGTAGATTTTCACTAAATGTGTGCTATGTATGTCTTTAATGAAAAGCATTGTTCATTGAAGTAGATATCCTAATTGAACTAGTTTATTTTTGACATTTGAGTGTCAGCTTCACTTATGAAGCATTATTTGCAAAAATTCCATTTCCAAGCAAACAAATCCAAACCGATGAAGATGGGATTTGAACACAAGTGTGCAAAGCACAATGGATTTGCAGTCCATCGCCTTAACCACTCGGCCACCTCATCTTTCTAGCTCAAATAAAGAACGGTTTTCTGACACCATTTGTCATATTTTAAATCAATTCTTTATACATTGTTGGTTGTGTTCTCAGCAATATCACAGGCTTGTTAGCAAGTCCACTTTCAAGTGAACCTTTGCTTAAAGAACATTTATTTTACTTTAAACGTAACCTATATTTGTGAACCACTACACCATCGTGTTGATCCTTCACAAACGACAAATAATCATAACATACAAATCTGGCCAATGGCATGACGTCTACTATAACAGTAATGGTAGATTTTCACTAAATGTGTGCTATGTATGTCTTTAGTGAAAGCATTGTTCATTGAAGTAGATTTCTTAATTGAACTAGTTTATTTTTGACATTTGAGTGTCAGCTTCACTTATGAAGCATTATTTGCAAAAATCCCATTTCCAAGCAAACAATTCCAAACCGACTAAGATGGGATTTGAACCATTGCGTGCAGAGCACAATGGATTAGCAGTCTATCGCCTTAACCACTCAACCACCTCGTCTTTCTGGCACAAAAACAGAAGGGTTTTCTGACACCACTTGTCATATTTTAAATCAATTCTTTATACATTGTTGGTTGTGTTCCCATAAATATCACAGGCTTGTTAGCAAGTCCACTTTCAAGTGAGCCTTTGCTTAAAGAACATTTATTTTACTTTAAACGTAACCTTTATTTGTGAACTACTACACCATCATGTTGATCCATCACAAACGACAAAACATCATAACATTCACATCTGGCCAATGACATGACTTCTACTATAACAGTAATGGTAGATTTTTACTAAATGTGTGCTATGTATGACTTTAATGAAAAGCATTGTTCATTGAAGTAGATTTCTTAATTGAACTAGTTTATTTTTGACATTTGAGTGTCAGCTTCACTTATGAAGCATTATTTGCAAAAATTCAATTTCCAAGCAAACAATTCCAAACCGACGACGATGGGATTTGAACCAATGCGTGCAGCGCACAATGCATTGTGCTCTGCATGCATGGGTTCAAATCCCATCCTCGTCGGATTGGAATTGCTTGCTTGGATATGGAATTTTTGCAAATAATGCTTCATAAGTGAAGTGAAGTCCATCGCCTTAACCACTCGGCCACGTCGTCTTTCTGGCACAAATAAAGAAGGGATTTCTGACACCACTTGTCATATTTTAAATCAATTCTTTATACATTGTTGGTTGTGTTCTCAGCAATATCACATGCTTGTTAGCAAGTCCACTTTCAAGTGAGCCTTTGCTTAAAGAACATTTATTTTACTTTAAACGTAACCTATATTTGTGAGCTACTACACCATCATGTTGATCCATCACAAACGACAAATAATAATAACATACCAATATGGCCAATGACATGACTTCTACTATAACAGTAATGGTAGATTTTCACTAAATGTGTGCTATGTATGTCTTTAATGAAAAGCATTGTTCATTGAAGTAGATATCCTAATTGAACTAGTTTATTTTTGACATTTGAGTGTCAGCTTCACTTATGAAGCATTATTTGCAAAAATTCCATTTCCAAGCAAACAAATCCAAACCGATGAAGATGGGATTTGAACACAAGTGTGCAAAGCACAATGGATTTGCAGTCCATCGCCTTAACCACTCGGCCACCTCATCTTTCTAGCTCAAATAAAGAACGGTTTTCTGACACCATTTGTCATATTTTAAATCAATTCTTTATACATTGTTGGTTGTGTTCTCAGCAATATCACAGGCTTGTTAGCAAGTCCACTTTCAAGTGAACCTTTGCTTAAAGAACATTTATTTTACTTTAAACGTAACCTATATTTGTGAACTACTACACCATCATGTAGATCCATCACAAATGACAAAAAATCATAACATACACATCTGGCCAATGACATGACTTCTACTATAACAGTAATGTTAGATTTTCACTAAATGTGTTCTATGTATGTCTTTAATGAAAAGCATTGTTCATTGAAGTAGATTTCTTAATTGAACTAGTTTATTTTTCACATTTGAGTGTCAGCTTCACATATGAAGCATTATTTGCAAAAATTCCATTTCCAAGCAAACAATTCCAAACCAACGAGGATGGGATATGAACCCATGCGTGCAGAGCACAATGGATTGTGCTCAGCATGCATGGGTTCAAATCACATCCTCGTCTGTTTGGAATTGTTTGCTTAGAAATGGAATTTTTGCAAATACTTCATAAGTGAAGTGAAGTGCATCGCCTTAACCACTCGGCCACCTCATCTTTCTGGCACAAATAAAGAAGGGTTTTCTGACACCACTTGTCATATTTTAAATTAAATCTTTATACATTGTTGGTTGTGTTCTCAGCAATATCACAGGCTTGTTAGCAAGTCCAGTTTCAAGTGAGCCTTTGCTTAAAGAACATTTATTTTACTTTAAATGTAGCCTATTTTTGTAAACTACTTCACCATCATGTTGATCCATCACAAATGACAAAAAATCATAACATACCAATATGGCCAATGATATGACGTCTACTATAACAGTAATGGTAGATTTTCACTAAATTTGTGCTATGTATGTCTTTAATGAAATGCATTGTTAATTGAAGAAGATTTCTTAATTGAATTAGTTTATTTTTGACATTTGAGTGTCAGCTTCACTTATGAAGCATTATTTGCAAAAATTTAATTTCCAAGCAAACAATTCCAAACCGACGAGGATGGGATTTGAACCCATGCATGCAGAGCACAATAGATTAGCAGTCCATCACCTTAACCACTCGGCCACCTCGTCTTTTTTGCACAAATCTAGAAGGGTTTTCTGACACCTCTTGTCATACTTTAAATCAATTCTTTACACATTGTTGGTTGTGTTCTCAGCAATATCACAGGCTTGTTAGCAAGTCCACTTTCAAGTGAGCCTTTGCTTAAAGAACATTTATTTTGCTTTAAACGTAACCTATATTTGTGAACTACTACACCATCATGTTGATCCATCACAAATGACAAAAAAATCATAACATACACATCTGGCCAATGACATGACTTCTACTATAACAGTAATGGTAGATTTTCACTAAAAGTGGGCTATGTATGTCTTTAATGAAGAGCATTGTTCATTGAAGTAGATTTCTTAATTGAACTAGTTTATTTTTGACAATGGATTGTGCACTGCATGCATGGGTTCAAATCCCATCCTCATCGGTTTGGGATTGCTTGCTTGGATATGGAATTTTTGCAAATAATGCTTCATAAGTGAAGTGAATTGAAGTCCATCGCCTTAACCATTCGGCCACCTCATCTTTCTGGCACAAATAAAGAAGGGTTTTCTGACACCACTTGTCATATTTTAAATCAATTCTTTATACATTGTTGGTTGTGTTCTCTGCAATATCAAAGGCTTGTTAGCAAGTCCACTTTCAAGTGAGCCTTTGCTTAAAGAACATTTATTTTACTTTAAACGTAACCTATATTTGTGAACTACTACACTATCATGTTGATCCATCACAAACGACAAAAAATCATAACATACACATCTAGCCAATGACATGACTTCTACTATAACAGTAATGGTAGATTTTCACTAAATGTGTGCTATGTATGTCTTTAATGAAAAGCATTGTTCATTGAAGTAGATTTCTTAATTGAACTAGTTTATTTTTGACATTTGAGTGTCAGCTTCACTTATGAAGCATTATTTGCAAAAATTCCTTTTCCAAGCAAACAATTCCAAACCGATGAAGATGGGATTCGAACCCAAGCGTGCAGAGCACAATGGATTAGTAGTCCATCGCCTTAACCACTCGGCCACCTCATCTTTCTGACACAAATAAAGAAGGGTTTTATGACACCACTTGTCATATTTTAAATCAATTCTTTATACATTGTTGGTTGTGTTCTCATAAATATCACAGGCTTGTTGGCAAGTCCACTTTCAAGTGAGCCTTTGCTTAAAGAACATTTATTTTACTTTAAACGTAACCTTTATTTGTGAACTACTACACCATCATGTTGATCCATCACAAACGACAAAACATCATAACATGCACATCTGGCCAATGACATGACTTCTACTATAACAGTAATGGTAGATTTTTACTAAATGTGTGCTATATATGACTTTAAAGAAAAGCATTGTTCATTAAAGTAGATTTCTTAATTGAACTAGTTTATTTTTGACATTTGAGTGTCAGCTTCACTTATGAAGCAATATTTGCAAAAATTCAATTTCCAAGCAAACAATTCCAAACCGACGAGGATGGGATTTGCACCCATGCGTGCAGAGCACAATGGATTAGCAGTCCATCGCCTTAACCACTCGGCCACCTCGTCTTTCTGGCACAAAAAAAGAAGGGTTTTCTGACACCACTTGTCATATTTTAAAGCAATTCTTTATACATTGTTGGTTGTGTTCTCATCAATATCACAGGCTTGTTAGCAAGTCCACTTTCAAGTGAGCCTTTGCTTAAAGAACATTTATTTTACTTTAAATGTTACCTATATTTGTGAACTACTACACCATCATGTTGATCCATCACAAATGACAAAAAATCATAACATACACATCTGGCCAATGACATGACTTCTACTATAACAGTAATAGTAGATTTTCACTAAATGTGTGCTATGAATGTCTTTAATGAAAAGCATTGTTCATTGAAGTAGATTTCTTAATTGAACTAGTTTATTTTTGACATTTGAGTCTCAGCTTCACATATGAAGCATTATTTGCAAAAATTCAATTTCCAAGCAAACAATTCCAAACCGACGAGGATGGGATTTGAACCCATGCGTGCAGCGCACAATGGATTGTGCTCTGCATGCATGGGTTCAAATCCCATCCTCGTGGGTATGGAATTGTTTGCTTAGAAATGGAATGTTTGCAAATAATGCTTCGTAAGAGAAGTGAAGTGAAGTCCATCGCCTTAACCACTCGGCCACCTCATCTTACTGGCACAAATAAAGAAGGGTTTTCTGACACCACTTGTCAAATTTTATATCAATTCTTTATACATTGTTGGTTGTGTTCTCAGCAATATCACAGGCTTGTTAGCAAGTCCATTTTCAAGTGGGCCTTTGCTTAAAGAACATTTATTTTACTTTAAATGTTACCTATATTTGTGAGCCACTACACCATCGTGTTGATCCTTCACAAACGACAAATAATCATAACATACAAATCTGGCCAATGGCATGACGTCTACTATAACAGTAATGGTAGATTTTCACTAAATGTGTGCTATGTATGTCTTTAGTGAAAGCATTGTTCATTGAAGTAGATTTCTTAATTGA
Organism: Taudactylus pleione; assembly: GCA_031769625.1. Taxonomy (NCBI): domain Eukaryota; kingdom Metazoa; phylum Chordata; class Amphibia; order Anura; family Myobatrachidae; genus Taudactylus; species Taudactylus pleione. The sequence goes on from JAUIMM010000099.1 coordinate 173,460, forward strand.
ACTAGTTTATTTTTGACATTTGAGTGTCAGCTTCACTTACGAAGCATTATTTGCAAAAATCCCATTTCCAAGCAAACAATTCCAAACCGACTAAGATGGGATTTGAACCATTGCGTGCAGAGCACAATGGATTAGCAGTCTATCGTCTTAACCACTTGGCCACCTTGTCTTTCTGGCACAAAAATAGAAGGGTTTTCTGACACCACTTGTCATATTTTAAATCAATTCTTTATACATTGTTGGTTGTGTTCTCACCAATATCACAGGCTTGTTAGCAGGTCCAATTTCAAGTGAGCCTTTGCTTAAAGAACATTTATTTTACTTTAAATGTTACCTATATTTGTGAACTACTACACCATCATGTTGATCCATCATAAATGACAAAAATTCATAACATACACATCTAGCCAGTGACATGACTTCTACTATAACAGTAATTGTAGATTTTCACTAAATGTGTGCTTTGAATGTCTTTAATGAAAAGCATTGATCATTGAATTAGATTTCTTAATTGAACTAGTTTATTTTTGACATTTGAGTGTCAGCTTCACTTATGAAGCATTATTTGCAAAAATCCCATTTCCAAGCAAACAATTCCAAACCGATGAAGATGGGATTTGAACCCATGCGTGCAGAGTACAAAGGATTAGCAGTCCATAGCCTTAACCACTCAACCACCTCGTCTTTCTGGCACTAAAACAGAAGGGTTTTCTGACACCACATGTCATATTTTAAATCAATTATTTATACATTGATGGTTGTGTTCTCAGCAATATCACAGGCTGGTTAGCAAGTCCACTTTCAATTGAGCCTTTGCTTAAAGAACATTTATTTTACTTTAAACATAACCTATATTTGTGAACTACTACACCATCATGTTGATCCTTCACAAACGACAAAAAATCATAACATACACATCTAGCCAATGACATGACTTCTACTATAACAGTAATGGCAGATTTTCACTAAATGTGTGATATGTATGTCTTGAATGAAAAGTATTGTTCATTGAAGTAGATTTCTTAATTGAACTAGTTTATTTTTGACATTTGAGTGTCAGCTTCACTTATGAAGCAATATTTGCAAAAATTCAATTTCCAAGCAAACAATTCCAAACCGACGAGGACGGGATTTGCACCCATGCGTGCAGAGCACAATGGATTAGCAGTCCATCGCCTTAACCACTCGGCCACCTCGTCTTTCTGGCACAAAAAAAGAAGGGTTTTCTGACACCACTTGTCATATTTTAAAGCAATTCTTTATACATTGTTGGTTGTGTTCTCATCAATATCACAGGCTTGTTAGCAAGTCCACTTTCAAGTGAGCCTTTGCTTAAAGAACATTTATTTTACTTTAAATGTTACCTATATTTGTGAACTACTACACCATCATGTTGATCCATCACAAATGACAAAAAATCATAACATACACTTCTGGCCAATGACATGACTTCTACTATAACAGAAATAGTAGATTTTCACTAAATGCGTGCTATGAATGTCTTTAATGAAAAGAATTGTTCATTGAAGTAGATTTCTTAATTGAACTAGTTTATTTTTGACATTTGAGTCTCAGCTTCACATATGAAGCATTATTTGCAAAAATTCCATTTCCAAGCAAACAATTCCAAACCGACGAGGATGGGATTTGAACCCATGCGTGCAGCGCACAATGGATTGTGCTCTGCATGCATGGGTTCAAATCCCATCCTCGTCGGTATGGAATTGTTTGCTTAGAAATGGAATGTTTGCAAATAATGCTTCGTAAGAGAAGTGAAGTGAAGTCCATCGCCTTAACCACTCGGCCACCTCATCTTACTGGCACAAATAAAGAAGGGTTTTCTGACACCACTTGTCATATTTTAAATCAATTCTTTATACATTGTTGGTTGTGTTCTCAGCAATATCACAGGCTTGTTAGCAAGTCCATTTTCAAGTGGGCCTTTGCTTAAAGAACATTTATTTTACTTTAAATGTTACCTATAATTGTGAGCTACTACACCATCGTGTTGATCCTTCACAAACGACAAATAATCATAACATACAAATCTGGCCAATGGCATGACGTCTACTATAACAGTAATGGTAGATTTTCACTAAATGTGTGCTATGTATGTCTTTAGTGAAAAGCATTGTTCATTGAAGTAGATTTCTTAATTGAACTAGTTTATTTTTGACATTTGAGTGTCAGCTTCACTTATGAAGCATTATTTGCAAAAATCCCATTTCCAAGCAAACAATTCCAAACCGACTAAGATGGGATTTCAACCATTGCGTGCAGAGCACAATGGATTAGCAGTCTATCGCCTTAACCACTTGGCCACCTTGTCTTTCTGGCACAAAAGTAGAAGGGTTTTCTGACATCACTTGTCATATTTTAAATCAATTCTTTATACATTGTTGGTTGTGTTCTCACCAATATCACAGGCTTGTTAGCAGGTCCAATTTCAAGTGAGCCTTTGCTTAAAGAACATTTATTTTACTTTAAATGTTACCTATATTTGTGAACTACTACACCATCATGTTGATCCATCATAAATGACAAAAAATCATAACATACACATCTAGCCAGTGACATGACTTCTACTATAACAGTAATTGTAGATTTTCACTAAATGTGTGCTTTGAATGTCTTTAGTGAAAAGCATTGTTCATTGAAGTAGATTTCTTAATTGAACTAGTTTATTTTTGACATTTGAGTGTCAGCTTCACTTATGAAGCATTATTTGCAAAAATTCCATTTCCTTGCAAACAATTCCAAACCGATGAAGATGGGATTTGAACCCATGCGTGCAGAGTACAAAGGATTAGCAGTCCATAGCCTTAACCACTCAACCACCTCGTCTTTCTGGCACAAAAACAGAAGGGTTTTCTGACACCACATGTCATATTTTAAATCAATTATTTATACATTGATGGTTGTGTTCTCAGCAATATCACAGGCTTGTTAGCAAGTCCACTTTCAAGTGAGCCTTTGCTTAAAGAACATTTATTTTACTTTAAACGTAACCTATATTTGTGAACTACTACACTATCATGTTGATCCATCACAAACGACAAAAAATCATAACATACACATCTAGCCAATGACATGACTTCTACTATAACAGTAATGGTAGATTTTCACTAAATGTGTTCTATGTATGTCTTTAATGAAAAGCATTGTTCATTGAAGTAGATTTCTTAATTGAATTAGTTTATTTTTGACATTTGAGTGTCAGCTTCACTTATGAAGCATTATTTGCAAAAATTCCATTTCCAAGCAAACAATTCCAAACCAACAAGGAAGGGATTTGAACCCATGCACGCAGAGCACAATGGATTAGTAGTCCATCGCCTTAACCACTCGGCCACCTCATCTTTCTGACACAAATAAAGAAGGGTTTTCTGACACCACTTGTCATATTTTAAATCAATTCTTTATACATTGTTGGTTGTGTTCCCATAAATATCACAGGCTTGTTAGCAAGTCCACTTTCAAGTGAGCCTTTGCTTAAAGAACATTTATTTTACTTTAAACGTAACCTTTATTTGTGAACTACTACACCATCATGTTGATCCATCACAAACGACAAAACATCATAACATTCACATCTGGCCAATGACATGACTTCTACTATAACAGTAATGGTAGATTTTTACTAAATGTGTGCTATGTATGACTTTAATGAAAAGCATTGTTCATTGAAGTAGATTTCTTAATTGAACTAGTTTATTTTTGACATTTGAGTGTCAGCTTCACTTATGAAGCATTATTTGCAAAAATTCAATTTCCAAGCAAACAATTCCAAACCGACGACGATGGGATTTGAACCAATGCGTGCAGCGCACAATGCATTGTGCTCTGCATGCATGGGTTCAAATCCCATCCTCGTCGGATTGGAATTGCTTGCTTGGATATGGAATTTTTGCAAATAATGCTTCATAAGTGAAGTGAAGTCCATCGCCTTAACCACTCGGCCACGTCGTCTTTCTGGCACAAATAAAGAAGGGATTTCTGACACCACTTGTCATATTTTAAATCAATTCTTTATACATTGTTGGTTGTGTTCTCAGCAATATCACATGCTTGTTAGCAAGTCCACTTTCAAGTGAGCCTTTGCTTAAAGAACATTTATTTTACTTTAAACGTAACCTATATTTGTGAGCTACTACACCATCATGTTGATCCATCACAAACGACAAATAATAATAACATACCAATATGGCCAATGACATGACTTCTACTATAACAGTAATGGTAGATTTTCACTAAATGTGTGCTATGTATGTCTTTAATGAAAAGCATTGTTCATTGAAGTAGATATCCTAATTGAACTAGTTTATTTTTGACATTTGAGTGTCAGCTTCACTTATGAAGCATTATTTGCAAAAATTCCATTTCCAAGCAAACAAATCCAAACCGATGAAGATGGGATTTGAACACAAGTGTGCAAAGCACAATGGATTTGCAGTCCATCGCCTTAACCACTCGGCCACCTCATCTTTCTAGCACAAATAAAGAACGGTTTTCTGACACCATTTGTCATATTTTAAATCAATTCTTTATACATTGTTGGTTGTGTTCTCAGCAATATCACAGGCTTGTTAGCAAGTCCACTTTCAAGTGAACCTTTGCTTAAAGAACATTTATTTTACTTTAAACGTAACCTATATTTGTGAACTACTACACCATCATGTAGATCCATCACAAATGACAAAAAATCATAACATACACATCTGGCCAATGACATGACTTCTACTATAACAGTAATAGTAGATTTTCACTAAATGTGTTCTATGTATGTCTTTAATGAAAAGCATTGTTCATTGAAGTAGATTTCTTAATTGAACTAGTTTATTTTTCACATTTGAGTGTCAGCTTCACATATGAAGCATTATTTGCAAAAATTCCATTTCCAAGCAAACAATTCCAAACCAACGAGGATGGGATATGAACCCATGCGTGCAGAGCACAATGGATTGTGCTCAGCATGCATGGGTTCAAATCACATCCTCGTCTGTTTGGAATTGTTTACTTAGAAATGGAATTTTTGCAAATACTTCATAAGTGAAGTGAAGTGCATCGCCTTAACCACTCGGCCACCTCATCTTTCTGGCACAAATAAAGAAGGGTTTTCTGACACCACTTGTCATATTTTAAATTAAATCTTTATACATTGTTGGTTGTGTTCTCAGCAATATCACAGGATTGTTAGCAAGTCCAGTTTCAAGTGAGCCTTTGCTTAAAGAACATTTATTTTACTTTAAATGTAGCCTATTTTTGTAAACTACTTCACCATCATGTTGATCCATCACAAATGACAAAAAATCATAACATACCAATATGGCCAATGACATGACGTCTACTATAACAGTAATGGTAGATTTTCACTAAATTTGTGCTATGTATGTCTTTAATGAAATGCATTGTTCATTGAAGAAGATTTCTTAATTGAATTAGTTTATTTTTGACATTTGAGTGTCAGCTTCACTTATGAAGCATTATTTGCAAAAATTTAATTTCCAAGCAAACAATTCCAAACCGACGAGGATGGGATTTGAACCCATGCGTGCAAAGCACAATAGATAAGCAGTCCATCACCTTAACCACTCGGCCACCTCGTCTTTTTTGCACAAATCTAGAAGGGTTTTCTGACACCTCTTGTCATACTTTAAATCAATTCTTTACACATTGTTGGTTGTGTTCTCAGCAATATCACAGGCTTGTTAGCAAGTCCACTTTCAAGTGAGCCTTTGCTTAAAGAACATTTATTTTGCTTTAAACGTAACCTATATTTGTGAACTACTACACCATCATGTTGATCCATCACAAATGACAAAAAAATCATAACATACACATCTGGCCAATGACATGACTTCTACTATAACAGTAATGGTAGATTTTCACTAAAAGTGGGCTATGTATGTCTTTAATGAAGAGCATTGTTCATTGAAGTAGATTTCTTAATTGAACTAGTTTATTTTTGACAATGGATTGTGCACTGCATGCATGGGTTCAAATCCCATCCTCATCGGTTTGGGATTGCTTGCTTGGATATGGAATTTTTGCAAATAATGCTTCATAAGTGAAGTGAATTGAAGTCCATCGCCTTAACCATTCGGCCACCTCATCTTTCTGGCACAAATAAAGAAGGGTTTTCTGACACCACTTGTCATATTTTAAATCAATTCTTTATACATTGTTGGTTGTGTTCTCTGCAATATCAAAGGCTTGTTAGCAAGTCCACTTTCAAGTGAGCCTTTGCTTAAAGAACATTTATTTTACTTTAAACGTAACCTATATTTGTGAACTACTACACTATCATGTTGATCCATCACAAACGACAAAAAATCATAACATACACATCTAGCCAATGACATGACTTCTACTATAACAGTAATGGTAGATTTTCACTAAATGTGTGCTATGTATGTCTTTAATGAAAAGCATTGTTCATTGAAGTAGATTTCTTAATTGAACTAGTTTATTTTTGACATTTGAGTGTCAGCTTCACTTATGAAGCATTATTTGCAAAAATTCCTTTTCCAAGCAAACAATTCCAAACCGATGAAGATGGGATTCGAACCCAAGCGTGCAGAGCACAATGGATTAGTAGTCCATCGCCTTAACCACTCGGCCACCTCATCTTTCTGACACAAATAAAGAAGGGTTTTATGACACCACTTGTCATATTTTAAATCAATTCTTTATACATTGTTGGTTGTGTTCTCATAAATATCACAGGCTTGTTGGCAAGTCCACTTTCAAGTGAGCCTTTGCTTAAAGAACATTTATTTTACTTTAAACGTAACCTTTATTTGTGAACTACTACATCATCATGTTGATCCATCACAAACGACAAAACATCATAACATGCACATCTGGCCAATGACATGACTTCTACTATAACAGTAATGGTAGATTTTTACTAAATGTGTGCTATATATGACTTTAAAGAAAAGCATTGTTCATTGAAGTAGATTTCTTAATTGAACTAGTTTATTTTTGACATTTGAGTGTCAGCTTTACTTATGAAGCATTATTTGCAAAAATTCCATTTCCAAGCAAACGATTCCGAACCGACAATTGAACCCATGCTTGCAGAGCACAATGGATTAGCAGTCCATCGCCATAACCACTCGGCCACCACGTCTTTCTGGTGCAAATAATGAAGGGTTTTCTGACACCACTTGTCATATTTTAAATCAATTCTTTATACATTGTTGGTTGTGTTCTCAGCAATATCACAGGCTTGTTAGCAAGTCCACTTTCAATTGAGCCTTTGCTTAAAGAACATTTATTTTACTTTAAACGTAACCTATATTTGTGAACTACTACACCATCATGTTGATCCTTCACAAACGACAAAAAATCATAACATACACATCTAGCCAATGACATGACTTCTACTATAACAGTAATGGTAGATTTTCACTAAATGTGTGATATGTATGTCTTGAATGAAAAGTATTGTTCATTGAAGTAGATTTCTTAATTGAACTAGTTTATTTTTGACATTTGAGTGTCAGCTTCACTTATGAAGCAATATTTGCAAAAATTCAATTTCCAAGCAAACAATTCCAAACCGACGAGGATGGGATTTGCACCCATGCGTGCAGAGCACAATGGATTAGCAGTCCATCGCCTTAACCACTCGGCCACCTCGTCTTTCTGGCACAAAAAAAGAAGGGTTTTCTGACACCACTTGTCATATTTTAAAGCAATTCTTTATACATTGTTGGTTGTGTTCTCATCAATATCACAGGCTTGTTAGCAAGTCCACTTTCAAGTGAGCCTTTGCTTAAAGAACATTTATTTTACTTTAAATGTTACCTATATTTGTGAACTACTACACCATCATGTTGATCCATCACAAATGACAAAAAATCATAACATACACATCTGGCCAATGACATGACTTCTACTATAACAGTAATAGTAGATTTTCACTAAATGTGTGCTATGAATGTCTTTAATGAAAAGCATTGTTCATTGAAGTAGATTTCTTAATTGAACTAGTTTATTTTTGACATTTGAGTCTCAGCTTCACATATGAAGCATTATTTGCAATAATTCAATTTCCAAGCAAACAATTCCAAACCGACGAGGATGGGATTTGAACCCATGCGTGCAGCGCACAATGGATTGTGCTCTGCATGCATGGGTTCAAATCCCATCCTCGTGGGTATGGAATTGTTTGCTTAGAAATGGAATGTTTGCAAATAATGCTTCGTAAGAGAAGTGAAGTGAAGTCCATCGCCTTAACCACTCGGCCACCTCATCTTACTGGCACAAATAAAGAAGGGTTTTCTGACACCACTTGTCAAATTTTATATCAATTCTTTATACATTGTTGGTTGTGTTCTCAGCAATATCACAGGCTTGTTAGCAAGTCCATTTTCAAGTGGGCCTTTGCTTAAAGAACATTTATTTTACTTTAAATGTTACCTATATTTGTGAGCCACTACACCATCGTGTTGATCCTTCACAAACGACAAATAATCATAACATACAAATCTGGCCAATGGCATGACGTCTACTATAACAGTAATGGTAGATTTTCACTAAATGTGTGCTATGTATGTCTTTAGTGAAAGCATTGTTCATTGAAGTAGATTTCTTAATTGAACTAGTTTATTTTTGACATTTGAGTGTCAGCTTCACTTATGAAGCATTATTTGCAAAAATCCCATTTCCAAGCAAACAATTCCAAACCGACTAAGATGGGATTTGAACTATTGCGTGCAGAGCACAATGGATTAGCAGTCTATCGCCTTAACCACTTGGCCACCTTGTCTTTCTGGCACAAAAATAGAAGGGTTTTCTGACACCACTTGTCATATTTTAAATCAATTCTTTATACATTGTTGGTTGTGTTCTCACCAATATCACAGGCTTGTTAGCAGGTCCAATTTCAAGTGAGCCTTTGCTTAAAGAACATTTATTTTACTTTAAATGTTACCTATATTTGTGAACTACTACACCATCATGTTGATCCATCATAAATGACAAAAATTCATAACATACACATCTAGCCAGTGACATGACTTCTACTATAACAGTAATTGTAGATTTTCACTAAATGTGTGCTTTGAATGTCTTTAATGAAAAGCATTGATCATTGAATTAGATTTCTTAATTGAACTAGTTTATTTTTGACATTTGAGTGTCAGCTTCACTTATGAAGCATTATTTGCAAAAATTCCATTTCCTTGCAAACAATTACAAACCGATGAAGATGGGATTTGAACCCATGCGTGCAGAGTACAAAGGATTAGCAGTCCATAGCCTTAACCACTCAACCACCTCGTCTTTCTGGCACAAAAACAGAAGGGTTTTCTGACACCACATGTCATATTTTAAATCAATTATTTATACATTGATGGTTGTGTTCTCAGCAATATCACAGGCTTGTTAGCAAGTCCACTTTCAAGTGAGCCTTTGCTTAAAGAACATTTATTTTACTTTAAACGTAACCTATATTTGTGAACTACTACACCATCATGTTGATCCATCACAAATGACAAAAAATCATAACATACACATCTGGCCAATGACATGACTTCTACTATAACAGTAATGGTAGATTTTCACTAAATGTGTGCTATGTATGTCTTTAGTGAAAAGCATTGTTCATTGAAGTAGATTTCTTAATTGAACTAGTTTATTTTTGACATTTGAGTGTCAGCTTCACTTATGAAGCATTATTTGCAAAAATTCCATTTCCAAGCAAACAATTCCAAACCGACAATTGAACCCATGCGTGCAGAGCACAATGGATTAGCAATCCATGGCCTTAACCACTCCGCCACCTCATCTTTCTGGCACAAATAAAGAAGGGTTTTCTGACACCACTTGTCATATTTTAAATCAATTCTTTATACATTGTTGGTTGTGTTCTCAGCAATATCACAGGCTTGTTAGCAAGTCCACTTTCAAGTGAGCCTTTGCTTAAAGAACATTTATTTTACTTTAAACGTAACCTATATTTGTGAACTACTACACCATCATGTTGATCCATCACCAACGACAAAAAATCATAACATACACATCTAGCCAATGACATGACTTCTACTATAACAGTAATGGCAGATTTTCACTAAATGTGTTCTATGTATGTCTTTAATGAAAAGCATTGTTCATTGAAGTAGATTTCTTAATTGAATTAGTTTATTTTTGACATTTGAGTGTCAGCTTCACTTATGAAGCATTATTTGCAAAAATTCCATGTCCAAGCAAACGATTCCGAACCGACAATTGAACCCATGCGTGCAGAGCACAAAGGATTAGCAGTCCATTGCCTTAACCACTCGGCCACCACGTCTTTCTGGTGCAAATAATGAAGGGTTTACTGACACCACTTGTCATATTTTAAATCAATTCTTTATACATTGTTGGTTGTGTTCTCAGCAATATCACAGGCTTGTTAGCAAGTCCACTTTCAATTGAGCCTTTGCTTAAAGAACATTTATTTTACTTTAAACATAACCTATATTTGTGAACTACTACACCATCATGTTGATCCTTCACAAACGACAAAAAATCATAACATACACATCTAGCCAATGACATGACTTCTACTATAACAGTAATGGTAGATTTTCACTAAATGTGTGATATGTATGTCTTGAATGAAAAGTATTGTTCATTGAAGTAGATTTCTTAATTGAACTAGTTTACTTTTGACATTTGAGTGTCAGCTTCACTTATGAAGCAATATTTGCAAAAATTCAATTTCCAAGCAAACAATTCCAAACCGACGAGGACGGCATTTGCTCCCATGCGTGCAGAGCACAATGGATTAGCAGTCCATCGCCTTAACCACTCGGCCACCTCGTCTTTCTGGCACAAAAAAAGAAGGGTTTTCTGACACCACTTGTCATATTTTAAAGCAATTCTTTATACATTGTTGGTTGTGTTCTCATCAATATCACAGGCTTGTTAGCAAGTCCACTTTCAAGTGAGCCTTTGCTTAAAGAACATTTATTAAACTTTAAATGTTACCTATATTTGTGAACTACTACACCATCATGTTGATCCATCACAAATGACAAAAAATCATAACATACACTTCTGGCCAATGACATGACTTCTACTATAACAGAAATAGTAGATTTTCACTAAATGCGTGCTATGAATGTCTTTAATGAAAAGAATTGTTCATTGAAGTAGATTTCTTAATTGAACTAGTTTATTTTTGACATTTGAGTCTCAGCTTCACATATGAAGCATTATTTGCAAAAATTCCATTTCCAAGCAAACAATTCCAAACCGACGAGGATGGGATTTGAACCCATGCGTGCAGCGCACAATGGATTGTGCGCTGCATGCATGGGTTCAAATCCCATCCTCGTCGGTATGGAATTGTTTGCTTAGAAATGGAATGTTTGCAAATAATGCTTCGTAAGAGAAGTGAAGTGAAGTCCATCGCCTTAACCACTCGGCCACCTCATCTTACTGGCACAAATAAAGAAGGGTTTTCTGACACCACTTGTCATATTTTAAATCAATTCTTTATACATTGTTGGTTGTGTTCTCAGCAATATCACAGGCTTGTTAGCAAGTCCATTTTCAAGTGGGCCTTTGCTTAAAGAACATTTATTTTACTTTAAATGTTACCTATATTTGTGAGCTACTACACCATCGTGTTGATCATTCACAAACGACAAATAATCATAACATACAAATCTGGCCAATGGCATGACGTCTACTATAACAGTAATGGTAGATTTTCACTAAATGTGTGCTATGTATGTCTTTAGTGAAAAGCATTGTTCATTGAAGTAGATTTCTTAATTGAACTAGTTTATTTTTGACATTTGAGTGTCAGCTTCACTTATGAAGCATTATTTGCAAAAATCCCATTTCCAAGCAAACAATTCCAAACCGACTAAGATGGGATTTGAACCATTGCGTGCAGAGCACAATGGATTAGCAGTCTATCGCCTTAACCACTTGGCCACCTTGTCTTTCTGGCACAAAAATAGAAGGGTTTTCTGACACCACTTGTCATATTTTAAATCAATTCTTTATACATTGTTGGTTGTGTTCTCACCAATATCACAGGCTTGTTAGCAGGTCCAATTTCAAGTGAGCCTTTGCTTAAAGAACATTTATTTTACTTTAAATGTTACCTATATTTGTGAACTACTACACCATCATGTTGATCCATCATAAATGACAAAAAATCATAACATACACATCTAGCCAGTGACATGACTTCTACTATAACAGTAATTGTAGATTTTTACTAAATGTGTGCTTTGAATGTCTTTAATGAAAAGCATTGTTCATTGAAGTAGATTTCTTAATTGAACTAGTTTATTTTTGACATTTGAGTGTCAGCTTCACTTATGAAGCATTATTCGCAAAAATTCCATTTCCTTGCAAACAATTCCAAACCGATGAAGATGGGATTTGAACCCATGCGTGCAAAGTACAAAGGATTAGCAGTCCATAGCCTTAACCACTCAGCCACCTCGTCTTTCTGGCACAAAAACAGAAGGGTTTTCTGACACCACATGTCATATTTTAAATCAATTATTTATACATTGATGGTTGTGTTCTCAGCAATATCACAGGCTTGTTAGCAAGTCCACTTTCAAGTGAGCCTTTGCTTAAAGAACATTTATTTTACTTTAAACGTAACCTATATTTGTGAACTACTACACCATCATGTTGATCCATCACAAATGACAAAAAATCATAACATACACATCTGGCCAATGACATGACTTCTACTATAACAGTAATGGTAGATTTTCACTAAATGTGTGCTATGTATGTCTTTAGTGAAAAGCATTGTTCATTGAAGTAGATTTCTTAATTGAACTAGTTTATTTTTGACATTTGAGTGTCAGCTTCACTTATGAAGCATTATTTGCAAAAATTCCATTTCCAAGCAAACAATTCCAAACCGACAATTGAACCCATGCGTGTAGAGCACAATGGATTAGCAATCCATGGCCTTAACCACTCCGCCACCTCGTCTTTCTGGCACAAATATAGAAGGGTTTTCTGACTCCACTTGTCATATTTTAAATCAATTCTTTATACATTGTTGGTTGTGTTCTCAGCAATATCACAGGCTTGTTAGCAAGTCCACTTTCAAGTGAGCCTTTGCTTAAAGAACATTTATTTTACTTTAAACGTAACCTATATTTGTGAACTACTACACCATCATGTTGATCCATCACCAACGACAAAAAATCATAACATACACATCTAGCCAATGACATGACTTCTACTATAACAGTAATGGTAGATTTTCACTAAATGTGTTCTATGTATATCTTTAATGAAAAGCATTGTTCATTGAAGTAGATTTCTTAATTGAATTAGTTTATTTTTGACATTTGAGTGTCAGCTTCACTTATGAAGCATTATTTGCAAAAATTCCATTTCCAAGCAAACGAGGAAGGGATTTGAACCCATGCACGCAGAGCACAATGGATTAGTAGTCCATCGCCTTAACCACTCGGCCACCTCATCTTTCTGACACAAATAAAGAAGGGTTTTCTGTCACCACTTGTCATATTTTAAATCAATTCTTTATACATTGTTGGTTGTGTTCCCATAAATATCACAGGCTTGTTAGCAAGTCTACTTTCAAGTGAGCCTTTGCTTAAAGAACATTTATTTTACTTTAAACGTAACCTTTATTTGTGAACTACTACACCATCATGTTGATCCATCACAAACGACAAAACATCATAACATTCACATCTGGCCAATGACATGACTTCTACTATAACAGTAATGGTAGATTTTTACTAAATGTGTGCTATATATGACTTTAATGAAAAGCATTGTTCATTGAAGTAGATTTCTTAATTGAACTAGTTTATTTTTGACATTTGAGTGTCAGCTTCACTTATGAAGCATTATTTGCAAAAATTCAATTTCCAAGCAAACAATTCCAAACCGACGACGATGGGATTTGAACCAATGCGTGCAGCGCACAATGCATTGTGCTCTGCATGCATGGGTTCAAATCCCATCCTCGTCGGATTGGAATTGCTTGCTTGGATATGGAATTTTTGCAAATAATGCTTCATAAGTGAAGTGAAGTCCATCGCCTTAACCACTCGGCCACGTCGTCTTTCTGGCACAAATAAAGAAGGGATTTCTGACACCACTTGTCATATTTTAAATCAATTCTTTATACATTGTTGGTTGTGTTCTCAGCAATATCACATGCTTGTTAGCAAGTCCACTTTCAAGTGAGCCGTTGCTTAAAGAACATTTATTTTACTTTAAACGTAACCTATATTTGTGAGCTACTACACCATCATGTTGATCCATCACAAACGACAAATAATAATAACATACCAATATGGCCAATGACATGACGTCTACTATAACAGTAATGGTAGATTTTCACTAAATGTGTGCTATGTATGTCTTTAATGAAAAGCATTGTTCATTGAAGTAGATATCCTAATTGAACTAGTTTATTTTTGACATTTGAGTGTCAGCTTCACTTATGAAGCATTATTTGCAAAAATTCCATTTCCAAGCAAACAAATCCAAACCGATGAAGATGGGATTTGAACACAAGTGTGCAAAGCACAATGGATTTGCAGTCCATCGCCTTAACCACTCGGCCACCTCATCTTTCTAGCCCAAATAAAGAACGGTTTTCTGACACAATTTGTCATATTTTAAATCAATTCTTTATACATTGTTGGTTGTGTTCTCAGCAATATCACAGGCTTGTTAGCAAGTCCACTTTCAAGTGAACCTTTGCTTAAAGAACATTTATTTTACTTTAAACGTAACCTATATTTGTGAACTACTACACCATCATGTAGATCCATCACAAATGACAAAAAATCATAACATACACATCTGGCCAATGACATGACTTCTACTATAACAGTAATGTTAGATTTTCACTAAATGTGTTCTATGTATGTCTTTAATGAAAAGCATTGTTCATTGAAGTAGATTTCTTAATTGAACTAGTTTATTTTTCACATTTGAGTGTCAGCTTCACATATGAAGCATTATTTGCAAAAATTCCATTTCCAAGCAAACAATTCCAAACCAACGAGGATGGGATATGAATCCATGCGTGCAGAGCACAATGGATTGTGCTCAGCATGCATGGTTTCAAATCCCATCCTCGTCTGTTTGGAATTGTTTGCTTAGAAATGGAATTTTTGCAAATAATACTTCATAAGTGAAGTGAAGTCCATCTCCTTAACCACTCGGCCACCTCATCTTTCTGGCACAAATAAAGAAGGGTTTTCTGACACCACTTGTCATATTTTAAACTAAATCTTTATACATTGTTGGTTGTGTTCTCAGCAATATCACAGGCTTGTTAGCAAGTCCAGTTTCAAGTGAGCCTTTGCTTAAAGAACATTTATTTTACTTTAAATGTAGCCTATTTTTGTAAACTACTTCACCATCATGTTGATCCATCACAAATGACAAAAAATCATAACATACCAATATGGCCAATGACATGACGTCTACTATAACAGTAATGGTAGATTTTCACTAAATTTGTGCTATGTATGTCTTTAATGAAATGCATTGTTCATTGAAGTAGATTTCTTAATTGAATTAGTTTATTATTGACATTTGAGTGTCAGCTTCACTTATGAAGCATTATTTGCAAAAATTTAATTTTCAAGCAAACAATTCCAAACCGACGAGGACGGGATTTGAACCCATGCGTGCAGAGCACAATAGATTAGCAGTCCATCACCTTAACCACTCGGCCACCTCGTCTTTTTGCACAAATCTAGAAGGGTTTTCTGACACCTCTTGTCATACTTTAAATCAATTCTTTACACATTGTTGGTTGTGTTCTCAGCAATATCACAGGCTTGTTAGCAAGTCCACTTTCAAGTGAGCCTTTGCTTAAAGAACATTTATTTTGCTTTAAACGTAACCTATATTTGTGAACTACTACACCATCATGTTGATCCATCACAAATGACAAAAAAATCATAACATACACATCTGGCCAATGACATGACTTCTACTATAACAGTAATGGTAGATTTTCACTAAAAGTGGGCTATGTATGTCTTTAATAAAAAGCATTGTTCATTGAAGTAGATTTCTTAATTGAACTAGTTTATTTTTGACAATGGATTGTGCACTGCATGCATGGGTTCAAATCCCATCCTCATCGGTTTGGAATTGCTTGCTTGGATATGGAATTTTTGCAAATAATGCTTCATAAGTGAAGTGAATTGAAGTCCATCGCCTTAACCATTCGGCCACCTCATCTTTCTGGCACAAATAAAGAAGGGTTTTCTGACACCACTTGTCATATTTTAAATCAATTCTTTATACATTGTTGGTTGTGTTCTCTGCAATATCAAAGGCTTGTTAGCAAGTCCACTTTCAAGTGAGCCTTTGCTTAAAGAACATTTATTTTACTTTAAACGTAACCTTTATTTGTGAACTACTACACCATCATGTTGATCCATCACAAACGACAAAACATCATAACATGCACATCTGGCCAATGACATGACTTCTACTATAACAGTAATGGTAGATTTTTACTAAATGTGTGCTATATATGACTTTAAAGAAAAGCATTGTTCATTGAAGTAGATTTCTTAATTGAACTAGTTTATTTTTGACATTTGAGTGTCAGCTTCACTTATGAAGCATTATTTGCAAAAATTCCATTTCCAAGCAAACGATTCCAAACCGACAATTGAACCCATGCGTGCAGAGCACAATGGATTAGCAGTCCATCGCCATAACCACTCGGCCACCACGTCTTTCTGGTGCAAATAATGAAGGGTTTTCTGACACCACTTGTCATATTTTAAATCAATTCTTTATACATTGTTGGTTGTGTTCTCAGCAATATCACAGGCTTGTTAGCAAGTCCACTTTCAATTGAGCCTTTGCTTAAAGAACATTTATTTTACTTTAAACGTAACCTATATTTGTGAACTACTACACCATCATGTTGATCCTTCACAAACGACAAAAAATCATAACATACACATCTAGCCAATGACATGACTTCTACTATAACAGTAATGGTAGATTTTCACTAAATGTGTGATATGTATGTCTTGAATGAAAAGTATTGTTCATTGAAGTAGATTTCTTAATTGAACTAGTTTATTTTTGACATTTGAGTGTCAGCTTCACTTATGAAGCAATATTTGCAAAAATTCAATTTCCAAGCAAACAATTCCAAACTGACGAGGATGGGATTTGCACCCATGCGTGCAGAGCACAATGGATTAGCAGTCCATCGCCTTAACCACTCGGCCACCTCGTCTTTCTGGCACAAAAAAAGAAGGGTTTTCTGACACCACTTGTCATATTTTAAAGCAATTCTTTATACATTGTTGGTTGTGTTCTCATCAATATCACAGGCTTGTTAGCAAGTCCACTTTCAAGTGAGCCTTTGCTTAAAGAACATTTATTTTACTTTAAATGTTACCTATATTTGTGAACTACTACACCATCATGTTGATCCATCACAAATGACAAAAAATCATAACATACACATCTGGCCAATGACATGACTTCTACTATAACAGTAATAGTAGATTTTCACTAAATGTGTGCTATGAATGTCTTTAATGAAAAGCATTGTTCATTGAAGTAGATTTCTTAATTGAACTAGTTTATTTTTGACATTTGAGTCTCAGCTTCACATATGAAGCATTATTTGCAAAAATTCCATTTCCAAGCAAACAATTCCAAACCGACGAGGATGGGATTTGAACCCATGCGTGCAGCGCACCATGGATTGTGCTCTGCATGCATGGGTTCAAATCCCATCCTCGTGGGTATGGAATTGTTTGCTTAGAAATGGAATGTTTGCAAATAATGCCTCGTAAGAGAAGTGAAGTGAAGTCCATCGCCTTAACCACTCGGCCACCTCATCTTACTGGCACAAATAAAGAAGGGTTTTCTGACACCACTTGTCAAATTTTATATCAATTCTTTACACATTGTTGGTTGTGTTCTCAGCAATATCACAGGCTTGTTAGCAAGTCCATTTTCAAGTGGGCCTTTGCTTAAAGAACATTTATTTTACTTTAAATGTTACCTATATTTGTGAACTACTACACCATCATGTTGATCCATCATAAAAGACAAAAATTCATAACATACACATCTAGCCAGTGACATGACTTCTACTATAACAGTAATTGTAGATTTTCACTAAATGTGTGCTTTGAATGTCTTTAATGAAAAGCATTGATCATTGAAGTAGATTTCTTAATTGAACTAGTTTATTTTTGACATTTGAGTGTCAGCTTCACTTATGAAGCATTATTTGCAAAAATTCCATTTCCTTTCAAACAATTCCAAACCGATGAAGAAGGGATTTGAACCCATGCGTGCAGAGTACAAAGGATTAGCAGTCCATAGCCTTAACCACTCAGCCACCTCGTCTTTCTGGCACAAAAACAGAAGGGTTTTCTGACACCACATGTCATATTTTAAATCAATTATTTATACATTGATGGTTGTGTTCTCAGCAATATCACAGGCTTGTTAGCAAGTCCACTTTCAAGTGAGCCTTTGCTTAAAGAACATTTATTTTACTTTAAACGTAACCTATATTTGTGAACTACTACACCATCATGTTGATCCATCACAAATGACAAAAAATCATAACATACACATCTGGCCAATGACATCACTTCTACTATAACAGTAATGGTAGATTTTCACTAAATGTGTGCTATGTATGTCTTTAGTGAAAAGCATTGTTCATTGAAGTAGATTTCTTAATTGAACTAGTTTATTTTTGACATTTGAGTGTCAGCCTCAATTATGAAGCATTATTTGCAAAAATTCCATTTCCAAGCAAACAATTCCAAACCGACAATTGAACCCATGCGTGCAGAGCACAATGGATTAGCAATCCATGGCCTTAACCACTCCGCCACCTCATCTTTCTGGCACAATTAAAGAAGGGTTTTCTGACACCACTTGTCATATTTTAAATCAATTCTTTATACATTGTTGGTTGTGTTCTCAGCAATATCACAGGATTGTTAGCAAGTCCACTTTCAAGTGAGCCTTTGCTTAAAGAACATTTATTTTACTTTAAACGTAACCTATATTTGTGAACTACTACACCATCATGTTGATCCATCACCAACGACAAAAAATCATAACATACACATCTAGCCAATGACATGACTTCTACTATAACAGTAATGGCAGATTTTCACTAAATGTGTTCTATGTATGTCTTTAATGACAAGCATTGTTCATTGAAGTAGATTTCTTAATTGAATTAGTTTATTTTTGACATTTGAGTGTCAGCTTCACTTATGAAGCATTATTTGCAAAAATTCCATGTCCAAGCAAACGATTCCGAACCGACAATTGAACCCATGCGTGCAGAGCACAATGGATTAGCAGTCCATCGCCTTAACCACTCGGCCACCTCATCTTTCTGGCACAAATAAAGAAGGGTTTTCTGACACCACTTGTCATATTTTAAATCAATTCTTTATACATTGTTGGTTGTGTTCTCAGCAATATCACAGGCTTGTTAGCAAGTCCACTTTCAATTGAGCCTTTGCTTAAAGAACATTTATTTTACTTTATACATAACCTATATTTGTGAACTACTACACCATCATGTTGATCCTTCACAAACGACAAAAAATCATAACATACACATCTAGCCAATGACATGACTTCTACTATAACAGTAATGGTAGATTTTCACTAAATGTGTGATATGTATGTCTTGAATGAAAAGTATTGTTCATTGAAGTAGATTTCTTAATTGAACTAGTTTATTTTTGACATTTGAGTGTCAGCTTCACTTATGAAGCAATATTTGCAAAAATTCAATTTCCAAGCAAACAATTCCAAACCGACGAGGACGGGATTTGCACCCATGCGTGCAGAGCACAATGGATTAGCAGTCCATCGCCTTAACCACTCGGCCACCTCGTCTTTCTGGCACAAAAAAAGAAGGGTTTTCTGACACCACTTGTCATATTTTAAAGCAATTCTTTATACATTGTTGGTTGTGTTCTCATCAATATCACAGGCTTGTTAGCAAGTCCACTTTCAAGTGAGCCTTTGCTTAAAGAACATTTATTTTACTTTAAATGTTACCTATATTTGTGAACTACTACACCATCATGTTGATCCATCACAAATGACAAAAAATCATAACATACACTTCTGGCCAATGACATGACTTCTACTATAACAGTAATAGTAGATTTTCACTAAATGTGTGCTATGAATGTCTTTAGTGAAAAGCATTGTTCATTGAAGTAGATTTCTTAATTGAACTAGTTTATTTTTGACATTTGAGTGTCAGCTTCACTTATGAAGCATTATTTGCAAAAATTCCATTTCCAAGCAAACAATTCCAAACCGACAATTGAACCCATGCGTGTAGAGCACAATGGATTAGCAATCCATGGCCTTAACCACTCCGCCACCTCGTCTTTCTGGCACAAATAAAGAAGGGTTTTCTGACACCACTTGTCATATTTTAAATCAATTCTTTATACATTGTTGGTTGTGTTCTCAGCAATATCACAGGCTTGTTAGCAAGTCCACTTTCAAGTGAGCCTTTGCTTAAAGAACATTTATTTTACTTTAAACGTAAACTATATTTGTGAACTAGTACACCATCATGTTGATCCATCACCAACGACAAAAAATCATAACATACACATCTAGCCAATGACATGACTTCTACTATAACAGTAATGGCAGATTTTCACTAAATGTGTTCTATGTATGTCTTTAATGAAAAGCATTGTTCATTGAAGTAGATTTCTTAATTGAATTAGTTTATTTTTGACATTTGAGTGTCAGCTTCACTTATGAAGCATTATTTGCAAAAACTCCATTTCCAAGCAAACGATTCCGAACCGACAATTGAACCCATGCGTGCAGAGCACAATGGATTAGCAGTCCATCGCCTTAACCACTCAGCCACCACGTCTTTCTGGTGCAAATAATGAAGGGTTTACTGACACCACTTGTCATATTTTAAATCAATTCTTTATACATTGTTGGTTGTGTTCTCAGCAATATCACAGGCTTGTTAGCAAGTCCACTTTCAATTGAGCCTTTGCTTAAAGAACATTTATTTTACTTTAAACATAACCTATATTTGTGAACTACTACACCATCATGTTGATCCTTCACAAACGACAAAAAATCATAACATACACATCTAGCCAATGACATGACTTCTACTATAACAGTAATGGTAGATTTTCACTAAATGTGTGAAATGTATGTCTTGAATGAAAAGTATTGTTCATTGAAGTAGATTTCTTAATTGAACTAGTTTATTTTTGACATTTGAGTGTCAGCTTCACTTATGAAGCAATATTTGCAAAAATTCAATTTCCAAGCAAACAATTCCAAACCGACGAGGATGGGATTTGCACCCATGCGTGCAGAGCACAATGGATTAGCAGTCCATCGCCTTAACCACTCGGCCACCTCGTCTTTCTGGCACAAAAAAAGAAGGGTTTTCTGACACCACTTGTCATATTTTAAAGCAATTCTTTATACATTGTTGGTTGTGTTCTCATCAATATCACAGGCTTGTTAGCAAGTCCACTTTCAAGTGAGCCTTTGCTTAAAGAACATTTATTTTACTTTAAATGTTACCTATATTTGTGAACTACTACACCATCATGTTGATCCATCACAAATGACAAAAAATCATAACATACACATCTGGCCAATGACATGACTTCTACTATAACAGTAATAGTAGATTTTCACTAAATGTGTGCTATGAATGTCTTTAATGAAAAGCATTGTTCATTGAAGTAGATTTCTTAATTGAACTAGTTTATTTTTGACATTTGAGTCTCAGCTTCACATATGAAGCATTATTTGCAAAAATTCCATTTCCAAGCAAACAATTCCAAACCGACGAGGATGGGATTTGAACCCATGCGTGCAGCGCACAATGGATTGTGCTTTGCATGCATGGGTTCAAATCCCATCCTCGTCGGTATGGAATTGTTTGCTTAGAAATGGAATGTTTGCAAATAATGCTTCGTAAGAGAAGTGAAGTGAAGTCCATCGCCTTAACCACTCGGCCACCTCATCTTACTGGCACAAATAAAGAAGGGTTTTCTGACACCACTTGTCATATTTTAAATCAATTCTTTATACATAGTTGGTTGTGTTCTCAGCAATATCACAGGCTTGTTAGCAAGTCCATTTTCAAGTGGGCCTTTGCTTAAAGAACATTTATTTTACTTTAAATGTTACCTATATTTGTGAGCTACTACACCATCGTGTTGATCCTTCACAAACGACAAATAGTCATAACATACAAATCTGGCTAATGGCATGACGTCTACTATAACAGTAATGGTAGATTTTCACTAAATGTGTTCTATGTATGTCTTTAATGAAAAGCATTGTTCATTGAAGTAGATTTCTTAATTGAATTAGTTTATTTTTGACATTTGAGTGTCAGCTTCACTTATGAAGCATTATTTGCAAAAATCCCATTTCCAAGCAAACAATTCCAAACCAACTAAGATGGGATTTGAACCATTGCGTGCAGAGCACAATGGATTAGCAGTCTATCGCCTTAACCACTTGGCCACCTTGTCTTTCTGGCACAAAAATAGAAGGGTTTTCTGACACCACTTGTCATATTTTAAATCAATTCTTTATACATTGTTGGTTGTGTTCTCACCAACATCACAGGCTTGTTAGCAGGTCCAATTTCAAGTGAGCCTTTGCTTAAAGAACATTTATTTTACTTTAAATGTTACCTATATTTGTGAACTACTACACCATCATGTTGATCCATCATAAATGACAAAAAATCATAACATACACATCTAGCCAGTGACATGACTTCTACTATAACAGTAATTGTAGATTTTCACTAAATGTGTGCTTTGAATGTCTTTAATGAAAAGCATTGTTCATTGAAGTAGATTTCTTAATTGAACTAGTTTATTTTTGACATTTGAGTGTCAGCTTCACTTATGAAGCATTATTTGCAAAAATTCCATTTCCTTGCAAACAATTCCAAACCGATGAAGATGGGATTTGAACCCATGCGTGCAGAGTACAAAGGATTAGCAGTCCATAGCCTTAACCACTCAGCCACCTCGTCTTTCTGGCACAAATAAAGAAGGGTTTTCTGACACCACATGTCATATTTTAAATCAATTATTTATACATTGATGGTTGTGTTCTCAGCAATATCACAGGCTTGTTAGCAAGTCCACTTTCAAGTGAGCCTTTGCTTAAAGAACATTTATTTTACTTTAAACGTAACCTATATTTGTGAACTACTACACCATCATGTTGATCCATCACAAATGACAAAAAATCATAACATACACATCTGGCCAATGACATGACTTCTACTATAACAGTAATGGTAGATTTTCACTAAATGTGTGCTATGTATGTCTTTAGTGAAAAGCATTGTTCATTGAAGTAGATTTCTTAATTGAACTAGTTTATTTTTGACATTTGAGTGTCAGCTTCACTTATGAAGCATTATTTGCAAAAATTCCATTTCCAAGCAAACAATTCCAAACCGACAATTGAACCCATGCGTGTAGAGCACAATGGATTAGCAATCCATGGCCTTAACCACTCCGCCACCTCGTCTTTCTGGCACAAATAAAGAAGGGTTTTCTGACACCACTTGTCATATTTTAAATCAATTCTTTATACATTGTTGGTTGTGTTCTCAGCAATATCACAGGCTTGATAAAAAAATATATATTCTGCGCTATGGATGTTATTTTGAAAGCAGCTCCTAATAAAATAATTTCAATATATAACAAATATAGAGCGCTTGTGAATAAACATGTATGAATGTAACGCAATACCTGTAAAAAAAAAAAAAAAAAAAAAAAGGGATTAGTAAAAGATGTTTAAAACCCTTTTTTAATTTTAGGAAAGTCCATAATTGACATCAGGGTTCCGATAACATGCCTTGCAGTGCGGTGTGATACTGGAGTCAGACGTGAAAAACTAACTGTCTCTCCCTATATCTGCCTACCTTTAACGGCTTCCGCTCCGTCCGGCTGGTTCCCTGCACGGGGTGATCGTCTTCTTCGTCTGTGTAAACGGCCCGATGCTGCAAAGGTGCAGTGTGATGACGTCACTATGTCTCTGCTGTGTGTCAGATGTGCGCTAAAACCAACGCGTTTCAGGCTCCTGGCCCTTTTTCAAGGATAGCGTTCCATCCTGTGTGCTCCATTTTATTGAAAGATTTAATTGATTCAATTAAAAACCTAATTCTATAATTAGGTATAATTAGGTATAATTTCCTTTTAGAAATAAATAAAAATTAAGGTATTGCGTTTTTGTGTTTTTATTATGAGAATGGTATTATATTATAAAAAGTGATGTAAAAATTAGAGAAATTTAAGCAATGTATAGAATTAATTGATTAATAGGTATTTAAAGGAAAGCATTTATCTCTATATCCATATTTAAACCTGCAGGTTGCAAGGTTTGCATCCAGAAAATCCATTTTGTTTCCTTTTTTCTCAATTCTTTTGAAATGTCACCTCCTCTCCAGTTAGGGCAGATTTTCTGTATGCCCATAAATGACAAACCAGAGGGATTTCGGTTGTGATGGTCTAGAAAGTGTTTGGACACGCTATGTGTCTGTAAACCTTTCTTGATGTTGAAAATATGCTCAGCAATTCTTATTTTTAGTTTTCTTTTTGTCTGACCAATATATTGGAATCCACAGGGACATTCAAGTAAATAAATTACTGCTTCTGTATCACAAGTGATAGCATCCATAATTTTGTAACTCTTATTTGATACATTTGATTTGAATCCAGTTAATGGTTGTGTCGATTGTTTTCTTAAAGTTTTGCATGGTAAACAGTTCAAACAGAAAAAATGACCTTTCTTTTTGTTCCCAAAGTTGGCTCCATTATTTAAATGAGTATGACTTTTCACCAATTGATGCTTGAGGTTGCATGCTTTTTTGTAAATAATTTTTGGTTTTGTTGGAATGACTGATTTCAATTTATTGTCCAGAAGCAATATATGCCAATGCTTATTCAATATAGATTCAATTACATGATGTTGACTATTAAATTGTGTGACAAAGGCTATATTGAAATCCTCCTTTGTATTGCGTTCTTTATATAAAAGTGTATCCTTCCTCTCTTTAAGCGATATCTCTTCTAAGGCCTCTTGTAATTTCTGTTCATCATATCCTTTTTTCAAGAACTTGTTTTTCATTGTTTCACTTTGTTGTAAAAAGATGTCATGTTGTGAACAATTCCTTTTTAATCTACTAAATTGTCCTTTTGGGATATTCTGAATCCATTTCGTGTGATGATTACTGGTATATAACAAGGTATTGTTTCCACTGATGTCTTTCGTGTGGGTTCTTGTTTGTATGGTGTTATTGAAAATGAAGATTCCAAATCCAAATAAACTATCATGTTCTTGCTAAAAGTTGAGATAAATTCAAGCCCAAAACTGTTATTATTAAGATACGAGAAGAAATCAGCTAAGAGATCATCAGGGCCATCCCAGATGAAAAATAAGTCATCTATATATCGTTTCCAAGATATGATGTTTTTCTGATAGGGGTTATTCTGCCAAATGTATTGCTCCTCCCATTTTGCCACAAAGAGGTTGGCGTAGCTGGGTGCGAAAGACGAACCCATCGCAGTTCCTTTTACTTGGTTGTAGTAATGACCTCCATTCCAGAAATAGTTTTGATGCAAAATGAATTGAATACAGTCCATGATGAAATTAATCTGTGCATTGTGTAAATTCGAACAGTTCGAAAGAAAAAATCTCGTCGCATCACATCCCAGGTTGTGGTCTATACAGGTATACAGTGAGCGAACATCACTCGTGCACAGTATGAAATGACTTTGCCATTTAATGTTTTCCAGATGTTGTAGAATATTAAGTGTATCCTTCAAGTAACTTCTTTGTTGTTGTACTATGGTTTTGAGAAAAGAGTCTACATATTTGGAGACATTGGAGGATAAAGATCCTATTCCCGATACTATCGGGCGTCCGGGAGGGTTAACTGGATCCTTATGCAATTTGGGTAATTGATAAAAGGTTGGAACCATAGGGAATTCTATAAACAGAAATTCATACTCCTTTTTTGATAGAATACCTATTTGAAGACCCTCCTCTAAAAGTTCTTTCAATTCCTTCTGATACCTCTGTGTTGGGTCTCCTTGTAGTATTTCATATGTCTCCGTGTCCGATAAGAGGTTCAACACCTCTGCTTCATACTTTTCTTTGTCCATAATGACAAGTCCACCGCCCTTATCCGCTGGCTTCAGGACAATGGAGTCATCTTCTTTCAATTCTCTAAGTGCCTCCTTCTCCTCAATGGTTATGTTAAATTTCTTTTTTTCCTTACCCGTTAATTTTCTGATGTCATTCTCAACCAATTTTTGAAAGCTTTCAATATGAGGGCCTTTAACATGAGACGGAAAAAATTTTGACGGAGGTTTAAAATTGCTGTGAATATATTTTTGTTCCAATGTTGTATTTTCTTCATTTGGTGTCTTTTCAGCAAAAAACTTCTTGATACATAGTTTTCTTATAAACTTGTGTGTATCAATGTACACATTAAATTGATCTATGGTGGAGTGAGGGGCAAATTTTAATCCTTTATTTAATACAGAGATTTGATGTTTCGACAACTGTCTCTTACTAAGATTGTATATGTTATCATCTTCTGTTTCCGTAATGGCATTTACTGTAATGTTCTTCTTTCTTTTTCCACCCCGGACACCCCTTCTTTTGGAGAAAGTTCCGTTCGTTGTTTTTTTTGCTATTGTGGGAGTCAATTCTGGTGGTTTCTTTGTTTCCCAGAGGAGATCTAAAAATCAGTGTAATCATCTTCCTCCTCCAGTGGTGTTGCTCTTTTGCCGTATCTTGGTGCTGTTGTTGTAATATCTCTGTTTTCTCTTGCTTCTATATTACTAATGAGGTTATGATATTTCAAGTTTTCTTCTGTTCTTGCTGACTCTTTTCCCTGATTAAATGATTGTTTGTTTGTCAAATATGTTGTAGTATTCCTATATTCAAAATTCCTTGGATTGTAAGGGTGATAAATTTTTCTTTGCAAAGGTGTTGGTGGCCGATTCTTTATTAGTGGTTCTTTATGAATATCCCTTCTGGGAAATGTCTTGTTTTGTTTCTTATTATAATAATTAGTTGAGCGGTGAGGTTTGAATGAAGTGTTTTGTGGCTGAAAACCTGCCAATGTTGTTTTTGGTTTAATCTGTGAGGATTTCCTAAAATTCCTTCTTTCATTATCAACAATATGTTGTTTCTCCATATGGTCTCTGTGGAATTTTTTCTGTTTTTGATTCACAATAGATTCTTCTAATTCTTCCATTTTAACATTAGTCATTTGCATTAAATCTATATATTCTTTCATGTTCACCAGTGGTTCAAATTTCTTTTCCACTTTCTTAATGTTTTCATTAATACATTCTAAGGATTGACTTCTATCTTGAATAATTAATGTAATCAGCTCTCTAGAGCAATTATCTAAAATGCTATTCCATTTCAGAAAAAAATCAGGAGTTGTGGGTTCAAAAGTAGGATTTTTTTGTATCCTTAAGCCCCTAGGGATTAAACCCAATTCTATATATTTTTTTAAAGTAGTCACTTCCCACCATTGTTTAATCTCGGAAGTGTAATTTTTCTCTAACAGTAGAAATTGATCATAAAAACGTTCACTATCAATTTTAGGTTCTGGTATTTGTTTATTTAAAGTGAAAACTTTGCCTAAATTATTCCGCCTTGTATGTGTAATATAACTATCCATTGTGGCAGCAGCAGAAACAATAAATAATAGGTATGATAAAAAAATATATATTCTGCGCTATGGATGTTATTTTGAAAGCAGCTCCTAATAAAATAATTTCAATATGTAACAAATAAAGAGCACTTGTGAATAAACATGTATGAATGTAACGCAATACCTGTAAAAAAAAAAAAAAAAAAAAAAAGGGATTAGTAAAAGATGTTTAAAACCCTTTTTTAATTTTAGGAAAGTCCATAATTGACATCAGGGTTCCGATAACATGCCTTGCAGTGCGGTGTGATACTGGAGTCAGACGTGAAAAACTAACTGTCTCTCCCTATATCTGCCTACCTTTAACGGCTTCCGCTCCGTCCGGCTGGTTTCCTGCACGGGGTGATCGTCTTCTTCGTCCGTGTAAACGGCCCGATGCTGCAAAGGTGCAGTGTGATGACGTCACTATGTCTCTGCTGTGTGTCAGATGTGCGCTAAAACCAACGCGTTTCAGGCTCCTGGCCCTTTTTCAAGGATAGCGTTCCATCCTGTGTGCTCCATTTTATTGAAAGATTTAATTGATTCAATTAAAAACCTAATTCTATAATTAGGTATAATTTCCTTTTAGAAATAAATAAAAATTAAGGTATTGCGTTTTTGTGTTTTTATTATGAGAATGGTATTATATTA
Source organism: Taudactylus pleione (assembly GCA_031769625.1). Classification (NCBI taxonomy): domain Eukaryota; kingdom Metazoa; phylum Chordata; class Amphibia; order Anura; family Myobatrachidae; genus Taudactylus; species Taudactylus pleione. Next base: position 201,883 of record JAUIMM010000099.1, read on the forward strand.
TAAAAAGTGATGTAAAAATTAGAGAAATTTAAGCAATGTATAGAATTAATTGATTAATAGGTATTTAAAGGAAAGCATTTATCTCTATATCCATATTTAAACCTGCAGGTTGCAAGGTTTGCATCCAGAAAATCCATTTTGTTTCCTTTTTTCTCAATTCTTTTGAAATGTCACCTCCTCTCCAGTTAGGGCAGATTTTCTGTATGCCCATAAATGACAAACCAGAGGGATTTCGGTTGTGATGGTCTAGAAAGTGTTTGGACACGCTATGTGTCTGTAAACCTTTCTTGATGTTGAAAATATGCTCAGCAATTCTTATTTTTAGTTTTCTTTTTGTCTGACCAATATATTGGAATCCACAGGGACATTCAAGTAAATAAATTACTGCTTCTGTATCACAAGTGATAGTATCCATAATTTTGTAACTCTTATTTGATACATATCACAGGCTTGTTAGCAAGTCCACTTTCAAGTGAGCCTTTGCTTAAAGAACATTTATTTTACTTTAAACGTAACCTATATTTGTGAACTACTACACCATCATGTTGATCCATCACCAACGACAAAAAATCATAACATACACATCTAACCAATGACATGACTTCTACTATAACAGTAATGGCAGATTTTCACTAAATGTGTTCTATGTATGTCTTTAATGAAAAGCATTGTTCATTGAAGTAGATTTCTTAATTGAATTAGTTTATTTTTGACATTTGAGTGTCAGCTTCACTTATGAAGCATTATTTGCAAAAACTCCATTTCCAAGCAAACGATTCCGAACCGACAATTGAACCCATGCGTGCAGAGCACAATGGATTAGCAGTCCATCGCCTTAACCACTCGGCCACCACGTCTTTCTGGTGCAAATAATGAAGGGTTTACTGACACCACTTGTCATATTTTAAATCAATTCTTTATACATTGTTGGTTGTGTTCTCAGCAATATCACAGGCTTGTTAGCAAGTCCACTTTCAATTGAGCCTTTGCTTAAAGAACATTTATTTTACTTTAAACATAACCTATATTTGTGAACTACTACACCATCATGTTGATCCTTCACAAACGACAAAAAATCATAACATACACATCTAGCCAATGACATGACTTCTACTATAACAGTAATGGTAGATTTTCACTAAATGTGTGATATGTATGTCTTGAATGAAAAGTATTGATCATTGAAGTAGATTTCTTAATTGAACTAGTTTATTTTTGACATTTGAGTGTCAGCTTCACTTATGAAGCAATATTTGCAAAAATTCAATTTCCAAGCAAACAATTCCAAACCGACGAGGATGGGATTTGCACCCATACGTGCAGAGCACAATGGATTAGCAGTCCATCGCCTTAACAACTCGGCCACCTCGTCTTTCTGGCACAAAAAAAGAAGGGTTTTCTGACACCACTTGTCATATTTTAAAGCAATTCTTTATACATTGTTGGTTGTGTTCTCATCAATATCACAGGCTTGTTAGCAAGTCCACTTTCAAGTGAGCCTTTGCTTAAAGAACATTTATTTTACTTTAAATGTTACCTATATTTGTGAACTACTACACCATCATGTTGATCCATCACAAATGACAAAAAATCATAACATACACATCTGGCCAATGACATGACTTCTACTATAACAGTAATAGTAGATTTTCACTAAATGTGTGCTATGAATGTCTTTAATGAAAAGCATTGTTCATTGAAGTAGATTTCTTAATTGAACTAGTTTATTTTTGACATTTGAGTCTCAGCTTCACATATGAAGCATTATTTGCAAAAATTCCATTTCCAAGCAAACAATTCCAAACCGACGAGGATGGGATTTGAACCCATGCATGCAGCGCACAATGGATTGTGCTTTGCATGCATGGGTTCAAATCCCATCCTCGTCGGTATGGAATTGTTTGCTTAGAAATGGAATGTTTGCAAATAATGCTTCGTAAGAGAAGTGAAGTGAAGTCCATCGCCTTAACCACTCGGCCACCTCATCTTACTGGCACAAATAAAGAAGGGTTTTCTGACACCACTTGTCATATTTTAAATCAATTCTTTATACATAGTTGGTTGTGTTCTCAGCAATATCACAGGCTTGTTAGCAAGTCCATTTTCAAGTGGGCCTTTGCTTAAAGAACATTTATTTTACTTTAAATGTTACCTATATTTGTGAGCTATTACACCATCGTGTTGATCCTTCACAAACGACAAATAATCATAACATACAAATCTGGCTAATGGCATGACGTCTACTATAACAGTAATGGTAGATTTTCACTAAATGTGTGCTATGTATGTCTTTAGTGAAAAGCATTGTTCATTGAAGTAGATTTCTTAATTGAACTAGTTTATTTTTGACATTTGAGTGTCAGCTTCACTTATGAAGCATTATTTGCAAAAATTCCATTTCCAAGCAAACAATTCCAAACCGACAATTGAACCCATGCGTGTAGAGCACAATGGATTAGCAATCCATGGCCTTAACCACTCCGCCACCTCGTCTTTCTGGCACAAATAAAGAAGGGTTTTCTGACACCACTTGTCATATTTTAAATCAATTCTTTATACATTGTTGGTTGTGTTCTCAGCAATATCACAGGCTTGTTAGCAAGTCCACTTTCAAGTGAGCCTTTGCTTAAAGAACATTTATTTTACTTTAAACGTAACCTATATTTGTGAACTACTACACCATCATGTTGATCCATCACCAACGACAAAAAATCATAACATACACATCTAGCCAATGACATGACTTCTACTATAACAGTAATGGCAGATTTTCAATAAATGTGTTCTATGTATGTCTTTAATGAAAAGCATTGTTCATTGAAGTAGATTTCTTAATTGAATTAGTTTATTATTGACATTTCAGTGTCAGCTTCACTTATGAAGCATTATTTGCAAAAATTCCAATTCCAAGCAAACAATTCCGAACCTACAATTGAACACATGCGTGCAGAGCACAATAGATTAGCAGTCCATCGCCTTAACCACTCGGCCAACTCGTCTTTCTGGTGCAAAAACAGAAGGGTTTTCTGACACCACTTGTCATATTTTAAATCAATTCTTTATACATTGTTGGTTGTGTTCTCAGCAATATCACAGGCTTGTTAGCAAGTCCACTTTCAAGTGAGCCTTTGCTTAAAGAACATTTATTTTACTTTAAACGTAACCTATATTTGTGAACAACTACACCATCATGTTGATCCATCACAAATGACAAAAAATCATAACATACACTTCTGGCCAATGACATGACTTCTACTATAACAGTAATGGTAGATTTTCACTAAAAGTGTGCTATGTATGTCTTTAATGAAAAACATTGTTCATTGAAGTAGATTTCTTAATTGAATTAGTTTATTTATTGACAATGGATTGTGCTCTGCACGCATGGGCTCAAATCCCATCCTCGTCGGTTTGGAATTGCTTGCTTGGATATGGAATTTTTGCAAATAATGCTTCATAAGTGAAGTGAAGCCCATCGGCTTAACCACTCGGCCACCGCGTCTTTCTGGCACTAATAAAGAAGGGTTTTCTGACACCACTTGTCATATTTTAAATCAATTCTTTATACATTGTTGGTTGTGTTCTCAGCAATATCACAGGCTTGTTAGCAAGTCCACTTTCAAGTGAACCTTTGCTTAAAGAACATTTATTTTACTTTAAACGTAACCTATATTTGTGAACTACTACACCATCATGTTGATCCATCACAAATGACAAAAAATCATAACATACACATCTGGCCAATGACATGACCTACTATAACAGTAATGGTAGATTTTCACTAAATGTGTGCTATGTATGTGTTTAATGTAAAGCATTGTTCATTGAAGTAGAATACTTAATTGAACTAGTTTATTTTTGACATTTGAGTGTCAGCTTCACTTATGAAGCATTATTTGCAAAAATTCCATTTCCTTGCAAACATTTCCAAACCGACTAAGATGGGATTTGAACCATTGCGTGGAGAGCACAATGGATTAGCAGTCCATCACCTTAACCTCTAAGCCACCTTGTCTTTCTGGCACAAAAATAGAAGGGTTTTCTGACACCACTTGTCATATTTTAAATCAATTCTTTATACATTGTTGGTTGTGTTCTCATCAATATCACAGGCTTGTTAGCAAGTCCAATTTCAAGTGAGCCTTTGCTTAAAGAACATATATTTTACTTTAAATGTTACCTATATTTGTGAACTACTACACCATCATGTTGATCCATCACAAATGACAAAAAATCATTACATACACATCTGGCCAATGACATGACTTCTACTATAACAGTAATAGTAGATTTTCACTAAATGTGTGCTATGAATGTCTTTAATGAAAAGCATTGTTCATTGAAGTAGATATCTAAATTGAATTAGTTTATTTTTCACATTTGAGTCTCAGCTTCACATTTGAAGCATTATTTGCAAAAATTCCATTTCCGAGCAAACAATTCCAAACCGACGAAGATGGGATTATAACCCATGTGGGCAGCACACAATGGATTGTGCTCTGCATGCAAGGGTTCAAATCCCATCCGCGTCGGTTTGGAATTGTTTGCTTAGAAATGGAATGTTTGCAAATAATGCTTCGTAAGTGAAGTGAAGTGAAGTCCATCGCCTTAACTACTCGGCCACCTCATCTTTCTGGCACAAATAAAGAAGGGTGTTCTGACACCACTTGTCATATTTTAAATCAATTCTTTATACACTGTTGGTTGTGTTCTCAGCAATATCACAGGCTTGTTAGCAAGTCCACTTTCAAGTGAGCCTTTGCTTAAAGAACATTTATTTTACTTTAAACGTAACCTATATTTGTGAACTACTACACCATCATGTGGATCCATCACAAATGACAACAAAATCATGACATACACATCTGGCCAATGACATGACTTCTACTTAAACAGTAATGGTAGATTTTCAATAAAAAGTGTGCTATGTATGTCTTTAATGAAAAGCATTGTTCATTGAAGTAGATTTCTTAATTGAACTCGTTTATTTTTGTCAATGGCTTGTGCTCTGCACGCATGGGTTCAAATCCCATCCTCGTCGGTTTGGAATTGCTTGCTTGGATATGGAATTTTAGCAAATAATGCTTCAAATGTGAAGTGAAGTGAAGTCCATTGCTTTAACCACGCGGCCACCTCATCTTTCTGGCACAAATAAAGAAGGTTTTTCTGACACCACTTGTCTTGTTTTAAAACAATTCTTTATACATTGTTGGTTGTGTTCTCATCAATATCACAGGCTTGTTAGCAAGTCCACTTTCAAGTGAGCCTTTGCTTAAAGAACATTTATTTTACTTTAAACATAACCTATATTTGTGAACTACTACACCATCATGTTGATCCATCGCAAATGACAAAAAATCATAACATACACATCTGGCCAATGACATGACGTCTACTATAACAGTAATGGTAGATTTTCACTAAATGTGTGCTATGTATGTCTTTAATGAAAAGCATTGTTCATTGAAGTAGATTTCTTAATTTAATTAGTTTATTTTTGACATTTGAGTGTCAGCTTCACTTATGAAGCATTATTTGCAAAAATTCCATTTCCAAGCCTACAATTTCAAACCAACAAGGATGGGATTTGAACCCATGCGTGCAGAGCACAATGGATTAACAGTCCATCGCCTTAACCACTCGGCCACCTCGCCTTTCTTGCTCAAATAATGAAGGGTTTTCTGACACCACTTGTCATACTTTAAATCAATTCTTTACATATTGTTGGTTGTGTTCTCAGCAATATCACAGGCTTGTTAGCAAGTCCACTTTCAAGTGAGCCTTTGCTTAAAGAACATTTATTTTACTTTAAACGTAACCTATATTTGTGAACAACTACACCATCATGTTGATCCATCACAAATGACAAAAAATCATAACATACACTTCTGGCCAATGACATGACTTCTACTATAACAGTAATGGTAGATTTTCACTAAAAGTGTGCTATGTATGTCTTTAATGAAAAACATTGTTCATTGAAGTAGATTTCTTAATTGAATTAGTTTATTTATTGACAATGGATTGTGCTCTGCACGCATGGGTTCAAATCCCATCCTCGTCGGTTTGGAATTGCTTGCTTGGATATGGAATTTTTGCAAATAATGCTTCATAAGTGAAGTGAAGCCCATCGGCTTAACCACTCAGCCACCGCGTCTTTCTGGCACTAATAAAGAAGGGTTTTCTGACACCACTTGTCATATTTTAAATCAATTCTTTATACATTGTTGGTTGTGTTCTCAGCAATATCACAGGCTTGTTAGCAAGTCCACTTTCAAGTGAACCTTTGCTTAAAGAACATTTATTTTACTTTAAACGTAACCTATATTTGTGAACTACTACACCATCATGTTGATCCATCACAAATGACAAAAAATCATAACATACACATCTGGCCAATGACATGACCTACTATAACAGTAATGGTAGATTTTCACTAAATGTGTGCTATGTATGTGTTTAATGTAAAGCATTGTTCATTGAAGTAGAATACTTAATTGAACTAGTTTATTTTTGACATTTGAGTGTCAGCTTCACTTATGAAGCATTATTTGCAAAAATTCCATTTCCTTGCAAACATTTCCAAACCGACTAAGATGGGATTTGAACCATTGCGTGGAGAGCACAATGGATTAGCAGTCCATCACCTTAACCTCTAAGCCACCTTGTCTTTCTGGCACAAAAATAGAAGGGTTTTCTGACACCACTTGTCATATTTTAAATCAATTCTTTATACATTGTTGGTTGTGTTCTCATCAATATCACAGGCTTGTTAGCAAGTCCAATTTCAAGTGAGCCTTTGCTTAAAGAACATATATTTTACTTTAAATGTTACCTATATTTGTGAACTACTACACCATCATGTTGATCCATCACAAATGACAAAAAATCATTACATACACATCTGGCCAATGACATGACTTCTACTATAACAGTAATAGTAGATTTTCACTAAATGTGTGCTATGAATGTCTTTAATGAAAAGCATTGTTCATTGAAGTAGATATCTAAATTGAATTAGTTTATTTTTCACATTTGAGTCTCAGCTTCACATTTGAAGCATTATTTGCAAAAATTCCATTTCCGAGCAAACAATTCCAAACCGACGAAGATGGGATTATAACCCATGTGGGCAGCGCACAATGGATTGTGCTCTGCATGCAAGGGTTCAAATCCCATCCGCGTCGGTTTGGAATTGTTTGCTTAGAAATGGAATGTTTGCAAATAATGCTTCGTAAGTGAAGTGAAGTGAAGTCCATCGCCTTAACTACTCGGCCACCTCATCTTTCTGGCACAATTAAAGAAGGGTGTTCTGACACCACTTGTCATATTTTAAATCAATTCTTTATACACTGTTGGTTGTGTTCTCAGCAATATCACAGGCTTGTTAGCAAGTCCACTTTCAAGTGAGCCTTTGCTTAAAGAACATTTATTTTACTTTAAACGTAACCTATATTTGTGAACTACTACACCATCATGTGGATCCATCACAAATGACAACAAAATCATGACATACACATCTGGCCAATGACATGACTTCTACTTAAACAGTAATGGTAGATTTTCAATAAAAAGTGTGCTATGTATGTCTTTAATGAAAAGCATTGTTCATTGAAGTAGATTTCTTAATTGAACTCGTTTATTTTTGTCAATGGCTTGTGCTCTGCACGCATGGGTTCAAATCCCATCCTCGTCGGTTTGGAATTGCTTGCTTGGATATGGAATTTTAGCAAATAATGCTTCAAATGTGAAGTGAAGTGAAGTCCATTGCTTTAACCACGTGGCCACCTCATCTTTCTGGCACAAATAAAGAAGGTTTTTCTGACACCACTTGTCTTGTTTTAAAACAATTCTTTATACATTGTTGGTTGTGTTCTCATCAATATCACAGGCTTGTTAGCAAGTCGACTTTCAAGTGTGCCTTTGCTTAAAGAACATTTATTTTACTTTAAACGTAACCTATATTTGTGAGCTACTACACCATCATGTTGATCCATCACAAATGACAAATATTCATAAAATACCAATCTGGCCAATGACATGACGTCTACTATAACAGTAATGGTAGATTTTCACTAAATGTGTGCTATGTATGTCTTTAATGAAAAGCATTGTTCATTGAAGTAGATTTCTTAATATAATTAGTTTATTTTTGACATTTGAGTGTCAGCTTCACTTATGAAGCATTATTTGCAAAAATCACATTTCCAAGCAAATAACTACAAACCGACAAGGATGGGATTTGAACCCATGTGTGCAGAGCACAATGGATTAGCAGTCCATCGCCTTAACCACTCAGCCACCTCGTCTTTCTGGCACAAATGAAGCAGGGTTTTCTGACACCACTTGTCATATTTTAAATCAATTCTTTATACATTGTTGGCTGTGTTCTCAGCAATATCACAGGCTTGTTAGCAAGTCCACTTTCAAGTAAACCTTTGCTTAAAGAACATTTATTTTACTTTAAACGTAACCTATATTTGTGAACTACTACACCATCATGTTGATCCATCACAAATGACAAAAAATCATAACATACACTTCTGGCCAATGACATGACTTCTACTATAACAGTAATGGTAGATTTTCACTAAAAGTCTGCTATGTATGTCTTTAATGAAAAACATTGTTCATTGAAGTAGATTTCTTAATTGAATTAGTTTATTTATTGACAATGGATTGTGCTCTGCACGCATGGGTTCAAATCCCATCCTCGTCGGTTTGGAATTGCTTGCTTGGATATGGAATTTTTGCAAATAATGCTTCATAAGTGAAGTGAAGCCCATCGCCTTAACCACTTGGGCACCGCATCTTACTGGCACTAATAAAGAACGGTTTTCTGACACCACTTGTCATATTTTAAATCAATTCTTTATACATTGTTGGTTGTGTTCTCAGCAATATCACAGGCTTGTTAGCAAGTCAACTTTCAAGTGAACCTTTGCTTAAAGAACATTTATTTTACTTTAAACGTAACCTATATTTGTGAACTACTACACCATCATGTTGATCCATCACAAATGACAAAAAATCATAACATACACATCTGGCCAATGACATGACCTACTATAACAGTAATGGTAGATTTTCACTAAATGTGTGCTATGTATGTGTTTAATGTAAAGCATTGTTCATTGAAGTAGAATACTTAATTGAACTAGTTTATTTTTGACATTTGAGTGTCAGCTTCACTTATGAAGCATTATTTGCAAAAATTCCATTTCCTTGCAAACATTTCCAAACCGACTAAGATGGGATTTGAACCATTGCGTGGAGAGCACAATGGATTAGCAGTCCATCACCTTAACCTCTAAGCCACCTTGTCTTTCTGGCACAAAAATAGAAGGGTTTTCTGACACCACTTGTCATATTTTAAATCAATTCTTTATACATTGTTGGTTGTGTTCTCATCAATATCACAGGCTTGTTAGCAAGTCCACTTTCAAGTGAGCCTTTGCTTAAAGAACATTTATTTTACTTTAAACGTAACCTATATTTGTGAACTACTACACCATCATGTGGATCCATCACAAATGACAACAAAATCATGACATACACATCTGGCCAATGACATGACTTCTACTTAAACAGTAATGGTAGATTTTCAATAAAAAGTGTGCTATGTATGTCTTTAATGAAAAGCATTGTTCATTGAAGTAGATTTCTTAATTGAACTCGTTTATTTTTGTCAATGGCTTGTGCTCTGCACGCATGGGTTCAAATCCCATCCTCGTCGGTTTGGAATTGCTTGCTTGGATATGGAATTTTAGCAAATAATGCTTCAAATGTGAAGTGAAGTGAAGTCCATTGCTTTAACCACGCGGCCACCTCATCTTTCTGGCACAAATAAAGAAGGTTTTTCTGACACCACTTGTCTTGTTTTAAAACAATTCTTTATACATTGTTGGTTGTGTTCTCATCAATATCACAGGCTTGTTAGCAAGTCCACTTTCAAGTGAGCCTTTGCTTAAAGAACATTTATTTTACTTTAAACATAACCTATATTTGTGAACTACTACACCATCATGTTGATCCATCGCAAATGACAAAAAATCATAACATACACATCTGGCCAATGACATGACGTCTACTATAACAGTAATGGTAGATTTTCACTAAATGTGTGCTATGTATGTCTTTAATGAAAAGCATTGTTCATTGAAGTAGATTTCTTAATTTAATTAGTTTATTTTTGACATTTGAGTGTCAGCTTCACTTATGAAGCATTATTTGCAAAAATTCCATTTCCAAGCCTACAATTTCAAACCAACAAGGATGGGATTTGAACCCATGCGTGCAGAGCACAATGGATTAACAGTCCATCGCCTTAACCACTCGGCCACCTCGCCTTTCTTGCTCAAATAATGAAGGGTTTTCTGACACCACTTGTCATACTTTAAATCAATTCTTTACATATTGTTGGTTGTGTTCTCAGCAATATCACAGGCTTGTTAGCAAGTCCACTTTCAAGTGAGCCTTTGCTTAAAGAACATTTATTTTACTTTAAACGTAACCTATATTTGTGAACAACTACACCATCATGTTGATCCATCACAAATGACAAAAAATCATAACATACACTTCTGGCCAATGACATGACTTCTACTATAACAGTAATGGTAGATTTTCACTAAAAGTGTGCTATGTATGTCTTTAATGAAAAGCATTGTTCATTGAAGTAGATTTCTTAATTGAACTCGTTTATTTTTGTCAATGGCTTGTGCTCTGCACGCATGGGTTCAAATCCCATCCTCGTCGGTTTGGAATTGCTTGCTTGGATATGGAATTTTAGCAAATAATGCTTCAAATGTGAAGTGAAGTGAAGTCCATTGCTTTAACCACGCGGCCACCTCATCTTTCTGGCACAAATAAAGAAGGTTTTTCTGACACCACTTGTCTTGTTTTAAAACAATTCTTTATACATTGTTGGTTGTGTTCTCATCAATATCACAGGCTTGTTAGCAAGTCGACTTTCAAGTGTGCCTTTGCTTAAAGAACATTTATTTTACTTTAAACGTAACCTATATTTGTGAGCTACTACACCATCATGTTGATCCATCACAAATGACAAATATTCATAAAATACCAATCTGGCCAATGACATGACGTCTACTATAACAGTAATGGTAGATTTTCACTAAATGTGTGCTATGTATGTCTTTAATGAAAAGCATTGTTCATTGAAGTAGATTTCTTAATTTAATTAGTTTATTTTTGACATTTGAGTGTCAGCTTCACTTATGAAGCATTATTTGCAAAAATCACATTTCCAAGCAAATAACTACAAACCGACAAGGATGGGATTTGAACCCATGTGTGCAGAGCACAATGGATTAGCAGTCCATCGCCTTAACCACTCAGCCACCTCGTCTTTCTGGCACAAATGAAGCAGGGTTTTCTGACACCACTTGTCATATTTTAAATAAATTCTTTATACATTGTTGGCTGTGTTCTCAGCAATATCACAGGCTTGTTAGCAAGTCCACTTTCAAGTAAACCTTTGCTTAAAGAACATTTATTTTACTTTAAACGTAACCTATATTTGTGATCTACTACACCATCATGTTGATCCATCACAAATGACTAAAAATCATAACATACACATCTGGCCAATGACATGACCTACTATAACAGTAATGGTAGATTTTCACTAAATATGTGCTATGTATGTCTTTAATGAAAAGCATTGATCATTGAAGTAGATTTCTTAATTGAACGAGTTTATTTTTAACATTTGAGTATCATCTTCACTTATAAAGCATTATTTGCAAAAATTCCATTTCCAAGCAAACAATTTCAAACTGACGAGGATGGGAGTTGAACCCATGCGTGCAGAGCACAATGGATTAGCAGTCCATCGCCTTAACCACTCGGCCACTTCGCCTTTCTGGCACAAATAATGAAGGGTTTTCAGACACCACTTGTCATATTTTAAATCAATTCTTTACACATTGGTGGTTGTGTTCTCAGCAATATCACAGGCTTGTTAGCAAGACCACTTTCAAGTGAGTCTTTGCTTAAAGAACATTTATTTTACTTTAAACGTAACCTATATTTGTGAACTACTACACCATCATGTTGATCCATCACAAATGACAAAAAATCATAACATACACTTCTGGCCAATGACATGACTTCTACTATAACAGTAATGGTAGATTTTCACTAAAAGTCTGCTATGTATGTCTTTAATGAAAAACATTGTTCATTGAAGTAGATTTCTTAATTGAATTAGTTTATTTATTGACAATGGATTGTGCTCTGCACGCATGGGTTCAAATCCCATCCTCGTCGGTTTGGAATTGCTTGCTTGGATATGGAATTTTTGCAAATAATGCTTCATAAGTGAAGTGAAGCCCATCGCCTTAACCACTCGGGCACCGCATCTTACTGGCACTAATAAAGAAGGGTTTTCTGACACCACTTGTCATATTTTAAATCAATTCTTTATACATTGTTGGTTGTGTTCTCAGCAATATCACAGGCTTGTTAGCAAGTCCAATTTCAAGTGAGCCTTTGCTTAAAGAACATTTATTTTACTTTAAATGTTACCTATATTTGTGAACTACTACACCATCATGTTGATCCATCACAAATGACAAAAAATCATTACATACACATCTGGCCAATGACATGACTTCTACTCTAACAGTAATAGTAGATTTTCACTAAATGTGTGCTATGAATGTCTTTAATGAAAAGCATTGTTCATTGAAGTAGATTTCTTAATTGAACTAGTTTATTTTTGACATTTGAGTCTCAGCTTCACATATGAAGCATTATTTGCAAAAATTACATTTCCGAGCAAACAATTCCAAACCGACGAGGATGGGATTTGAACCCATGCGTGCAGCGCACAATGGATTGTGCTCTGCATGCATGGGTTCAAATCCCATCCTCGTCGGTTTGGAATTGTTTGCTTGGATATGGAATTTTTGCAAATAATGCTTCATAAGTGAAGTGAAGTGAAGTGAAGTGAAGTGAAGTCCAACACCTTAACCATTCGGCCACCTCGTCTTTCTGGCACAAATAAAGAAGGGTTTTCTGACACCTCTTGTCTTGTTTTAAATCAATTCTTTATACATTGTTGGTTGTGTTCTCATCAATATCACAGGCTTGTTAGCAAGTCCACTTTCAAGTGAGCCTTTGCTTAAAGAACATTTATTTTACTTTAAACATAACCTATATTTGTGAACTACTACACCATCATGTTGATCCATCGCAAATGACAAAAAATCATAACATACACATCTGGCCAATGACATGACCTACTGTAACAGTAATGGTAGATTTTCACTAAATGTGTGCTGTGTATGTCTTTATTGAAAAGCATTGTTCATTGAAGTAGATTTCTTAATTGAACGAGTTTATTTTTAACATTTGAGTATCATCTTCACTTATGAAGCATTATTTGCAAAAATTCCATTTCCAAGCCTACAATTTCAAACCAACAAGGATGGGATTTGAACCCATGCGTGCAGAGCACAATGGATTAACAGTCCATCGCCTTAACCACTCGGCCACCTCGCCTTTCTTGCTCAAATAATGAAGGGTTTTCTGACACCACTTGTCATACTTTAAATCAATTCTTTACATATTGTTGGTTGTGTTCTCAGCAATATCACAGGCTTGTTAGCAAGTCCACTTTCAAGTGAGCCTTTGCTTAAAGAACATTTATTTTACTTTAAATGTAACCTATATTTGTGAACTACTACAGCAGCATGTTGATCCATCACAAATGACAAAAAATCATAACATACACATCTGGCCAATGACATGACTTCTACTATAACAGTAATGGTAGATTTTCACTAAATGTGTGCTATGTATGTCTTTAATGAAAAGCATTGTTCATTGAAGTAGATTTCTTAATTGAACTAGTTTATTTTTGACATTTGAGTGTCAGCTTCACTTATGAAGCATTATTTGCAAATATTCCATTTCCAAGCAAACAATTCCAAACCGCCGAGGATGGGATTTGAACCCATGCGTGCAGAGCACAATGGATTGTGCTCTGCACGCATGGGTTCAAATCCCATCCTCATCGGTTTGGAATTGTTTGCTTGGATATGGAATTTTTGCAAATAATGCTTCATAAGTGAAGTGAAGTGAAGTCCATCATCTTAACCATTCGGCCACCTCGTCTTTCTGGCCCAAATTATTATTATTTATTATTATTATCCTTTATTTATACGGCGCCACAAGTGTTCCGCAGCGCCTTACATAGTACATAGAACTAATAGGTGAACAAGAAACAAGTAACTTACTGTACATTACAGTGCAGGACAAAGACACAACTTATATACATTGCTGAAATAGTGATTAAAGCTCTCACAATAAGCTGCCGGGAGTTGGCAGTCACGTGTTAGGTGCCCTATGGGGAGTAGAGAGTAGAAGAAAATGTAAAGAGAAGCACATGAGTGAAGAGGTCCCTGCTCATGAGAGCTTACATTCTAAGGGGAGGGGCAGACAGACAGGCATGACACAGAAGGGGAAGATAGGAAGGAAAGAGCATGAGGTGGGTTAGGATGAGTGCTGGAAGGCCTTGATGAAGTAGTGGGTCTTGAGAGCCCGTTTGAAGATTTGTAGAGAGGTGGAGAGTCTGATGGGGAGAGGGAGAGCATTCCAAAGGTAGGGAGCAGCATGGGCAAAATCTCGGATGCGGGAGTTGGAGGAAGTAATCAGTTGGCAAGAGAGGTGGCATGCATTAGTTGAGCGAAGTGGGCGGGCGGGAGTGTGAAGGGAGAGAAGGTCAGAAATGTATGCAGGAGAGGATTTGGTGAGGGCTTTGTAGGCGAATGTAAGAACCTTAAATTGGCATCTGAAAGGGAAGGGGAGCCAGTGTAGGGCTTGAAGGAGAGGGGAAGCAGATGTAGAACGTCTGGAGAGGAAGATGAGCCGAGCAGCAGCATTGAGAACAGATTGTAGTGGAGAGAGGTGAGAGACTGGGAGGCCAGCTAGGAGAAGGTTACAGTAGTCCAATCTGGATATGACCAGTGAGTGGATGAGGGTTTTAGTGGCATCCTGGGTGAGGAAGGGTCTAATCCTGGAGATATTTTTTAGGTGAAAACGGCAGGACTGCAAGAGGTGCTGAATGTGCAGTTTAAAGGAGAGGGAGGAGTCTAGGATAACTCCAAGACAGCGCACTTTGGGGCTAGAGGAAATAGTTGTGCCATCAATAGATAATGAAATTGTGGAAAGTGATGTAGTGGAAGAGGGTGGGAAAATGATCAGCTCAGTCTTAGACATGTTAAGTTTAAGAAAGCGCTGGGACATCCATGAAGAGACAGCAGAGAGACAGTTGGAGATACGGGTAAGGAGCTCAGGGGTGAGCTCAGGGGTGGAAAGGTAAATTTGAGTATCATCTGCATACAGATGATATTGGAGGTCAAAGGAGTTAATGAGTTCACCTAAAGAGGATGTATATAGGGAGAAAAGGAGAGGTCCAAGAACAGAACCTTGGGGAACTCCTACTGTTAGTAGAAGTGGAGGGGAAGAGGAGTCATGAGAGGACACAGCGAAGGAACGATCAGAGAGGTAGGAGGAGAGCCAGGAGAGGGCAGTATCACGTAGACCAAGAGAGTAAAGGATTTGCAGGAGGACAGGGTGGTCGACAGTGTCAAATGCAGCAGAGAGGTCAAGGAGAATGAGCAGAGAGTAGTGGCCCTTGGATTTGGCAGCAAGGAGGTCGTTGCTGACTTTCGTGAGGGCAGTTTCAGTAGAGTGGAGAGATCGGAAGCCAGATTGAAATGAGTCAAGGAGGGAGTGGGAGGAAAGAAAGGTGGTAAGGCGGTTGTAGACAATACGCTCAAGGAGTTTGGAAGCAAAAGGGAGAAGAGAGATGGGTCGATAGTTGGAAAGTATGTTAGGATCAAGGGTAGGTTTTTTAAGAATGGGGGAGACAAGAGCATGTTTGAATGCAGAAGGGACAGTGCCAGATGATAGGGAAAGATTAAGGAGGTGAGCCAGATGGAAACAGCCAGAAGGAGACAGGTGGGAGAGGAGACGGGAAGGGATAGGGTCAAGAGGGGAGGTGGAAGGAGGGGAGGACCGGATGAGGGCCATGACTTCCTCTCCAGAAGCAGGGGAGAAGGATGTCAGAGTTGGTGAGACAGAAGGGGAGGGGTAGTAAGGGCAAGGAGGGGGAGGAGTGCTGAGGGTCTGATGGGATATGATGTCCTCACGTATGGAGTCAATTTTAACTGTAAAATAGGTGGCAAAGTCGAGGGCAGAGAGCGAGGAGGGAAGGCAAGGAGGGGAAGGGCAGAGTAGGGAGTTGAAAGTGGCAAAGAGACGCCGGGGGTTTGAGGACTGGGAGGAGATGAGGTTCTTGAAATATGTTAGTTTGGAGAGAGACAGTGCAGCACTGTAGGAAGAGAGAATAAATTTGAAATGGAGGAAGTCAGCCTTAGAGCGTGACTTTCTCCACTGACGCTCTGCAATTCTTGAACACAAAGAAATAAAGAAGGGTTTTCTGACACCACTTGTCTTGATTTAAATCAAGTCTTTATACATTGTTGGTTGTGTTCTCATCAATATCACAGGCTTGTTAGCAAGTCCACTTTCAAGTGAGCCTTTGCTTAAAGAACATTTATTTTACTTTAAACGTAACCTATATTTTTGAGCTACTACACCATCATGTTGATCCTTCACAAACGACAAATGATCATAACATACAAATCTGGCCAATGACATGACGTCTACTATAACAGTAATGGTAGATTTTCACTAAATGTCTGCTATGTATGTCTTTAATGAAAAGCATTGTTCATTGAAGTAGATTTCTTCATTGAACTAGTTTATTTTTGACATTTGAGTGTCAGCTTCACTTATGAAGCATTATTTGCAAAAACACCTTTTCAAAGCATTCATTTCTTAACTGACGAAGACGGGATTTGAACCCATGCGTGCAGAGAACAATGGATCACCTTAACCACTTGACCACCTCGTCTTTCTGGCACAAACAAAGAAGATTTTTCTTACACCACTTGTCTTATTTTAAATCAAAACTTTATACATTGTTGGTTGTGTTCTCATCAATATCACAGGCTTGTTAGCAAGTCCACTTTCAAGTGAGCCTTGGCTTAAAGATGAGAACAAACAGAAATAGGAAAAACTCTGTTTTGTGAGCACTCTTGGGTATTATACAAAGATTAATACATAACTTTTATTAAATAACAAAGAAATAAAATAATTGCCCTACATAAACTCTTATGGAAAGTAATATAGATGAATACAATATAGTGAAATATATGTCTTATACCATTTACATTTGTATACATAAACATATATATGTGACCAGTATATACATATACTAATGAGGAGAGACAACTCCTTACAAATACAAAGACAGACAAAAAATTGAGAACATGAAGCTGCGTAAGCAGAACGGTATGTTCTGATATTCTAATAGTTCAAAATTACTATAAAATATGGACTTGTTAAGTCAATGCCTGGCGAAATATTTGCTGTAAAAATATTCATACCATCACCAAACCATTCATAGTATCATAATGGTGTGTACAGTCAGTATTCAGCAGAAGGAATGGAAAAATCACATGGTATTCCTAGATACCCTCAAAAGGAAATGACAGAATAGTTAGGAGACAAGAAATGTTCTGCCGGTAACTCAAAAAGCCCCCACTTTACCCAAGGTCATCTGTGAGGACGTTAAAGAGCCAATAGCAGACATTGTCCCCTAGAATATAAAGAGTGAATGATACAAATCTCAGAGTAGATCTCAAATTTCTGGACGTCTTACTTAAGCATAGAACGTGCAGTAAAAGGACCATATGTCCGAGCCAGTAATCAAGCATTCAGAATGATACAATAGTGAAAAGTTGTTTTTATACACCCATGAACTGCAGTGTTTTACATATCGTACAAAACTGCAATAACTGTAGCAGAGTGATGTCAGAAGACAAGGAGAAGAAATATCAGAACAGTGAGGGAACAGGACCGATATTCCCAGTTCTACCACAACTCATTTAGTCCAAAGGCCATTGATGAGAGGTGTGACATGGGAAGACAGTTATACCCTCTGAACGTCAAGAGTGAGTGATACGTTACTCAGATGTTCCTTTCTGCTTTCTGATGTCATACTCTGGGCATAGAACAACCGATGAGAGAAGTACTGATCTGAGATTGTACCTAATCAGTCAGAGTGATACACAGTAATAGACTAAGTCATTTGTAACTATTTAGAATCAATTAGAGGTTTAAGTAGGATATATACACAAGTGAAATTGTTATGAAAATCAGTGAATCAAACTGTGCCCATACATGATAAGCAGTGAATCCGAAGTATGTACACTGCAAATACCGATAGTATTGATATAGTCCTAATATATTTTTAGGACACCTTTATATAATCCAGTTACAATTTATGCCACCTCAAGGTCTAAATACAAATCAATCTTATGCTTTTACATATAAGCACCATATCAGACAGACCTTAAATGTCCGCTTGGTGATGTGATTATAATAATGAGACAAAATTCACAATCTTCAGTGTATGAACTATATCTCATATTCTCATGGGGAAATAAATGTCCCAATATCAATTCTCTGATATTATCTCTTGTGGATTCGTACATAGAAAAAGATGCTCAAACAAACAACCAATAGTGCCGATTTGAAAAGTTCAAAATCGCCACGGGCACTTTCCGTGAACAAGCCATTGGCGAAACGCTCGTCGGCAAACAACAAGGGTGCCCGTGGCTGTGCAGCACGGGACTCTGCATCTGTCAGTCGGTATTCAGTAAGGTGTTCCCTTTTTTTTCATGTTTCATCACATGTCCTATGTCCGGTAATCATTTGTTATTTCAGTTGTGTGCACCTGCATAGTCCTAACCTAGTTAGGGTACGTTTTTCAATGTCACTTTAAGGTATAATTTCTTCATTATTTGCTTTAGACTACTATATTTTGAGTGTACACCTCACCAAATCCAATATTTTGGTTTCTTTAGGGAAACCATATCGGTATTCAGTAAGGTCTCTTGTTTTCATGTTTTATCACATGTCCGATGTCCGGTAAACGTTTGTTACTTATGTTGTGTGCACTTGCATAGTCCTAACTATAGTCAGGGTACGTCTTTCAATGTCACCTTAGGTATAATTTCTTTATAATTTGCTCTATATTACTGTATATTGAGTGTACAACTCACCAAATTCATTATTTTCCTTAGGGAAACTATATCGGTTATCTGATATTTTGGGTACACCATTACACATAATCCCCACAGAGGATCACGATTTTGAACTTTTCAAATCGGCACTATTGGTTGTTTGTTTGAGCATCTTTTTCTATGTACGAATCCACAAGAGATAATATCAGAGAATTGATATTGGGACATTTATTTCCCCATGAGAATATGAGATATAGTTCATACACTGAAGATTGTGAATTTTGTCTCATTATTATAATTACATCACCAAGCGGACATTTAAGGTCTGTCTGATATGGTTTTTATATGTAAAAGCATAAGATTGATTTGTATTTAGACCTTGAGGTGGCATAAATTGTAACTGGATTATATAAAGGTGTCCTAAAAATATATTAGGACTATATCAATACTATCGGTATTTGCAGTGTACATACTTCAGATTCACTGCTTATCATGTATGGGCACAGTTTGATTCACTGATTTTCATAACAATTTCACTTGTGTATATATCCTACTTAAACCTCTAATTGATTCTAAATAGTTACAAATGACTTAGTCTATTACTGTGTATCACTCTGACTGATTAGGTACAATCTCAGATCAGTACTTCTCTCATCGGTTGTTCTATGCCCAGAGTATGACATCAGAAAGCAGAAAGGAACATCTGAGTAACGTATCACTCACTCTTGACGTTCAGAGGGTATAACTGTCTTCCCATGTCACACCTCTCATCAATGGCCTTTGGACTAAATGAGTTGTGGTAGAACTGGGAATATCGGTCCTGTTCCCTCACTGTTCTGATATTTCTTCTCCTTGTCTTCTGACATCACTCTGCTACAGTTATTGCAGTTTTGCACGATATGTAGTACACTGCAGTTCATGGGTGTATAAAAACAACTTTTCACTATTGTATCTTTCTGAATGCTTGATTACTGGCTCGGACATATGGTCCTTTTACTGCACGTTCTATGCTTAAGTAAGACGTCCAGAAATTTGAGATCTACTCTGAGATTTGTATCATTCACTCTTTATATTCTAGTGGACAATGTCTGCTATTGGCTCTTTAACGTCCTCACAGATGACCTTGGGTAAAGTGGGGGCTTTTTGAGTTACCGGCAGAACATTTCTTGTCTCCTAACTATTCTGTCATTTCCTTTTGAGGGTATCTAGGAATACCATGTGATTTTTCCATTCCTTCTGCTGAATACTGACTGTACACACCATTATGATACTATGAATGGTTTGGTGATGGTATGAATATTTTTACAGCAAATATTTAGCCAGGCATTGACTTAACAAGTCCATATTTTATAGTAATTTTGAACTATTAGAATATCAGAACATACCGTTCTGCTTACGCAGCTTCATGTTCTCAATTTTTTGTCTGTCTTTGTATTTGTAAGGAGTTGTCTCTCCTCATTAGTATATGTATATACTGGTCACATATATATGTTTATGTATACTAATGTAAATGGTATAAGACATATATTTCACTATATTGTATTCATCTATATTACTTTCCATAAGAGTTTATGTAGGGCAATTATTTTATTTCTTTGTTATTATTTGCAAAAATGCCTTTTCAAAGCATTAATTTCCTAATTGATGAGGTATAGCATTCAAGGATCCTTCTGAGGAATCTAAGATAGGGGAGGACTGAATTAGCCTTATCAAATTGGATGCAGGACTAGTTCTGATCATGATTGAGGATACTGTTGATGATGGTGTTTTTTATGAAGATGCCAAGTGCCTGGATCTAGCAGAGAGAAGGGAGCTAGCTGATGCTGGACTGCTTGTTGTTACTTTTTTAGCCAAAGTTTCTGAATTTTGCAAACACTTTTGATGGGTGCACTGTAGATGATATAACAGGGAGGAGGTTCCTAGAATGTTAAGGTCCCTACCTCTACTTACTTTGGCATGATAATGGGTACATATGGCTTGAAAATTGTTGTCCAGATGTGAGTAAAAATGATTGAATACATCAGAAGGAGAGAATTTTTTAGTTTTATGCCCAGGCATGACAATGGGCTTTTCCTTGTCATGGACAACAACTGTTTCCACTGGGGCCTGATTTATACAAACAACATCCTCATCAACAACATCCTCATCATCAGCATCCTTATTAGCATCAGCTACACAAATATCCTCATCCTGGTGCACTTCCACAGAAGCATCCTTAATTTCTTTGTCAGCATGTTGACTTGTGCTGCTCATCCCAACATTTGCAGAGGACCCACAAGGGTTATAAGGAGGCTCCTCTTTGAGTACAGTTTTGGAAAGGTCAGGCTCACACATGCTTACACACTTAGACTCTCCTCAGGGATTTGTGACATTTCTGAGATAACAGGTGGTTCCTGTGCTTTAATTATTTTTTTTTTTAATGTCTACAGGAAAAAGGGCTAATATCATCAAAAGATGCCACAGTCATAAATCAAGGCCAAGGCCTTAGCCTTTCCTTGCCACTTTGTGTGGTGAAAGGCATATTGCCAATTTTATGCCTTTCTGCAGCTAACTTTCCCTTTGATGTTTTTTTCTTTACTAATGTAAAAGATTGTGTCTTTGATTTTAGATGCCCTGACTTAAGCCCTGTATTCCCTTGGGGATCGGCTTTAGTAGATGACTTAGACGGACTAGTATCATCATGAATGGTGGCACTGGCTGCAGCTCAAGCACTAGTATGTGGTTCCATCTCTCCTCTCAACTGATCATTCTGTATATCAGCAAACACGAATAAAGTGGGATACAGCACACACGTCAATTTGTACCAATTTTAAATATTACAGTGCGGTATCAATGACCTACAGTGTCACAATATGTGTTGAATATTACACTCCGTTTCCACTTTCAGTATCACAATCTTTTTTATGAATAAAATACTGTGCTACCACTTACAGTGTCACAATATTTTTTATGAATAAAACACTGCACTACCACTTACTGTCACAATATTTTTTATGAATAAAACACTGCACTACCACATACAGTGTCACAATACATGTTGAATATTACACTGCATTTCCACTTACAGAGTCACACTTTTTTATGAATAAAGCACTGTGCTACCACTTACAGTGTCACAATATTTTTTATAAATAAAACACTGTGGTACCACTTAGTGTCTCAATATATTTTATGAATACACTGTGCTACCACATACAGTGTCACAATATGTGTTGAATATTACACTGCTTTTCCACTTACAGTGTCACAATATTGTTTATGAATAAAACACTGTGCTACCGCTTACAGTGTCACAATATTTTTTATGAACACATTGTGCTACCACTTACAGTGCCTCAGTACGTGTTGAATATTACACTGCGTTTCCACTTACAGTGTCACAATATTTTTTAGGAATAAAACACTGCACTACCACTTAGTGTCACAATATTTTTTATGAATACACTGCGCTACCACTTATAGTGTTTCAGTATGTGTTGAATATTAGACTGCGTTTCCACTTACAGTGTCACAATATTTTTTAGGAATAAAACACTGCACTACCACTTACAGTGTCACAATATTTTTAATGCATTCACTGTGCTATCACTTACAGTGTCACAATATTTTTTATGAATATATTAAACTGCTGTATTACTGAACTACAGTGTCACAATATTTATATGAATAATATTATACTGCGGTATTACTGACCGACAGCGTCACTCATAATACTTTATGAATTATACACTGCAGTATGATGAACCTACAGCATCACTTACAATATGGCCAGCAGGGTCATAGTGTTTTGGATAGACTGGGAGGGGACAACACAAAAAATATTTTTAACTTTTTTTAGCTTATTATTTTTTATTTGTTTTAAACTTTTAACCTTTTTTTTTACAGCCTGTGGATGGACAGCACACTGGATGGGCAGCACACTAGAAAGACAGCACAACCCTGGACAGCACACTCCTTGATGGACAGCACAGCACACTCCTGGATTAGCAAAGCAATGATAAATAACACAGCCCCTGGATAGATCACAGCACACCCTGCCTGGATTGGACAACACAGCCCAGTACAGCAAACCCCTTGATGGGCAACACAACCCGCTGGACATAGCACAACACAGCATACCCTGCCTGAATTGGACAATACAGCTCAGCACAGCACACCCTTGTATTGGACAACACAGCCAAACACACCCCTGTATTGGACACAACACAGGCTCCCTTGGATGAAGCAGAGCCTGACAGCCCAAGACTTAGCAAGCAAATGGTGCAAATCATCGTGGGGAGGGACTTATATACAATCCAAAACCCAAGAGAATCAGACAGCAGAATGATGATGTTTGCCCCATTTTGGGATCAGAGTCAGGCGGGAAAACCCGACCCAGACTCGGAATCCGGCTCGGATCGTGAAGTTCGGGTGGGTCCGGTTCTCTGAGAACCAGACCCATTCATCTCTAGTATTAATTTTGTATCCACCACCACCAGAGATAAGGGGAATAGCTATCATGAATAGGCTCTATTGCATCATGTGCTTTTCCTTCCCTCACATATACCATCATCTCTTACCCAATGCTGACAATGGCACCTAGCCCTTGGGTTCTGCCACCCTGAGCTTTATTTAAGTATTGTGACTTCTAATGCAGCAATGTTTATAAACCATCTCCATGTCCTGCATTGTACTGTACTGTAAAAAACGTTTTCCTTGTTTTGTTCAAACTGTTTCTACATATGTACTTTGTAAGGTGCTGAGAACCACTTGCGGCATTATATAAATAAAGGATGATAATAATAAACCTGGGCTTTCAGTCCAGGGCTGGCAGTTCCTCAGGAAGGGGACCCCATTTTATTTATGGGGTCCCCGCTTTCTGAGAAATTCCTGCTCTTGGCTGACCAGTTTGGGGCTAATTAATGTAATTGCAGGTGGACCCTACGCTGTGTGTTCCTTTGGTATGACCAGTGCTGTACCTTGGTAATTGGGGGCATGGCCTAATGTAAAAAATACAGAAAATGGTATTTGCTGCACTGCACAGCAGTGCGAAGCAATCCACATGTGGTGGTGTGTGCCCCTCGGCCAGGGGCAAATCCAGGGGGGGCATGATCAGTGCAAAAACTCTTCCCCTGCACAGCCAGGGGAGACTCCCTTGTCCCACTGCAGCCTAGCACACAGAAGCTGGGCTGTGGAGACACAGGCTGTTGCCACTGACAAGTAAGGGAAGGCAGACAGTGAACCTGGGCCCAGACTGGGCCCCTTGATGAAGCCCAGGCCTGGGTAATTAGTATCAGCTCCACCCCCACTCTTGGCACCCCTGACTACGGCACTATCCTCCTGGCTGGTTCAGCCAGGTGCTGATTATGAGATAATAGAGGGAACCCCACTCTGTATTTTCCCCCTATTTTCCAATACCAGCCAAGGCTGAGAGGGCTAGGGCTGGTTATTGATTAGAGGACGCAGCACATTTTTTTTTTTAATTTTAACACTTTGTTAACTTTTTAAACTAATGAAGCCTACACAGATCATAGTGATTTTTGCATTGAGTTTCCCAAACTCAACTGCCTCAAGTAAATATATTGTTTGGTCGGGTTTCCTGACATTTTGCGGTTGGTCTTTGGTCGGTTGTAAAATCAACTATTCCTAAACCTGCAGATCCTATTCTTCTCTATGTGGAAAAATCAATTGTTGGTCTAAAGTCAAGTTTTTGGCCATTTTGCCATCAGTTTCTGACTTTAAATGGTTGGTTTGCAAAACCAACACAACCAAAGACCCAAAACCAACCTTTCATAAATACACTTCCAAGTCTGTATTTGTATTGCATGAATGCCAAATAAAAACTACATTAAAGCATTAATGTGTTAATTTTTAATGTGTTCATCTCTTTAGCATAGTGCCTCTATCAGTATAGGTGTGCTTGTGTGCATAACATACAGGGATTATATAATTAATTGTACATATTTATTCCTGCTGCAATATGAAGTTCTCTATTTCCAGCATTATACTAAAGAAATATGATAGTGTTTGAAGAACTTGTTCTCTTAGATGGCAAAATCACAGTACATGTCACAGGAAAAGCCTAAAGTTAGTAACAGGCAAACATTTTAATGGACATCTCATTCCAAAATGAGGTCCACTCTTAAAACAACCTCTTGCATAATTATTATTGGGCCCCTGCCATGCACCTGGTATTTAAAAGACATTTCTTACTTCCACTCTGGCTTAGTGGCTGGTAGAATCATATCTCAGTTGTAAATAATCTATCAGATGAAATGAAGTGTGTTTATATTTGGCTCAGAGAATTTATATCCATATGATTCACTATATTACGTGGAGAATATTTAAAATCCATATGAAAACCCTCAACAACTAAATGTTGACTTCAGGATTTCAGGCCAAAGTAACTTGGAGATGTGTATTACTTACAGTTCAACACCTTATCATGTTCCCATACCGCAGAGAAGCTGGGTTTATTTATAGACAGTAAAACAAGAAACTATTTTGTTTCCTGCTACATTAAATGACATCTCTTAGCAGGGTTTCCCAGACATATGTCTTTATTAATACACTTCTTGGTCATGTAACACGTAATGTAACTAACAAGTAAGAAGTAAAATGTTTTCTTTTTCTCCCAGTTGACCTGCTGGAAATTTGTTTTTCATAATTTATGAGCAATTTACAAAATTCTACAACATTTTCTTTTGAATTTTATTGCATCTTAGAGACATTTAAATTCATTTTTACAGTATGAATTATAAATATTATTATTAACAAGCATCTATATAGGCATGATATACCGTATTTAGCTTGGTACAAGTCTCCCTCTATATAACACCTCATTTTAAAGTACCTCATTCACTATTAAATATATATCATTAAATCTTACCCTTTTTTATAATGCCAGGTTTGGCCTGTAGACTGACACTAAAGAAGGGTACTGTGTATAATATTGAAACCAAAAATATAGGGCCTGATTCAGAGCTGGACGTAATGGCAAATATGGACGCAGATCGAGCGATTGTTTGCCATCATGCATGCATAAGGGCACACTGTGTTCGCAGCAATCGAATTGCGACTACGGAATCCATTGCAAAGTGAGTGACAGGCTGTCAGCGTTTAGGGGTGGTGACGGGGTGGTCAGAAAAACGCAGGAGTGTCTGTCCGTTTGAACGTCATTTCATGGGAGTGCATAAATTAGCCCTTGCAATCTTCTATGCAGCTCTGAGTGTCAGGAGAGCTCCAAAGGCTGTGGCATGCCAGACCTGCCACAAGGGCAAGATAGTTGGTTGATATGCATCGATGTTACTGATATTTACGCATGTAATCAGCGTCGTATGCATATGAGAAGGCAGCAGTGGGTGACCTTATGCTCGGGTGGGCTTTGCAACCATTAGCATATTGTCGCAGCTGCAATGCGTACGAAATCGCAGCTATGATCACATTAGTGTCTGTTTCTGAATCAGGTTTATTATTAGGTAACTTTTGGAGGCGGTGATTCTTACACTGGTTACATAACCTATCATGACTTCCCTGCTCATCCATAAAAAAACATTCTCCTAATGAAGCCTTAAATATTTTACTCTATTCTATGAAGGATTGTATGACATGCAGGGCTACAGTCAAAGCATAAAATTATTTATTTCACATAAAAAGCACTATGAGGAAATGAGATCCCAATGAAATAATTTCTATATGCAGTGCTCAAATTGTACAGTCGATTAAAAAATTAATTTTAAAAAGTGAAGATAAAAAAAACAAAATTCTGACATGCTGGAAGGCATTTAAAAGATTTCTTATTGTGGTAAAAACTATGAGACCAAAAAAAAAAAAGTGCAAAACTTCGTTCTTGTGCATTCCAGCACTAATTAAGGCCTGACCATAAGGAAATAAAATAATAACAATATTTCTATTTTATAGACTAAACATGTGTATAGTGTTTAGGAACTTACATAACTGCAATTTTTATTTTAACTAATGGTGCATACACACGGTCAGATTTTTCCTTCAGATCTGAACGATAACGATTTAAAAATCGTTCAGTCGTTCATATCTGAAGGAAAATCTGATATATCTGACATGCCTGAACGATGCGCGTTCCCGTTTGTCAGATAACGATATCTGACATCTGATGTGTTTGCAGTCAGACTTGGACGATTCCATTCATTTTAATGCAGTCAAAAATCGTTCAAATCGTTCAATCGTTCATGTGACAAATCTGACAAATCTGACCGTGTGTATGCTCCAATAAAATCCTTCCACCTCTATTAACAGGGAAATGGACCAGTTACCAGTTAACACAGTAGTGTAGTATTCTAAGTTGTGGCAGATTTTACATAGGGGCTGCAGAGTTGCAGCCCTTCAGTAAAAATCCACTCCCACCAGTGAGCCCCCAGTGATTGCCGTGGCTTCCATTGGAAGCAATACCTGCTATTCACATGCTGGACAGGCAGTCTGGTAGGTAGTGCTTCCAATGCAGCTGAATGCAGTCCCTAAAAGCTGTGAAGAAGAAGAAGGGGGAAGCCCACACTCTGTACCCCTTGACTTTTGGTTGATCCCCTCTTTTTCCCCACAGGAGGCTTTATTGTGTTTATACCCTGCAAAGATTCTGCTGACTTGACTTGCTCATGGTATATATAATAAAGGATGTGTTATTGTACACACAAATTAAGTCCCCCGCTGTTATTATGGTAATTTAGGACTGGCTGAATTATGAAATTATGAAACCATTTAAAAAAAACTTTGGTTTCCCCTGGTGTAACATGCTCTTTTATTATACAGCAGAAATAATGAATCATTATGTTAATGAAGGTAATACTTTGTGCTTAATGTCATTTTGGCACATGGGATAGCTAATAAACTTTATACAACTATACATTTACAATGCACTGAATCATATCACTGACACTTGACTTGCTGTTTTTAGAAGCACATGGAAGCATTCACTGTGGAATGTTTCAAACTATTATCTACACTTCACACGATTCCTGTATAATGTGTTCATATTTGCTTTGCCAGTCTGACAAAGGTCACACACAAGTTGATAACTTATCAGCTTTTAGTGTTAGTCAGATCGATCTCTCTGTGGTTTATAATGTTTTATGCAATCATGTTATTTTAATTATCCACATTTTTAAAGGAAAATAAATTGCCCTGGTAATGTTCCTGTATATCGCTGCACCCACTGAAGTTACTTATTAAAGGAAGCCATTTTGTAAGATGGACCATACATTTTGAGAATACAGCCTATTGATTCATTAGGAACCAGTGGATGTTGTCTCAGTCATTCCCATTGCCAGGCACATTTGTACACTGGTATATGCGCTGGTACATTTGTACAGTGGTACCAGCACAAGAGCTTGTAATAAGAGTTCTTATCAGGGAAAGTACTGTGTGAGGGAAATTTATTGTGCTAATAAAATGGTTTCTGATTGGTTGCCTTTCTGAAACTATACAGAATAATAATTTTGAATTTATCTGATTGATGAGAGTTGACAAACGTGCAGATTCCATTTTAACCTCCTGTCTTAAGTTAACTATTTCTGACTACAGGTTGAGTCTCCCATATCCAAAATGTTTGGGACCAGGGGTAATTTGGATAACAGAATATTCTGTATTTTGGAATATTTGCATATCATAATGAAATATCTTGGGAATGGGACCCAAATATACACACAGAATGCATGTATTTGGTATATACACCTTATACACACAGCCTGCAGGTAATTTTATACAATATTTTCAATAACTTTGTTGCTCAGGCAAAGTTTGTGTCCAGAAAGGAAATGCATTTATGTTTCATATACACCTTATACACACAGCCTAAAGGTAATTTTATACAATATTTTTAATAATTTGTGCTTTAGACAAAGTTTGTGTACATTGAACCATCAAAAATCAATGGTTTCATTATCTCAGTCATGGCAAAATTATTCCGTATTTCGTAATATTCCGTATTGCAGAATATTTGGATATGGGAGACTCAACCTGTACCAGGGTATGGGGAGAGCCAGTAACAAAAAATATACCCAGCGCTCATTAAGAAGGATGATTATGTATTGATGCAGCAGTATAAAAAAGAGGTGATTGTCAACCTCACTAGAAAAACCAAAAACAAGAATAAACTGTGCTCCAATACTAAAGTTGGGACTTTACTATAGCACAAAATCAGGTGTTAACCATAAGTAATTTTTTAATCAAATAAATAAAAAACAATATATAAAAAAACAATGAAAATAAATAAATTCCCGATGTACCGATGGTTGTATATACTTCCTGGAGTTTACGTACGCTAGTGGGCGGCTAAAAACAGGCTGGTGCCGTCTATCAACACAAAGTAATCACTCGCCTTGCCGTGTGATCGCCTGCCTTGACGTCACTTAGCCGAATTTGCATACGCTGGGAACGAGCGGCCGCATCTAGCGAACAGGTCAGAATCAGACCCTATGTGATTCTAGTTCCAAGTCTGGTTGCAAGACTCCATTCCATCTGCGCTCCAGTCTGTGTTATCCACTGAGACTTGTTTCCAACTACAACCATTGGTCCCAACTGATATCTCCAACCATTGGTCCCAGATGATATCTCCAACCATTGGTCCCAGCTGATATCTCCAACCATTGGTCCCAGACGATATCTCCAACCATCGGTCCCAGACGATATCTCCAACCATCAGTCCCAGCTGATATCTCCAACCATCGGTCCCAGCTGATATTTCCAACCATCGGTCCCATCCGATACTTCCATCATCAGATCCAAACCGACCCAGTACTGGAATTCATCATCATCGGTCCCAAACTGACCCAGTATTGCAATTCATCAACATTGTTCCCAACCGATCAAGTTAATCAATTCATCAACATGGGACTCATATCAATTTAGTTCTTCTATTCATTAACATCAGTTCCAATTCAATTGTCTCCAAACATTAATTTCAACCTGACTGTCTCCAAACATCAGTTCCAATCCGATTGTCTCCAAACATCGGTTCCAATCTGATCCTGTTTCAATTCCACATCATCGATTCTATTCCATCGATTCTACTGCATCGGTTCCAATCTGACCTTGCTTCACCAATTCCATATCATTGATTCTACTACGTTGGTTTCTATCCGATTCTGTCACTACAGTTCCAATTCAGTTTCCAATCTAATAAAGTTGTTCCACTGTTGTTGCCTTTGGGCTCATCACCTCCAGCAGTTCCACTGCCTCCTATCTTCCCTCATTGCATGAGGAAGTCCTGGTGCAAGTCACCCAAAATCAATCAAGCCTTCCTAGGCTCCACTTTAGTCTCCCACACCTGTTCCAACCAACTCCAACCCTCAGGCATGACAATTTTCACTTAAGAAACATATATATGTATATATTAACCCTGATCATAACCCTTAAGGGAAGTGGCTTCACCCTGAGGAAAACGGTCACGTTGAAATGCATTGGGACACGGATTGCTTACGTGAAACACGAAATCTGGACTGTTAGGATTTAGGAGTCTGTTTTGGAGGTTTCCATGACCCAGATTCTGACCATTATTTCAAACTAGCTTGAATACCTGGTGTTGCCCAGGTTGAAAACTGGACCCTGAAGTACACCTGCAGCCTTAATTTTTTTTACAGTGTCCTCGCCTATAACCTGGATAACTATGCAAGTTAGGAGTACATTACAGTGCAGACAGGCATATTCTTTTACCCAAAACAATATACAGCCAGTGTGAGTGCTTAGATTAGATTTAAGAAAATATTTTACTTCACATAAGATAATTTACAATAAAAAACAGACATAAAATCAATATTCACAAAAATTCACATGAAACCAGCTGAACAAAATGGGCACGCAGGTAAACGCTAGATTAGCAGCAAATTTAAATAAGGCAGTCGATTAGTTGTCAAATTAGTGGCCAGACACATTTAAAAGTTCCATGCAGTTGGTTAGTAGGTCTTGATATGTCACTAGCACACACACAGAATTGATTTAGTAAGTCATTTGTTGGTATTAGTAATCTGTTACTGTTGCTCAGTATACTCCTACTCCTTTTGGCAAAGGGAGGAATCCAACATCAATAACGGACTTTTATATATACACAATCTTGTGCATTAGTACCAGTAGCGCATATAGCGCTGCTCACCCGATAACCGGCGGACCGAGTTCTGGCGCGGAGGGACCTCTCCTCCCAGTCTGCGGCTTCTCCAATGTCCCGGGCAATAGGCATATGTAGCATCCACTACTTTGCAGGTGTGTGCTGCTTCCGGGAAAAGACTTCCAGTAAAGTGACCTGCATGTCACATGTGTTCCAAAGTTGATCTCTAACATGTTTCTCCGCCCACTTGAATGGCGGTTTCTTCAGAGGAATATTCTTATATCGTTTGAAATGGGGTATATCAGAAGCAGACTGACTTACAGATCAGAAATCAGTATAGTTTCCAAAATCACTTGAGTTTCAGAAATCACTGCAAAACAATGGGAGTGCTTCAGCTGCGGACAGATATGCTATCGCAGCTGCTAACTTGTTAGCTGTAATATGGTAATGCAGCAGGAGGCATTATGCCTTCTGCATGCATTACTGATCCGAGCTGCGTCTAAGGACTGACACAATTGGCACAGGAATTCTGACATACTTGCGATCTTTTGCAAAGTCGCAGCAGCCGTAATATGCAAATGCTAGTTTCAGCCTTCCCCTTGTGTACTAACGTGCACCAGATAGTGCAAGCCTTGAGGCGCCCACTTTCAAAGCCCGTGGATGGTGCAACTCCACTGGTGGTTCTAAACACTCCACCATCGTGCACCATTACATTCACCATTGACCTATTACTGGCGTAGGGTCTCCTTCTGAAATCCTGCTACACATTGCCTCTATGGCTTTGGTTCTGCATTTCAGAATGCAGCCACATTGACTGAAACGCCTGAGACACTCCCATAACACACCCATGAGATGGCCTTTTTTTGCGT
The DNA here is from genome assembly GCA_031769625.1 of Taudactylus pleione. Taxonomy (NCBI): domain Eukaryota; kingdom Metazoa; phylum Chordata; class Amphibia; order Anura; family Myobatrachidae; genus Taudactylus; species Taudactylus pleione. Next base: position 233,928 of record JAUIMM010000099.1, read on the forward strand.
TCATACCATGATTTTGCCTTGCTGGTACTAATGCCACCATTAGTGGCAGAGATAAGACAGGAATTTATAAAAAACAAAACAGCTACTGACCAACCCTTCAGTTTCCCACAGATAATGTGCCCATTGCAAGGTGTTATCTACCATTAGTGACATGTCTGATGTTGGTAAGCACTGGTAACTATCAGGCAGTGGCAAAATTTGCATTAAATAATCAACATTGTAACACTAGCCTGTGGCAAATGTAGGATTTCTTGAGAGGGGGTTCCAAATGCTTGATTTTAGAGTGAGTGTGGCCAGTCCATGAAGAGGGCATAGGCCCTCATTCAGAGCCGGACGCTCTGAGCAGAGCGCTGGCTCTGAATGAGGGCCGTCCTCCATAAAAATGGAGCGTCCTCCTGGACGCTCGTATAGCTGTGGGTCACCACCCACAGCCTATACGAGCGTGCAGGTTGATGGTCGCGATGGTCTTGACCATCGCGACCATCGCCACTGCGAGCCGGAGCCTGCGGTTGAGTTTCTCAACCGCAAGGCCCGGAGTGATTTTGGCTCTATCAGAGCCAAAATCACTCCCACTGACATCACTAGTGATGTCAGTGGGCCGGCTTCTGACGGTAGTCGTTCCCTTGGGAACGCCCCTGTCTGGGAGGCACGCCCCCTGGCACGCCCACCAAAGGGGGCGTGCTGTCAATCAATATCGACAGCACGCCCCCTTTGATCAGACACAACGAGCGAAGGAAAGTCCTTCGCTCGTCGCGTCTGGCGCATGCGCACGACGGAGCTCCCTCCATCGTGCGCATGCTCAGTGCACACCATCGACCCACTTGCGAGCGGACAGCCGCTCGCGAGTGGGTCTGAATCAGGCCCATAATTAGCACTTATCCAACTTTGCATCATACAAAGTGTATAGTGCAGTGGTTCCCAAACTGTGCGCCGTGGCACCCTGGGGTGCCTTGGGACACTTGCAGGGGTGCCTCAGGTTGGTGGTCCAGCACCAAATCAAATTATTTATGGTCAATGTAATGTAATATGTGGACAAACCGAAGCGCAAATCTGTCCACCGCCACATAACTGAACCTAAGGATGACGGGTCAGTGCAATCTACCTTCACTTTACTTAATTTTTTTCAGAATTTCTCAATAACAAACTTTTGGCTTAGGGGTTCCGTGAAAACATTGCTGATACTCTAGGGCACCGTGATTCCAAAAAGTTTGGGAACCACTGGTATAGTGTGTCATAAATCCAGCATATACAGGACCAGTGATCACAGTGAGCCAGTAAATGCATCAGTAGGTCCACCCTGCCTGAGCTGAATGTTTTTTTCAGATGTGGGCACCATTCCAGAGTATTGGAGCAAGTCCAGGAGTCTGGGGGAGCAGCAGAAGAATCTAGCACTGCCCTGGACATATATGTACAGGTTGGTCTCATATGTACTGGATAGTGTAATATTATGCAGTATTAATAATTAAGCCTATAGATGGTCTATAGCAGTGCACCCCTAACAGTGCATGTTTTCCATATCTCCTTGTTGGTGTATAGGTGTATTTATTACTGGCTGACACATGTTAAAAGATCCACAGGTGGTGCTAATTATTTTATTTGTGATACTGAGAAGAACATGCAGCACTAGTAACATTATATTATATTACTCTTTCTATTGTGGTCATGGTGTGGGTTGGGGGGTTCCCCCCCTGGGTTTGCCTATGCTAGCCATGCAGGGGCTGCTAACCACTACAACATTATTTTTTATTAGAGAACCAAAGAGCGGTATAGCTGCACTGTTTTGCTGCCCCCCTGATTTAAATGTAAAAAGTAGAAAAAAGTAATAATGGTGCTGAATGGAGTGTATACTTATATGTAGATGTAGAACTCTGTACATATACACACAACCTGTTACCAATGCCTACTAAAATTTTCCCTATTCTGTCCACTTCACTTGGCTTCCTGCGACTTCTGGGAGTATGCTCTTACCCCTTCCACACTCAGCTGCTGAATTGCTGGTGTTTCTGTGGCACTTGTGCAATTAATTTCTCCTCTCTCCGGTGCAATATTACCCAGTTGATTCGCTGGTCCGGTGTGTTTGAGGGTAGGTCCTGATTGTCAGCTTGAGTCTGCACGGTGGGTTCACACAGGCATAAAGTGATGTCGGCTGCGGCTCCTGTCTTCTAACATGTTTGAACCATTTCTGGACTTCATCAGAGAATTTAACTACTCAAATAATTAAACCAATATAAAATCAATCAAAGCCATAAGAATTCTGAGTTTCAACCACAGCTGTGGGAGACGTGTTTATATCTATGGATTGTCTCAAGCTATCTGATTAGATAACTATTATACACAGCCACACCACACTGGACATGTCCAAACTCATCTGATCTTGGAAGTTATGCATTTTTGGGCTTGGTTAGTATTTGGATGGGAAACCACCTGGGAATATCAGGTGCTGTAACAATATTTTTTATTTTTGTGACAACATTTTTGTCTACATGTTTTATTTTTCTACTCCCTTTTTTTATTCTTTTATATTAAAAATTAATCCTATTTGATATATCTATGTGGGGTATTGATAGTCTATATATCCTACTGGTCATGGGTTATGGGTATGTTTTAAGTATATGTGCAGAGTTCTACATCTACATATAAGTATTTACTCCATTCAATGCCATTACTACTTTTTTCTGCTTTTTAAATATTTTTTTTTATTAATAAATCTGGACTTCTGATTTACCTAGGTCTGTGCAGCCAGAGCCTATTAGGGTCAGTTTAATGTGGGCCATTACTGTGATTATTTTGGTATGGCTACCCCTCCTCCCAGGAGTTTGTGGGTGACTTCTTATGATATGCAACAGCTCTTTATTAATTTTTCCCTCTATTAATGTTATGTGGACTATAATCTTATGTGGTTGCTCCTTATTGAGGGGCCCATTTATCAACGAGTTTTAAAACTTATTGCATATGATAAATGGTGCTCAAGTTAATCTGTTCCCAAATGTCAAACAGATGACAGTTGGGAGCTGATTGGTTGGAGCACCATTATCATATGCAATGAGTTTTAAAACTTGTTGCATATGATAAAACTCGTTGATAAATGGCCCCCTAAATGTGGGGATGATTCATGTAATGCATGGTTGGTGAGTTGTTGCTGTTAAGCTATTTGTGGTCTCTATGGGCTTAACATTAGTTTTACTAAAATAAAGTGAAAAAGTGCATTTTCATACCCTTTTCACATTATTTTAATATCACCCTTAGTTACTAAAGGGCAATTGGAGTAGGATATACAAAATTCTACTCCAAGCCCTAATTATCACTTATTTTTAGTAATCAGATCGCATTTCCCATAATTGTAATGGGAAATGCGATCTGTGTGCAAGTTACGAAAAATAAATTGTGAAAAAATACCGGGGAAAGCCCTGTGATAATAACGCCACCTGGAGGTGGCATTATCCAGGGTCTGCAATAGTTACAGGACTCCTGTTCTGCTCTAACAGGCAGAGCAGAGCCAGGATCTGCCCCAGTGATCAGCTAAACAGATCACACGCAGATCGCTGCTTAAAAAAAAGAACAAAAATTGTACAAAAAAACTTGCCAGAGTCCAGGGACCGAAGATCGGGGCTCCGGTGTCCGGTGATGTCCTCCCTCCGGTACGCTGGTCTCCCATCCTGCACTGGGATCCGGTCAGCTGACCAGGTCCCAGTGCAGGATGGGAGATCAGCTGACTAGAGTCACGGAGGACATCACCGGAGTCCCGATCACCGGAGATAAGTGTAATTAACAGAGGGGGTGGTTGCAATCACGGGGGCGGGGCTTAATGGTGGGGGTGGGGCTTAGTAGCATCCGGCGCATGCGCTTATCACGCCATTTTTTGCAAAAATACCATGACAAGTGTGCGGAGGGGATTCGCAGGGACTGAGCTTTATCGGAAGCTCTGTCCCTGCAAGGGATTTTTATTAAATCCCTGTGATATTGGCTGAATTTGCAATGCGAATTCAGGCCCTGAGTCAGAGCCAGACGCTCTGCCAGAGCGCTCGCTCTGAATCAGGGCCGGGCAATTTTCTTTTTCAGAATGGCCTCCTGGCTGCTCGCATAGCTGTGGGTGACCACCCACAGCTATAGCGAGTGGCCAGGAAGATGGTCGCGATGGTCAAGACCATCGCGACCATCGGGCTTGCGACGAGACCCTTGTGGTAGGGTCTCGTTGCCACAAGCCCCAGAGAGATTTCGGCCCTAACAGTGCTGAAATCTCTCCACTGACATCACTCGTGATGTCAGTGGGACCACCCCCAAACGGAGGCGTTCACATGGGAACGCCTCCGTTTGGGCAGCCACCCCCACGGCCCGCCCACCAAAGGGGGCGTGCTGTCATTCAACATTGACAGCACGCCCCCTTTGGTATGAGACCCAGAGCGACGGATTGCCCGTCGCTATCTGTGTCTCGCGTATGCGCACCATCGACCCGGTTGCGCCCTCTAATTGAATTTATCCCCAAGGTCAAAATATTTTTCAATAAATCAATGTCCATATTTCTAAACAAATTAATGCTATCAGTAGAACTCTAGAAACACTTGCGCAAATCAAAGTGCGCAACATGCAGTGTGTTTCTTAAGGTGGCCACACACATGGCGATCTGCACACGATCAGCCGATGTGTACGATTTGTGTACGATTTCCCTGGAAACTCTCCCCGGCAGCTCTGCACACAATCTCCACACGATCTGCACACAATTTGGTGTCCAATCTTCAAACGATCTCTCCTGCATCCAGACTTTCACAGTGCATCGTGTCCTAGATTGTCAGATCTGCCCTACACAGCGGCGGATTGGGCCGCCGGGACGCCGGGCTAGTTCCCGCTGGGCTGATCCCCTTGGTGGCCGGCGGCCGCCCTGCCCACCCGGCCCGCACCCTTCAATTACCCAGCTGCACCTCTCCCCATCGCGCTGCCGCTGCGCGATCAGTTCCGATCGGGCAGCAGCAGCTGAACTTTAACACGGCAGCTGCCCGGCCCTTCCACATTCTCACGCTGGCTGGCCCCACATCTCGCGTGGACTCCTCTTCCCCGGCGCGGCCGTCTCGCTGCCGCGATTGGAACTTAGTTCCGATCGAGCAGCTAAACAGCACAGCGGCCGCCCGGCCTGGCTGGTCCCCACCTCCTGCGCTTTGCTTCTCCCCATCTGTCCCTCTGCCGCGATCGGACCTAGGCTCCGATCTGGCAGCAGCAGCATGGAGTGACTGGCTGTTTAAATAAGAATAAAAAAAAAAAAAAAGGCCGATGGGGGAGCTGCTGCGCATGCCCAGCAGCAGCTCCTCCCATAAGCCTTTGCGGAGCTCGGGGACGTCAGTCAATTCTGACGGCCCCGCCTCTAGCCCCTCCGCGGCCCGCCTCCAGCCACAGAGAGTCAGGGACACAGGCAGCAGACGCCGCGCTGCCAAAGAAAAGCAGGCGAGGAAGTGGCAACTGGGCCTGGCTGGAAAAGTTTGCTGCGTCACCAGTAGAAAAATAAAAAATGAAGTAAGTTTAAGATATTATTCTAGAATCATGATATACTGTATAAATATATATATATACATATATAGTATATATATATAACTGTATATGATATTGATATATATATAGATATCATATCTAGTAATATATATCTATACAGTCAGAGATATACATATATAAGTAGTTTTTTATATATATATATATATATATATATATTTGAAAAGTAAAATATAATCTATCATATATCATGTGTGCTATTCCTATGTATACATGTATATAAATATGTATATTGAATTATATATATTTACTTTAAATATATATATATATATATATATATAGTCTTACAATGTGTAGTGGCACTCCTGGTACAAACAGCGGCTAATGCACAGCGTTAATGGTTAACGTTTCAAAGCCTTTTAATAGTGCTTTTTCATCAGGAGTCAGGACTGTCCTGATGAAAAAGCACTATTAAAAGGCTTTGAAACATTGACCATTAACGCTGTGCATTAGCCGCTGTTTGTACCAGGAGTGCCGCTACACATTGTAAGACTGTGTCCTATGCTCTTTGCGGACACCCGGTCGAGTAATGGTGTATAGGGAGTGTCGGACCTGCCTGTATGTATATATATATATATATACAGGGGCGGATTGGGCCGCCGGGATACCGGGCCGGTTCCCGCTGGGCCGGTCCCCGCAGTGGCCAGCGGCCGCCCAGTACTTACCCATGCCTGCTGCCGCTCTGCAGCTTCTGGTCTACTGCTGCGGTACTGCTGGAAAAAAAAAAAGGCTGACGGGAGAGCCGCTGGGAAAGCACAGTCGCAGCAGCTACTCCCACAAGCCTTTGCGGAGCCTGTCAGTCACTACTGACGGCTCCGCCTCCTGCCCCTCTGTGGCTCGGCCAGACTTCCCATCTACAGTATCAGCATCCTGCTGCACGATGACGCCGAGACGAGCAAGAAGCGGCTGGGCAGCCAAACGGAGCTCCAAGTAAGTGGCGGCGGTATATGGGGGGGGCAAGGCTGAGACACACACTACCACTGGGGCTGTGGGGGTAAGAGGCAGACACGCTGTGGCTGCGACACATGCTGGGGCTTGGGGGGGGGGGAAGAGGCTCACACACTGTGTTGGGACATATGTTGGGGCTTGGGGGGGAGAATGAGGATGACGCATGCTGGGGCTGGGACACACGCTGGCCTGGGGGGGTAGAGAGGCTGACACACTGGGCCTGGGGGGGGGGAGAATGAGGATGACACACGCTGGGGCTGGGGGGGGGAGAATGAGGATGACACACGCTGGGGCTGGGGGGGGAAGAGACTGACACACTGGGGGGAAAATGAGGCTGACACAGGCTGGGGCTGGGGGGGGGAATGAGGCTGACACGCCTGGGCTGGAAGGATGAGGCTGAGACACACTGGGGCTGGGACACACACTGGGGTTGGGGAGGAATGAGGCTGAGACACACTGGGGCTGGGGAATACGGTTGAGACATGCACTGGGGCTGGGGGAATGAGGCTACACGCATTGGGGCTGAGAAACACACTGTGGCTGGGGGGGAATGAGGCTGACACACTGGGGCTGGGGGATATAAGGCTGACACACACTGGGCTGGGGAATGGGGTTGAGACACACTGGGGCTGGTGAATGGGGTTAAGACACACACTGGCTGGGGGATATGAGGCTGACACACACTGGGGCTGGAGGGAATGGGGCTGAGATACACTGGAGCTGGGGGAATGAGGCTGAGAGCTATAGGTGGGCCTGGGGATAGAGAGACAGACTGAGGCCTGGAGAGACATATGGGGTCCTGCAGACAGACAAGGGGTCCTGGAGATGGAGAGACATGGAGCCGTGGAGATGAAGAGACACAGGGAGCATGGATAATCACAGGGGGGCATAAGGATGGAGAGATGTAAGAGGGTCTGGAGTAACACGGGGGCCTGGAAAGACACAGAAATTGTTTGATCAGGGAAATTCACATTTTGTCCTGCACAAAAACTTCTGTTACTATACATTATCTGGTTATGGTGAAGACATTGGTTATATTTCTACGTAAACAGGCATCTTCCTGACAGTGTGATCTACATGAATAGTGAATACCAGGTGAAGATGCTGCTCAGTGAGGCTCAAATACTTCAGAGGTTCCCCATGGCAGATAAACCACCATATAGGTAAGAAAAGATTTCCAAACTGACTGGCCTGTACCTAGTGCAGAGGGATGGATGGTGTATCATTCACCAAGAATTCTGTTGTCGACCCTGCTCCTCTCAACAGCTTGCAAAAGCACCTCCAGGCCCTAAAAGGAGGGAGTATACCAGTGATCGCACTTAGCAAAAAAAATTGTGGGTCCATGGGACCCCTCACTTTAAGAAATTGGGGTTCTACTCCACTGATTCTTGGACCCTTCACATATTATGGGGAGTGAGAGAAGGCAGCAGTTGGGACAGTGCTGGGGACAGGTTGCAGATGGGGAAGAGGGGGATAAGGGCAAGCAGCAGTTGGGGTAGAGCTGTGGGTAAGGCAGGGAGATGTTGGGGTAGATCTAGAGGGAAGTAAGGGCAGGCAGTGCTGAGGGTAGGGAGGGGGCAAGAGCAGAGAGTAGTTACAACAGTGCTGGGGGTCAAAGATGGGGTTATGGGCTTTCACTGGCATTGCACCAAAAGGGTCCTACCAGCACCCTGGGGCAATTAAGACAGGGTGACCAGTATGGCCCCCACACATTATCCGTCCCACCCAAGATACTGGGCCGGCGGCTGCTGTGTGTTATAAATATATATATATTTATAACCAGACATATTATATATATATATACACACACACGCACACACACACGTACCGGTTTGGATGACCAAATTGGTCTCAAAATAATCAACAATCCTGAACAACATCTCCATCAGGGCTGTCTATAAATCCAATCTGCCGATGCGCGTACTACAGTTACACCACTGATTCCGCCTAGTTTGTTAATCTGTGTTTGTGGCCAAATGCGGCACAGAACCGGCTGCTCAATTCCTTTGCAAAACAACCGGTTCTGCCAATGTATGGACAACATAATCCCTATAGATTGTAATCTCATATGAGTAGAGTCCTCTACCCTTTCTCTTCTGTACATAATTATGCTAACTGCACACTTGTATTGTGTATGTGTGAATCTATTTTCTGTCTGTATCTTATCCCCCTGTACAGCCTTACAGGACCCTTGTAGCATCTCAGAAATAAAATATAATAAGAATAATGTAAGAGGGGGATCAGATAAGGTCATACATGCCTTTCGTTTTCCCCTGAATTACCACACAAATGGCCTAACTCACGCACCTTCCTGAACCTCACATCCTCCATGTCCCCAGGGAGAGAGTAATAAGCCTGGAGGTGTGCTGCACCCTGCCCACACTACTTTAAGCCAGTTTTCACCCAAACAGCAAAGGGCACTCTGCCACCTGGGTCCTGGGCAGAGTGCCCCAGTGCAGAGCCCTTGGTCTGCGGCCGCCGAGAGAGTGCAGATGATGGTGCCTGAAGAAAGGCTCCATCTGTCACTTTACACCCCCCCAGCCCCAGCCTCCCTGCCACCTCTCACCTGAGTCCTGGACACAGTGCCCTCGGTCTGCGGCGGCCAGGAGAGTGCAGACGCCGGTGACTGGAGAAGGGCTCCTCAACACATGGCTTCCCTGACACCTGCTCCTGCTGCTTGGAGGCGAGGTGCAGGAGCCACATTGACGGGGTGGGGGGTTCAGAGGTACCGCTTGCACTTCTTGTCCAGGGTGCAGGTGCTGCCAGTGCCAATACTGGGGGAGGATTGGAGGTTCCGCTTGTACTGGGATCGGTTGTGCAGTGCCGGGGAGCACATGCTCCAGCTTCCGCCTCTCTGTGTCGGGTCCTCATGCACAGTCCTCCCCTTCTGTGGTGGCGGCTGCTGTGTGCTGTATAATCCAGGCCCCTCGTGTCTTCCGATAGCTAGTGGGGGCTGGGGACAGGGCGGGCGTCTTCCTCATTGGATGAAGAGGTGCTGCCGCCCGAAGCTGATTGGTTTGGGAAGATGCTGGGCCGGCTGCTGTAGCGCGTCCTGCAGGACCCACTGACTTTTAAAAAGTGAGTCTCTCAATGCCAGTAGCGAGTAAATACGCGCTATAGCGCGTATTTTGCGAACCCTGGTGTACTGCCCTCCTCAACAGACCCAGCTCCTCAACAGACCCACCCCCATAAGGGCTGCTTCCAGAATTTTCCCGGGCTGGTTTTCCATCCCAATCCGCCCCTGGCCCTACAGCACGGTAGATCTGAAGATGCGATGTGTGACCAGCGGGGACACGAATCGCATCATGATCGTGAGTGGGGACTCATGATTTACTCAGGATTTGGCCATATTTTACACGATCTGTCGTTACAATGTGTCGGAATCGGCCAGATCGGGTAAAATATCGCTATGTGTGTGGCCAGCTTTAGTTTGAGCAGTCAATTTTAGGCAAAAGTCTTGTTTCAAGTATCAGTTATTCCTATGATGTGTCATTCCAAAGACGATTTTAATTAGGCAATGTTTTGTTTGTAGTGTTAACCCTTTAATTTATCTGTAGGTGCTCTATCTCCATTCATGCTCAATGGCAAATAATTACAAGGCTAGAGAGCCACAGATGGCATACTTCTGGTCTTAATATTCGTTTTAAAGTCTGCACTTTGTAAATATGGAAAATATTTACCCTGATGACCCAAATATCTCATATTCTGCAACAGAGTCTAATGCTCAGTGTGTCACGTTCAGTTCTGCCAAAGCATGCTGACAACAGATGTGAAACAGCTAACAAATGTCTGCAGCAGAAATATTGAATACCCAAGATGTTATAAAGCAAATAGTACACTTGAGGTTAATGGCCTGGATTTATCAAGGGACATTTAGGGTAAAGACTACTGTAAATTTCTGCATGAAATTGTATAAACTTGTGGCATGGAGATCCATTATCAAACTTTTTTTTTATCAACAATCACCAGTTGTCTTTCATACATCAAAATTCCAGATGAGTGTTTCAAAGGCAATTGCTTGGCTGACACAGATAAGCTCTGGTGTGAACAACAACAAAAATAGTACAAAAAATATTTAGGACAAGCGCCATTTTTTTCACCACAATCCCTGTGAGGATACCGGGGGATCCCGGGGTTCAGGGACCACACAGTGGAGCAGGTTAAAATGACGGTAAGATGAACTTTATTCATGGAGACACAGAAATCCAGCAAATAGTAAGCAGGGTTATATCAATACAGTCCACTCAGAGTTCAGCAAAGTCTTTTCCACCTGCTCTATATCTCCTCCCTACCTGACCAGCAATGGCAGCTGTAGCATGGCACACAGAGCTGCTATATATATCCTCCCTACCTGGTCAGCAATGGCAGCTGTAGCAGGGCACACAGAGCTGCTGTATATCTCCTCCCTACCTGGCCAGCAATGACAGCTGTAGCAGGGGCACACAGAGCTGCTCTATATCTAAAGACACTGAGAGGGAACAACACCCCAACCTCCAGAGTCACACTGTACTCACACACTATCCCACAATTCTCCTTGCTGAACCAACCTACTTCCCTCTCTCTCTCTCATTGGTGGGCCCTGGTGTCAGTCTTTCCAGAGAGGAAGGAGGAGGGCTTTGTAATAGAAACACTCCCTTGCTGTCTGCTGCTGGCAAACTTCCTGTATGAGACTTATGCAGACTGAGGGCTTCAATTTAAGAACACAAAACTGGGTCATGGGGATAACTCTTTTCAACATGCAGGCAAGTCCTAGAAGTCCTTTCCCTTGCCTCCTCACAATCCCCCATAACACAAAATGACTGTACTACCCATTTGATCAGCACGCACCCTGAATATGGGCAGTCATTATAACCCATTTAATGAGCAGCATCCTTTCACTGACAGAGCTCATTGGCCAACAGTTCCTGTTGACAGCAGTATCTATTGATCAAAACCATACATTGGCCAGCAGTGTTTCCCACTTTCACCATCAGGAAGGATACAGAACACTCTACCACGGGTCCTGGCAGGATGTTTGCAAATACGAGGGGAAAGATTAGGGCTGCCTTCTCCAACTAGACTCCGTAAGGGGAATCCAGCTCTGGGGATTTGCTCAACCCCTTTGCTGGGGTGAGTGTTAGGTTATCATTGGAGGAAGCACCTCAGACCCCTTTTTATAACCTACAGAGCACTTGCACACTAAGGTGCAAATTATCTGTAGCACCCACCAGATATTCCTCACTTGGTCTATAAGGGACACACACAAGGTATCACTCACAGGGGAAATACTTACTGGAGAAACCACTTGTCCTTTTGATTTTAGCTTCACTATTCTTGTACCCTTTAATGAAACAGAGTTGTGGCCCTCCCGCACAGCTGCTCAGTTCTAGCAATCCTCTAGTGTACAACACCCTTAGTCTAACTAACATAGTACACAGGCCCTAAACTCACAACTAGCTTAGTGTATGAACAATAACTGTCAGAGTAGTGTAATGTATTAACCTTACTACCTTTAAACAGGAAACAGAATAGCTATGCAACAAAATACAAGTACAAGATTACAGTAAATGAAATACAATGCATTATACAAATGCACAAGTGTATTCCCAGGTTTATTTTCTAATGGGCTGTTCTTGTTTTACAATGAAAAGCTATTTCCATGATATGGCGGCGGAAACAGGATTTTTAGCAGGAAACAACATTTTTGGCAGGAAAGAGGCATGGGCCCTCATTCAGAGCTGCTCGCTAGCGGCCGTACGCTCGTTCCGAGCGATGTTCGCACATCTGCGCATGCGTACGGTTTTTAGTACGCATGCGCGAACCAGTCAGTGCGGCCGAAAAGCGTTTGTACGCTATATAGCGAGTGCCTGCTATTTTGAGTGACAGAATGAGGCGTATGTGGGTGGTAACGGGGGAAGGTGTTTGAAAACGGGGGAGTGGAATTCGAATGCAGGCGTGCTTAAAGGTCAAAACGGGCGTTTTAAGGGAGTGCATAATTAATACAGCAGCGTCATTGACCACGTCACTTGTTTTTTTTTAACTCAGAACTGCTCGCAAAATAGCGGTTGAAAACACCAACCACAAGAATAGCGAGCAGTTCATACGCTGTACGATGTACTCGATTAATCTAATAAATAGCGGACATGACGTATGGTGCGTGCGGCCAGGGGCCGTTTTTATCAAATAAACGAGCGTATGTTTTGCTCGCTCGTTCAGACTTAGAGGTGTGAACAGACTGCAATTTGCGAACGGATCATTTGAATAGCCACCCCTTGTTTTTGAACGAACGACCGCAAATAGCGAACGGCTCTAAATCAGGCCCATGGTCCGTTTGTTAAGGTCTTTAAGGGGCTAAATACCCTTTTTTTTGGAGGGTGTTAGGGTGCCTAATGCCCTTATCAGAATTAATTGGGACCCACCTCATAACTTGGGCCAGGCCTAAATGCCTATTACATGCAGTAGGCCTAAAACCTACTGTACTATATGGCATACTTGCCTACCCTCCTGATTTGGTCGGGAGCCTCCCGAAAATAGGGTGCCGCTCCCGACCTCCCAGGAATGCAGGCAATCCTCCCGGCTGCTGCCCACCCCTCTTATCCCCCCGCACTTACCTTAGAAACCCCCACAGGGGGGTGGCAGTGACGAGATTCACGCCGAATCGCGTCATTTCGGCTCCGCCCCCTGCTTCACAAATGCCTGTAATATCGGCATTGTGCAGCGGGGGCTGGGCCAAAATGATGTAATTGTGTAGCCCCGCCCCCCTCTCCACCCACAGACACATAACATCTGGCCGGCCCTGCCTCCTCATGATGGCCACGCCCCCTGTAATGGTAATGCCGATCTGGCTGTTCCCTCCCGGAAGGGGCAGCCAGAAAGTCGGCAAGCCTGCTATACGGTGACAAATTACCGAGAGCAGTGTCTGTCTGCTGTGTGCTTGTCAATGTGACCCAAGACAGATCTAGGGTAGGCCCGACTGTGATACAGGAAAGGACTATGAGTAGCGGTGGCCAGGGGGAGAGTTTAGGGTTAGTACCAGTGGAGGCTCCAGAAGTGGGGATGCAGCGCAGTTTAAAAGTCAAATAGAGGAGCCACATCAACTGCCATTTCAAATGCTGCTAAACATCGCTGGCTGGGACTCACTGACAGTTGGTGTGACTCCCCTATTTGAATTTTGGACTGTGCTGCAGCCCCACCTCTGGAGCCTCCACTGGTTAGTACCATACTGTGTGACAGGTACTTTGGGTGCCTTAGGGCCTAGTGCCCTGCACTAGTAATAAAGAAATGTAGTAAGGGCACAAGGGCTCCTAGCATTCTGGGGATACAGGTGGGCAGTTTCAGGGAAACTTTCTTGATGTTATCTTTTGCTGGGAATAATGACGTGACTCGTTCCCTTTAATAAAGGACTTTAATATTCTGTGTCTGTATCCTGTCTTTAATATTTGGTAACATTAATTTTACACGTGGAATACTGTACATGTGCTAGTGGGTCATTGATGCCCAGGGCCTGATGGCACTCTTCAAGTGCCATCAGGCCCTGGCAGCCTTGCTGGGACCAGTAGTACACCTGGACAATATCATTATTCATATTAATTATTCATTACCCAATGCACCAGGTATATAGAGAAGAGCCCTTCAGGAGGAATCCCTAGAGATTCCAGATGTTTTGCTGACTGGTCTAGGGATGTTTGACATTGTAGCAGGCATATCACACACGGCGCGACTCCCTGCTATACTGTCACCAGCTCTGGCTGATGCATCCTAGTGCTGGCTAGTGAAGAATAAGGGGGACCCCACACCATTTTCCTCCTTATATTTTACTACCAGCCCATAGGCTTAGAGGCCTAGAGCTAGTTATTAATTTGCTAGGGATTCAAATGCTATATATATATATCTTATATATATAAAATTAATTGGTCTGTTTATTTATTTGTTTGTTGTCTGTTCGATTATGCATTCGGACACCCCTGCACTGATTGGGATGAAACCAATGTGAGGTGGTCCAGTTGTAACATGGCCAGGTTTTAGGGGGTTAGATTGATTGGACCTCCTGTTGTAGAAATTTGGCCCAGGGAGCCTGTTCTGGGCTTTCCACTGGATGGATTTGGATGAAAACTTCGCAGAGAGGTGGCAATTGGTCTAGGATGCCTAATGGAGTGGTTGTGGTACCTGTTGGACCTCACGGCAGAGTGTGCCAGGCAGAACTTTGACCCAGGGGGCCTGTTCGGACCTGGGGAGCCTGTTCTATGCCTTCCACTGGATGGATTTGGATAAAAGCTTCACAGAGTGATAAAATTGGATCAAAGATGACATACTAGGGGGTTGAGGTCCTGGTTGGACCTCCAGTTGGTGTACTCTGGTCAGAACTTTGACCTGGGGATGCTGGGTGGAACTTTCACCAGGGGAACCTGTTCTGGGCCTTCCACTAGATGGATTTGGATGAAAATTTCACAGAGGGGGGGCAAGTGGTCTGGGATGCCTAATGGAGTGGTTTGGGTACTGGTCAGACCTCACGGCGTAGTGCGCCAGACAGAACTTTGACTCACGGAGCCTGTTCGGGGCCTTCCACCAGATGGATTTGGACAACATCACATAACAAAACATAATAACTTACAGAAAACACCCCTGCATCAATTAGGATGAAACCAACGCGATGTGGTCCAGTTGGATCCTGTCCAGGTTTTAGGGGGGTTTAGGGTCCTGGTTAGACCTCCTCTTGGTGTACGCTGGGCAGAGCTTTGACCCCTGGAACCCGTTCTGAGACTTCCGCTGGATGGATTTGGACGACATCACATAATAAAACTTAATAACTTGAAAGATTTAAACTCGGGGCTTACAAACTAACCGTGGGTTCTGTTTAGAAGGTGAAACCGAACTTTAGAAAATGCTGTTTTTCCTGCTTAGAACACGCCATCAATACACAATGGATCCCGTCAGTTTATAAATGCCTGCAGAACTGATGCTTAGTTAATTTAATTGAAGTGTGATCTTGATCTGGGAAATGGTTAATTTGCTTCCAAGCTGGCCTGTGAAGTGGGTTTGAATACCCATTTCACTCGGATCCAGTACCGCTGCAGTGTTTAGGGGGAGAAATCAGGCTTCTTCTTCAATGGAGTATTCCACAAATGGCAGAGTACTTCCCTGGTATAATTTAGGTAAGTTGCTTGTGAACAGTATGAAGCTAAGGGGCTTATTTATCAATCTGTTGGCCCCGATCGGTCCTTTAACTAGCAGAGGACACTGTAGCGGTTGTGCTGTGTCAAGCTCCAAAAACAATTGGTTTTCAGTTTGACATTGGTGTCCAGAGCACAAAAAGGCATCCATTTAGACCCCACAGGCCCTGATTCAAAGTTATATGCTATGCCGATGTTTTTATAATAGGAGCAATTTTTTTTGCCACTGCACATGTGTCAAAGTACATTACCATATTCACACTCTGCAAGTCTTTATTCACAGTGTGATTGACAGTCAGGCTGCATTTGGGGGAGGCAACAGGGAGTGTCATCTAAAAAAAGTAGGGGTGTATCGACCATTTTGGGGGTGTCATCAGGCCCGGCGACAGGGGGGGCCCAGGGGCACAACTGTACCAGGCCCCAAGGTCCTAAGGGGCCCTAGAGTGTACAGATGCCTGCGCTGCTGCTGCAGTGATCAGCAGGGTGCAGGCATGTACGGGGCGCCTGCTGATCACTGCAACAGGAAGTCCAGTGGTGGGGGAGCAGGGTGCATCTGCCACCCAGCCAGCAGACATGAACTGCAGCCGTATGCTGCATATATATTATATTACTTATACTAGCAGGGCACTTACTACTGGCTGCTGCCGGGTCTTGGAGAAGCTCAGCACTGTGGTGGGGGCGGAGCGGTTGCCTGATGACTCCTCAATCTCTCAGGCAGTAATCTGAGGAGTCTGATGTAAGTGGAACTGTCTCCTCAGATCACTGTCTGAGAGATAGAAGCAGTCATTAGGAAGCCCCACCCCCACCACAGTGCTCTGCCTCTCTCCAGTCCTGCCCAGCAGCAGCCAGACTCAGGACTGAGAAGGAGGACTCATCAGAAGCTGCACAGGAAGCTCAAGCAGGTAAATGCAGCCTGGGAGGAGGTGGGGGGATACAAAATGTGGGAGATGATTGGGAAGCACAGTGGGGGATGGGAGAGCACAGTGTGAGAGGGGGGATGGGAGGACACAGTTTGAGGGGATGGGAAAGCAGTGTGAGAGGGGGGATGGGATCGCATAATGTGAGAAGGGGGATGTTAGAGCACAGTGTGGGATGGGGGATGGGAGAGCACAGTGTGAGAGGGGGATGGGAAAGCACAGTGTGTGATGGAGGATGAGATAGCACAGTGGGGGATAGGGGAGAGTACACAGTGTGGGATGGGGGCTGGGAGGGCACAGTGTGGGATGGGGAATGGGAGAGCACAGTATGAGAGGAGAGATGGGATAGCACACAGTGTGGGATGGGGGATGGGATAGCACAGTGGGGGATGGGGGATGGGAGAGCACACAGTGTGGGATGGGGGATGGGAGAGCACACAGTGTGGGATGGGGGATGGGAGAGCACACAGTGAGGGATGGGGATGGGAGAGTACAGTATGAGAGGGGAGATGGGAGAGCACGCAGTGTGGGATGGGGGATGGGATAGCACACAGTGAGGGATGGGGATGGGAGAGTACAGTATGAGAGGGGAGATGGGAGAGCACACAGTGTGGGATGGGGGATGGGAGAGCACACAGTGTGGGATGGGGATGAGATAGCACAGTATGAGAGGGGAGATGGGAGAGCACACAGTGTGGGATAGAGGATGGGAAGGCACAGTGGGGGATGGGGGATGGGATAGCACACAGTGTGGGATGGGGGATGGGATAGCACAGTGTGGGATGGGGATGGGGAATAGCACAGTGGGGGATGGGAGAGCACACAGTGTGGGGTGGGGGATGGGAGAGCACACAGTGGGGGATGGGATAGCACAGTATGAGAGGGGGGATGGAAGAGCACACAGTGTGGGATGGGGGGATGGTAGAGCACACAGTGTGGGATGGGGGATGGGAGAGCACACAGTGTGGGATGGGGATGGGAGAGCACATAGCGTGGGATGGGGGATGGGAGGGTACAGTGTGGGAAAGGGGGTGGGATAGCACAGTATGAGAGGGGAGATGGGAGAGCACACAGTGTGGGATGGGGGATGGGATAGCACAGTGGGGGATAGGGGAGAGCACACAGTGTGGGATGGGGGATGGGAGAGCACACAGTGTGGGATGGGGAATGGGAGAGCACACAGTGTGGGATGGGGATGAGATAGCACAGTATGAGAGGGGAGATGGGAGAGCACACAGTGTGGGATAGGGGATGGGAGGGCACAGTGTGGGATGGGGGATGGGATAGCACACAGTGTGGGATGGGGGATGGGATAGCACAGTGTGGGATGGGGATGGGGAATAGCACAGTGGGGGATGGGAGAGCACACAGTGTGGGGTGGGGGATGGGTGAGCACACAGTGTGGGATGGGGGATGGGATAGCACACAGTGGGTGATGGGGATGGGATAGCACAGTGTGGGATGGGGATGGGGAGTAGCACAGAGGGGGATGGGAGAGCACACAGTGTGGGGTGGGGGATGGCAGAGCACACAGTGTGGGAAGGGGATGGGAGAGCACACAGTGTGGGATGGGGATGGGAGAGCACACAGTGTGGGATGGGGGATGGGATAGCACAGTATGAGAGGGGGGATGGGAGAGCACACAGTGTGTGATGGGGGGATGGGAGAGCACACAGTGTGGGATGGGGGATGGGAGAGCACACAGTGGGGGATGGGAGGGTACACAGTGTGGGATGGGGGATGGGAGGGTACACAGTGTGGGATGGGGATGGGGAATAGCACAGTGGGGGATGGGAGAGCACACAGTGTGGGGTGGGGGATGGGAGAGTACACAGTGGGGGATGGGAGAGCACACAGTGTGGGATGGGGATGAGATAGCACAGAATGAGAGGGGAGATGGGAGAGCACACAGTGTGGGATGGGGGATGGGATAGCACACAGTGTGGTATGGGGGATGGGATAGCACAGTGTGGGATGGGGATGGGGAATAGCACAGTGTGGGATGGGAGAGCACACAGTGTGGGGTGGGGGATGGGAGAGCACACAGTGTGGGATGGGGGATGGGAGAGCACACAGTGTGGGATGGGGGATGGGATAGTACAGTATGAGAGGGGGGATGGGAGAGCACACAGTGTGGGATGGGGGGATGGGAGAGCACACAGTGTGGGATGGGGGGATGGGAGAGCACACAGTGTGGGATGGGGGATGGGAGAGCACACAGTGTGGGATGGGGGATGGGAGAGCACACAGGACCTCATTCAGAGGCGGTCGGAGGATGCAAGCAGTCGCTCAGAAACTGGGCGGCCACTTGCATCCTGACCGCCCGCCTCTGTTGCGGTCGTTAGGCTGTGGGTTTACACCCACAGCTCTAACGACCGCTCGGGTGATGGTCGCGATGGTCAGAAATCAGCATAGCAGAGCAGCGGGTGAATAGATGACATGTGCATGCGCACTCCATATAGTCACTGTGCAGGGGGGGCAATGGAGAGCTCCTAAAAGAATGGGTGTACAGGGCCCCATAATTTCTGTTGCCAGCCCTGGGTGTCACATCCTGTGTGTGATCCCATAAATAGGACACATGGCTCCGGCGTCTAAGTTATCGGAGCTATTCTGAGTGACCATAGACCCACTCAAGGAGTCGATGTTTGCCTGATCTGCGTGCGGTGCTGTGTATGTGTACGCAGATGCTCCGGTGTGAGTCTCAGTACAACATACATGCCTACCCTCCCGGTTTTCGCGGGAGGCTCACGATTTTTCAGGTAACCCCCCCGCACCCCCGGAAGGGTAGGCATTTCTCCCGCATTCTGCTCACTTCTTAGTGAAGTGGGCAGAATGAGGAGAATACCCGCGGCGATCGCGGGTCTCCGTGTAGGGGGCGGGGCTTAAAATGTGATTCTACATGAATCACGTCATTTGGCCTCGCCCCCTATGCAAATTCTAGCCAATCGCGACAATTTTACCGCTAGGGGGGCGGGGCTTAATTATGCAAATCGTCAGGCCCCCCCCCCCCATTGCCGCCCTCCTGCTTCTCTTACCCGGGCTTCTCCCGGGAACAGATCTTTAAAGGTAGGCAACTCTGCAGTACAAGTGCCGGCCACTATTCGCACATCCACATCCAGGGAGCATTACCTGTCAACTCTGAATCGGGCCCCCAGTGCGTGTCATGATGGTGCAAATGTGCAGTAAAACTGCCAGGCCGGTACCCAGCAGTGTAAACTTTTGCTGCTGTTATTTGTGGCTAAAGTACAGTATTTAGACTTCTGCAGCTCTCCTAGCTTGGAGGCAATGATAAATAGCCTCCAAATTTGTTACAGGAAATTAGGAACATTAGGTTTTTGTAGCACAATATTTATAAAACGCTAAGAGATGTATTATTGTTGCTCACTTAAATTGGGTTTCATGCTCTTTACATACAATTTGAAATATATTTTGAATAATTTTTAAAAGAGAATTCCACCCAACATATACAATTTTGTTGTGACTGGGGTTCGCCAAGTTAATGGTAATAAATTGCAAAGCTCTACTTAGTTGGTTGTGGCATTTCTCTAATATAAGGTCTGTCCCACAAAGGTACCAATTGTAATAGATAGGATTAGAGATAAAGGGCTAAAATCACAAGAAATGGTGGGTCTGCCATAATTTTCAAACTGATGGGCATTGCTGGCAATTTGGGGGGTCAAAATTCAGTATTTAATAACCATTGGCTTTGACTGTTTTTTATATTTTGACATAATGTGTTAGTATTTGGGATGTCAGGGACCCATCTGATGGGGTCACCTAGACGCGGTGGATGGGCAAACGTGTACTAATAACCTCACTTATACTCCATGTCAATTGTAGAGTTTATCAGGATTATTTTGACTATCATTGTTCTTATTAATTAGTGTGCATCTGCATTCTTTGTTCCCTGCATTCCCTGCACTTAGAGGTAAATTTACTAAGAATCGAGTCTGATCGAGTTTGTTTTTCTTTAATTCGATTTGTATCGCCGAAAATTGTGATTGTATGGTTCTAAAACTCTCAAATTTACTAAGAAGTGAGTTTAGCTGAGATCGAGTTGGCCGATGGTGAGGCAGATCGAGATTTCTCACCCGAGTTTGCAGTGATTATGGGGGTCACCTTGACATGGTGGATGGGCAAAAATATCTGGCCAAACATGCATTAATAACCTAATCAGGACTATTTTGGCTATCATTGTTCTTATTACTTAAGCTGCATACACACACAACGATTTTGTTACCAACGATTTTATGAACGATTATCTGTCAGATTTTTTAAAGTGTAATGAACGATTTTTTGAACTACAAACAATGGGCCTGATTCAGAGCCGGTCGCTATTTGCGGTCATTCATTTAAAAAAAAGGGGTGGCTATTCAAATGAACCGTTCGCTCTTTGCGGTCTGTTCACGCCTGTAGGTCTGAACGAGCGAACAAAACTTGCGGTAGTTTTTTGTAAAACTACGCCCCCTGGCCGCTCGCATCCTACGTCATGTCCGCTATTTATTAGATTAATCGAGTACATCGACCAGGGTATGAGCTGCTCGCTATTCTTGTGGTTGGTTTTTGCTACAACAATTTTGCGAGCAGTTCTGGCTATAAAATAACCCAGTGACGTGCTCAATGACGCTGCTGTTTTAATTATGCACACCCATAAAACACCCGTTTTGACCTTTAAGCACGCCTGCGATCGGATCTCCACTCCCCGTTTTTAAGCACCTTCCCCTGTTACCACCCACATACGCCTTTCTGTCACTCAAATTGTCAAGCATTCGCTATTTTGCGAGCACATGAATTTCGGCCGCACTGACTGGTTCGCGCATGCGTATAACGATCCGTACGCATGCGCAGTTGGGCAAACATCGCTCGGAGCGAACGAGCGGTCGCTTACGAGCGGCTCTGAATCAGGCCCAATTTTTGTAACTTCCCTTAATGAAAATCGCTCTGTTGGTCAGTCAGAATGAACTACAAATTACAAACGGGAACGTGCATGAACGATAATCGTTCATCGTTATAACTCAGAAACTGAACGATGTTTTCAACGATTGAACGATAACGACGTCATTATAGTTAAATCGTTCAAAAAATAGTTACGTGTGTAAGCACCTTTAGTGTGCACCTGCCTTCTTTGTTCCCTGCATTGTACTACAAGTCTCAGCATGGTAGCACCTCTTATGTTTAAAATTAGGGTGTGCAGTCCAAACCCCCTACCCCTTCCCAGTTATTTGAAAAGGGTAAAGTTGCATTTTCAATGGAAACACAAATTTAAAGTTTCACTTTATGTAAATTAGAAAGTCAATTTAAATACAAACATCTGTTATTTTAAATGTGAATCTTCTTTTCTGCAGAAGTACAAATGGAAAAGTGAATTAAATAATGCAAGTAGACGACCACAACTTCATACACTGTAGCTGCTATGGTAATGTTTTAGCTATCAGCTAGAGAGGACAATATGTAATCAACCAGTCAGAAGAGCTTAGCGACTGTAGTTATTCTGACGGTCATCATCCTCATTGTGTATCATTGCATCAGATCTCCAACACTTGGGAGAGCTGAGCTATGCCTCCTGCACCCAGGTCTACTTCAGCAACAATTACTATTACCTCACTGTTCTCTGCTTATGTTGGCCAGCCCCTTCCCTCCCCTCTTCTGTCTCTCTAAGTTAATGAGCTGTAAGTGTAGCAAGAACTAATATCTGGATTTGGACCTATGAATGTGTTTTATTATGGTATTATTAATACGCAGTACGGAAATGTGTACATTAGAGTATATTAAGTCGACATTCAGAATGTTGATTTGGGCAGAATGTAAACTTTCACAATGCGGAAATTCAGGATGACATTCCCTGAGTTGGGAAAATCGACAGTCGGCATCTCGACAATGCAATTGTGATGTAGTTTAGATATAACTATAACTGCAGCATAACTCTAACATTAACCCTAACTCTAATATTGGCTGTCAACATTCTAGCTGTCAAAATTCAGTGACAAAATTCTGACAATGGTCCTGATTCCTTATGGATCGCAACTGCGATCACGCACGCAATCGGATGTTTGTTTCGTTCTGCGCATGCATCGCAGTGCGCATGTGCAAAGACTTCACTGTGATCGGAAGTGACCATTTGGGGGTGGAGACGGAGAGTTGGGTATGAAATGTCAGGATGCCACTGGTCAGAATACCGACAGCGGCATCCCAACAGCCAGAATCCCGACACTCATAGAAAACACAGGTAAGTGTTTTTCTAACCCCTACCCTAACTCCTACCCTAACTCACCCTCCCCGGTGCCTAACCTTAACCTCCCCCCTAGTTCCTAGACCTAACCTCCCCCTTCCCCGCCCCCCTAAACCTAACATGCCTTCCCCGGTGTCTAAACCTAACCTTCCCCCCTAGTGCCTAACCCTAACCCTCCCTCCCCGGTGCCTAACCCTAACCCTCTACCTAGTGCCTAAACCTAACCTCCCCCTAACACCCCGATACTTACCTTCGGAATGCCGGCGGTTGGGATACTGGTGCCAGGATCCCAACCAGTCAGACCATCGGTATCCCGCACGCCAAGATGCCGACTACATTCCGGGATGGTAGGTGGTCGTCAAAACGCAGGCGTGCCATTGCAATGCCTTACGCATCTTGGACTTTCACTGCGTGCGATGAGGTTAGCAATTCTTGAGTAAGGCCAGACCTTGTGCAAGTGTGCGTAAGGCTCAGATTGTACTCCATGTTACCGATAGTTTTCTAGACTTGCAAAGTATTACGGATGTGTGTAAGGTAAAGTGGGCGTCCTTATGTTGTGCTGCGATGGCACTGCGATTGCAATCATTAGCATATTTTCGCAGTGAGACTGCTTGCGTAATCGCAATAGCGTTCTGTGCTGAATCAGGCCCAGTGTCGGCATTACATCAGTGCCAACATGGCTGATGTCGACTTGTTGAATGTCGACTGTATGACAGCATACCATACAGTAGGTTACACAAATAAACAGTATGTTACGCAAATAAACTTTGCATATGTGCAAAAAGACAAACCAGAAAGAGAACCAAAGTAGGTAAAATATTGAACTTTAATACTGGTACAACCAAGCCTTATACAAGGCATACATTTTGTTAATAAAGAGAGGTAGATATACTGTAGTGGCTTACTCACTAAGGGGTCTATTTACTAAGCAGTGTTAGGAGACAGAGTGAAAAGTGATAAGGTGCCAGCCAATCAGCTCCCAACTGCCATCTCACAGGCTGTGTTTGAAAAATGACAGTTGGGAGCTGATTGGCTGGCACCTTATCACTTTCTTATCACTTTTCACTCTGTCTCCTGACACTGCTTAGTAAATAGACCCCTAAGAATCTTTTTTTGTGCTATATTGAAGTATACAATCTGCTTTGCTCAGCTTCACTACACACTAGGATTGTAGATCATATCGTGAGCGAGTGCGACACCTTCCGGAAATCACATTATATAGAGTACAGTGACAAAACACAATACAGTAACAAAGGGCAACAAGTACTGTATCTGATCCTTGGAGTGCTTGGAAAAGTGCAGTCATCTCAAAATAAGAGACACTTCTACATTAATTGTCTTCTTAGAAGTGATACACGTTTGCGTTTTAATAGTTTTGCATCTATGAAGTTTTCTTTATAAAAACTGGAATTTCCTGCAGGCTGCAGTTATAGTTTTGTATCACGGTGCCGCCATCAAACACCTGTAAAGTATTTGTGTCCATCCACTGACTATCCCTTCCAGGAAGGAATATATCTCGTTGAGTGTGACCTTTTTCAGTGATGGGTGCAATCAGCATCTGAGGAGGGCAGAAATCTCATTAGGTATTTGGTACATGGATAGCTGACACTGCATAACTTGACACCAACATAAACTATTCATATCATGACAATTGTCATATGCAAAATTCAATGAGGTCTATTAATTTAAGTCTCTAACGTAATAAAAAATGTCCATTTCCACAAGATTATGTCACTTTTTGTAATTTGTCAGTGTTTAAACCATTAAGTCCTGAGATACTGCAAATATCTGCAGCGTTTTCGAAACTTCCATTAACTACCACTGTCCACAAAGTTCTCTATGGGGATGGCTATATGGGGCTATTTAGCAAGCTTTGAAGAGATTAGATTTTTGCAGCTTTTCTTCATTAGTTAACACCACGATTAGCCTTCTTTCCCTTCTAAGGGAAGGTCCTCTCTATCTTCTTTGCATATATTTCACTATGCCTCTGCCATACTTGCCTACTCTCCCAGGATGGCTGGGAGACTCATGAAAATCCCGGAGATGGCCACTAAACACCCGCACTCCCTGCAGCTGCCCACTTATTGAGCACAAGTGGGCGGTCTGGGGGAAGGGAGGGCGATGATTCAATCTGCGCTGAACTGGATCATCGTCACCCCGCCTCCCGCTATACAAAGAAGTTAATATTGTCATTCTATAGCCACGCCCACTCACTCCCCCTCACTGTGCTGTCCTGGCTGCACCCTCAGAGGGGGCAGCCAGAATGTCGGCAAGAATGGCCTGAGGCGTGCAAGGGCATTTGCTCGGCCAGGTTCTAACAAAAGCTATTACTATTCTGTATTCTGCTCGCTGGGACAGCATCTCATCAGCATGGCCGCAGAAAGCCACCATGGGCCCGGGTGAAGGGGGCGTGTCCTATTTGTAGCCATGCCCCCTTAGAAAAAAAACTTTTTGATGTGCAGCGAAGTGCCGCTGCTCGCTGGGGAGGGGGCGCTGTGAGCCCCCCTGCCCGTTGCAAATCCAGGTGATTGCTCCCCCCCACAGACAGAGGAGACTGCTGCTCAGCAGCAGTGAGCAGTCTCCCAGTGCAGCCCAGCACACAGCAGCATGTGCTGGGATACTGACAGGTATGAGGGAGGGAGAGGAGCGGCGTCAGACCCGTGCCCCTCAAGCAAGCCCAGCTAATTAGTGCTCGCTCCCCCCCTTCTCTGCACCCCTGCTCATCATTAGCGCTGTCCCAGCTGAACATCTTTGATAATTAGGACTGAAGTTTTATTTCTTATGGTCACAATTTTCTGCTATAAGAAATGGCAATTAATGGAGATCTTTTGATAAATTTGATAAACAGGCCCATATTAGACCCTGAAGACTAAGATCATGGATGATCCTTTACCAGTAATCAATTTTCAAGTTGACCAGCTGGAGAGGGGAGGAATATATCTGCAACACACGACCACTTTAGACTAACATCACCACCGACACGTGTCATACAGATGAATTTCTCTGCCCCAAGATGTTGCCGACCTGTGACCCACCACTAGATGATTGACTTCTCCCATTGAACGTTGTTATTAAAACATTAATATTACCCCATAGTATATATTGGGTACATAACTTCGAGACTACTTTATAAAACCCACCCAAAGAAATAGCAACCAGCATCAATAAGTATATTCTCGGATGGTTGCTAAGAATTGACAGGTAGCCCTCTGAGCGCTGACACTTTACTATATCCCTGCTATTACGATAGGAGGTTGGGATACCCTCCGTGTGCCCAGCAGCTAGAGGCTATTTTTGTGCAACACAACCTTGACCGCAAACCTCCTTTAAACTTTTGAGAATTTTCAAGTTAAAACTATACAGATTTTTTTTTGTCTAGTGCCATTTACAATCTAATTCTGGAGCCAAGAAAGAATATTCTCATCTGAAATTGTTATTCCAGTAACTATTTCACCTTTATCTGGATCCACAAAATAATGAACTCAACTTTTTTTTATAGCCTATTGAAAGCATAACTACGAAGCCATCAACCAATCCTCTCCCACTTACATCTCTGACCTCATCTCCCGCTCAACAAATGCAGGCCACCTCTCTTGCCAACTAATTACATCCTCCCACTCATGCCTCCAAGATTTCGCCCGTGCTGCTCCCTACCTTTGAAACACTCTCCCTCTCCGACTCTCCACCTCTCTACATATCTTCAAACAGGCTCTCAAGACCCAGTACTTCATCAATGACTTCCAGCTCTCATCCTAGCCCACTTCATGCTTTTTCCTCCCTATCTACCCCTTCTGTGTCACGCCTGTCTGTCCGCCCCTTCCCTTTAGAATGTAAGCTCTCATGAGCAGGGACCTCTTCCCTCACGTGGTTCTCCTTACACTTTCTTCTACTTCTTACTCCCTATTAGGGCACCTAACACTTGACTGCTAACTGCTTATTGTGATCTTTTTAAACGCTATTGCAGCAATGTATATAAACCATGTCCTGCACTGTAATGTACTGTAAATTACTCATTACTTGTTCACTTATTAGTTTATGTACTCTGTAAGGTGCTGCGGAACACTTGTGGTTCCATATAAATAAAGGATAATAATAATAATAATAACTGATGTGTCACATCCTGTGAGAATTACACATGCTGAGAAATGGATAGAGATGGACGCTAAAAGGTAGGATAAGATTATAATGCAAAAAAATATATATATATAAAAAAAATAACAACCTAATTAGAAATGTGCGATAACCCCCGTGTTTTGGTTTTGGTTTTTAATCTGGATTCATCCTTGTGTTTTGGCTTTGAAAAACCACCCTCAAGTGTTTCGGTTTTGGATCTGGGTTTATTTTTTTTTAAAAATGGATAAAAAGTTTTTAAAAAACAGCTAAAATCATGTAGTTTTTGTAATCCAAAACCTGAAATTCGGATTTAAAATCCGAAATGTAAACCGTGGGAAGATCAGACCCGCGACTCGGATCTGTCCGGATCTCGAAGGGACCAGAAAGTGACTTGAATCTGTGCAGATTCACAAAATTCAGGTAAATTAGGATTTCTGGAGAAACGAACCGCACATCTCTAATCCTAATAAAATATAAATCCACAATTGCTTCTATACGCATCACCGTCTCTCTTTGGAAGTTTCATGTTTGCAACATGAAATACAAATCATTTCAGGCAAGTGCAGATGCCTTAGAGGTTTCTTTTTTTGTAATGGAAAGGATGACTAATTGGCTTCAACTTCAAAATACATCCTTTCAGGCCATCCTTTTTACACAAGATATTCGGGCCCTGTGGTCTGTTATTATGTGAATGTGAGGAGTAGTCTGGACTTCCAATGAAATGAACATCAAAGAGGCAGATACTAATATGATCCATAAAGCTGTTTGAGTAGGATCATTCCCTAACATGAATGATTTCAACCAATAAACTTTGGAATGTTTACAACCAGAGAAAAATGGTTCATATTTCAAACACTGCCCAGAGTCAGCATTCTCCAACCACAATTTATGGAAGAAAAAAATAAAACAGTCATAAGGGAAAATACACCCAAAGTGGTAGGTTACATTTAGTTTTATTTTTTTAAATAGTATCTTATTTTCTTTCTTTTAATAGCCTATTTGTCAATCTTTTTTTTTTTTACTAAAATAATGCGAAAATGGGTGTATTTACACCCTTTTCACATTATTTTAGTAACACCTAAATGTATTAGAGATGTGCGCCGACTCCCATGTTTTGGCTTTGGTTTTGGATCCAGATTCGTCTTCTTGTTTTGATTTTGGAAAAACACCCTCACGTGTTTTGGCTTTGGATCAGTATTTTTTTAGCAAAATAAATAAAAAAAAAGCTAAATTACATAATTTTGTCCTGTTAGCATGCAATCTAAAACCCAAGTTCATTTTTTAAATCTGAGTTCCAAACCGCAGGAAGATCCGATCCGGGACTTGGTTCTACTCAGTACCCCCAAGTGATACTGAACTCAGACTCTGGGCCTTATTCAGACCCACTTCCAAACGCTATGCACTCGCAAGCAGGTAGATGGCCAGGCAGTGCGCATGCGCCGTGTGTGCAAGCCCCGGATCGAGAGAGAAATTTTCTCGCTCCAGGGCTCGCTACAAACGGGGCGGCTGTCAATGTTGAAAGGCGGGGAGGGGGGGTGGCTTGCCAAACGGAGGCGTTCCAGAAAGAACGCCTGCCGTTTGGGGGCGGCCCTACTGACATCACGAGTGATGTCAGTAGTGTGCTTCCGGCTCTATTAGAGCCGGAAGCTCACTGGGGCTTGCGGCAGACGAGACCCTACCACAAGGGTCTCGTCGCAAGCCCGATGGTCGCGACCATTGCGACCATCACCTGGCCACTCACAAAAGCTGGGGGTGGTCACCCACAGCTTAGCAAGCGGCCAGGAGGCTGGCCTCAAAAAAAAAAAAAAGCCCTTCAGACCTGTGAGCTGCCGGGTCTGAATCAGGGCCTCAGTTCGACTCAGATAAATTCGGTTGTTGGCGTTTCTCTAAGAACCGGACCTGCACACCTGTATCAAAATGTATCAAAGGCCTTTCGGAGCAGTTTTTGTAAAAAATAAATACTCCAAGCCCTTAAATTTGCATTCTTTTAGTAAGCAGATCGCAACTCCGATACTTGGGAAATGCGATCTGTTTCTGATTTACTAAAAGCACCCCTCCCTTATTGGTTTAAAGCATGGAGTCTGGTATTGTGAATGCACACTAGTAATAGGTACAATTTTAGGTTAGTCCTACAAATTTTATACTGTAGTGCAACTTAAGTTGATTTTTGGAGCGTGGGTCCCCTGGATTGCTTTGGTTGGTCTGCTTCAGTATAATCAGTAATCAGTAATATATATAATCAGTAATTTGGAGTTGTGCACCTGTGATTGTCTGTTTCTGTGCTTACTAAAAGAAATTGTAAAAAATACCAGGGGGGAGACCATTATAACACTTTTGCGTTTTTTGCACATTTTAACACTTTTACTGTTTGTTTTTATTATATTTGTATTTTCACTTCTCCATCCTATATATGCAGCGGCAGCTGCTCTTACCTTTCTTACTTCACACTTCACTTTTCTCATTAGAGCGATGCCCTTGGGTGGCTCGGCTGAGCTGGGTTGGGGGTGTCCTGCGCTCTGGATTTGAACCCTAGTATGTTAGGGACCTACCCTACTGAGGTTACCTGGATATGGTGGGTAGGCCCATAACCTTGGCCA
Organism: Taudactylus pleione; assembly: GCA_031769625.1. Lineage (NCBI taxonomy): Eukaryota > Metazoa > Chordata > Amphibia > Anura > Myobatrachidae > Taudactylus > Taudactylus pleione. Next base: position 263,416 of record JAUIMM010000099.1, read on the forward strand.
CGATTATGCTTAAAACCTCTATTTATTGCATAATGTATTTATATATAATCAGTAATTTGGAGTTGTGCACCTGTGATTTGTCTGTATCTGTGCCTGCAATAATAGTCTCAACAGGTAGCACCTCCCATTATATATATTCAGGGTGTGCAGTCCAGGACCCTTTCCTATACACTTCATTTAAAGTAGGGATGTGCAGGCTCGGATAGGTTCGAGTTTGCACGTGGAGTTCGGATTTTTCCCTCCAAAAAAACGGAACTCAGAACGAGGCAAAACGTCATCTTACATGGACGAACATCATCATTCCTGGACAAAAGACCAGGAATGATGATGTTCGTCCATGTAAGATGACGTTTTGCCTCGTTCTGAGTTCCGTTTTTTTGGAGGGAAAAATCCGAACTCCACGTGCAAACTCGAACCTATCCGAGCCTGCACATCCCTAATTTAAAGTGTGCTTCTTTGCACACCTGAAGGCTGAGACACCTTCTACCTGGACTAACACTTTTCCTTTTTTGCACATTTTAACACTTTTACTGTTTGTTTTTATTATATTTGTATTTTCACTTTTCTATCCTATATATGCAGCTGCAGCTGCTCTTACCTTTCTTACTTTACACTTCACCTTTCTCATTAGAGCGATGCCCTGGAGTGGCTCGGGGCTGAGCTGGTTTGGGGTGTCCTGCGCTCTGGATTTGAACCCTAGTATGTTACAGACCTACCCTACAGAGGTTACCTGGATATGGTGGGTAGGCCCATAACCTTGGCCATGATTATGCTAAAAACCTATTTATTGCAAAATGTAATTGCATAATGTATATATATATATATATATATATATATATATATATATATAAAATCAGTAATATATATAATCAGTAATTTGGAGTTGTGCACCTGTGATTGTCTGTTTCTGTGCTTACTAAAAGAAATTGTAAAAAATACCAGGGGGGAGACCAGCGAAGGAGATGGCATTATGCAGGGTTCCCCCCTGTTTCACCTGCGCTAACTCACCTTTCCTGGCTGCTGACAGGGAAAGCAGAGCCCAGAGCTGGCAGCACATGCGCATGCCCAGTGTCAGGGTATTTTTTGTGAAAAATACCCTGAGAAATGTGGGGAAAGGACTCGCATGGACAGGGCAGTCTCGCAAGCTCTGTCCATGCACAATATGCCATAAAAATAGCAATGTTTATTCTATACTGTGCACAATCTTAAACATTAAACACTTTTAAACTATTTAACTATCCCTAGTCGGCCGACCCATATTGATATTCTAAATCGTCACGGGATCACCATAATCTAAAGGACACATAAAATCAGGAATAATTGTCTGATATATCAGGAAACTGATAATCGGCTATCGCCACTGGTCACGTCAGATGCAACCATGTGGCAAAGGAATCGGTATGTAATGCTGCTGGATCTGTTCCCGGCAGGCGTAATACCGACGCCGTAAACCCGACTGGGGCTGGTAAGTACCCTAACCTTCCTCCCCCTCAAGCCCTCTGTTAGTGATGCCTAACCTCCCCCCGGTGGTGTCTAATCCTAACTCCCCCTGGTTGAGCTTCACCCTAACTCCCCCTTCCTGCACCCTAAACCTAACCCTCCTGGGAGGGTGCCTATCCCTAACCTCCCCACAGTGGTGCCTAACCCTACCCAACCCTTCCCCTAGCCTAACCCTGTCTGGGGGTGCCTAACCCTAAGTCCCCCCAGGGTGCCTAAAACTAACTCTCCCCTCCCCGCAGCTAACAACTAACACTCCCCACTTACCTTCGTTCGGGATGCCGGACGTCGGGATTTTGGCATCTGGCTAAAGATAGGCATTGGGATTTAGACGCCTATCTTTAGTACCAGCCTTGATTTCCAACGACCGCCATTCCAGACAGCAGTAAGTTAACCGCATCCCCAGGGAAAGCCCAGCTTGGCATAGCTGCATGCCAGGGAACTGGTTAATTACCAAGTAAAAGTGCAGTCCACCCAATCAGATATTAGCTGTTAGCAGTCTAGTATAGTTACAGTAGATTGATGTAAATTCACATCTTTTTGTTTTTTATAACAGCATGTGTTCTACTTGACCTATATTATTAAATGATGCCTAATGAGTTGTAAATGAAGGCATTGAACTTATAAAGTATTTTGATGTTTAAAGAACACTTACCAAAACTGACAAATTGTGAAAGTAAATAGAAACCATTTCAATTAGATAAGAACTGAGGGCCTGATTCAGAGGCGCTCACAAAAAGCGAGCGCTCGCTCTGAATCAGGGTGGGCGCACATTTTTTAGTTGCGGCACTTGGGTATTGCGAGCAGCCATGATGATGGTCGCGATGGTCAAGACCATCGCGACCATCGGGCTTGCGACGAGACCCTTGTGGTAGGGTCTCGTGGCCGCAAGCCCCAGAGAGCTTCTGGCTCAAATAGAGCCGAAAGCTCTCTCACTGACATCACTGGTGATGTCAGTGGGGCCGCCCACAAACGGCAGGCGTTCGCATGGGAACGCCTCCGTTTGTGAAGCCGCCCCCCCGCCACGCCTACAAAATGGGGCGAGCTGTCGATCAACATCGACAGCCGCCTCTTTTGTAGTGAGTCCAGGAGCGAGCGCTTTCTGCGCTCGCTCTGAGGCTCGCGCACGAGTAGTGCACACGCCGCGCGGGCGAACTGGGCCACCATCGACCCGCTTGCGAGCGCAATGCGCTTGCGAGCGGGTCTGAATCGGGCCCTAAGTTTTCTCAAGAACTGTACAGCTTCGGCAAATTTGGTGCCACAAAAGCATTGATTTGGGGCTATTACTGGTCCCTAAGTGAAATATAATAGGCATGCTATTTTAAAAATTATTACTTTTAAAATACCTGTATTAGTAAAAAGAAGTTGACTTTTTGAAATGTTCTTTATTTTGTTTCCAAAGTACAAAACAAGCAAGGTGCAGTCATAGAGGTGAACGGGGGTCACATTCAAGGCAAGGTGTGTGTCGCCAACCAGACAAATGCTAACCCCCCCCTGCCACCCCTACCAGGACATAAACTACCATCCCAATGGGGACATACACTATCTGCCGTACCGACCCTCTAGTAAGCGCATTGCAATACAAGTCCTTGGCACTTTGGAGATGGAACTGATTTGACTTATGTATATATTTAAGATATACCTTTCAGTGGTGTGGTGTGAAAAGTTGACAGTCAGAATGTCGACTTGGACTTTAGGTCGATAAGCAATATGTCGACATTCAAAAATGTCGACATGGTTAAAATATCAACATGTTCCTAATGTCTGCACAAGAATGTTGACATGCAGCTTTTGCTTATTTTAGCCTAACCCTAACAGTAAGAAAAAAAGTGCATGTCACATTTAGGTGTCAACATTTTGGTGTCGACATGGTAAATGCAGACATTATAAAGATGTCGACACTTTAACCATGTTGACATTTGTGAATGTCAATAAATTGTTTGTCAACCTAAAGTCTGTGTCGACATTCTGACTGTCGACATTCAGAAGCTATCAACATTCTGAATGTATCAACTGCTGCATATTTGAGTCAGATGTATCTACACACCAGGGTTGAAGTTGCATGCCTATTAATACACGTACAATTCAAAATACATCCCTAGATACATACAGTAAGTGCACAGATGCATTTTCAGGTGTACACAAAAAAGACGCATTTTCACATTTAACGAAAATCAGTGCTGTATGTAATGAGCACTATATATTCTATCATGGAATACTTTCATAATGAGTAAGGTGGTGTCAGACGGGTTCATTTACATAGTACAAAGTAATATGACAAATAAATCATGTCACACAGACATATTTTTATAGTTACTCTCACTCCAAATGGTAGAGCCATATGGGAGCAATCCATTACATGTTTTTTGGCAGCGATTATTCACGGAATATAAAAATATGTAGCAGAAAATAATGTCATATACAGAGACTGTCCTGGGCATTGGCCACCTAGAGAAATGCCTGAAAGGAGGGGGGGGGACCAAGCCAGCCTGGCCCCACGTTACCAAGCACACACTGACAGGACAAGCCGCCAGCAGAAATGACATCTCGGCATCAGCACTACAGTCGGTACTTGTTTTTTTGCCACTGTCATTGATGGAAGAGGTCACATCTATTGGTGGCTTTCTCCATTCATCTCTCCACCACATCAGTGCCAGTGAGGAGACAGATGGAGGAGCTAGTAGCAGACCATGTGACCTAGACCAGCAACATGAGCACGTCAGGGAGGAAGACTGAGGCTATCAATTTGTGGCATATTCATGTCAATTGGGGACAGTAATGTGTGGCATAATCATGTGACTCTGGTAGATAATGTGTGGTATAATCATGTGATCTCTGGTAGATAATGTGTGGCATAATCATATGATCTCTGGTAGATAATGTGTGGCATAATCATGTGATCACTGGTAGATAATGTGTGGCATAATCATGTGATCTTTGGTAGATAATTTGTGGCATAATCATGTGATCTCTGGTAGATAATTTGTGGCATAATCGTGATCTCTGGTAGATAATTTGTGGCGTAATCATGTGATCACTGGTAGATAATGTGTGGCATAATCATGTGATCTCTGGTAGATAATGTGTGGCATAATCATGTGATCTCTGGTAGATAATGTGTGGTATAATCATGTGATCTCTGGTAGATAATTTGTGGCATAATCATGTGATCTCTGGTAGATTGTTGGCATAATCATGTGATCTCTGGTAGATAATTGTTGGCATAATCATGTGATCTCTGCTAGATTGTTGGCATAATCATGTGATCTCTGGTAGATAATTGTTGGCATAATCATGTGATCTCTGGTAGATAATTGTTGGCATAATCATGTGATCTCTGGTAGATAATTGTTGGCATACTCATGTGATCTTTGGTAGATAATTTGTGGCATAATCATGTGACATTATAATGTGAACTGGGACATGAATAGGAGACATCTGTAAAGGTAGACACTTATTTGTTTGAGCTAGGATTTATTGTAAGAGCTTCACATTATGTCTATTGTCCCAAAGCCCTCTGGTGTCCATGGCAAAAATAAAGAAAAGACGAGAAGGAAGAACGGACAAAAGCCCATGGTAATGTTCTAGGTATGATATGGCTTAGGCGCTATTATTGGCCGTTTAGTTCCTTGCTATTTATAGTACAGTTATAGTTTTGTGGTTTATGCACTTAGCACTGGTTTCTTTCAAAATAAAAAATCTCACAGACATAAAGCTGTGATGTAGTATCTGTGAGAGCGTATGCACACAATGCTTGGTGGTGGAACTGGCTGTAATTTAAGGGGCATTACCTAAATCTTGCCTTAGGCAGCAAATTGGTCAGGGTGCTCAATGTCATGACGTCGCATCAGGGGCGCAGAGAGGGAGGGGAGCGAGTACTAATTTCCTGGGCCTGGGCTTATGGAGAGACCCGGTAAGGGGCCCAGGTCCACCGCCACCCACATGCCCTCTTACCTGTCAGCAGCCACTCAACCCAGCCCAGCACAAACACGCTGCTGTGTGCTGGGCTGCAATGAGTCCAGAAAGGCTGCCTGGGTGGAGGGCACACAGATCGCTCAGAGCACCTCACTGTTCAGTGGCACTGCAAATAATGTATAATTTTTTTTCTAAGGGCGACGAGGCCACATATACCACGATTAGGCCACTCCCCCTGAAAAGCACCAGGCACCAGCACTCTATGAGTCTGGTCGGCGGGCCAGAAGCACCGGCAAGTGCAGTGCTGATTGGAGGATCCTGAGGATGTTCAATCAGCGGCACAGACTGCAGGGTGCCTGCTAGAAATGTCTACAGGACACTCCAGCAGCGCCACAGCAGTGATTCTAGCCATAGGGTGCAGTTCCAGGCATCTAGCCAGTTAGTAGCAACAATGCCGCCCACAGAGCCAGCACCAAATTCAAAACCCTAGTTACAGCCCTGCATGTCAACATGGGTAAAGTGTCGGCAGTCTACATGTTGACACCTTCACAATGTGAACACAGTTAAAATGTTGACATATGACATGTCTACATAGTCATAATGTTGAGAATACAAGGGTTAGCATTAGGGATAGGGTTAGGGGTCGTCATATGAACATACTGACATTGTGGCAGTGTCCATATCTTCCAAATCGACACTGTGTATGTTGACATTTTGAACTTGTTGTCATGTACTCTGATGATGTGGAATACCTGTCAACAAGCTGTAGCCTAAATTGTGATTGCCGACATTATAGATGTCAACAAATCATACTGAACCCTTTTGTCACAGTGTTTTTTCAAAGAACGTTTTCAGCTACCTCAAAGTAGTTACCATTTGTGGATGAATTTACTAACATCCAATTTTATATGCACTGTAGTTTGCATGCACTATAGTTTGCAAACCAACACACATCAGATGCAGTATTCAGAGGCGAACCACAGGAATTGCTAACTTGCAGTTTGTAGTGCGAAAATTCAACCCGCATTCTGGGCCAAATGTAATAGGTTACGAATTTGTAAAAAATGCGAGTTTAGCGCTAAACTCACATTTTTTACTCACTCACAAATGTAATAGGGTGCGACTATAGTAAAACTGTTTTACCATTCTCTAGATAGAACACGGGCAATGTAATAGAGTGCAAGTGCTTCACTTGCACATATTGCTGCCTGAGAAACCGCAAAAACAATAGACCAGCTTCAGGATAGGACAAAATGCTACATTGTAGCCAATGATGTAAAGGTAAACCTTGCGGTTACCATCAAAGGATACAATGTAGCGCTTCCCTCCATAGACTTCAATGGAGATTTCACACCATTAAAGTCTATGGAGGCGACAGGCTGACTGTACACAGCCAATCAGCGGACAGCTCCTATGGAGGCACCTGCTGATTGGCAGGTGGCTCCTGCAATGACTCGGCACACGTGGGTCCCAGTCATTCGCGTGGAGGAAGGCAATGTGTAAACGTACCCTTCCTCCTGTCCGGCATGGTATCGGGTTTTCTTGTTTGTTTTTTTTTAACCCCCTGGATGCCTAGAAGGACCGAAGAGGACTAGCGGTCAGGAGTAATGCTTTGGCCGGGGGACCCAGTGAAAGGTTATCCCTGGCTGTGGCATTACCCCCCCCCCTGCTAGAGAAAGTTTGGGGCTGGTACTTAAAATACAGGGGTCCCCTACGCATTTTGTCCCCTGTATTTTAAAAGCCAGCACAGGCTGTACAAAGCTCATGCTGGTTATCCTTCTGGGGAGGGGGTGCATGTCATTTTCTTTTTAACACACGGACCTCACTGATCTGTGAAGGCTTTTGTATAACTCGCATCTTTTAATGCTAGTCGCATTAAAAGGTGTGAGTTTACATGGGAAATACTTGCTCACATTCGCATAGTGTAGTAGCCTCGAGCTCAAAAGTTCGCAGGCCATTACATTTGCGAGTCCCGGCACCAACTCGCACCTTCAAAAATGTGAGAAGGTGCGTGTTGGATTTTAGCGAAAACTCGATCCCTATTACATTTGGCCCTCAATGTGAAACAACTGCAAACCCCTGTACCACGTGTTTTAAGCAAATCCACATGGTAAGATTGGACGTGGTTTTGCCTACAGTACATAGAGGTTTATTTAATGAGCTGTGATTTGTCATTTCTGTGGTGGGATTTAAAGCAGCAATTTATTCAAAGGTAAAACCTATTTTGTTGGGATTGAAAATATATTACTATCACCTCCTGGCAGATGAGATTGCTCAAACAGCATTCACCTATCAGAGGCACACCTAAACAAATTTCATTTTTAAAAAGGCAGTTATTTGAATTATTTTGAAAGTTCTTTACTTGGCTTTAGAGACTATGGGGTCTATGTACTAAGCCTTGGAGAGAGATCAAGTAGATGGAGATAAATTACCAACCAATCAGATCCTGTTACAGGCTGTGTTTGAAAAATGTCAGTTAGGAGCTGATTAGTTGCTACTTTGAGCCTGATTCAGAGATGTATGCTAACCTGATGGTTAGCATACATCTCCGATGGTGGGAGGACTGCGCATGGTTCGCTCGCAGAGCCTCACAACCGCAGTCTGATTGACAGGTTATGGTGTTTAGAAGGTGGAGCAGGGGCGTTCCTGAGCAGAGTTCCCGGAAACGGGGGCGTGTCACCCCCGTTTTCCGGGAGGGACAAGGCCAGAGTCTGCGTGGGTGCACGCAGACTTCCTGGCCTCGCAAGTTGATAGGGCCCTGAAGCTTACCGCAGCCTGACAAGTGACAACAATCGCGAACGATGGTGATGCTAGGCTGCAACCTCGGTCGCAGCCCTACGATTACGCAGATGCAACAAGGAGGTGTCAGACACAGGTTGGGTATGAAATCCCGGTGACTGAATTGCCGCTGGGTGAAATGCCGATGCCGGAAGCCCAGAATAGCAGAACCCCGACGGGGCAGGTAAGTATGCTAATCCTACCCTTCTTCCCCCCCTAACCCTAACCCTCCCTTAAGGGTCCCTAAACTAAAACTCCCGGGTTGGTGCCTAACCCTAAGTCCGCCCGGGGATCCTTAAACCTAACCCCCCCCTTCTTGCACCCTAAACCTATCCCTCCGGGGGGTGCCTAACCTCCCCCCAGTGGTGCCTAACTCTAACCCCCCCCCTTCCCCTAGCTTAACCCTCTCCGGGGGGTGCCTAACCCTAAGTCCCCCCCAGGGGTGCCTAAACTTAACCCTCCCGCACAGCTAACAGCTAACCCTTCCCGCTTACCTTCACTCGGGAAGTCACCTGTCGAGTTTCCGTCATCCAGTTAAAGATAGGCGTCGGTGTTTAGACGCCTATCTTTAGTACTGAGTCAGGATTTCGACACCGGGATTCTAACTACTTCCTGTCTGACACTTTCTTCTGCATTTTAAATGGATGGAATTGCAGAGCCGCTTGTGTGCAGATGCGCAATTCCGGCCATCTCTGAATCAGACCCTTTATCTCTCTCCACTTACTCACTCTCCAAGGCTTAGTACATAGAACACTTAAATACATGAATAGTACAATGTTATATTCTGGAGATGATTATAGTGGAACAATGACTTAATTCTCTCAAATGTCACCTTTGCAGTATATTCAGCAGTTTTAAGTGCATTTTTCTTGGTTATTTTATTTTTATGCTGTTCATAGACATTTTATTTTCTTACCTCGTCTCCAATTAGAAACTCATTGTCTATTGTGAATGCAATTGGGTCATCTGGACTGAGCCACCAGACAGGCCTGAAGATGGGGTTTCCGGAGCTAAGCCACTCTTCAGCATATTTTATTAACAGAGGGACAACCAGGTGCTTATGTTTCTGTATGTATCGTCTTGTGAGGTTCAATACCTATGACATTAAAACAAAAGGAAATTAGATGATCGGTTATTTCGAAGAAGCCACTACTGGCCCTGTCTAATATATTTAGAATATAACATAAAAAACAACTACTGAACCATAAGTTCATCTATTCTGCAGATGATTTGTGGTAAATGCAAGGAACCCTTTTAGCATTTGGCCAATTTATTAAATTTACACTAATTAACGCCATGGTTAGACAGATTGGACTGTTGGCACCACTGCACCCCCCTACTTTTCAGCCTACATACTGTAAGTAGAATATAACTCATACTTAAAATTCAACCTCATATGTCCCTATTATTCCCCTAATTATTTTCATGGTTGCTGGTAAGTGGTAACATCTCATCCAACCCTGGACTTCTAGCCTTCCTCCACTTTTCCAGCCACACATTGGGAAGTGAGATATGTTTGTGACAATTTCACATCAAACCATGTATTAACTTAGAAATCCCTCTACCTCCTTGTTTACCTCCTCTGACACCAGATCCTCTGCAGTTTTCTCCCCGAGTCACATTCCCAGACTGGAAACAGACAGAGTGGTGGATTAAGCATTTTATGTTCTCCAATAGCTGCTGCTATTTATCCATGCACCTACTAAACTGCTATATAATGCTCAGCTTTCACTTTGAATATACAGATGTTCAGTTTTCAAGGAGCTTTTTGGATTGTTCATATTGATTAATATACCGCTATTAACGGGATCAGTATGAAATACTGCCGGACCTATGTCTGGCGGTTCAAATCCCGATGCCGGAAGACCAGCAGCAGTGAAGATCCTAGCCCTAACCTCCCTCCCTAGTGCCTAACCCCCTCTAAGTGCCTAAACCTAACCCCCCCTTCCCCACAGCCTAAACCTAAGTCTCCCGGGCGGGTGCCTAACCCTAACCTCCCCCCGAGGTGCTTAACCCTAACCCCCCCTTCACCCTAGCCTAAAAATAAGTCTCCCGGGAGGGTGCCTAACTCTAAGTCCCCACGGGAGCCCTAAAACCTAACACCCCCCCAGCGGCTGTCTGCGCCCGGTACCCGGCTTACCTTCGTTCGGTAACCTGGGCGTCGGCCTGACTTCATCCCCTATTAACCCGCGGCTGCTATTCAGCCATGCACCTACTAAACTGCAACAGGTAAGTCGGACTGCATTTACTTGTTGGATTATTATCTGTGGCCACAGTGTCCATATATATGTGCTTATTGTCAACTGCTAGCCCTGATTTTTACATTGTATGCCATTTGTGTTTTATTTAATTTTATTGTCATATGTTAGATTGTTATGTTACAGTAATTTTTTTCCCATATATTTATGTGATTTCTATATTTCTATTTGAGACATTAAATTACTATTTCTAGATATTTTAGCGCTCCCAGTTCTCTACTGTATTTTCTAGCTTTTAGGAAAGGACCACTTGACCAGAGAAGCTAGCAGAGACACACCATGATTGACCAAACCACATTGTCCTTAGAAGACAGGTCATGAGGAACAAAGCTGAACTTGAAGCAGTGGGGAAGGAAGAATGGTGAATGATGAGCCAAAGTCAATGAGTTGGAGAACACAGAAACAATAAAAAAAAACAGAGCTGTAGTCAATAAACAGTTGAACAAAACAAAAGTCATTGATAACTTCAACGAGTCTTAATTGGTAGCAGTGAGGGCCTTAAAGACTGCATACCAGTGAAGTCTCAATGTCTTAATAGACTTGACCTTATTAGGGGCAATAAGCAGACACATTTGAGTCATTTCTGTGCTGCTGGTTGTTGAGGCAATCTCCAGCAACAAAATTCAGTGCAATAGCGGGCACTTACGCCTGTTAGTAGTGGATCTTTGCTCATCAGCTGCTCCTCTATTGCCTGTCTGTCTTTTATAACCAATGGTGCCTTATTCATGGCGATAGACATAGGTTCTGTTGCAAAACCTTGCCTCCTGCTCTTTGTACTTATTTCATTCTGCTGCTGACTTTTTGCCAGTACCTTATTATGTTATCTGTCTACCATCGGCCTCTGACCTTTTGCCATGACCTGACTATGTTAACGGCTAGCCCCCTGCCTCTGACCAAGCGGTTCCTGAATCTTAATATAATATCTGTGTGCTCCCAGCCTCTGACCAAGTGCCTGAATCTGACTACACTAGCAACTTGCTGCTGGCCTCTGATCTGTAATGCTACCCCTACTTATACTATTGATAGGAACTGTATCCTGCTGTGCTACTTTTCTCCGGATGATAGTGTCGGGACTGCTACAGTACCAGTAAGACATTTTTTCTATACTACCTATAGTAGTTGCTGCACGTGGATTTCAGGAGTACTGGTGAACATATATGGATGGAAGGAAAAAGAGGTTCTTATAAGTGAAGATTATGCTAGTCCAGTTCTTGTAGTACAGTACTCTCAGTGCTAATCAGTGGTGGATTTAAACAAGGGGCACTGCCCACCCTGTAAAATTCATCACCCCCAGCGTGCCAGTATAACCATGCACTAGCTTCACAGGCAGTGGTTTCCGATTGGAAGCACTATCTGCTACTCACACACAGGACAAGCAGGCACAGGGGGATTGCCAGTCGGCACCACGATTAACGGAGTGAGCTCTTTCAATAGAAAGCCACTCCCTGCCTTTCTGACAGCCCTACCTAGCTTATAGGGGCTGCAGCCAATGTAGTCTCTAGATGTCGGTGTTTGTACCCATGCACTGGCCCCATCGGTGCTTCTGCACATGTGCCAGTTCTGACCCCTGCCAGATCCATTGCACAAGTGCAGGGATAGTCTCCGGACTGCAGCACTGACAGCCCCCTTTATCCAAAAGGATAGGTGTCTCCGCTGGTGCCAGTTACAATAAGTAAAAAGAATATGAAGTTGTCTGTGTTGGTGTCACACTGACACCTGTCATCTATTGCTGATACTGTGGTGGAATTTCATGTCACAGTTGTCAGAGATGGTGGTGTACTGCCACTTGTCAACTGTAGCGTGATGCTCTTCACATTTTTCTATTCTCTACTCTCCATTTTTGTACTTCTGTAATTTTTGAAACCCATGATCCACTTTCCAAATTCCTTGACAACATTGCTGCCTGGAACTCTTATTTCATATCCTCTGTCCTGCTTACTCTCATGGTATGCAGATTTATAATTTCCATTAAGAGTCCCATTATTCTGCTGCCACAAAACTTATCTCACTTCCTCCTTTAGTTTTTCCCAGAGGACTTAATTTCTCACTGTAAAGGACAACACCTTGTCTTCTACTTCTGCTCCACTGTTAGTTTTTCAAATATGCCTTTCCCATTCTCCAACCACAACATCTTTTACTTCAACTAAGCACACACACTTTGGCCCTGATTCAGAAGTGAACGCTGCATCTGCTCATGCATCTGTTGCCGGAGTCGCGGCTGCAATAATATGCAAATGCTACTTTCTGCCATCCCCTGATGCAGTAACCTGCGTCTGAATGTGCAAGCACTGAAATGCCCACTTTGTTAACTAGAGATGTGCGGTTTCCTTGAAATACAAACACACCCAAACTTTGGGGTTCCGAGTTAAATTAAGTACCAGCTTGGATCACTTTTGGGGTTCCGAGTAGAACAGAGTCCCGTCTTGGATCACTTTTGGGGTTTCCGAGTAGAACCGAGTCTCGGCTTGGATCACTTTTGGGGTTTCCGAGTAGAAAAAGGGGGTCATTCAGACCCGCTCGCGAGCGCAGGACGCTCGCAAATGGGCCGATGTTACCCCAATGCGCATGCGCACGACGGAGGGAGCTCCGTCGTGCGCATGCACGAGACCCGGACAGCGACAGCCAAGCTGTCGCTCTGGGTCTCGCACCAAAGGGGGCGTGCTGTCGATGGTGACTGACAGCACGCCCCCTTTGGTGGGCGTGCCGGGGGCATGGCTGCCAGACGGAGGTGTTCCCATGGGAACGCCTACCGTCTGGATCCGGCCCCACTGACATCACTAGTGATGTCAGTGGGAGTGATTTTGGCTCTGATAGAGCCAAAATCACTCCAGGGCTTGCGGTCACCGAGACCCTACCGCAGGGTCTCGTCGCAAGCCCGATGGTCGCGATGGTCTTAACCATCTTTTTGGCCGCTGGCATATGCTGTGGGTGGTCACCCACAGCTATGCGAGCGGCCAGGAGGCCGCTCCATTTTTAGGTAGGAGGGCACTGATTCAGAGCGAGCACTCTTGTCAGAGCGTCCGGCTCTGAATCAGGCCCAGAGTTTCGGCGCGGGTCTGCTGTAAATTCGGAACTTGGATTTAAAAAACAAATCTCTGGTTTTGGATTGCATGAAAACAGGTCCAAATTACATGATTTTAGCTGTTGTTATCAATTTTAAAGCAATCCAAAAACTGGAACCTAATACACACAAAAACACTTCTGAGTGGTTTTGCCAGATCCAAAACCATAACATTTGAGGGTGGATTTGCCAAAACCACCGGTGACTCATGACATGCTACCATCGGTGCACTATTACGTGCTCCAAATGGTAGGTGCCGTTCTCCATCTGAACATGGCCTCTTTGGTTGTGACTGTGCTTCTGAGAACGCAACCACTCTCACTGACACGTACGCGACATTCCCATAACACGCCCATGAGACAGATTTTTTTTCTGCGTTCACTTCAGGCCACATCCCAGTCACCACCCAAGAATGCCCTTCACTTTGCTGATACAATCTGTCGCGATCACAGCATCATCTTTAACATATGCGTCTTAGGGGTTTTCTGAACGTCTGCCGCATGCATACTTGCAAATAATTACTCAAGTACGTGAATATCAGCATTGTGTTCAAGTAGTGTGCACCTCTGAATTAGGCCCTTTAGCACTACAAAATACAGCCCAGCTGCCAATATAGTCTTTGACAATCCAAACTGTATTCTATCCAGTAAACAAAGATGAGGTCTCTGTACTTATCTCAACATCTCACCCTAGACCTATCCCCCTATTTGTTACCAATTTCTCTGTTCCCTCTGCCATTGCATGCACATCTTTATATTTTATCTTCAATCTGATATTTCCCTTGTCCTGTGTCATGAACTCATCCGTACTCAGATTGCTATCTAAGATGGATGGTTGTGACGGTTGAGGTTTGCGGGTTACCTTATTACCAAAAATAAAATAAAGTCCTGCCACCACCAACAGTTAGACTGAGAGATTCCCCTCCCACTGAGGTTCTTCCGTTCCGCTTCACCAGAAAAATATACCTTTAAGTCAGTAGCATGTGGCCATAGCAGGCAGTGAGTTTAAGAATCACAGAAAATCAGAACAAAAAATTAGATTTTAATTTTAGTAATCACTTCAAAGTGTATGGTTACAAAAGGTTACAAAGATTATAATAATTATTAAAGGTTCACACAAGTTAAAATAAAATAAAGGGGAAAAACAAAGTTCAGGTCACCTGTACAGGGTTGAACAATGGCAGAAGTGAGGTCTCTTCTTGGGGGTATGGTGTATTCTGACCCTATGGTCACGAAAATGAACTACGGCTGATCACTGGACTCAGCTAATATACTGGTTGGGCCCTGTCCCCTTTTTGGTAGGGAAAGCTCCCCCCTCTGGTTTGAGAGTATGGGGGTGGGGGATAGGAGACCTAGGGAGTTTGACATTCTAGCCAAACCTAATAAAGCTGAGCTCGTTTCACACCTACTTGCAATTAAATGCCCCTGACACCCCTAGGGGGTATTCACAGATTGCTGGGCTTCTCTGAGGGATAACTTAGACTGGCTGTCTCCCGGAGGCCTATTCATCAACACTAAAATAACGGTTTTAAGGACATTTTCCTTAATTACCTTTATTTAGTATTAAGACACTTAACACAGGCAATATCACTGATATCTCCTAGTTAAGTCCGCTGGAGTTAATTCCATGTAGAAATTAGGCTATTCATCAAATTCCGAAAATTAAGTATTTTCGGAATTTGATGGTGTTACTATCCGCCACTATCAGGTGGCGTAAAGCGGGTTACACTTACCTGCTGTCAGCGTGAGCAGGTCCTCTTCGGCTGCCTCTGGCGCTCCATGGTCCCTCCTCCGGCTCCGGTGGCTGCTCTGACACAGTGTTCTCCCGGAAGAACACAGTAAAGTTTAAAAAAAAAATCTTTATTTTTTTCTAAACTTTACTGTGTTCTGCTGGGAGAACACAGTGTCAGAGCAGCAGTAGCCAGAGGCGGCTGCAGCAGTCAGGTAGGTGGGGGACAACTAAAGGGGAACCAGTATTACCTCAGCTGTAGGCAGTGCTGCCCATTCCCCGCTTTTGTGAATGTAACGGCACATGCGCAGCACAGATTACAGCTGCGGTAAGTTAGTGTAGAGAGGGAAAAGTATCTATTTCCCAAAAAACTGTCATCGCAAAAGTGACAGCTTTTCGGAATATATACTTATGGAGAGGAGGAATGATGAATTCCTCCGGTAATTAGGTACAACTCCATGCGAGTTCTAAACCTAATTATCTCCATTGAATTTTTAGTAATGATGAATAAGCCCCCCAAGTCTTTTGGTCTAGCAGGTTACTTGGGCCTCTCAGTAGGGAATATACTTACCTTTGATCAGCATCTCAAAATAGAATAAAAACACAATTTGTACATGCACGTGATTGGCTGCTCCTTCCAGATGGCATCACTCCTGAGCAGTTATATTATACATTAAGTGGGTCCCCATCATCATATCCTTTATACACATTCTTATTATACCAATCCTAAAGAAATTCCCTCTAAACACAGCTTATCCCCCTAACTACCACCTTATTTATTTCCATTACTTGGTCTACAAATTATTTGAATGATTTTTGTATAATCAATAATCCCACTTTCTCTCCTCTCACTCACTTCTCAACTGTCTGTCCCCAAAATCTCACTGAGACTGCACTCCTTGCAACAAAGTCTAAATACCACATCTCTATACTCATCATGCTGAACCTCTCCCTCTTCCTTCTTCAATTTACCTCTATCCTGAATCTCATCTCATCTCTGGTAGTCTTAACTCACTCTCCCATGCCGTTATTGAGATATGGAAGCCCTAATAAATCCAAAAACATTTTCTGAATCCCATCAGTTTACTACAGCTTCCTAAGTTCTACTCTGAGCCACACTACGGCCAGTATCCTATTAGCCACGGTATATTACCGCGGCTAATTACCTCGCCCGGGGCTATCCAATTAGCCCTGTTGCCAGCACTTATCGGGGATTTTATTTCACCTGCCTCAGGCAGGTGAAACCAAATCCGTGATAAGAATCCCTTTTTGCCATGACTTTTTCGCGGATCAAATGTGTTTTCACGAGAAAAACAACATTTGCGGACGTAAAAAACAGAGCTTAATGGATACCACAAAAAAAATCTGCGAGAAACACCCATTTTATGCATCAGAATTTTTTTCTCTGCTAATAGGATACCGGCCTAAGCCCCTCTTGTCTCAGCTGTGTCCTCTACCAATTAGATGGTAAATTCTCTTATGTGCATGGTCCTCCTAACCCTTTGTTTACACGTCTGTATTATTTTTGTCTATCCTGTAATGTCCGTTTTATGTATTTCCCTCTTTTTCCAAACTGACCTGCGCTGTGGAGCGTGGAGGCACATTAGAAATCAACTACCATAATAATTATTGTGATATTTTTCTTTTTTTTCAGCCATAATGTTTTTTTGTTACAGTATTTAAAAATCTTACCCAATCATTGCAGCAAACCCACGGAGGAGTATTAAAAGACATGACAGGTAGAAATGTGACAATTTGTAGCCACCGTATGAATAATTCTTCATCTGTTAAAAATTCATCAGCTAGCGTTCCACCTTTAAATAAGCACATATGAAGAAGAAATTGTATGCAGAATTAAAAATGTAAAGTACTTTTTTCTTTTTCAAATGACTGAAAAATACAATGCAACAGTCCCTACATTTAATTTGCAATGCTAAATTAGGCCATATTTACTAACTTCCCAGAGGATACAGTAATTACCAACACTGATCGAAGGAGGAAATCTAGCAAGCAATCAGCAATTCCAATTTTCTGTGTAGCGTTAGCAATATATTGAAAGCAATTGTCATTGATAAATGTTATTAAAAAGCCCTTAATGTGTTATTTAGCAACTTGCAGTGGTTATTTTTAACATAGGTCCTATTGATCATCAGAGAGCAGCGGTGGGCCCGGATAAAGGGGGCATGGCCTAATCGTGGGAGGCGTGGCCACGACCCCATCAAGGGGAAAAAAAAGTTTTGCAGCGCCACAAAGCCAGGCGCATAACCAGTGGGGAGCACGATTAGCTTGATCGCTCCCACAACAGGCATAGGAGACTGCTGTGGCTGCTTCATAGCAGCCGCAAGCAATCTCCCAGTGCAGCCCAGCACACAACAGCGTGTACTGGGCTGCTGTGATGAAAGGGGGGGGGCGCGGTACTGGGCCCCCACCGGGCCCTTCCAGCAAGCCCAGGCCGGGTAATTTGTACCCGCTCCCCCTCCCCCCTCTTGGTGCCCCTGTTGATCATCACTAGTTTCTGTCCGAGAGGGCAGCCTAGTATTCAGCAAACTTTGAAAACTGAATGATTTTGGAGTTTGCTTGCGGGAACCAACGCATCTTCAGATGGCTTTGTTTCCCAGAGCCCTGCTCCTTCCAATGAGAAGGAGCTCCAGGGATGCAAAGAGGGAACCAAGCAGTGAATGCTCTACCTCAGGTCATGCATGCACACAAGGCTGGCATGGAGAAGCTACTTCGGTAGCATTGTTACTACTGATCGCGGGGACGGCTGCTTTTGCAGTGATAATTAATACTTATTACCCACTGCTGCAACTCGCAGCTATTCAAATACTTAATCACTGGGGGCCATGTGGCCCCTGATGATGGATAGGCCCAGAGACACATACTCTCTCTCCCACCATAGCTAGTAGCATTAGTGTACTATTAGTAACTGTAAGCCTAATTTCGAGCTTCCTTTTTTAAAAATGGAAATGTTACCAAAATAGCTACATTTTACGTATGCATAAAAAAACTGCATTTACATACATATCCTTGGTTAGTTGCATCTACTGTAGAGATTTGTCCAGCCCTAGAACACTAGTGTATGAATCAGGATAATGTAACAAGGGTGCATACATAAGCATGCAGAAACCACAGAAATAGCATAGCTTGGCTTGACAGTAATGTTAAAGTCATATTACCCAATTTCTACACAATAGCATAATATACTGAAGTGCAGGGTCAGCTCCAGGGTTCAGAGCACCCTGTGCCAGCTCTTCAAAGTGCGCCCTCACATCGCGCACAGAGAAGCCAAAAATGGGGGCGTGACCGAATTACCATGGGTCACACCCCTTATGTGACGTTATTTGGAAGCGTGCCCGCATGGCATGCCTCCAAATAAAGTCA
Organism: Taudactylus pleione; assembly: GCA_031769625.1. Taxonomy (NCBI): domain Eukaryota; kingdom Metazoa; phylum Chordata; class Amphibia; order Anura; family Myobatrachidae; genus Taudactylus; species Taudactylus pleione. The sequence goes on from JAUIMM010000099.1 coordinate 282,034, forward strand.
GGCTGGGGGGGGCCTCACTAGCTGGGCTTCCCCCAGCCCCCTACCGTCACTGAATGTATGGCGCACGCATGTGCGCAGCATCCATTCAGACTCCAGGGTCCGGCGGTGGGGTTCCCCGACCGCCCGATTTCACCACCCGCGGGCCAGTACTGTCCCGCTGAAATTGGGATGTTGGGGAGGGGTGCGCCCTCTATGGGAGGCGCCCCTGTTCGACCGAACTGGTTGAACACCCCTAGGGCCGGCCCCTGCTGAAGTGTATAAGAGAGAATAGTGTCCTCACAGAGTAATCTATAAACAGGATAGTCACATTTACCATATAAAATATAAACACAAAATCAATATAAATGAAATTAAATTCAATCTCATTTGTTTACCCCTATAAAATCAAATGGGAATGTTCTTAAATGATAGTCCATAAGTTAATATAGTCCATTAAGTAATGTGAATAAACTTAATACTATATAGCAGAAACACTAATGAATAAAGTTTTAGTGGGTGGGTCAGTACACACATATATATATATATATATATATATATAATCAATCAAAAGAAGTGAAAATAATAAGTATAAGCTATGGGGGTATCAGAGGCAGTTTAGATGGCTCAAATTGCTCAGTGGTTGCCACTAATGACAAATCTATAGCAGCTGCAATATGGATGCTTGGTAAGCTACAGAAGAACATGTTTATTAATTATCGGGTTTAAGACCCAAATATTATAATTATTGCGGCAATAAGAAATTATGTATCACTGGAATATATTAAACAATATAGAGGGGCTCCTACAGGAACTCATCCCTGCGATGTGTAAAAGTAAAGTGATCGCTTTTGCTGTCACTTGACTTTCTGGTTGCGTTGGGGACTTCCGCACCACTGCGCATACTCGGTCATCAGACTACCCATGTGCGAGCATCCATCCTACAGATCTTTCTCCTGGTAAATTGTGCAGAAAGTAGTCCATAGACTGCAATGGCTAACCAGGGCCAAGCTCCGGATTGCTTCGGACTAGGGGCCCGATTCAGACCCCCTCGCTAGGAAGCGTTCACACACAGCCAGCCGATTGTTTGCATTCTGCGCATCAGTATGAATCGCAATGCGCGTGCAAAAACCAGTGCAAGCGATCGGGAAGTGTACGCTCGCTGCGCATAGACAGCCCCGCTGAATGAGTCACAGGAGAAGCCTTTTGTGGGTGGTAACAGTGACAGGCCACTAGAAACAGGGGAGTAGATGTGCGCATGCAGGCGTGCCCGAGCATCTCAATGCCATTTCAGAGGCGTGCATAATGAAGAGGAAGCGTCATGGTACACGTCACTTGGTTATCTTTCACACTGAAGCAGTCGCAGTGATTGCGGCAGGGTATGGTCAGCCACAAGCGCTTCGTGCGCTTACGATGGTACTTGATGTACCGATGGTTGCATACACTTCCTGGAGATGACGTGCACAAGTGGGCTTCTTAAGATAGGCTGGTGGCCATCTGCATACACAGAGCGATCGCTCGCCAAGACATAGTGGGTGTGCTAATGCCTTGGCGTGCGATCGCTTGCCTTTCCAAAATCTAGCGAGCGGGTCTGAATCGAGCCCTAGGAACTGAAAGCAGCTAACTGCAGTTGTATTTTTTTCTCGTGAATTAATATACTGTATGAATTAACAAACTTAAGCACATTGGGGTATATGTAATAGAGTGCAAAGACAGACAACCAATAAAACAATTACCTACTGCATCTGGAATGAAAAAATTGTTTCCTAACAAACTGTAGTGCAGTACAGAGGGGATGATGCCCTTTATTCCATGATAGCTCCAGTCTGAGTGAAGAGGACTCATTTGCACAAAGAGCGGTAAGTAATTTGACCTGTTGACAAAGACAATTTAGCAGTCATTATATTTTGTTACATTTGCTTTACAGCTCAAATAGCAGCTAGAAATTAAGTGACTTTTTGATCCTTTGAGTTTCATCTCCCTGATACATGTTATTCACAACATCTGGCTCCACCTTGAATTAAGGCACTAGGTAGTGGTGTCTGAAGCTTCTGCCCATGCTATTGGATGGGTGTATTAAACTCAGAACTCTGCCCATACTATTGGATGGGTGTATTAAAAAATAAATGAATAGGATTGGATGCTAAAGGCACACATCCACTAGCAGATGAGGTAACGACAGTACGCTTACGACATCGTAATCGTACCGTCGCTCCCCATCCCCTGCAGTGCCTACACTGAATGATTAGTCGTTCAGTGTAGGCACTCTCCATCATCCCTGAACATGGGCAATCTGTCGTAATCGGCAGATTGACCGGCATGCTCAGCCGATGATTGATGTCGGAAACGGCCAGCGGGAGCGCGCATCGCTGGTCGTTTCCGACAATTACCATGTCATAATCGTGCAATCGCTCATTAATATCTGCTAGTGGATACATGGCAACATCTGTCCAATCAGGTGCAGCCTTTTATAGTACCGAGGATATTTTTCTTCCACTGTTTTATAATTATAGAAAGAAGATACTCCCACAGGGTTCTATTCACTTAGCCTTGGAGAGAGATAAAGTTTGAAAGATTCCATTGAGCGGCAGATATGTCAGCCAGTGTGTACCCAGCATTAGAATCAGGCCCTATGTGTGAGTGTCGCAGAGAGGCATATGGTTATTACAAAGGAAAATGCATGCTTCTCCCACATGTGCCATATTGCTGAAGCCTTTACTAGTATCATAATAGGTGCTGAGGCTTTGGAATATGTCATACATAAATAAATAAAAAGTAGCATTTGTACAAGGCTTTATGAATTGAAATGATCCATAGGGTGGTATGTCGCGCCCGACAGAGCTAATCAATTGTTTCTCCTGTCGGGCGCTATCAGCTGCCGGTGCACCATCTCAACCCCCACCCCCCGGGAGGTACGAGCTGAATTGGGCGAAAAGTGCCCAGTTTGCCCAGCACTTTGGTCGGGGGTAGCTGTTTCACACAGCTAAACACGACCCGTATGGGCGCGGTCAGTGCGATAATCAGCATCAATTGAATAGCGCCCTGTGATCTCCTGTCACTTTAGACGAGAGATCGGGTGCACTGAAATTGAATACCGCCCATAGTGTTTGCTGAATGTGAGGATAGTCCCCATACAATAATTTTAGAAATAATGTTTTAGCTTAAAGGTCTCTCTATCTCCACATTAAATGATGATCTATGAATCTCCTCACAGAAAGTATTGTTACATTATATACAGCTTTATATTCCTTACCTTGCGCTGGCTGTAATTATTGCAGTTTTGCCAAGCTGTGCAATCGCCTTTGCTAGAGATTCAGCATAACGGTCACCCTCCAAGCCTTTGGGAGGCTGCATTGATTGCTCTAGAAATGTGTTGCCTTCTGCCCCTTCAAATGTGATGTATTGTGCCCCAAGTTTGTTTCTCAAATTAATCACCTTGTTGAAATACCAGCTAACAGCAGCATTACTGGTTACATTTAATCTGACAGAAAACTGTCCTTTCCATTTTGTAAGAATTGGGGCCTATAGGGAGAAAATAAGAAAAAATCTTGTGTCAAGTGAATAGCAAGAAAACAATGCTACTGTTTAGCGTGGCTTGTTTCTAGGTGTATATACATACTTGGTCACTCGATTGCTGACTATCCAAGCAAGCCATGGGTAACCACTATCTACAGAGGAAAGGGGGCACATAGTTGAGTCTGTGCCTGCCCTGTGTGACAGTGTGACAGGAAGCCTAGTTTTCCCCCTGAGATACTAATATATATATATATATATATATATATATATATATATATATATATATTAGGGATGTGCAGGCTCGGATAGGTTCGAGTTTGCACGTTGAGTTCAGATTTTTCCCTCCAAAAAAACGGAACTCAGAAAGAGGCTAAACGTCTTCTTACATGGACGAACATCATCATTCCTGGACAAAAGTCCAGGAATGATGATGTTCGTCCATGTAAGATGACGTTTAGCCTCTTTCTGAGTTCCGTTTTTTTGGAGGGAAAAATCCGAACTCCACTTGCAAACTCGAACCTATCCGAGCCTGCACATCCCTAATATATATATATAAATATATAATTGTGTGGTACTGAGAGAGATTGAACCAACATGATTGGACACACTAGATCACATTACTATGAATTATTTCGACTGTCCACCTCAGGCCTGGTCTGCTTCCAACTGTAATCTGAACTTCATCACGAAGCCTCACTGACAGACATACACATCACTGCCTCACTGACAGTCATACACATCACTGCTTCACTGACATACACATTTCTGACAGAAAAATTTCAAGAAATGTCCAAATGACTTAATGACTCAATGGACCTGATAGTAGTCCTCATCAAAAAACTTGAACAGGCCTTACCTGAGCAACCACTTCAGAATCCAGTACAGCAAACAGAGTAATCATGCCATACTTGACCAGAAGAAGCATTAAGCACTTCCTGCCAGTACAATTTACTGTACAACACATATTTTCTTTACAAAATGAACCACAGTGACAGTAGTCATTAATGTTCATCTGTTTTAAACAATTACATGATCATTGCATTAAATATTTATTTATTAAAAAAAAACATTCCAATTAAAAAAGTATATTGTAAACTCTTTTCTCATCCTATTCTGTATCTATTTCTCCATACATCATTCTCCACATAGAATTATTTTGTCACATCAGGAACCATTTTATAAGATAGATATACCACTCTTAGGTGTGCAGTCGCTCTCTGATAAAGGATATGCATGTCTTTGGTCTTGTGCTTATATCAAAGCACATCCGCACACCAAGGAGTGGTATATCAATTAGACACACGCACACACACATATACTGTATATATACTGTACATCCAGTGCTGTTTTTCAGCAGGAACTCAGTTAACCTCTCATTAACTATGACATAATGTCCTGGGCCAAAATGTATTTTCTATAAGATAAGTTTTATCTTAAAGTCCCTATTGACTGCCTTCATTTTTAAATATCATATATATGTATACGTAATATGTAAATAATATATATACAGTATACATATATAAACACACACACAGTATATAATATAATTGTTTTTCTTAAGCTCCACCCCCAATAGTTCCATCCACAGTTCCTGAACCTATATTTCCAGAACAATAGCCATATTTTATATATATATATATATATATATATATATATTGTCAGAGGTTTAAATCTTCAAGTTTTATTATGTGATGTCCAAATCCATCCAGTGGAAGGCCCAGAACAGGCCTCCCTGGGTCAAAATTCTGCCTGGCGCACTCCACCATGATGTCCGACCCGGACCCCAACCACTCCATTAGGCATTCCAGACCAATTGCCACCCCTGTGTGAAGTTTTCATTCAAATCCATCTAGTGGAAGGCCCAGAATAGACTCCCCGGATCAAAATTCTGCCCAGCGTACACCAACAGCGACCGGGACCTCAACCCACTAGTATGTCTTCTGGGATCCATTGTTACCACTTTGTGAAATGTTCATCCAAGTCCATCTAATGAAAGGCTCAGAACAGGCTCCCTGGGTCAAAGTTCTACCCAGCGCACTCCTCTGAGGTCCGACCTGAACCCAACCACTCCATTAGGCATCTCAGATCAATTGCCCCTCTGTGAAGTTTTCATCCAAATCTAGCCAGTGGAAGGCCCATAATAGGATCCCTGGGTCAAAGTTCTGCCGAGCATACACCAATGGGAGGTCCCACTGGGTCCTCAACCCCTTAGTATGTCTTTTCTTTGATCCAATTTTACCACTCTGTCCAAATTATGTGATGTCGTCCAAATCCATCCAGTGGGAGGCCCAGATCGGGTTCCCTGGGACAAAGTTGTTCCCAGCGCACACCGCCGTGAGGTCCGACCAGGACCCTAACCACTCCATTAGGTATGCCAGACCAATTGCCACCCCTCTATAACATTTCATCAGAATCCATTAAGTGGAAGGCCCAGAACAGACTCCCTGGGTCAAAGCTCTGCCCAGCATTCCCGGGTCCCCAACAGGAGGTCCAAACGGGACCTCAACATCCTAGTATGTCTTCTGGGATCCAATGTTACCACTCTGTGAAGTTTTCGGCCAAATCCATCCAGTGGAAAACTCAGAACAGGCTCCCCAGGTCAAAGTTCTGCCCAGCGTACACCAATGGGAGGTCCGACCGGGACCCTAACCCCCCTAAAACCTTGCCAGGATCCAACTGGATGACCTCGTGTTGGTTTCATCCCAATCTGTACAGGGTTGTCCAAATCCATAACCGGACAGACAAATAAACAAACTTTCAAGGGAAAGACTCAGCTCGGCGGCCCCCTTTCCTCTGTAGACAGTGCTTGGATACAACTTCAACATTGGAAAGACAGAAATGTATAGGGTGAAGGCAAAATCTATCTTCTTTAATTGGTTCTATATTCCATCACATAGGATGCACAAACACTATGCAGTGCCTCTTATCTGGACTGCATCTACGATCAAATCAGCTGTGTTCACCAAGGAACGAACACTACTGAGTGATGGGATAGTGCACAGTGCTCAAAGGGGTATGTCCGAAACAGAAATAATAGGCAACAATGCCAATTGTGGCACATACAGCAATCGGTCACCTGCAATACATAGGTCAGATCAAGCAAGGTTCATCTTTTAATAATGTCATGCACAACTTGCCTACATACGTACCCAGTGAATGACACTGCTATGTAATTCTGCAATAGAAGGGCCCATAAAAGAGTTTATATAAGAGTAATATCATGCTACTTTTAGCCTGATTAAACAAGACTCATAACCCATATAGTGTAGACGTAAGACTACAGAGTGTATTAACTTCCCTATAAGTCATTTTGGGAAGTAAGTAGAATTGTACTTTAAAATATATGTACCTATATCTAGTTAATTTTGTTTGTTTATTATATTGTATCTACAAATTTTCTGTAAAACTTAAACACAGTTGTTAAAAAACTAAAATCATGTTATACCAATGATCCATCTAATTTTGATTGTAGACTGAGCCAATAGTTTTCTTGCTCTTTATTGAGGTAACTTTGAAGTTGCTCTGAGTTAACACTTTGGTACGGAGATGTGGTTATTGAAAGATTGAGGTGCTTAAACGGATGCGGATCTTTCTGAGGTCTTTGAGTCTCTCTTCCTTGGTCTGTGATAGTTACATGGTCCTACAAACAAAAAGAGAGTATACTGTGAGTTATTAACAATTGTTACTTCACCTAAGTCAGATTTCCAAATTGCTTTTAAAAGAATATCTAATTTTTTATGAATATTTAATATTGTATGTATGCTTAATAGGTAGGCATTACTAAAGAAATGCCATGTTTGCTAAAGAACCACGATTCCCATAGTTCTCTATGGAGACCAGGCCCGGCGAAAGGGGGTGACTAGGGGGAAACATGTACCGAGGCCAGGCCAGCTGAGCTACCTAGTCTACACCGCAGGCGCTTCACTTCACAAGTGATACTGTAGTAACAGCTGAGGCGGCTCCTCCCATCCATGGCAGGGTTTATCGGGGGCAGCTCTGGTGCATTAATTCCACGCTCAAGGCCCCGGACATAGATATAGATGGATTATGCCTTGGAGATAGATAAAGTGGAGAGAGATAAAGTACCAACCAACCAATCAGCACCTATCATTTTTCAAGCATATTCTGTAAAGTCTGTTAAGTGACAGGAGCTGATTGGATGGCACTTTATCTCTCTCTAAGGCTTAGTACATATCCCCCATAGTGCTAATCTTCCTGGTGGCTGGCCCCTCCCCAAAGACCAGCCATTTTACAGCATGAGCAGCCCGACACCGGATCAGCCAATGACTGATCTATTCCTTTTCCTTCTCCCGCCCGAATATCTAATGTGGCCAGGGCTGACCCACTTCTTGAACTTCTCCCCCACACAGTGCGGGGTGAAAAGTGCAGCTCCGGGCAGAGCAGAGGCCTGGGTGAGCTGCGAGCACCAGCTTGGACTGGCCGTGCTGTCCACATACAGTCAGGCTTAGTCAGCTGTCAGCCTGAGGCACCCAGACGATCAGAGAAGAAAGGAGACTGGCATGCGATTTGTAGTTTAACTTTTACAGCATAGTACTTCTCAGTAGGCACTGCACCCTTTACAAAGCTGGCCGCCGCTGGAGCTAACCGGCTATTCTGAGCATGCACTCTGGAAATTGGGAAATTAAAGGTAAAACATCCTAACCTAGGACTGGGGTGAGGGGTGGGGATAATGAGCATACAATATATAAGTGGTGTGGGGAGGGGGTTATGACCATAACATATATAAAGGTTGAGGCAAGTGGGTAATGGGCATATAATATATAAGGGATGATGGACATAAAATATATAAGGGGTGAGGGGAGTGGGTAATGAACATAAAAAATATAAGGGGTGAGGGAAGGGGATGGATAATGAGTATAAAATATAGAAGGGTGAGGGGAGGGGTTTATGAGCACAAACTATATGCTTAGGACAGGGCATAGTGACGAGGAAAGAGTGAAATTTGAAATGGAAGGGAAAAAAGTTAAATAAATGGAGACAGGAATGCATACACAAAGCTATGATGTAAGGTCAATGCCTGAAAATGGGAGGAGCCAGGACTGGAAGTGGGAGGAGGGATGAGTAGCAAGGGGAGGTAGCAGGATTCATTTTCAACCCCCCCCCCAAAAGAAAAGTCTAGATCCCCCTCAGCCCCCACATGTGCCATCACAGGGAAAAAGAGTATTATGCCGCAGACACAGGCAGACATTACAGACTGGCCGGTGACGCAACCTCCTGCAGGTCTCCACACAGGTTTGTGACTGTTTCGGTTATGAAACAGAAGTGTGCAACTACAGCTTTGCTCCTCGTAACCATGTAGACTTTGCTCAATAGTTTTTTTGGGAATCAACTAGAAAGTTAGCAGCTGGTAGTTATCTCATAAAGTCATATTTAAAATAAGATATCAAGCTCTTCTGCACCTTTGATTTATTTTTCTGTTATTGAGATCTGGGGGCCTCATGTACAACTAAAGTTGGAGGCACCATATGGAATATAAGGAGATTTAGTGGTACTAGGGTGACATATAGGGCGGAATTCAATTGTTTCCTGCCCCCCATCGCGCCCGACGGAGCTATTCAATTGTTGCTCCTGTCGTGCGCGATCAGCTGTCAGCGCTCCATTTCACCTCGCAGCCCCAGAGGGGTGAGAGCTGAAATGTGCGAAAAGTGACCTGTTTGGGCGCCCCAACATCACTTTTCGCGGTCGCGCTTAGTACTTTGGTCGGGGGTAGCTGCTTTACGCAGCTAAACCCGACCACTTTGGGCGCGATTAGCACAAAAAATGGCAGCAATTGAATAGCGGCCCGCGATCTCCTGTCACTTTAGATGGGAGATCGGGACCGCGTAAACAATTAAATTCCGCCCATACTGTGATTATGGGCACTGTGTGGCACATAATGTGATTTTGGGGCATAATGCGGCATATAAATGTGATTTCAGAGCACAGTGTGACATATTCTGTAATTTGGGGACACTCTGTGGCATATATTTTGATTTGGGGGCACAGGCCCTGATTCAGAGCCGGACGGTCTGACAGAGCGCTCGCTCTGAATCAGGGCCGGTGTTTTTTTTTTTTAGAACTGCCTCCTGGCCACTCGCATAGCTGTGGGTGACCACCCACAGCTACAGCGAGCGGCCAGGAAGATGGTTGCGATGGTCAAGACCATCGCAACCATCGGGCTTGCGACGAGACCCTTGTGGTAGGGTCTCGTTGCCGCAAGCCCCAGAGAGATTTCGGCTCTGACAGAGCCGAAATCTCTCCCACTGACATCATTCGTGATGTCAGTGGGGCCGGCCCCAAACGGAGGCGTTCACATGGGAACGCCTCCGTTTGGGCAGCCACTCCCCTGGCCCGCCCGCCAAAGGGGGCGTGCTGTCACTCAACATCGACAGCACGCTCCCTTTGGTACGAGACCCGGAACGACGGATTGCCCGTCGCTATCCGGGTCTCACGCATACGCACATCGGAGCGGGCTCCGTCGTGTGCATGCACACTGGCCCACCATCGACACGGTTGCGAGCGTACAGCACTTGCGACCGGGTCAGAATCAGGCCCACAGTGCGGGATGGGGGCCCCAAAAAGTGTACTGGGCACCAAGATTTCTTTTGCCAGCCCCAGAGGCGTCACTAGGGTTGGTGTCACCTGGTGCTGTAATGCATGGTGACACCCCCCCCCTCTCCACCCAAAAAAAAATTGAGACCAAGATGCGCAGCGCCGCAAACTTTTCCCCCTTACCTGTCCAGCATTCACACTGTGCTCCTCCCAGGATGCCGGGCGCACCCGGCGGGCGTAATGATGCCACGCCCGGTATTCTGGGTAGCAGTGCTTAAAGTGGTCCTAGAGATGTGGTGGAACGACCGCCCCATCCTCAGCAATTTATCAATAAAAGGACAGCATGCACCTAAGGCACATGGTGTAAAAAAGGGGCGTGATCTCGAAAGAAAATACTATCCCCAATTCAAATTACAACGCACAGTAGCACAATCTTATTCACATTACACCGCACATAGTGCCCCTTATTGCACCATAAATTAGTGTCCCTTATTTATGTTACGACACACAGTAGTGCCCCTTTTACACAATGCCCACAGTAGTGTCCTTTTTACATAATGCCCACATTAGTGACCCTTATACACAATGCCCATAGTAGTAGTGCCTCTTATGCAATGCCCCCGGTAGCTCTGCCCATTTAAGCAGTTCCCCCTTAAGTAGTGCCGCTTTATGCAATGTACCCTGCAGCTGTGCCCAATATGCAATGCCCCCTGTATTATAGCCCATCATGCAATGCCTCCTGTATTAGACCCCCATATACTGTGCCCCCAGTAGTGCCCTTACACAGTGCCCCAGTAGCGCCCCTTATGCAATGCCCCTTATATAGTACCCCCAGTAGCACCCCTTATACAATACCCCCAGGAGCTCCCCTTATGCAATGTCCCCAGACAGTAATGCCCCTTATGCTGTGCCCCCAGTAGTACCCTTATACTGTGCCCCCTATACACTATCCCCAGTAGTGCCAATATGCAGTGGCCCCAGTAACGCTGCTTATGCTGTGCCCCCACCCCTGTGCAGTACTACTTACCTTCCTTTACGAAGTCCAGGCTGGCTTGTCCGGGCGGCGAGCACACACCTCCACACGGCGTGCCGCGTGCCTGATGACGTCACCGCGGCAAGCGTCCAGAGCCACACACAGGCAAAGAGAGATGCTCTGTGCCTGTGTGTGGCTCTGAACGCCGGCCGCGCCGCAGTGAGAGACTTAACTGACCCGCAGCGGCGGCTGCAGGGCCAGTCCATTTGGGGTCGGCAGGCGGTGTACGGGCAGCGGACGGGTCTGTGGATGGGGTGCAGCCCGCATGTGTGTGTGTTGCTCTTTTTGGTGTCACCCTCTTGAAAGGTGACACCCAATGTGGGCCGCACCCCCCTAGTGACGCCACTGGCCAGCCCTAATGGGGACAACTCTACAAAGCTTTTTGTCAAGCTCCGAAAGTTTTGTTTTCGGAGCTTGACTTTATTAGCTAGCGCTATCTTCAGATAGTGGGCCTGATTCATTACAGATCGCAACTGCGAATGCAATAGCGATTAAGCACGCAGTTCAACTGCGATAGTATGAAAATTCTTTGCGATTGCAATGCCGCAGCAGCATAACATAAGGATGCCCGCTGTACCTTACACACATCCGTAATGTTTTAGCAAGACTGTGAAAACATCGGTACAATCGAGAACCATCGCAGCCTCACGCACACTTGCACAAGCTCTGACCTTACTCAGAAACTGCTAACTTCCTTGCACGCTGAGTCCGTAGGCTGCGTATGGCATCGCAGTGGATAATTTATGCAAGCCCATGCAACGGCGCTCAAACACACTGGCACGCTTGCGTTTCCCCCGACCACCCACCCGTCACCACTCACAAACGGCACTTCCTGACAATCACTCTGCGATGGGTCTGCGTAGCTGCTGCGATCGCAGTGGCCGATTCATGCAGGCGCACTGCGATGCATGCAACAATTGGCCGATTGCGTTCATATTATCAGTTGCGTTCCTTGCTGAATCAGGCCCAGTGCTTCCTGGTTCTGCTTATGCTGAGAATGTCTGAATATACAAACAGTGATAGCTGGTATACTGTGAATATATAGCAGGATCTTAGTGGAGCATGTCTGTGTCCTACGGTGTCACTGTAACATAGTGACAGAATGGCATTGAGCACGCGCAGAAGACCAAACTGCTGCTATCTTGGTAAGGTACTGATGCTTCCCTGAAGTAGCACCAAGGAGACTGTGCAGTAGTGCACTCCATATTTCAGCATGTCTGGCTGGAGAGGAATCTTCTAATCTCTTGACAGGCTGGCTGCTCGTCCCCTCCTTTTGCCATATGAACACAGATGCACAGCTAAAATCCCCATAAGCATAAATCTTTTACAGACAGCATCTTATCTTATGCACTATCTCTGCTAGATTTTCTTGATAAATATCCCCAAATGAGCATCTATTATCACTAAAAATAGCAGTAATAAGAGATTTTGTTTATTGGGAGAAAATTGGCAGAAATGAATAAATATGACCCTATGGCCCACTCACCAATGCCCGCCTAATAACCACTACATATATAATGCAAAGACAAACACGATTTGTTTCTGTGAAGATGCAATTTTCCAGCAACATCTGCTAGTAAGGCCCCATGACATGAGCTCAAAGGCACCTTGTGCAGACAGAAACTGACAGTTGCATGGATTGTACTGTACATATACACCAAGACAATAGTAGCAGATTTTCTTTTTACTATGTGTACATTCAGTCAGCAGATTATATAAATTTGAAACTTAACCTTGCTAGAAAGTAGCATTGTGGAATGTTCATTGATAGATATTAGGCATTCTCCCAGGCCATGCCTCTTTAATTTATTATGGAAGGATCTTACTTCTCTTTCAAGTTTTGCTGCAGAATCGGATACCCCATAATGTTTCCAGATTGGCCTCCTGAATGGAAAACATAGTGACAATTAACAATTTCCACTATGGAAAGAGACAGGACACTTACATTTTATAGTATGATGCTGATAATATCTATTGTGTGTTTGTGTTGTTTTATGATATTCGCCTGATCTTGTGCTTCTTATTATTGAGTTACCAAAAATATATAATAATAATCTATTTTAAAAAGATATGCAAAACTATGGGGGGAATTCAATTAGACACGTCAATGTAAGGGTGTGAAAAAGGGTGATAGCTTTGGGCTGTAACGCCCGGGGCTATTCAGTTAGAGACCCTTTTTAACGGCCGTTAAATTAACACATAGAAACACATAGAAATGCATAGAATGTGTGAAAAGTCTTTTTACCCGTTAAAAGCCTATTTATAGAGGGTGTCTTTTCAGGTATGATCCTGTCATAGGGCTGGTGTAAGTATCGATGGTGCGTCTACAGATGATCCAATACGGAAATGCACTGTCTCACAATGTTGCAAGTGGACATTTCAGTTTGTAGCATATCGGCCATGACATTAGCGTAAGGCGCAAATGTGACTGCGATAAAAGACGCGGCTGAGGCCGCATTTGCGTCTGCTTCAGAATCAGCCCCTATCTGCCTACCCCACAAAGCGCATATCACGGATATCTGCCCCCACATTTTGAACATTTGTGGATGCACCAGAAATTGCACATGGCGTGGTGTTACATTCACTTCAACTTTTACATTATACACCCAAAATTCTTTTCCTTTTAGCTTCATTTATTTCTTAAATTAATTATGAAATATAGGGAAAATCACATCAGTTAGGTGTGAAAAGAAATAAGCTTTACAACAAGACTACGCAGGGCCAGATGTACTAAGCTCTGGAAAGTGATAATATAGATAGTGATAAGCTACCAGCCATTCAGCTCCTAACTGTCATTTTTCAAACACAGCCTGTAACTTGACAGTTGGGAGCTGAGTGGCTGGTGGTTGATCACTCGCCACTTTATCACTTTTCAGAGCTTAGTACATTTGGCCTGCACTGCATCCGAAGGGTTGAAATGGAGGCCCAATGAAAGCGTAGGATCAGAGCCATAGAAGGCAAAAATGTGTCCTGTGCAAGCCCCTCCCCTCAATCATGTGACGTAACAAGGACCAAGGAGTATCTGAGCACCTTGAGGGCCTTATTTATCAACGAGTATTATCACTCACTCAATGCATATGATAATGATGCTCCAGCCAATCAGCTCCTCTCATCTGTTTGAAAAATGGCTGGAGCACCATTTATCATACGCAACGAGTTTTAGCACTCGTGAGTGATATAACTCGCTGATAAATAAGGCCCTCAGAGAGTCCTAAGGCTCTGCAGTGGTTCACACCCATGACCAAGGAGAAGTTGAGTATCCCGTTTGGACCGGGAGAGAAGTTGAGCACCTGGAGCATCCTATGAAAGCTGCAGGGTGCTGTTCCAGGTGCCCCCTAGGCACTCTGGGCAGTGGCACTGCTTGCCCACCCCTAATTACGACACTGCATAGATGAGTCCCACCTTCGAGTCAGTGGAATAAATCGAGCCCTTTTGCAGGGAGGAAAATGCTGTATAATCTAGAAATGAGCGGTTCGGATTCTGTGAAATCCGAACCGCTCCGAACATTGGGGATCCGAGTCCCTGTTCGGGTGTTCAGCGCCTGACTCGGATCCCCGTTCGGGGCCGAACGGCGGCCGCCTGATGTCGGATTCTCACTAGAGAATCCGACATCAGGGCTCCTATTGTGTAGGGCAGAGCGCTGTGATAGCGCTCTGCCCTACACAGATACAAACACACAGCCGCCAGCGGCAGCTGTGTGTTTGTTACAGCAGCCAATGAGAGTCACACAGACTCTCATTGGCTGCTGCACGGAGCGAGCCGGCTGGAGCTCACACATGAGCTCCGTCTTCCGGCTCCCTCCTCAGCGTGTGACAGCAGAACGGACGGCGCGGGAGCGGGGATACAGGTAAGTTTTTATTTTTTTATTTTGTATTTGTGCAAGGGCCGGGGGCGCTACTGGGGTGGGGTCTGCTACTGGGGGGGTCTGCTACTGGGGGTGCGGGAGGGGGCCATACTACTGGGGGGGCTGCACTACTGGGGGGGTCTGCTACTGGGGGAGGCTATACTACTGGGGGGCCATACTACTGAGAGGCCTGCTACTGGGGGGGGCTATACTACTGAGGGGGAGTCTGCTACTGGGGGGGCCATACTACCGAGGGGCCTGCTACTGGGGGGGCCATACTACTGGGGGGGCTTACTACTACTGGGGGGGGCCTGCTACTGGGGCAGCCTACTACGGGGGGGCCATACTACAGGGGGGGCCCATACTACAGGGGGGCTACTACTGGGGAAGCCTACTACTGGGGGGAGCTGCTACTGGGGCAGCCTACTACTGGGGGGGCCATACTACTGGGGGGGCATACTACTGGGTGGCATGCTAATGGGGGGCATACTACAGGGGGGGCCTGCTAATGGGGGGCATACTACTGGGGGGGCATACTACTGGGTGGCATGCTAATGGGGGGCATACTACTGGGGGGGCCTGCTAATGGGGGGCATTCTACTGGGGGCACTGCATAGTGGACCCTACTACTAAGGGGACTGCATAGGGGTCACCACTGCTGGGGGCATTGTGTAAGGGACACCGCTACTGTGGGCATTGTGTAAAAGGGGCACTACTGTGGGCATTGTGTAAAAGGGTCACTACTGTGGGCATTGTGTAAAAGAGGCAGTACTGTGTGTCGTAACATAAATAAGAGACACTACTTTATGGTGTAATGTGAATCAGGGGCACTATGTGTGGTGTAATGTGAATAAGATTGTGCACTGTGACTCCTAGGGCCGTAGCCCACTATGTAAACAAGTACTGTGATTCTGCTGGCCGTACCCCACTGGGTGGGTGCACTACTTTTCATTTCTGCCACTGCTGTGTGGCAATGTGTCATAGATGTGCTTTATACTGTGGTGTGTGTGTCGTTGTGCCGCTGCTTTGTCGCTTAGTAACCAGTCAGCTCACTGCATCCTTTGGCCAATAATGTTGAAAACAATATTATAAGCTGTGATATGATCTAAATTGACTGGAAATTAATGTTATTGAGGTTAATAATACTCTAGGAAGAAAAAAAAGACCACTTTATGTGATTTTAGCTTTTTTTCTCAATTTTTGTAAAAAAATTCAAATCCAAATCCAAATCCAAAGCCAGTCACCGCAGTTTGGCAAATCCAAATCCAAAGCCGGACGACGAATTAGAACCAAATCCAAATCCGGCAAAAATGGTCCGGCGCACATCCCTAGTATAATCTAGGGAGGCTGTAAATGCGGATGGGGAGTGAACACGGACCCCTCCTCTCTTAATACGTCCCTGGGCACATTGTGTGTGAGAGGCACATTGTGAAAATGAGAAAGGCACAGGGTGCATGAGAGAGACATAGGGGCAGATTTAATTAGCCGCAGAAAGACAAAAACTTAACGTTGGAGAAGTTTTTTGCACAATTCTCGTGTTTTGGTGCGATATTTTCGCGTCTTTTGTCTGCACGCTCCCGTTTTTCGCACAATATCCTATTACAAAAGATGTGAAAACTCATTCATACGAAAACTGTGTATGGTGAAACCAGCAAAAAGGACAGCAAATTTGGGGGAAATCAGTCTGTACCCCATAAAAAGCCTAACTGACATAGGAAATCAATATAGAAGTGTATTAGTGGCCCTAATAAAAGTATTTGTGGTTCTTAAATTGTGTTAAATGGTTGTTATATGCAAATTTGTATTAGTGTTGAAAAATTATAAAAAGCAATATTTTTTTGAGAAAATAATTGCTGTAGTTAAATTGGGGGTACATTAAAATGTGTGCTAGTATATTTTTGTGTCCTAAAAGTGCACTTATAAAAAAAAAAAAAAAATACACCTACTGCAGCCACCTGCAATGTTTAAATCACAATGTAGTTAATAGACCGGCAGACGCAATGGCGCCGGTCTAAATCCCAATACTACCTTTAAGATAGGAGTCAAAATACTGATGCCTATCTTAATCCCGACGTTGGAAGACCGACCCCCGCCATCCCGATTGTTGTGTGCCGGGTAAGCATAACACTTAGCCCGGGAATGAGGAGGTTAGGTTTAGGGACCCCCGGGGGGACTTAGGGTTAGGCTAGGGGAAGGGGGGGTTAGGGTCAGGCACCATCGGGGGGACGTTAGGGTTAGACACCTCCCCAGGAGGTTTAGGTCTAGGGTGCGGGGAGGGGGGGTTAGGTTTAGGCACCTCTGGGAGGAGGTTAGGGTTAGGCACTAGGGGAGGAGGTTAGGGTTAGGTACCCCAAAGGGAGTGTTAGGGGGGGAGAGGGGGGTTAGGATACTTACCACCGGGCGTCAGGATCTCCTACTGTCGGCCTTCCACTGTCAGGATTTGAACCGGTGGCCTTAGGACCTGATTCAGCAAGGATTGCAATCACAGAGCTGCACGCAGGCTGGTGTGCAATTGCAATCCTTGCAATAATGCAAAAGCAGCAGGAGGTGTATGACACCCTCTGCTGCATTTGCGATCCCAACACTGCGACGGAGGTTGCAGGCTGGGATCACCATCGCGATGAGTGATGGAGCTTACTCAGGCTGGCCAGCTTGCGAGCCCAGAAGACTGCGTCCATTCACGCAGGAATACGGGGCAGATACGACCCCATTTCCGGGAACGCCGGCTGCCCCCGCCCCCGCACCACCCCTTAAATGCCTCTGCCATAATCAGGAATCTGCGTTCAACATGCACTGCTGAATCAAGCCCTGATTCTGCTATAGCGCACACTCGCAATTGCTAATATCAGCTGTGATATGCAAATGTTTGCATTCGCATTGCGATCGCAGCCTAACATAAGCATGCCCACTTCCCCTTACTTACATTCATACACTTTGGCAACATAGCGAAATAATCTGTAACATTGAGAACCCATACGCACACTTGCACAAGCCCATACCTTACTAATAAACTGCTAACTTCCACGCACGCCTCACACTGCGTATGGCATCGTAGTGGCTAATTTACGCACGCCCCTGAAACGCCGCACAAACGCAGTGGCACATCTAAGTTTCTCCGACAACCCCTCCGTCACCTCTCACAAACGGTGCTTCCTGTCAATCACTCTGCGAGGGGTCTGCGTAGCCTCTGAGATCGCAGTCCTGATCGCAATAGCTAGTTTGCGCACGTGCACTGTGATGCATGATCAGAATGCAAGAATCGGCCAATTGCGTGTGTATGAGCAACTGCGATCCAAGCTGAATCGGGCCCCAAGTCTCCACATTTTGAATCAAAAATAGTGATTTTGCACATTTTCTCACCTGCTCTGAGATTTGCCCGTTTTTGTCTATGGAATTTTCACACATGCAAAAACTTCGGCAATAGGATTACATGATACACATTTTTGTGCGAAAAGTTCGCACCTGCGAATGATTTTCACCAAAACTTGGTTTTTCGTGGCTAATTGAATCTGCCCCATAGTATGAGAGAGATACAGGACCTCATTCAGAGGCGGTCGTTAGATGCAAGCGGTCACTCTGAATCAGGGCGGCCACTTGCAATGACTACCTCCTTGTCGATCGCTAAGCTGTGGGTTACCGCCCACAGCTTAATGACCGACCAGGTTGATGGTGATCACCATCGCGACCATCGGGGCTTACGACCAGACCCTAAGGTTGGGTCTGGGCACTCATAAGCCCCAGGTAGCTTTCTGCTCTGATGGAGCAGGAAGCTCCCCACTGACATGACACTATTACTGATGATGTCAGTGCGGCCGCCCACAAAACGGTAGGTGTTCGTAAAGGAATGCCTCCGTTTTGGAAATCACCCCCCCGGCCCGCCTACCAAACGGGGCGAGCTGTCGATCAACATCGACAGCCGCCCCTTTGGTAACGAGCTCCGGAGCGACAGAGTTTCACTGTCGCTCCGGGGCTTGCACACGCGTAGTGCGGCCGCTGCACGTGCGCAGTACTAACCATCGAGTCGTTTATGAACGCATCAGTGCTTGCGACCGACTCTGAATAAGGTCCACAGTGTGTACCTGTGTGAGAGAGACATGGGGAGATGTATCAGGCCTTAGAGAGAGAAAGTGAAGAAGTTGAACATAGCTTAGAATAAGCTTCTAATTGCCATTTCCCATACTGTGCAAGATAAATAATAATCTAGCACAGTCTAGGAAATGACAGAAGCTGATTGGCTGCTATGTTCAACTTCCCCACTTTACCTCCCTCAAAGATTTAAAACATCTCCCCCCACAGTGTGTGAGAGAGAGGCACAGTGTGTGACAGAGAGGCACAGTGTGTGTGAGATGCAAAGAGGGGTTGGATATGAATACCAACAGTGGCATCCCGACACCTATAGGTAAGACAGGTAAGTGTTTTCCTAACCCCTACTCGAACCGTAAAGCTCTCTCCCCGATGCCTAACCCTAACCCCCCCCCTAATGCCTAAACCTAACCTCTCCCTCCCCTCCCCGCACCTTAATACTAACCCTCCATCCCCGGTGTCTAACCCTAACCCCCCCTAATGCCTAAACCTAACCTCTCCCTCCCCTCCCCGCACCCTAATACTAACCCTCCATCCCTGGTGTCTAACACTAACCCTCCCCCTAGTGCCCAACCCTAACCTCCCCCTAACAACCTGATACTTACCTTCAGGATGCCAATACCGGGATCCCGACCTTTTGGGATTTCGTTGCCAGTATTCAAATTGTCTGCATCCTGCACGCCGGGATACCGACTACATCCTGCACAGAGTGTGTGTCAGTATGTGAGAGAGACATGTCTGTCAGTGAGTGAGGGCCACAGAGTATGTGTCAGTGTGTGCGAGAGACGGCACAATGTGTATCCATGTGTGTGAAAGGCACAGAGTGTGCGTCAGTGTATGTGAGAGGCACAATGTGTGTGAGTGGCACAGAGTGTATGCCAGTGACTGTGAGATGCAAAGATGTACATATTATTATTATTATTATTATTAGATGAAAGTGGGCACAGGTTATTATTATAAATGGGACACCAATTATATTAAACTAAAGGTGACACTTTATTATACTCATGCTGCCACTGATTATTATTATTAGATTATAGGGGCCACAGATAAAAAGTATTAGACTAAATTGGGCACAATTCTGTGTCTGGGAATCAGATAATGCAAAATATGCCATGTCCTTTGTGGGATGGTCACTGTCCTCCTGTTGATGACCACACCTACCCAACAGTTGGTCCTTGCCCCTTCAGCTGGCCCATGCCACTGCATTTCCCTGTTGGTCCCTTAATGCCCCAGTCCGATACTGAAGATTATATAAATATAATATGGGCTCCTGAGATATCCATTTCAATGGCCTGATTATTCTGCAATGGGACAAAGATCATAGGAGCTGCTACTGTAGACTATACACTAGGTGGACTATTCTTAAAAATAATATACCAAAGATGAAAATAATATTTAATGTAATGGACAGCCTAACATTAATGCAAAAAAGTTCTATTTGCCTTCATCATTTCTGCTGGACAGTATTGAAACGCGTTATGTTTCGAAAATGACCGAGGACTTACTACCATACCATCTGTCCGGCTAATTCAATGGCTCTAAGGAAATACCCAGGATTCCAAAAGAATTTGATAAGCCTATATTGGCTTTATTCTGTGACATATTTATCTGTAATATATATCTGGAGATTGTGGTATTATTCTTGTGATATGCTGTTATATTCTATGCAAAATGCGAGTGGAATGTTTTTTCCTATTAAACATTTTTAAAAAGATTTATACGTATTACACTAAAAGTTGTCTTTTCCTTTTTTGTAAAGTGGGCACAGGTAATTATTATTAGGCTGAATGGGGCACAGATTATTAGACTAAAGGAGCACTGATTGTATTTATTAAACTAAAGGTGACACATTATTATTATTATTATTATTATTATTATTATTATACTCATGCTGCCACTGATTAATATTATTAGATTAAAGGGGCCACAGTAATGTTTTTTTCTAGTAATTTTTTTTAAAAGGTTTATATGTATTACACCAGGGGTGGGGAACCTTTTTTCTGACGAGGGCCATTTTGATATATATAACATTATTTACCCGGGCCGGTGCAGGCCACAACCCTCCGTGTGACATCACACGGGAGGTGGCCACAATCACTGGTGATTACAGCAATCCCTGGAGCATCCTGAGGATGCTCTGGGCAGCCGTAAGGGCAGCGGTGTGACCATCTGAAGCGTCCTAAGGACGCTCCAAACGGCACTGCTGCATAGATTCTGGCTGCAGGATGCCATTCTTGGCAGCCTGCTAGCCAAGTGAGGCTAGCAGAAAAAAGCAGAGGGCCATACCAAATGATTCCAGGGGCCTGATACGGCCCCCAGGCCTGACGTTCCCCATCCCTGTATTATACTATACAAAAAAGGAAAAGACAACTTTTAGTGTATCATTGTTTTTAAGTATCATATCCTTGAGGAGAGAAAAGAGAATTTACCTACTTTATGATATGTTGAACCCTAAGAGAGGGATCTAATAAGAGCACTATCTCTGCCTAAAGGAATCTCCTCCTTCACTATATATGGAGGAGTGAAAATCTTTGGTGGAAGGAGAACCCCACTTCTTCCTACTGTATCTGGACACTGTGGGGTTTCCATATTATTACCTTTCTACACTGTTATTTCCATATACATTTTTTGTATGTTTATCAAGTGACCATTTCTCTGATTAGGATAAACACAGTACAAACTCCACAGGAAACAGGGCAAAAAAGCGGCAAACACTACTCCTTAAACTGCACAGAGAGATAGTATATACTGTACATGCCTTGCCGTGTGCTAGATACTACTGACCACAGAAAAGGTTTGAGGTTATTGCACCATTATTGCACCATTAACATTTTTGGAAAGAATAATCAAGATATTGGAGCTCATTCAGACCTGACCGCAAGATGCGGCCGCTCGCTAGCAAAAAGGGGCCGACCATTTAAATGAAGCGCTTGCACTGCGTTGTGTAAGGACGTCCTCTATGTCTTAGCGAGCTATGTCAAAGAGCGCTCGCAAATGTATAAAGACGCCCCCTTGCCACTCGCAACACACGTCATCTCCGGGAATTGTAGGATTAATTGTTAACATCGAGAGCCATCGGAGCTGCTTGCAGCCCTTTAGATTACCTTTCCCCACCGCAAGCACTGCGATCAGTGCGGCCTGAAAAACACGCAGGTGAAGTACAATGAAGCTATTTTGCTAATTATGCATGCCCTTTAAACGGCGTTTTGGCGGTCTGACACGCCAGCGTCCGCAACACCACTCCCCCGTTTACAAGCACCTTCCCCTGTTACCACCCACAAACGGCGCTATCTGTCACTCAAAGCAGCGACATGATAGTGGCTTATGAGCAACCAAAATCAGATTGCAAAGTCTGGCTTGCGCACTGCGAATTATACGCATGCGCAGACGGGCGAAAATCGCTTATAGCGAGCGAGCGAAACTTAGTGACCGGGTCTGAATCGGGTCCATAATTCATTAATAACAATTGTAAGAAAATGAGAAATACGCAAATAAAAACCATACATTCTACATCATTTTAACTCAACATATTTAGTTTTTATTTATTTACTGTTAGAATTACCTAACAATAGTGATATCCGGAAGCATTCTCTGATTCTCATAAAGCTGGCTTTCTATCTCTTGGTGAACAGACTGGATGGTCTGACCAATGCAAATGGTATATTGCAGTGGGAACCTCTCTGTACTTGCTGGTGTTTCCACACAAAATGACTTATTCTTTTCAATTGACATGGAAATTTGAATATTGGGATTGATCAGCACTGAAACACCTGGTAAAGGCAAACAAATAAAAAAAATACAAAATAATTATATAAGAAAATTATAAATAACCAAATAAGAAATAATTATCTTCTATATATACTCTGTCATCACCTCAAGTTTTGCAACAGACCATTTGTTAAAAATCTCTGGCCTTGCTTAACTATATTGATATTATTTATACCAGTTATTTATATAGCACATACATATTCCGCAGCGCTTTTACAAAGAATATCTTACCATTCACATCTTTCCCTGCCCCAGTGGAGCTTACAATCTATGGGGGTCATTCAGACCCACTCGCGAGCGGCAGTACACTCGCAAATGGGTCGATGGTCTCCACTGCGCATGCGCACGATGGAAGGAGCTCCGTCGTGCGCATGCGCGAGACCCAGCGAGCGAAGGACTTTCCATCGCTCCGGGTCTCGCACCAAAGGGGGCGTGCTGTCGATGTTGATTGACACCCCCTTTGGTGGGTGTGCCGGGGGCGTGCCTGCCAGACGGAGCCAAAATCACTCCAGGGCTTGTGGTTGAGAAACCCGACCACAGGGTTTCACTCGCAAGTCCGATGGTCGCAATGGTCAAGACCATCGCGACCATCTTGTTGCATGCTCGTATATGCTGTGGGTAGTGACCCACAGCTATACGAGCGTCCAGGAGGATGCTCCATATTAATGGAGGAGGGCCCTGATTCAGAGCGAGCGCTCTGGTCAGAGTGTCCGGCTCTGAATCAGGGCCTATATTCCCTATGATATGCACACACACACACATAATGGTCAATTTTTTGTGGGGAGCCACTTAACCTACCAGTATATTTTTTGGAGTGTGGGAGGAAACCGGAGTACCCAGAGTAAACCCTCGCAAGCACAGGGAGAATATACAAACTCCACACAGGTAGGGCTATGGTGGGAATCAAACCCATGACCTCATTGCTGTGAGGCAATAACGCTAACCGTTACACCGTCTGTGATACTATATTACTGATATAAATACAAGATGGCAACTGTGGGAGTATATCTAACCTATGACAAATTGTTTTTTCACTGCGTTGGTATAAGTATAAGTGTATTAGTGTCTGACTTTTGTCATAAGAGCAAGGATGCTTCTTGTTTTCATATATAATATATAAAAAAATTAGCATACAAATTAAAATTAAATTACTACTATTAAGATTATAATAATAATCACAAAAATGTATATACTAAAACATCAGAATTTATGTCACATGCAAAAACAAATGCAGTTATACAAACACCTGCCATTGTATTATGTTTTGATTGATTAAACACTTGTGTAATATGCACCAACGATAGTCTTAACAATTATCTTTGTATTCACATAAATAAATATAAATATGAGAGATGTACCAGCAAAGTGCAATATTGCTTAGACAGTAATTTAATTGTTTAGAAGTTTCCATACTTTTTAAAGTCCTCTAAAGATTTGCTGTAAAAAAAAATATAATCACTGCACTCTAATGTTCAAGAGGAAAAGACTTGGATTTCCTCTTCCTGAACATTGAATGACAGGGTTCTATTTAGACTGGGATAAATACATTAGCAACATTATTTATATAATGTAGCTCCTACCCACAAAATGTTCATTCCTCTAGGAGACTATCCAAGTTTTCACTCCCTCCTAGGCTTAATTATATAATATAACGGAACATTTCTTCAGTACTTCCTTTTAATGCTTTGGAAGCCAAATATCGCTTTCTACATAAATTCCTTATATATTTGTTATAAATAATTTATTCATCTATCCTTCCCTCAGTTCTAAGGGAAGAAAAATTAATGTCCTATTTGTTTTATTACAAACCATTGAATGCCCCCCCCCCCTCCCACATGTTCCAAGTTCCTTAATATTGTATGAATACATTTTTTGCAGCAATGTGATTCAGTTTCCTGATCAGCTCTTGCTTATTATTGTAGCATGCATTTTTTTGAGTATTGAAACTTTTAAACATTAATTACCTTCTAAGCAATATTGACCTTTGTTGGTGCATATCTCATATTTATAATACAAATATAATCATTAATTGTATTATTGGTGCATATTGCATAAGAGCTCAATCAAGAAATAATACAATAGCAGGTGCTAATATAATTTTACTTGAATTATATTCTGATGTTTTGATTCATTTAATGATTATTATTATTTATATGCTTATCTTTTCTTATTAAATTCTGTTAATTTTAAAACAAAAAGCCTCATATGACAAAAAGCAGACTTTAATATACTCACTCTTACACCAATGCAGCGAAAAACTATTTCTTGTGTGTTTTATATCACTATTGAGTGTCAGATAACCCAACTTTTTGTGCATGTACATTATGCCTGATTAATGATAGTTTATTTTCTGTTACTACTAAAATTATATTTAAGAGTACCAGAAGAGTAACAGAAGAATACACCATGGGTACCAGATTAAAAATCTGAAAATATAGTCTTGGGCACTACCGGTTCCAACATGCATATGTGCACTAGGGCATAATACCAGTACAAATGTATAATGGCTGTGCCGCCAGTAGATGAACAAGTTAATCATTTTGCTTCCATAGTATTAAAATAGGGTAGCCAATCAGGAGCAGTCTCTTATCTGTGATTAGCTGAGTGGTGCCAGGGACTGCTTTGTATGTTGGTTTTCAGGTGCTGTACTAGTTTCCAGCCTCCAGTCTTCAGGATAACAATTTACAATATATTTTTAATTCTTACTTATCACACTGGTGTTTTCATATATATCTTTGTTGACTACAGCTGCATGTTGTAAATTTGTACTAGCCAAAATAAGTCCTTGGGGCAACCGGTTAGCAAATCATGCTTTATGTTAAAAGGGGTTGCTATAATTGAACACTGGAGGCCCGAGCTATAGATTTGCACAAATACTCAGTGCAGTCATCATAGGGAATTGGTTAGAAAATAACTGAGTTCGATAAAGTATTGGAATAGGAATAGTCAATGAAGGAGCAAATATTTTTTATAGTGCCTGGATGAATCAATATATTCCATGGTCCCTAAAGGATTTAAAAAAAAAGGATTTAACGTAAGTATAAATTCCTGGGCTTTAAATTAATTGCTGAACATTTCTGAGAACAAAACTTTTCAAGATGTGTCATTCTTGATTTTTGGGCACACAGGAAACAATCATATTTTTAAAATTATTTAATATTTGATTTCTCTCTTACAGTCTAGGAGAAAGATTTGAGCCCCATCCTTAGATTTTCCAAATTCCTAGAAAGAAACCTCTCCTAATGCTCTGTTTGTGTTCCAACCATTGATCTGTAAGGAACACAAATGTTTTTCATTTGCTAGATCACTTTACATGATTGGGTCGTTGTAATTTCTGCAGAGAGCTAATGGCTGGACCCTGAAATTCCATCTGATTTGGTGAATCTGTGCATTGATTTAATTAAAGAAAAACAAATATGACTAATAAAAAACACGGGATTATATTGGGAGGACAGTATTTGCTAGAATTTGCACATTACTGGTAAATTCAAAACAAGTAGATTTTTTTTGGTAATTTATTTAGTATCACTTTTTGTAGCATATACACATCCACAACTCAAAGGAGATTCGTTTTTCACATGTTGAGCGAGATCTCAGAACAACATTGAAGGGTACTAAAAAATAGCCTTGAATTTAAGCATCCGGAAGAAATAAAGACACCAGTCACCTTATGTCAGATCCTGGCTTGTGGATATACATGTTATATTAATAAATACAGAAATTATATTTAGGGTGAAGCCAGAAAACCAAATTTTTACTGTTAATGTTTTTTTCTGTAAAATCTGATACTGACGCAGCACAATCTCAGATTTTTTTTTTGCTATAATTGTTTAGTGTACAATATGAATTACCACCACCATACATTCAAAGCAGGCTTTCTGTTAGGGGAAGTAGTATTTCTGAGAGCACATCCTACTAGCTTGTCAGGAATCAGCTACATCATTGAGACACATGGGTGATTCTGAGTCACAAGCAAAGTGGCTGCCGCAGAAGCCTGTTTTATTACTTTATGCTAATGTGAGTATTTGTTCAACCAATGCTGGGGTTTGTGTGCGTGCCACACATTCATTTTACGCTGGGAGCTGCAACCATCATCATTAATATCTGTAATTGCACCAGCTCCATGATAGGTGCAAGTGATCTGTCAAAAACAGGCTTCCCTTCCCCATACACATGACTCACATGGAGCTCTCGAGTCACGCCCACGACACTCTAACAAGTCAGGGTGGTTCCATGAGATTGCTTTTGCCACCTTCTGCCATGAAAGACATGGGAAGACAGGTCTGGCCAAGTTGCATCCGACTAGGGCGGGTATATGCAAAGATCCATAAAGTCGCTACTGCACTGTATGCAAAAACTCGCTGTGTGACTCAGAATCAGACCCATAATGTGGTGCAAAAGTCAGGTCCCCCACTCCCCCACTTAAACTTACTTTTGCATTTCTGCAATTCCCACATGTATTCCTTCCATTCCCTCATCCTTCAGAACATGTTTGTCATGTACAGACTCCACAAAGTATGAGGTTATTAATGCAATGTGGTGTATACTAATGTAGTATGGGAGCTATTAATGTAATGTAGTGGCTGGTGGGGGCCGTTTAATACAGAGACTCTATTTCCTCAATGGGCAACTAGTATTGTAATGTGTTGTTAATGGAATTTCTATGTAAAATGTAGGGGCTAATAATGCAATGTATATTCTCTGTATTAAAATAATGAGGCTAGTCAGGGGATATAATCCTGCCTATTAAATATAAATGCCTTTTATTTAATGGTGGTGCTGTGCTCATGAAGAGGAGCCATGGGCATCCATCAGTGGTGCTCATGCTGGTGAGTTACCTGTCCTCTGCACAGAGCTTCTCTTTAGAGGCCTCATCAGCTGAACCCTGCAGTAGGTAGGAAATGGTGTGGCGGGGATAGTAGGACAAATATGAGAATGGTGGGGAGAGTGGTACAAAAGCTTGTAAAATATGCTCCCCCACAATTCTTTCCTTGCAACACAAGACCTCAATCCCACTGTCACATATGATATGAGGTAGGGGGAGGAGGTATGATAATTATGTGTAACAAGGGAAAGAGTGGATATAAGGTGACCCAAGACCATGAGAGAGGTATATCAGAGAAGTATACAAGTCTCATCTATCTATGTGGCAGGGGCATTACATTTTGCATACTGTATATTGAACATGTAGCTGAAATTTCCATGTGTGCTAAGGACCATTATGTACATATAGTCAACAGCCCCAGATCCTCTTAATCTATCACTAAAGTGCAGGTACACTTAAAAAAACACATTAGGACAGATAATACACCTGAATCAAATGGAATCCACCCACATGTGCTAAAGGAATTAAGTATAGTAATTGATAGACCACTGTTCTTATGCTTAAGGACTGCTTTATAACTGGGTCAGCCAAAATATTATCGGAAAACAGTTGTGGTACCAACTTTACATAGGGAACAAAATCACCAGTGATTGAGGATTGAAGTTGTCAACTAACTAACATTGCATGAGATCTGCATTGTCTATTTTCCACTACTGAATGGGTTCTGTATTGTTTACTAGTCACCAATTAATGGGGTTGGTATTGTTCACTAACTGAGAGAAATTGGTTTGTTTTCTATTACAGTAACCACTCTGTACACTAGTTACCACACATGAGACCAGATTAACAACCAGTGAATGAGTTGTGTTTAGTCCTGACTAGTCATCAATGTATCGGGCCTATGTTATTCTCCAGCTGCCCGTCAAAGAGTGAGGCACTGTACTGTATTCTGGCCACCAGATATGGCATTGTATGCTGATGGTCATTAATAGGTTTGCATTCAGAACTAGTGATAGGGACATTTCTGTATACCCCTTTACAATAGATATCCTTCATACAATACATATGTACAAATTAGGAAATTTGCTATTAATCAAGGTTTTTTTCTGCAATTTTGCAGCGGATACAGCAATACAATGTTTGCGCGCAGCTTTTGCTTTGCCATTCTGCAGATCGCCATTCTCATTGTGTAAATTAGCATATCACTAATTTACACATCATCATCATCTCATCATGGAAGGTCAAACACCGCACTAACATAACACTGAAATAGATCACTGTAATAGAACACACTGCTTGTGACTTTCTTACCTGTTGATCCCAGAAAGTATCTTTCTAAGACAGATCCATAGGCACCTGGGCTGGATTTCAAGTTGCTGATGACAAATGGTTGCAGAGCCACATTGACATTGTTCATGGGCCAGTGCTGAGCACTGAGGCTTGCTCCTCCATACCATGATACATTTGTCATTGAAAAACAGTCCTGAAACAAATCAGCCAGTAGGTTATATGCAAAATATTTGCTGTAAATTAGATCAAAGTTTATTCACATGATAAAATTAGATATTTTTTATTGCCGAATCCAAGGATATAGTGGTGGGATCCATGCAGATGTGAAGGGATTAGGGTTAAGTGAACTGGTGTCACTTCATTGATTAAATCACTCATATGACTCATATCCACGATGCAGAGGAAGGTGTACATTAATACCAGTTGCAGTAATATAAGTACCAGTATGTTCTATTGCTGTTGGGTATATGAATAATAGTAATTAAACAGGTCATGGGCCTGTTTGCAAGTAATCAATCAAAGTGGCTTCGATCCGACTGCATAGAGGGTTAGAAAGCTATTGGGGAGAATTTACGAAGCAGTGGCTTCTGTAAGCCGCTGCTTCCCGGCGAGTTGCAGGTACATATTCTTAAAAAGGCAACCGGAGTCGGTGTAAAACCTGGTGTGCTTTACACTGACTCCGGGTGCCATTTTAAATACGTACAGTACTTGCAACCCACCCGGAAGCAGCGGCTTACAGAAGCCGATGCTTCGTAAATTCTCACCTTTGTATCAATGAGGTTGAGTCCTAAACTGCAAGCAACATGTAAAACTTGTAACCAGGGTCCTGATTCAGCAAGGATTGCAAGTGCGATTATGCACGCAGATGGCTGATTGTTGCGTTCGGCGTATGCATTGCAGTGCTCGTGCGTGAACACTCCACTGCAATCAGGACTGCGATTGCAGTGACTACGCAGACCCATTGCAGAGTGATTGACAGGAGGTACCGTTGGTGGCGGGGTGGCTGTGTGTTTGTTTTATTGAGCAGTCAATGAGAGTCAGACAGACTCTCATTGACTGCTGCGACAACTGCCGGAGCCGGGCTGGACCTCACTCATGAGCTCCATCTTCCGGCTCCTGCAGTGGGTAATGGGAAAGACATCATGACTTCTCTCCCATAATGCAGAGTGGGCCAGCCCTGGAGGACAGAGGAGCAGATGGTGGCGGCGGGAGCAGGAGCGGGATTCAGGCAAGTGCTTTTTTTTTTTACGTGTGTGTCTATTGGGGGGGATTGCTACTGGGGGCACTGCATTGGGGGAGACCACTACTGGGGACTACTGCTGGGAGGTACACAACTACTGAGGGCACTGCATCGGAGGGGTGGACTACTACTGGAGACTACTACTGGGGGGGACTACAACCGGGGGGACCACTAGTGGTGACTACTACTGGAGAACTGCATCAGGGGGGACTACTACCGGGGGCACTGCATCAGAAGGGATCACTACTGAGTGGGGACTTACTACTGGGGGCACTGCATCAGAGGGGACTGCATTGGAGGGGACTACTATTGGGGGGGACTACTACTGGGGGCACTGAATAGGGGGGACTACTACTGGGGGCATTATATAAACGGCACTGCATATGGGGGACTACTACTGGGGGCACTATATAAGGGGCTTACTACTGGGGGGGACCACTTTTAGCCATGGGGCACTGAATAGGGAGGACAACTACAAGGCGCACTGTATAAGGGGCACTGCATTGGGGGCGATCACTACTGGGGTCCTGCATATGGGGGACAACTACTGGGGGCCTGCATAAGGGGGACCACTCCTAGGGGCACTGCATAGGGGGATCACTGCTCGAGGCCTGCATAAGAGGCACTACTGGGGGCCTGCTAGGGGGGACCACTATAGGTACTGTATAAGGGGCAATGCATAGGGGGGTCACTATAGGGGGCACTGCATTAAGGTGCATATGGAATGGAAAGGAATATTCCCAGAGTGATGAGAAAGGGAGGTGTGTCATGTTTTCAGTGGCCACACCCTTGTGACCACGCCCATTTTACAGTGCGTGCACATAGAGGGGGGGGGCTCCATTTTTCAATTTGCTCAGGGCTCCAAATACCCTAGTTACACCACTGTTTATTAGGCATACCTATCTAGTACCTGGTCAGACACCCTCTTTGCCCCCAGAAGAATGTGAATTGGCATGGATTCAACATGTTACTGGAAACATTCTTTAGAGATTCTGGTCCATGGTGACATAATAGCGTCATGCAGTTGTTGCAGATTTCTTGGCTGCATGTTCATGCTAAGAATCCCCCATTTCCCAAAGGTGCTGTATTGGATTGGGATTTGGTGAATGTGGAGGCCATTGGAGAACAATGAACTCATTGTCATGTCCATGGAACCAGGTTGAGATGACATGTGCTTTGTGACATGGCTACAATAACCATTAGACGATGAGTAGACTGCCTATAAAGGGAGGCACATGGGGCCTGATATAGAGTCCGCCTTCCCGTTCGGCTGCGGCAGCCTAATTACTTCCTTATTCTAATGAAAGAACCCACCCGTGCCTGCATTTGGAGGCCTAGCCCGCCCACGATTTTTACATCTGCAGCCATTATCATTAGTGTCTGCACTTGCCAAAGAGCCATCTGAAACAGGGGTCCTATCTCCATCTGCAAGCTCCAAATGAACACGAAAGTCACCTTACGCACGACTTACACTCCTATGACATTCCCATGAGAAAGTGCATCCGTGCTTCTGCATGGTAATCACCCAGTTACCAACCAGAAATGCCCACTACACTGAAAGCTTGCACCATCATTGGACGGATAAATCTGTACTCCATAGTAATCTCCTTCCGTATGCGTATGCCTGACCCAACACATGCGTAGGCGTCAAACTCCTTCTTTGGCACATGCACAGTATGCTGAAATCCAAAGATCCATCCGCACTTCAATTTGCATCCAACTCAGAATAAGGACAATGGGGGTAATTCAGCAAGGAACGTCCTTGCTATTATGCAAATGCATCATAGGGTGTATGACACGCCCCCGTTTCCGTGAATGCTGGCCGCCCCGCCCCCATACTGCCCCTTAACTGCCTCTGCCTGTCAATCAGGAAGAGGCATCAAAGGGGCTGCGTGCGACTATGCAAAACCGATTATGCATACATGTAAAGAATGGGTCCTGCGCACACGGAGATTCCCGATAATTGGGAAGATGCGAATCAGGTCCAATGTTTAGCGACAATACTCAGGCTGTGGCATTTAAAACAAAAATATTGCTATCACCACCACCAGCCTGAATTCTTGACACAAGGCAGGATGGATCCATGGATTCATATTGTTAATGTCTAATTCTGACCAGTTCTGCATATCACAGAAGAAATCGAGATTCATCAGACTAGGCAACATTTTTCCAACCTTCAACTCTCCAGTTTTGGTGGCGCTGTGCCCACTGTAGCCTCAGATTCTTGTTTTCAGCTGACAGGAGTGGAACCCGGAGTGGTCTCCTGCTGTTTTAGCCCTTCCGTTTAAATATTTGACATGCTGTGCATTCGGAGATGCTCTTCTGCATACCACTCTTGTAACACATGGTTATTTTAGCTACTGTTGCCATCCTGTCAGCTTGAACCAGTCTGCCCATTCACCTCTCTCATTAACAAAACATTTCACTCACAGAACTGCAGCTCACTGGATGTATTTTGATTTGTGCAGCGTACTCTGTAAGTTCTAGTGACTATTGTGCATGATAATCCCAGGAGATGAGCAGTTTCTGAGAAACCATTCCAGTACAATAAGCATTCCCTGGTCAAAGTCATTATTATATTTCTTCCCCATTCTGGTGTTTGGTATGAACAACACCTGAACCTCTTGAAGGTGACTCCATGTTTTTATGCATTTATATGCTGATACAATATTGACTGTTTAGAGATGAATATCATCAAGTATGTGCACAGTGGGCCTGATTCAGACCCGCTTGCGAGCGCACATTGCTCGCAAGCGAGTCGATGGTCCCCCACTGCGCATGCCAGAGAGCCTGCGCACGGCAGCTCTGTCGCTCCTGGGCTCACTACAAGACGGGCTGTCGATATTGATTGACAGCTCGCCCCGTTTTGTAGGCGGGGAGGGGGGGTGGCTGTTCAAACGGAGGCGTACCCAAAGGAACGCCTGCCATTGGGGGCGGCCCTACTGACATCACCAGTCAACGTCGACAGCCGCCCCGTTTGTAGCGAGCCCTGGAGCTTGCAAGCGGGTCTGAATGAGGTCCTATGTCTTATGCTGGGAACATACTTGGCAATATAACGCTTGTTCTATCGTTGTACGATATATCACGAGTGCATCGTGGGTGCTGGGGCACCGAGGGGGGAGGGCGGGTACTAATTACCCGGGCTTGATAGAAGGGCCCAGCGAGGGTCCGAGTCCGATGCCGCCTCACCTCCCTCGTACCTGTCAGCAGTGTATGCTGGGCTGCGGTGGGAGACTGCTCACTTCTCCTCTGTCTGTGCGGGAACCAAGCACACTGATCGCAACCCCTCTGGATTTGCGCCGGGCTGAGGGGCTCACAGCACTCCCACTACCCAGCACACTGCGCCGCTTCTTGGCGCTGCAAATCATTTTTTTTATTTTTTTCTACGGGGACATGGCCATGTCTGCTATGATTAGGCCACGCCCTCCATCAGTAAAGGGGCCTGGGCCAGCTCTTAACGGCCTTGCGCGGGTATGTCTGTGAACAATGTAATTTACACACATATCAGGTTGGCCATGTAGCACAGTAAATAGTAAATCTGGCTGTGTGTATGTGCGACCCGCCGACCACCCATACACATGCTGCAGGGAGTGCCGACACTGACATCTCACCTGGGCAGGCAAATTGCCTGCCCTGTTGTGATGTCAGGCCAGACACATCGAGCGGCCGATTTGCCATTATGTTTAATTTACCAATCGGCCGTTCTGATGGCGGATCGGTCTTCTAACCGATCCGTCACCAAAGTGTATACCCACCATAACTGCTATGAAAACACAGGATTTTTTACTTAGGTAGCATTTCACTATATTAACTAATGCACCTGAGACCTGTATAGTTATATTGTCCTGTGTGCCAGCTGTAAACAAATCTGCATTCATACTGGGATCAACACGTGATAGACCTTTCTGTCTGCACTGACAGGTAGGTTTGGAGGACCACCTATGGTGTGCATCGTTGGGGGTGGCTGTGCTTTGTTCATATGCGACTGCGCTCAAGCTAAACCACTGATTATTTCATGACAATATTTAGAAACCATTGATGACAAAGCCATCTGGCAGGTATCGATGTTCATACGTATACGTCATGTACAGTACTGTCATTTCCTCTATTACATGTTCACATTCTAATCTGAGAAGACTGGCTTCACATATTCCATAACTTGTTTTGTAATTTATAAAACAAAAAGTTGGAAATGCTCCTCACTGCTATTTATCTGGCTGCCACTTATACATAGACAAAGGGGCACTGTACAGCATTATGAAAGACACAAAAAATGCAACAATAATGTGCAAATAGATGGTTGAATAGTGTCCTGCAAAGTTGGCATAACTTTATAATCTCACAAGAGGTTCCTATTTATTCCTCCTGTAGTTGCTAGAAGTTCTCACCATGCCAATAAAAACTGAAAAACACACACAGTCTAATAGAGGAAATACCGTCCCGGCATACGAAAAATTAAATGCTTTCAATATAGAACCCAATCAGGATGGATGCAGATATTGGAATAAATAGAAGATTGGGGACAATACCTCTTTGTGATTAAGTGTACATAAATTCCAATTGAAATGTTGCACTTAAAGGTTTATTTGGCTCTGAATATAGGGCCTGATTCAGAGCCGGTCGCTATTTGCGCTCGCTCGTCCAGAAAATAGGGGTGGCTATTCAAATTAACTGTTCGCTGTTTGCGGTCTGTTCACGCCTCTAGGTCTGAACGAGCGAACAAAACTTGCGGTCGTTTTTTGGGAAACTACGCCCCCTGGCCGCTCGCATCCTACGTCATGTCCGCTATTTATTAGATTAATCGAGTACATCGAACAGGGTATGAGCTGCTCGCTATTCTTGTGGTTGGTTTTTGCTACCACAATTTTGCGAGCAGTTCTGGCTTAAAAAAAACCCAGTGACGTGGTCAATGACGCTGCTGTTTTAATTATGCACACCCATAAAACGCCCGTTTTGACCTTTAAGCACGCCTGCGATCGGATCTCCACTCCCTGTTTTCAAGCACCTTCCCCTGTTACCACCCACATACGCCTCATCCTGTCACTCAATTTATCAGG
This sequence comes from Taudactylus pleione, assembly GCA_031769625.1. NCBI lineage: Eukaryota > Metazoa > Chordata > Amphibia > Anura > Myobatrachidae > Taudactylus > Taudactylus pleione. The sequence goes on from JAUIMM010000099.1 coordinate 317,221, forward strand.
CATTCGCTATTTTGCGAGCACATGAATTTCGTCCGCACTGACTGGTTCGCGCATGCATATAACGATCCGTACGCATGCGCAGTTGGGCAAAAATCGCTCGGAGCGAACGAGCTGCCGCTTACGAGTGGCTCTGAATCAGGCCCATATTGTACTGTGCAAAAGTTTTAGGCAGGTGTGGAAAACTATCTTCAGCGTAATGAAGAACAAGGAGTCCTGGAAGTGATGATATGGCCCCCACAGAGCCCTGATCTCATCATCATTGAGTCTGTCTGGGATTACATAAAGAGACAGAAGGATTTGAGCAAGCCTAAATCCACAGATCTGTGGTTAGTTCTCCAAGATGTTTGGAACAACCTTCCTGCTGAGTTCCTTTAAAAACTGTGTGCAAGTGTACCTAGAAGAATTGATGCTGTTTTGAAGGCAAAGGGTAGTCACACCAAATATTGATTTGATTTTGTTTTCTCTCCTGTTCATTCACTTTGCATTTTGTTATTTGATAAAAATAAACTATTAACACTTCTATGTTTGAAAGCATTCTTACTTTGCAGCATTTCTTCCACACTTGTCTAAACCTTTTGCACAGTACTGTATATTTCAGTAAATCCTCCCAGCCAGGGTCATTGCTCAGAACACAGTGTAGTATATAAAATCAACAATATATATTAGACCAAAAAAGGTATCTGCAGAATAAAAATGATTAGCAGCCTTGATTGCCACACCACCTGTTAGAGCAGGGGTTCCCAACCACAGTCCTCAAGGCACACTAACGGTCCAGGTTTTAAGGATAGCCATAATTGAGCACGTGTCTTAATTAGTACCTCAGTTCTTTTGATTCAACCATCTGTGCTTAAGCATGGATATCACTAAAACCTGGACTGTTAGTGTGCCTTGAGGACCGAGGTTGGGAAACCCTGTGTTAGAGGCTGATAAATGTGTTTCAGTCACTGTAATCAGCCTCTCACTGCCTAGGGAACAGGTCAGAGGCCTGTTGAGAGATACTGTGATTACTGAATGTAAGTTCTATGCTTAAGACTTCTATTTTGTGAGAGGAAAGTTAAGTCTCTCCACTTTAAGAGAGGGAATCATTTTGTTCAGTTAGAGCCAAACAGGCCAGGATTTACTTTTATGTTTTGTTTATTTTATAATGCTAAGAAAAGTAGCTGCAGATACTTGCACCGAGGCCCTAGACTGGTTTACTACTACCTAGCTGCTGCATGACAAGTGTAACCGTGTTCTCCAGAAGACAGCACCCTTACCCTGATCATGCCACTATATATATATATATATATATATATATATATATACACACACACACTCCATTGGCAATACATTGCTACAGTATAATGTTGCTCGGCTTTAATTACTTGATATTTACTGATTGTAATTTACAAGTAGAAACAAATGCCCGTGGTAACCTTGTGGAAAGTTTGTAGGCAATTTAGATCATGTTTTAAATGACACATGCCAATAGCATACTGCACTGTATCTAGTGTCATGATATTTTAATTCCAGAACACATCTTTGTATTGCTTCTGCACTTGAATTTAGGATAATCACTAAAACCACTAAAAGTTTTCTTAGAGAACAATATTTAAAATGTGTCTAGCACAATATCTGATTTATTTATAAATCTGGAAGTCTCAAATTCCCAAAAATGAAATTTAGTAATACTGATAACAGGGGTCTCAAAAACACCTTGCCCAACAACTGTTTTTGAAAATAAACTGATACTTAATGAGAACTAAAATTCTAAGGGGAAGATCTACAGGACTCCAGTTTGATCAAATTGCAGGTTTTCCTGTGCTTTTTAGTTTGATTTTGACCAAACTGCACATCAAAATGCATTTTTTTAACTGTAATATCAAATTTAACGCATAGAAGGTACATACATCATTGTATTAATCATCAATATGCTAAACTGCTTATAGGTAAGATAGCTCAAAGTGTATGCTGTTTGAGCTGTCTTGCCTATAAGAATGTTTCAAAATTAAATTAAAAATTAAATAGTTTCCTATTTATCATCGGGCCTAGTCCTCTAAGGAGGGAAAGAGAGTATTAGATTTATAGGGGTCAAGAGCTAAATGTCCATGGTCTTTGCCTGAAGGTTGCTTGATCTTTTTTCCTGTTTTGTTCTCTGTTTTTTTTTTCTTTTTTTTTTTTATTAGATTTTTTTTCTTATTAGCAGGTGGGTTGGAGGCTGGGGCACAAAGGTTAAGGACCAAGGTGTCCGCAAGATAGACTAATCACATAACCAGTGCCGTAACTACCCAGCACCCCGCCCTGTCTTGTTTGGTGGACACTAGCATGTTCTCTGTATTGTAAGTCACTAGGATGCTCTATAACTTGGGTATAGTTAGGCAGATAACACTGCTAGATAAAATGTATTTTAACCCATGTACTTTTATATTGGACTCACTTATGTTAGATTTGGTCCCACCTACATGAGGCCACTTTTATCAAATTTTCCAGGGCCACTTTATGTTCCCAGTGGGCTTGTAGAAAATGATAAGAGATAAAACTGAATGAATCCTGCTGTCCTGCAGTTTGGATCTCCGAACCTGCCACTATCTTAAGCAAGGATTTACCATGGCAGCTGCATACAGAAGTATTCTGATCTCTCTACTTAATGCGTAAGGAAACTCCTCTTTACTTTAATCTCTGATTTAGTAGTTAACATATGCAGAAGTAAGACCATTGTACGGAACCTCTCTGAGAGTTACCTCCAACAGTCTCTCTCTAGTAATGGTTTTCTGTCTCCTACACATACTGCCTCTTTATTCTGCAAGTTAAATCGCATGTTAAATGGTTGTTGCCCTTACCCGCTTCATGTTGCAGAGACATCAACTTGGGAGATTTTTTTATGGTGTACAAAATGTGCAGTGGTGGAAGATGATTATGGATAAAATGGTGGTCAGGTTTAGAAACAGAATGCCTGCAATCAAAACAGTGGCAGATTAATGTGTTCCAAAGCTTCTCAGACGGTTTCTACTGTATATTATGTCACACCTGAGGTTTGGTTTGGGTAGGAACAGGTGTGGGAGGCTGAAGATGCGTGAAGGAACTTGGATGGCTTGAGCCAGGACTTCCTCATGCAATGATGTGAGGAGATAGAGATACGACAGTGGATGATGGCCCCAAAGGCGAGGACGGAAATAGAATGTCTTTATTAAACAGCAGGTTGGGTGCGAACTGGAGGTGATAAAACTGAATGAATGAGCAGAATCGGATTGGGACCGATAATGCTGGACTGAGAGCTGGATTGGTTTGAGACCGATGTTGATGATTTGAAGAACTTGATGGATTTGAATCTGATGTTGAAGAATTGATTAACTTGATTGGTTTGAGACCGATGTTGAAAAATGTAAGAACTTAATTGATATGAGTCCGATGTTGATGAATTGTTGAACTTGATCGGTTGGGACCGATGTTGATAATTGAGGAACTTAATTGATGAGTCTGATGTTGGAAACATCGGATGAGACCGATGGTTGGAGGTATCGTCTGGAACCGATGGTGGCTGTAAGAACAAATCTCAGTGGTAAAAACCAGACTGGTGTGCAAGATGGTATACAAGTTTTGTTTACCAGATCTAGGAACTGGATATAATGGACTGGGACCGTTCATATGCAGAGTACCTGGGAGCTCAGCACTGAGCTGTAACTTCAGCAAGAAGTGACATTGTACTGGCAACAGTGGCCAGTCAGGAAATGGAATTTATAGGAGAGAATCCCCAGGGAGTGGAGACTGTGATCAGCTTGTCTGGGAGCAGCACTCTGAGTGATGGAGGATAGCAAGGTGACAGAGGGCCTGATTCAGAGCTGCTCGTAAGCGGCCGCTCGTTCGCTCCGAGCGATGTTCGCACATCTGCGCGAGCGTATGGGTCGTAATGCGTATGCGCCAACCAGTCAGTGCGGTCGGAAAACGTGTGTTCGCAAAATTGCGAGTGCCTGCTAATTTGAGTGACAGAATGAGGCGTTTGTGGGTGGCAACAGGGGAAGGTGCTTGAAAACGGGGTGTGGAGATCCGAAAGCAGGCGTGCCAAATGGTCAAAACGGGCGTTTTAAGGGTGTGCATAATTAACAAAGCAGCGTCATCGACCACGTCACTTGGTTGTCTCTTAGCCTGAACTGTTCGCATGATTGCGGTAGGAAAATCCTACCACAAGCACTGCGAGCAGTTCAGATGCCTTTCGATGTACTCGATTAATCAAATAAATAGCGGAGATGACGTATAATGCGAGTGGCCAGGGGGCGTCTTTACAAAATAGCGAGCGCATGTTTCGTTCGCTCGCTCAGACATAGAGGTGTCAACAGACCGCAAAGAGCGAGCGCTCAATTTAAATAGCCGGACCCTTTTTCTGAACAAGCGAGTGCAAATAGCGTCCGGCTCTGAGTCAGGCCCTCTGGCGTGCAGCTTGTATACCATCATGCTGTGAGTAAGTAACTGCGGAGAGTCATTTCCATGCTCAGTGACAGAATACTGAGCAGACGGGGCAGGAGTAGCTGGTGGTGATGTGCAGCATGAGCGGGCCTCTGTGCTATCCTGGAGTGATGCACAGCATGCACGGACCTCGGTGCTATCCTAGACAGTCACCGGAGAGGTAAAAAGGTGGTATTAAGTGTTCGGAGTGTAATACATTAATTGCTGTGACATTGCTTAACTTCTGATACTCAAGTGCTCAGCATTACTGTCAACAATGTGAGGGCTGATTGATCTTCTGGTAGGATTGGTAAGTGCTGATTTCCCCCATTGCCTGCCCAATTGACTCATTGCCTTTTATAGTATTAATTCATTTAGCTATTGTGCTATGTATCAATTACAAATCTGCTTGTTATTTGAGCCAGCACATTTTGATTATTATTGACTTCCTGTGTTTGGTATGAACTGTTGACATTCACAATATTGACAGTCAGTATGTCAACAGTGTAATGTCAGACAGAGAATGCCTGCATAATAGTAATGTTATTTCAAGCATTTTAATCGTGTCAGTGTTATAACTTTTAACATGACAAGCACCATGTCTAAAGTTATAATGCTTGAAATATGATTACTACTCTGGTGGCATTCTCTGGTCAACATTACACTGTCAACATTCTTACTGTTGACATTGTGAGTGTTGATGAATAAACTACTTCCTACCTGCTGCCCACTCTGAGTTCTGCTTGTTCTGACTTCTCCTTGCCCACCTGCACATGCTGATATCTTTTTTTTTTTTTTGGTTATCCTTGTCTGCCGCCAGCCGTGACCATGATATGTGTAAAACATGTTTGTTTTGCTTTGTCTCATAACAGGGATTTAGGGCCTGATTCATAGCTGCTCGCTAGCAAGTGGCCGCTCGTTGCAGACGATGTTTGCTAATGTGCGCATGCGTGTAGCTCATAGTGCGCGTGCACGAACTAGTACGAGCCATCGGAATGTTCTCGCTCGCCCTGCAAAGACAGCCCAGTGGAGGGAGTGACAGGAGAGGCCGTTTGTGGGTGGTAACAGGGGCAGGCTGTAGTAACAGGGGCAGGCGTGCCAGAGTGTTTTCACGTCGTTTCTGGGGCGTGCATAATTAACAGGCAGCATCATACTACACGTCACTTGGTAGATTTTTACACTGAGCTGCTCGCAGTGCTTGCGGTAGGGTACAGTCAACCGCTAGCGCTGCAATCTGATCCGATGGTTCCCGATGTACCAATGGTTGTATATACTTCCTGGAGATGACGTACGCTAGTGGGCGGCTAAAGACAGGCTGATGGGCGTCTATAAACACAAAGTGATTGCTCGGCCAAACATAGTGGGCGAGCTTATGCCTTGCCGTGCGAGCAGCTGCCTTGACATCACTTAGCTGAATTTCCATACGCTGGGAGCGAGTGGCCGCATCTAGCGAGCGGGTCTGAATCAGGCCCTTAGACTCTACAATTATGATTGTATGTACATACCAGTCTTTATTATAAATATATACAGTGGCGGATTCAGGGAGGGGGGGGGCACCCAGCCACTTGCCCCCCCTGCCGATTAGGAGTTGTTGTTTTTTTCCCTTTGATCACAGCTGCACGGCCGCAACGAGGATGAGGCTGCTGCTGCTGCCAGCCCTCCCCGGGCCATGCAGCTTATTGATGTGCACACCTGCCGGAGCCGTGTGACGCGTGTGCAATGTTTTTTTTTTTAAGAGAAGTCCCGGCGCGCGTGATGTCCTGACAGCCGCGCCGCTGAAGAGGGGACAGAGGAGCCACAGGCCAGCCCGCGAGTGCATTTCTGTAATAAGGTAAGAAGGGGAGATTGGGGGCACAGAAGGGGGCTGCCTGGAGACTAGAGTGGGCACTATAGAAGGGGGGTTGCCGGGAAGTTGGGACATAGAAGGGGGTCTGCTGGGGCTGGCTGGGGAGTGGAGACATAGATGGGGAGTGGGGATATAGAAAGGGGCTGCCGGGCAGTGGGGATATAGAAGGGGGGCTGCCGGGGAGTTGGGACATAGAAGGGGGTCTGCTGGAGCTGGCTGGGGAGTGGAGACATAGAAGGGGGGCTGCTGGGGCTGGCTGGGGACACAAAAGGGGGACTGATGGGGATGAAGACTACAGAAGGGAGGCTGCTGGAGCTGGGGACACAGAAGGGGGGCTGGCTGTGGACACAGGAGGATGACTGCTGGCGAAAGGGATACAGAAGAAACTGCTGGGGATGGAGACACAGAAGTGGGGCTGTTGGAGCTAGGGACAGAGAAGGGGGGCTGGCTGTAGGGCTGGACTTGCAGAAACACAGTGAGGGGGGTTGCCCTGCATTTATTACAGTACACTTTTAACACAATCGGAGCAGCCAAGCAGCTCTGCCTCCATTAGCTCCTCTGTTCCTCAGCAGTGTCACGTGAGGGCAGGCTGGTGTGAGCGATACTGCAGGGGAGTTAGTTTGAAGGTAAGCAGTTTGCTGGTGCTGCCTTTGGCGATGAGTGAGGTTAATATTGAAGGAAGGGTTAGAGTGCTGTGACGGGATGAACAATGAGGGAGGGGCAGGGGTTGTGCTGTGATATAATGAAGGGGGGAGAGTGTTTTGAACTGGGGAAGTGCTGTGAGAGGAAAACATTGAAGGGGAAGGGTTGCTGTGTCCAGACCTGCCTACTGACTTTCTCGTCCTGTCACCCATATACTCACCTATCACCTACCATACCTGTCTGTGCATACTCACCCTGTCATCCACCAGACCTGTATCCAAAGACTCTCTGACCCTGCCAACACCAGACCTATGCTGCCCTCGGCTTCTGCTACTAACAGGTGAGGTCATTCATCTGTGAGGGGGCTGGTGTTTTTTTTTTTTTTTTCATGTAGGGTGCAATATGTGTGTTTTATTCCTGTGGGCCCAATTTATTTTCTCCTATGGGGGCAAATGTCTTTTATTTTTTCCCATGTGGAGCAATGTGTTTGTTTTTTTCCCTGTGGAAGCCAATTTTGTGTTTTTTAATATTAAAAATAGTAAAAATGATAATTATGGGGGTGGCAATGAAGGAGGGAGTGCTGTGTGGTGGGGAGGGGAGTGTTGAGAGGTGGACAATGAAAGGGACAGTGAGTGCTCTAAGGTCGACAGTGGGTACTGTTAGGTGGGCAGTGAGGGAGTTAATGAGTGATCTGTGAGGGGTCAGTGTTATGTGGACATTGGCAGTGAGACACCTGTGGAGGGGGTAATCGGGGAGATATGCAAGGGCATTGAGACAACAATGGATGTGGTAATCAAAGTGATATGGAGGGAGGGGGCAAATAGACAGCTATGGAGGGGGAAGTAATATAGATAAGGGCAGGGAGAGGGCAGGCTAGCAGATGCAGATTCAGGGGGCGGGATCGAAGTTATTTGACACTTAAATGCAGGTATTTATTCCCTCTCTTTTACAGACAGGTCTGAGACTTTCCAAGATTTAGACAGCTACCAATGGAGCTTAGAACACCAGCTGGCAGGTAGGACATAAATTGTCTTGGCCTTGGTCATTATATGCCCTCAGCGTGATGAAAACGAGTACATGGCTCGTGGGTATGGCATTCCCTGTGAGGCCACGTCCCTGCTATGAGGACACACCCAGGAACTTGCACGCCTACGGCGCGCGCAAAACACCACCCACCCCACACCTTCCACTACCGCGGTGCCCCCCCTGTCAGTTTGTTCTGGATCCACCCCTGAATATATAATATTGCACGCAAGACATTTGAGTACCAGTGAGCACAAAGGGAACTAGTAGCTGCTATAGGTGAGGACCAGACACGGTTATATATGTTTATCTGGGAAGCAGGTGGCATATATCACATTTGTGCAATGTGGGCATTTATTTTTTTATTTAGAGAACTGTAGTATAATAAAGTACAATACAGCCTTGCTGACCAGTAATCAATACAGAGATTATTCTTGAGCCCAATTAACAATCTAGAGACTAGTATACACTACACAGTGCATTCTAATCATCTCTATACAATACAGAGAGTCTTCCCTTGATTGCACTGGAGCACAGAGACTCCTAGTTACCATTTTACAATACAAATGATTCTCTAGTAACTGATGTGAAATCTAAAATTCTACTGACTAATACAGAGAGCATTTGTGTGAGTAATATAAAATACAGTACAATACAGAGAGCTTCTTAGTGACTCATATATAATGCTTTCCCTGTTCTTGAAGTCAGTGCCCAATATAGGTAGCCAAATATCTGTTGCTATTACAAAGCAGGCACTAAAATGTATGTAAGCATTACAAGGGAAATCACAAAATCTTTGGAGGCTTTACAATGCAGACCAGATATCTCTAGTAGCAATTTACAATGTAGACCTTCTATAAACCTCTGTTTACTTTCCAATGCAGAATTCCACATTTATGTTAGCTGTAAAATGCGGACATCTAAATCTCTTGACACAATACAAACTCTAGATCACCAGTGACACATCTAGACCATCGATGGCCAACTTGTGGCTCTTGAGCCACATGTGGCTCTTCCATTGTCCTGATGTGGCTCCCCTGCCTGACACTGACTGCCTCCTCTGATGGGCACACAGCAGTTCAGAGGAGGCTCGTCCTTTGTTGCAGCAGTCTGCTCCTCTCCGGAGGCTTGTATGGGTTGATGTGGTGACGTCACGACGCAAAGAGGAGTGACTGAACCTGCAGCCATGAAGAGGATGCGGTCGCAGATGCCAGAGCCTACCTACGTGACACAGACAGTCTGCAACAAGGTAAGATCTGTGAGGTTTTTTTATTTGCTTTTTTAATTTTTTTTGTGACGTGGAAGGCTGGAGTGGCCCGTGTAGGAGGGAGGGAGTGTGGGGGAAGGTGGCTGGACTGGAGCGGCCTGGAAAGAGAGGGGGAGCTGGAGTGGCACATGAGGGTCTGCTGGAGTGACAAATGGAGGGCTGGAGTGACACACGAGGGGCTGCTGGAATGACAAATGGGGGGCTGAAGTGATGCATAAGAGGCTGTTGAAGTGAACCATGAGGGGGACTGCAGTGACATGGAGGACTGGAGTGACACATGGTGGATATTTAATTAGCGGGGATTACCCCGTGCGCGAGTCCCTGCAGTCAGACTGAACTGACTGGAAAAAATACCAAATCAGGCTCAAGCGTGGGAAAAAAAACACATTGATTTTGGACTTTTATGCAGAATCCGTGTTTCCGCGCGAGTCCCAAATTTTTCGGCCAGGAAAAGGGCTATTTAATTGAATAGCCTTTACCCACACTGTGGGTATTTTGGTCGGCAATTAGTTGCGGCGTAAACTCTGCGGCTAATTGAATACCCTCCATGGAGGGTCTGAAGTGACACAGTTTTTTATTTCAATGTATTTTTTGTGGATGTGGCTTGTTTCAGTTTATATGTTATGAGGATCTGTTTTTTTAAAATGTTTTTTATATTCTGGCTTTTTCTTTCCCTTTAATAGTTACATCCACAGTGATTGTGTGCATGCACTTTTACATGCTCCTACGAAAATCATACCAGGAGCATGGCCTAGCTGGCAAAAGGCCACACCCCTTTTTGCATGTACACCATCGGTGTGTGCGCATAATCTTGGCTCTTTTACATACCTACAGATATTTTGCGCTCTTTGACTCTGACTGGTTGGCCACCCCTGCCCTAGACCTTAATAATTTATTCACCAGTAATGTGGTCCTGCACCGCCTTTCAGCACACTGTAGAAGTTCCAGAAAGCCATCATACCAAGTAGATGGCTTCTTAAATTCTGATTTGGGAATGGGGTGCTGCTTACCACTAATCAAAGTGCCAGAAGCCATCTGACTTTTATGCCTGATAGATTATTTAAAAACGTCACCTTTGTAGATCTTTAGGACAGATAATCCTTTGGATCTGGAAGATAACTGAGTTGTGTGTACACTGGGAATCAGATGTTCTCATGATCATTTCATCTCTCAGAAAAAGAGATTATTGATCATTACTCTTCCAAATATGTACTTAGCTTTAGTGTTTAATGCATATTGCAGTTCAAATTGTAAAACCAAGTTTTGTTTTTTAGGGGGGAATTCAATTAGATACAAAAAAGTGGCCCTAATAAAAGTATTTAGGGTTCTTAAAGTAAAGTATTTAGGGAGTACATTAAAATGGATGCAAGTATATTTTTGAGTCCAAAAAGTGCACTTTTAATTTTTTTAAAAAATACACCAAGTGCAGCCACCTGCAATGTTTAATACACATGTCCCATCCATACAGGCCCCACAGTACAAGACCCAATACTTTAAACGGATTCTCCACTACTTTTTCACCCCAAAATTGACATGGCATTATTAGCCAAATAAAGCAAATAAAAAAATTAATTTGCCTAATTAGTCATTAGGGGGAGGGGCGGGGGTGTCCTAGTGGTTCTGAACCAAGACCCCACATTATTAAGCCAAAATAGAGATTTTGAACAACTTTTCACCTGCTTTCAGATGGTGAAAAAAGTGTGCCGGTTTTGGTCTTTGGAGAAAACGCGGCTTTTCGCAGGTAATTGAATCTGGCCCATAGTCGTCTCAATGGAGATATAAGTATGTGCTTGCTAATCATGCCAACCAGATACAAACAGCTCTTTGCAAATATACAGTATATTTAGCAATCTAATTGTAGTGACCAGGCCCGCTGAGAGCCGCGGTGGGCCCGGGTAATAGGGGGCGTGGTGTAATCGCGGGAGGCGTGGCCACACCCCCTTCCCGAAAAAAAAAAAGATGTGCGGTGCCGCGAAGCGGCGCTGCGCGCTGGGGAGGGGGGCGCTCTGTGCCCCCTCAGCCCTGATCAAAGCCAGGGGGACACGATCAGTGTGATCGCTCACCACCACAGGCATAGGAGACTCCACGAGCAGTCTCCACTGCAGCTCAGCTGGGCTGCTGTGAGGGAGGGGGAGCGGCGCCGGACCCGGGCCCCCGCCGGGCCCCGGTAATCTGTACCCGCTCCCCCCCCCCTCTCAATGCCCCTGGTAGTGGCTACTGTCTTATGTTGCTTTGGCTATTGACTCTTTTAGTTTGACTTCTGAGTTTAGCCGACTGCTTGGGAATCGGTATGAATTACCGCCCGACCTAAGTCCGGGGGATGAACTACCAATGCTGGAAGGCCGGGAAAAAAGATGCCGACAGAGGTAAGTAAAACCCCTAACCATCCCCTCTCCCCCCTAACCCTAACCCTCCCTTAGGGGAGCCTAACCCTAACCTCCCCCCTAGTGCCTAACCCTAACCTCCCCCCAGGGGTGCCTAAACCTAACCCACCCTCCCTGCACCCTAAACCTAACCTTCCCGGGGGGTTACCTAAACCTAACCTCCCCCCCAGGGGTGCTTGACGCTAACCCCCCTTCCCTTAGCCTGACCCTAACCCTCTCGAGGGGGTGCCTAACCCTAAGACCCCCTGGGAGTCCCTAAACCTAACCCTCCCCCCCAAGGCTATCACCTCCCGACGCCCGGCTTACCTATGTTCGGTATACCGGGCGTCGGGATTTCGGCGTGGGGCTAATGATTGGCATCGGTATTTACACTTTATGGTTGGAGCAATCCTGCGCACTGAGCTGTTTTACAGTATGATGGCCACCAGCTGCTAGCAACCAAATAGGCTCCCCTAGCTATATAGAGTACATACAAATTCAAATAAACAAGGTGTAGCGCTCAGACTGGTTTGTAAGTGGTCTTGTTGTTAGTAGATGTTGTACCTTCTCTAGTTTGTTAGTCAAATTACCCACAAGTTTGATACAGACTCAGAGACAAATTATTTGATCAATGATTGTTGCTATCTCTCACCACTCAACCTAATAGCATCAAATTAGGACTGCAATTATTTGTATCCACAGCAATTTGTATATGCTTTTTTCTGTATTTGTATATTATGCCAATTAAGCCATAGTAAAGTAATTTTTTATTCAATCACTGTGTACAGAACATCATCACTATACTACATTTGGGCATTTGTACACAATTAGACTCATCTTTGTAGTATAAAGAATTAGAGCACCTAGAGAAGGTACAACATCTACTAACAACAAGACCACTTACAAACCAGGCTGAGCGCTACACCTTGTTTATTTGAATTTGTTGGTATTTAGACGCCTATCATTAGTCCCATGCCGGGATTTCACTGTCGGGAAGTTTGGCGGTTGGCAAATACATCCAAATACTACATCCAGTCTGCTTGGTCAAACGTTCAATCAATACAATTAATATTGATCTAAGATCATTACATTCCCTGTGAATCTTGAATTTTACACAACTGTTTTACTCAAGAATTGGTTTGGTGACTAAAAGCCAGATTCAGCACAGATTGCAACTCCGATCACAGCTGCGTAATCGCACGCAATGCAGCTGTGAAAATATGGTAATGCTTGCCACTGCTCAGCCAGCATACAGACACCCACTACTGCTTTCTCACATCCGTAATGTCTCGCAGACCCACGTATACATCGGTAACATTGAAGCACATCGGCCCGTCACTCACAATTACAGCTCTGACCTGTCACAAAAATTGCAAGTCTCGTCGCACACAGTGAGTACACAAGCTGCGTATGCAATCGCAGTGGCTAATTTATGCACGCCCATGCAATGGTGTTTATACGGACAGACACGCCTGCGTTTCTGCAACCACTCCTCCATCACCACCCCCAAACGCTCACGGCCAGTCACTCACTCTGCGATGGATTCCTATTTGCATGCGTGATCGCTGTGCACACCTAGCGCTGTGCATACGAATGCACAGTGGCTAATAATTGCTCAATCTACGTACGTAGTTGCAATTGCGATCGTGGCTGAATCCGGCCCTTAGTGCACTGACTGCAAAATGTTGACAACACCGTTTGAATTACAGTGTCAGCTTCTTGTGACCTTGGACAAGTCAGTGTGTCTCTTTCTGTCACAGGAAGTAATCATTGGAATGGAAATAAGTGAATGCCTGAATTGGGTGTAAAACATTCAGGGGTCTATTTACTAAGCAGTGTTAGGAGAAGTGAAAAGTGAAGAGTGAAAAGTGATAAGGTGCCAGCCAATCAGCTCCCAACTGTCATTTTTCAAACACAGCCTGTGAGATGGCAGTTGGGAGCTGATTGGCTGGCACCTTATCACTTTTCACTCTTCACTTTTCACTTCTCATAACACTGCTTAGTAAATAGACCCCTCAATCTCCAAAAATTTCATTATTGAACACTAGACACTCTTGGTAATTAAATGTCAATATGGCGAATACAAGGTTTTATTAGAATAAAATGAATAGTATCCAGTTCAAAACTGTTATGATTGTAAAAGCAACTTTAAAATGGTTCTTAAGCATACTTGCCAACTATCCCTCATTGTCAGGTAGACTCCCTGAAATAGCAGCAATCTCCCTGTCTCCCTAAAGAGTCTAGCAATCTCCCTCATTTCATCCTTACCCCCATTATGAAGCTGTTATATTAAAAAACAGAGATATATACATTCAAATGAGATCATTAGTGTAATTTCCTTGCATTGATTATTATAAGGCACAATGATCCCTATGAATTTCTGAAAAATATTAGTGTGTTTTCATCAACAAACAGATCTTACTAACTGCTTTTGGGCTGGTTTACATTTGGATGTAAGTCAGGTTTAGGACACGCCTCTCAGATTTATCAGTACACGCCCACTGTAACACGCGCTCATAGGTGCTGCTTTCACAATCTCCCTGAAATGCTTTTTCAAAAGTAGGCAAGTATGTTCTTAAGGTATCAGCATTTTCAGCAGTTTAAACATTTATACTGTATTAGGATAGTTAGTTAAGGGTGGCATACAAATACCATCCTTTGCAATTCAATTCCAGACTTGCGTTGCATTTCCCCAGCAAATTCACATGTGTTTGTGCTCACTCCCCTGAGCAGGTGAAAGGTAGGGAAATCTTTATTTTAAGGTACAAATGTTGGGACAAAGGGCCGGATTCCTTATGGATCGCTATAGTGATCGCAGCTGCGATTACACACGCAGTTCTGCTGATAAAATATGCTAATGTTTGCAACTGCTCAGCCAGCAGAGAGACGCCCACTACTGGTTACCCCACAGTCCTGCGTATACATCGGTAATTTTGGCCCGTCATGCAGAATTACAGCAGCTCTGACCTTTCTCAGAAGTTGCAAGTCTCGTCGCACGGTGAGTACTCAAGCTGTGTATGCTGTCGCAGTGGCTAATTTATGCACACCCATGCAACGGCGTACGACTGATAGGCACGCCTGCATTATTCCGACCACTCCCAAAAAAACTGACGTCCAGTCACTCACTCTGCGATGGCTTCCTAACTGCGTGCGTGATCGCATACGCATGCACAGTACTTACCATCGGCCGATCTGCGTATGCTGTTGCAATTGCGATCCATGCTGAATCAGGCCCAAAGTGCAGAACCTCTGGTACACACAATGAATGATTATGCACTTAGAGAGGTTTAAATAGTACAATTTGGCCTAAAAAGTCATCAATTTTCAAGTGAATTTCTATAAAAAGCTCAATAATGGGTTAAATGCTGTGGGACAGGTACGTGGAGGTGTAAATGATCTAGGACAGGTATGTGGAGGTCTAAATGATCTGGGACAGGAGGTGTAAATGATCTCGGACAGGTATGTGGAGGTGTAAATAATCTAGGAGAAATATGTGGAGGTGTAAATGATCTGGGACAGGTATGTGAAGGTGTAAATGATGTGGGACAGGTATGTAGAGGTGTAAATGATCTGGGACAGGTATGTAGAGGTGTAAATGATCTGGGACAGGTATGTGGAGGTGTAAATGATGTGGGACAGGTATGTGGAGGTGTAAATGATCTGGGACAGGTATGTGCAGGTATAAGTGATTTGGGACAGGTATGGGGAGGTGTAAATAATCTGGGACTGGTATGTGGAGATGTAAATGATGTGAGACAGGTATGTGGAGGTGTAAATGATCTGGAACAGGTATGTGCAGGTGTAAATGATGTAAGACAGGTATGTGGAGGTGTAAATGATGTGAGACAGGTATGTATGTCATACCCCGAAAGGGGCAAGGTGATAATAAGGGTGGTGTAGCAGATATTTCCTTACCAGTTCCTCAGTTCTGCTTAATTCTCTACCTTCCAGACGGTGATACAGGCAAATGTAAGTACTCACAAAAAGTATTTATTTTCAGGAAAATAACTGGTAAAGGCAATTCTTCACAATAACATTTCATTAACACATTTACAATACATTAGGATGGACACTCTTTTAAACGAATTAAAGTACACTCTGGTCCGTTTCTTTATTATGCAGGATCTCAGGATACGCTAACCAACTGTGGAATCAATAGGTGATTGACATATGAACATATAACATTTCCCTTTCAGACCGTAGTTTAACTCAAAACAAATGCCTCACTAATACCAGGTGCACCTGAATATGAAGTACCCTAGTCTGTAGTCTATCTCTGCATGCTAGAGATAATTGGCTATTAAAATTGATACAATGTTGCCCGGGTTGACGAGTAGATTAACAGAGGGAAAGTATATAGATCCTTTATAAAGATCCGGCAATTGTCATTTGTGGGATATGTCTGTTATCTGTCCTGCATTCGAAAGTTGAGGTAACTCCTCTAAAGGTTAATGATTTTTATCCAATTAAGTCCGTTTATGAATTAATTGTCTGAGTCTCTTCTGACTATGCTCTCTGGATTAAGTCTGAGAGATTTGATAACTCCACTCGCTGTCCTTACTGAGTTCTATTCTGAGGTAAAAGTGGTGTCAGTTCAGGGAGCACTGCCTTCCGCTGAACTTAGTTTTATTCTGAGGTAAAAGGGGCTGTCAGTATGCTTAATTATTCTTGCTTGTGTGAGGGCAACACAGTCTTGGTAAGGTCTATGCTGAGCACTGACACTAACAGCTGACAAGTTGAGGGAAGAAGGGTTACTGTCACTGCCTCTGCTTTATAGATTTGTGCTATCATTGCCGGACTTAGGGCTGGTTGGGGTTTGCTACACTGGAGCAGGCACAGTCTTTTATGTAATTAAGTGTTAAGTGGTGTCCTGATAGTAAGGCAGTGTCACTATAATGTGAGGTGATTTCTGCTGTTTTGCTACAGACCTCTCTGGCAGCTGTACATCCAAAGGGAGGTCTCCTTTTTCAGACACCACCTCTGACACCCTCCTCCAGTCTCTGGGTCAGCCTCCGGCACTTGCCGACGCCCACAGCCCGCCTCAGCCCCGCCTCTGCTCCTGGCTCTGGCTGTCACCTCACCAGCCCCGAGGGAAGGTCTCTGGGCGGCTCCCTCTGACTCTGCTTCCTCCGGCAGAGCCCTGACAGCTTCCTGCACACTCCGGACCAGACTCTTAGCTGCTGCTGCCTCACGATGTCTGAGGCTTTCCTCCGGGTAGCGCGGCACCCGTTCCACGGCTAGCCGCTTCAAGTAAGTCCCGCTCCCTCCTTCTAAGAGCTCTCCTCAGGACTCCACTACCCGGCAGTCCCTGCGAGCGTCTCCTTATATACTAGCGGTCGCGTGCGGAGCTGCTTCCCGCCGACCGCACGCGCCGCTCTGTCCACGGGCCATCCATGCAGGAATTGGGCAAAGGGTTCTCC
Source organism: Taudactylus pleione (assembly GCA_031769625.1). Lineage (NCBI taxonomy): Eukaryota > Metazoa > Chordata > Amphibia > Anura > Myobatrachidae > Taudactylus > Taudactylus pleione. Next base: position 334,201 of record JAUIMM010000099.1, read on the forward strand.
CCTCTGCTATGACTGGGCTGTCCTGATAATGGACCACGTGCCCAATGACTCCCCATGTGCAGAGCGGGCAGCCGGCTCCATTTGCTCCCCTTGAGGGGTAGATCGCTCCAAGGTTCCCCAGGAAGGGGTTAACATATATAAATAAACTGGCATATAAATAAATGGCATACACATCAATTAGGTTATATACACTTTCGGGGTACCACATGTAGATGTGTAAATGATCTGGGACAGGTATGTGCAGGTGTAAGTGATGTAGGACAGGTATGAGGAGGTGTAAATGATCTGGAACAGGTATGTGCAGGTGTAAATGATGTAAGACAGGTATGTGGAGGTGTAAATGATGTAAGACAGGTATGTGGAGGTGTAAATGATGTGGGACAGGTATGGGGAGGTGTAAATAATCTGGGACAGGTATGTGGAGGTGTCAATGATCTGGGACAGGTATGTGGAGGTGTGAATGATGTGGGACAGGTATGTGGAGGTGCAAATCATGGGGGATAGGTATGTGGATGTGTAAATGATGTGAGGCAGGTATGTGGTGATGTAACTGATGTGGGACAGGTATGTGGTGATGTAACTGATGTGGGACAGGTATGTGGAGGTGTAATTGCTCCCAATTATAAATCAGTCCCTATGTACAGTATGAACAGTGTGAGCACAGAGTATTTGCCATACATACAAAAACTGTTAGCATATGCGACCCATGCAAAACAAATCAGCTGAATATTGTGCACCAAAGTTGCACTTAACTCTAAATCAGACCCCATGCGGTCTAACAATAATTCTAAAATATATATGTACCAAAATACCATGTTTTCACTTTACACTTACAGTAGCTTATATGGATCAGTGGACATTTAAAAGCACTTCAATCTCTATGTAAGGCATGCTTATGAATTATATCATTTCAGCAGTGTTGGCAATTTGTGTAATTGTCAGTCATCTGCTCCTTTCACCACATCTACGATTTCTCTCTACCATTTGTGCAGATCTTTCATTCCTTTAATTTACGTGGACCATCTCCTACAGCGCTGCAGAATAATTTGTGTACACCGTCCATCAATACCTTGGTGAGAGCAGTGACCTCTTGTACTAAGAACCAAGTCTAAATTGGGTGACAGCATTTAATTTACTTGCGTCATGTTCTGCCACCTGAGAATTCAGATAAAACAGCCACAGATAAATGTTTAGGGTGATTTAACAATAATTAGTAGTCATTATTTAATAGGAAAATCAACCTTTTTTTTAAAAAATTCATACACTATAATGTTAATAAAATTTGTACATTAATATTATTTTTGTGGTGCCTTATGATTGAAATATAGGACACACTAAAGCTGTTTTGATATAGATATATATATATATATATATATATATATATGTACATACACACACAAAGTCCTGGTTTGGCACTCAATTCTCATCCCGGTGGTAATGGCCTGAGTGCCCGAACAATGGAGAAATGTACAAAATGGGTGTAACACCACACACGGTGGCAAACACAATGCGTCACTCCAGGACTTGAAAATACACTGTTTAATCCGACGTTTCAGGACTCTGTTGGTCCCGTCTTCAGGAAATTACATATACGTCATTTCCTGAAGACGGGACCGACAGAGTCCCGAAACATCGCATTAAACAGTGTATTTTCAAATCCTGGAGTGACGTATTGTGTTTGCCACAGTGTGTGGTGTTACACCCATTTTGTATATATATATATATATATATATATATATACATATGTGTTTGAATGCAAGAGAAACTGACCAATTAGATTAGTTTCAGCTTTAATGACTCCTTTCTGTTAGTTGCATTTCTTTCACTGCAACACATCTAGGCAAGCAAAGCCAATGCAAGCACCAAGAGCATTCCTAATCCTTCAAAAGAACCATGATCTGATCCCACAACCACATTGCCAACATTCCTGATTGGAAAGAGTGGAGAGATTATCCACAGCCATAAAAATATTTGCCCTCATCTGCCCAACCTTAGCAAATTTTAAATGAGACCGTGCCCTTCTTCAGACAAACTTCACGTCTTACTGTAGCTGAAAATGGAATTGATGAATATCTGCACTAATGACAAGTATTCTACATACATAATCCTGGCTACTATATGTATGTACACTTAACATAAAGCTACAAGTGACGCCAACACAACAGGGCATTTTGTTTATTATAGCTATACTGATGACACGTGATATGTTTATTAAACAATACATTTACATAAATATTCTATTAAGTAAAGCAACTAATTAGTAAATTAAAATTGGTATTAGCAGGGACACTGACAGTAATCGCTTCTTGCTGCTCCCTCTAGGCTAAGTGGACACAAAAGTACAAAATCTATTTAGGGTGGAACATTAATATAGACATACAGTAGCTCAGTGCCTAATATTTTCTTCCAGGTTCTCTAGCTCACTGGAAATCTGAGTAGAGTAGGTGAAGCCACCTTTTGGGCATTTGCGTGGGCCATCACAATGAAATCAACCCCAGCCTAGTGGTTGAAGTGTCAGTCCAAGGTCACAATAAAATACCAATGCATAACCAACACATCATGGGTAGAGTTGGGAAGATAAGACATTCTTCCACATTCTAGGGCACTGGGGATCAGTGCGACTTATTCTAGTGTGGAATTTATTTTTTCTATTTTATAATTTTTTTTATTTAATATCTTTTTTTTTACATTCTGTGCAACTTCAGTAACTTGACAGGGTAAATCGCAGGTTAAGAGTTTATCTTCACAAGGTAACACACTAAATGGAAAAAAAAATTTGATTTAGAACTCTTCCATTTATGTATCTGATAAAAGTTGAACCCAGTCATTTTGATTATTATAATTCACTGCACTCATTCTCACACAAAGTGTTACTTTGGCCTTTGCCTCAGATTCACATTCTTTAATAAGTTCTTTGGAATTTTTCAGTTATGCTGCCTGTCAGCCCGAACGCAAATCCTCTGTACCCATTAAGTCGTTTTCGTCTCCAGAGAGGATTAGTGAGGTTTAACAATCCGCATGACTCCTTAACAAAGTGCAAAAGATTTAACATAAAATAGCGCATTGATGTTCCCACACAGATGATCATAACAAAATAATTCATATTACAGAATGTACTGCTATAAGGCCAGAAATAATCAACATAGCCCACAGTATATAAAATTATTTTAATAATTAAACCCATTATTTTTATAGTTTATCCTTTAGAATGTAAGCTCTTGCGAGCAGGGCCCTCTACCCCTCTTGTGCTTCTCCTTACTTTATTTTCATCTACTTCTTACTCCCTACTAGGGCACCTAACACTTGATTGCTTATGTTCTGTTGCTTATCTGGGTGTTATGGTCACCAATGTAGCAATGTATATTATACCTGTCATTGTCCTCCATTGTATTTCTATTGTACTGTTAGTCACTTTTTTGGTAATGTACTTTGTAAGGTGCTGCAGAACATTTCTGGTGCCATATAAATAAACGATAATAATAATTAAAAAAATTATTATTAATAATAATAATAATAAGTTAAAAATTATGAAGTTCTCAATGGAGGTTAAGATTTGAAATGGCAATAGATAAACCCTACATTTAGAATTGTTACACCCATCTATCAAGATTAAAAAAAAAGGCAATATAATCGATTCTCTCTGGAAAGATCTTCAACAGACTCGCTGGAACAGGGACTATTACGTTGGAAATTGTTCAAAAATCAGAATCAATTTAAAAAAACAAAATGTGAAGTAAGTGCTGTTATTTACGGAGAATGTCGTCATCACCATGTCTAGCCCCCTGCAATCACTTCAAAAAGTGAGAAGTACTTGTGCTCCACCATTTTTTATGTTTTTTAAATATATATATATATATATATATATATATATATATAATTATATATATATATTATTATTATTATTATTTATTATATAATATACATTAGGGTGCCAGGTCATATGAATATCATAATACTGTGAATATTAAGGCAAAATAAGTCTGAAAAGTCCAACTAACTTCACATTAACTATGCCAAAAAATTCATAGAAAAGTGCAAATAGTGTTCCCACAGGGTAAATGAATACTTCTAGAGCTATGGTGTTAAAGCCATCTTAGAGCAAATGTCAGACCGGGTGACCATTTCGGTGTCAACAGGAAAGTTAGACAATTTACACAAAAGGTCAGAAGTGTCCTTCAAGAAAAATTCAGTTAGTATGTTGAATAATCGGTTGTAGATAAAAGGCCATGAACTGACTTAATGTTTGGCATAGAGACTCTCTCCATGAGATTACTGAGAGATTTGTGAATCTTCTGTAAAATATATAATAATGGAATTCTAGGGATCTCTTGGGTGAGGAATTTGGCAGTGCGTTCATCTATCTAGTTATTTGAACATCCCATGTGAATAATGTTGTCAATTTCAAGTTTTTGTAAATTACAGCCGAATCATACACCAGTCTCTTATACAGGTGCAATCACATAGTTGTCTGCTAACCTTAGCTAAGTAATTATCCCAATTCATGATTACAACCCTCTCTCCCTTATCCACTGGATGGATACTAATCTGTTTGTTATTTCATAATGCACTGTAGCTAGTCTCTTTTCTGTAGATATGTTGGAAAAGTACATCTTTTGTCTAGCCATTAAAGGCAGTGTATCATGTATAACCAAACACAAAGGTATCGACTGATTACACTGCACAACAATGAAAATGTTTCCGATGTGAAAATAGTTGCTTCTAATTGATTTCAGCATGCAAAGAATGAATATGACATTTAAAACTCTCAGGACCTGATTCAGAGCCGCTCGTAAGCGGCCGCTCGTTCACTCCGAGTAATGTTCGGACATCTGCGCATGCGTATGGGTCGTAATGCGCATGCGCCAACCAGTCATTGCAGTAGGAAATCGAGTGCTCGCAAAATAGCGAGTGCCTGCTAATTTGAGTGACAGGATGAGGCGTTTGTGGGTGGTAACGGGAAGGTGCTTGAAAACGGGGAGTGGTGATCCGAACGCAGGCATGCCAAACGGTCAAAACGGGCGTTTTAAGGGTGCGCATAATTAACAAAGCAGCGTCATCGACCAAGTCACTTGGTTGTTTCTTAACCTGAACTGTTCGCATGATTGCGGTAGGAAAATCCTACCACAAGCACTGCGAGCAGTTCAGACGCCTTTCGATGTACTCGATTAATCAAATAAATAGCAGAGATGACGTAGGATGCGAGCGGCCAGGGGGCGTCTTACAAAATAGCGAGCGCATGTTTCGTTCGCTCGCTCAGACATAGAGGCGTCAACAGACCGCAAAGAGCGAGCGCTCAATTTAAATAGCCGGCCCCTTTTTCTGAACGAGCGAGCGCAAATAGCGTCCGGCTCTGAATCAGGCCCTCAGTTAGCTCTGAGCTCCGAGATATAGCCCATTTATGTACTGTAGGGGTATTCCTAGTGAAGTGGGCAGAATGGAGAGAATCTTAGCAGCTATCTGCGTTCCGCGCAGAGGGGGCAGGGCCCAATGACCCAATTAAATTAATCAGTTGTTTGTCCCCTCTCCTATTCAAATATATGCGATTCACGGGATTACCCACACAAGATAACTGTGGTGCAGAGAAAGCACCCCCATGAATAGGCCACTATATTAGATAGTACTTTCGTATGCTGTATGTTTGTTTCGTTTTGTGTTCTTATTTGTGATTGATTGAATTAAAACAACTGTTATTTATTTTCTATCAAGAAAATATCAGATTATTTTAAAATAGCTTTTCACTATGACTATATTACTAATGTACATACACAGGGGCAGATTGGGATGGAGAACCAGCCCGGGAAATTTATGGTAGCAGCCCTAATGACTGGAGGGGGGAGAGAGTGAGAGAGTGAGAGAGAGAGATTCATATAAACATACAAATACATAATCCAGCATTGCCTGGGCTTCTTTTTCTTTTTTTAAACTATTGCAGTCCCCGGCGCATGGATTGTGAAAGCCGGGACACTGATGGGGGAGTTACAGGGAGACTGAGTGTAGGGACACAGCGTGGCTTGCTCGTAAAGTAGGCGTGGTTTGATGGCACTACAAGTCCCAGCACATTCAGTTGATAGTGTGCTGGGACTTGTAGTCTCATCACAGCTGGATATGCAGTCAATGTTCTAGTTACATATAGGATCCCGATACTTCTCTTACGTTTAAAAGTAGAGCGCCAGGCCATCCTGTCCTAGTGCAGCCCCCTTACATGACCCCCCAGGGTCCAGGATTACGGTGTGTAGACTGTGGCGACAGGTGGTACAGTTCTGGACTGCTGGGAAGGTGGGCTGATAAAGATAAGGAGGCACCATACCTCCGGCTATATCCACCACTGTGATTGTGGTAACTGTGGGTGGCCCACTCCTGTGTCCTCCTGCCCGATGTCGGCATTGCCTGCTGCCTGGCCCCGCACTGCTAAGGGGTGGTCTTGTCACAAACGGACAAACCCTTGGCTTCACCTGGCCCTGCTAACAGTGCCGCACTCTGCCCCTGGCCGCTGTGGTTGCCTCGTAGGAGCACAAGCACAAGCTCCATACAGTGAGACTGCTGCTCCTGGCTGACGGGCCGCACTCTGAAATGGCTGCTAGCCGGAGAGGACAACAGCTTCCGGTTTGCGTTCCTCATAGAAGCGTAAATCCAGGAAGCGATGCAGCCAGCCCAGGCATACATGGGAATTAGCCTGTGCCGGCAGCCAATGTCAGCCGGCCCGGCAGGGCATGTCAGCCGGCCCAGCAGAGAGGTGCATTGGACCGGCCCAGCGGGACCTGTCCCGGTGGCCCAATCCGCCCCTGTACATTCAGTATAGTGCAAGTAGTGTAGCTCAAAAAATAGAGCTAGTAAAAATATTCTGAAATCATTTTAGTTTTTCTTGACCTCAAATTAGTAATGTATGACTATTTTTAGAAAGGAAACAAATTAAAAGTATTCATTTGTTGTACAGTGTTATATTGGAAGGGTGGTTGAAAGTAATTTTCACATGAAAAAGTGATTTATCATCTGTGTGCTTGTCATATTTGCTAAAGTAATCATGAAGTGTCAATTGGTGGTGAGGTTTGTACTTTGTATACTGTAGTTCCATGTATCAATTGAACAGTTTCTGTCGGTAAGTGTGTAGAATAGATAAGCCCTTAGAAAGAATTAGTGGAGACTCCAGAGGTAGGGTTGCAGCACAGTTCAAAATTCAAATAGGGGAGTCACACCACCAACTGCCATTTCACTCGCTGCCAAACATCACTGGCTGGAACCCACTGGCAGTTGGTGGTGTGACTCCACTATTTGAATTTTGGACTGTGCTGCAGCCCCACCTCTGGAGCTGCCACTGGACAGGACTGACATTTCTACTCTCCATTTTGCACTTCTTTCTTCCATTTTGCATTCCTCTGTCTCCTCCTTTATGTCTGCAATATCTCACACGGTCTTGATTTTGATCTGAGCGGTGATGTCCCATTTAAAAAAAAAAAGTTTTGTATCATGTAAAGATATACGCCTACCCGTATGTTTTGGTTTTGGTTCCGGGTTCATCTTTGTGTTTTGGTTTTAGTTCTAGTTTTGCAAAACCACCCTCAAGTATATTGGTTTTGGTTTTGGATTTGGATAAAAATCAATAAAAACATCTAAAATGACCGAATCCAAAACCTGAGTTCAGTTTTTAAATGTGAGTTCTGAACCGGCAACACATCCGAACCAGGTCACAAAAGTGAATCCGAACATAGAACCAGTTCTACTTGGAACCCAGTTCTACTTGGAACCCCTAAATTCGGGTGTGTATGGATTTCAGAAATCCAGACCCGCACATCTCTAATATTATGTGTTAGAGAGATCGCAAACACCATGAGAAGTCTGGGTGTCTATATTAGTTTAGATACTCTCAGTAAGGATGCAAGGTAGCCCGGTTTCCTGGTTAAATAACAACGGATATACCCTGAGGACCTTGTAGTCCTTTTTTACCTTTTTATACTTATTTTCTTAATGAACAATAAATGACCTCTAAAAGTAGCAATAGTGTTATCTAGTCTACTCAACCAGTCAGTGATTTAAATATTTTTAAGTAAATCAAGTCCAGTAGACTCACATGGATCTCCTTCTGTAGCAGCTATATATCTGCATACGCGGAGACACTGTCACCATGAGCCTCATTTATCAACAAGTTTTACTATACGCAAAAAGTTTTAAAACTCGTTTCATATGATAATGGTGCTTCAGCCAATCAGCTCCCAACTGACATGTTTGAATAATGACAGTTGGGAGCTGATTGGCCGGAGCACCATTTATTATATGCAACAAGTTTTAAAACTTGTTGCATATGATAAAACTCATTGATAAATGAGGCCCTATAGTTTTTTGTGAGGTGTGTGGAGAGGATTCACAGGGACAAAGCTTTCTCCCAAGCTCTGTCCCTGCTTGAGAATCTTCGTACATTCCTGTGATATTTCCTGAATTCGCAATGCTAATTTTCGGCAAAAATATCACACTACAACTGCAACCGCATTTGAAATGCTGATTGTTAGTAAATAGGGGCCTAAAGCTGGGTAAACACTGAGCGATGTGTACCCAGCCAATATGTCAGGCTGACATGTAATGAACGACGGAATGATCCCTTGTTCGGTCCTTTGTTAACGTGCATAGAGCCGTATTCAATTTGACCGGACCCGTGATACTTTTCCTCCCAGACTTTTCGCCTACATCACGTGTTTTGTAGGCGTAAAAGTATAGCGCGCGTGCCCGCGTATCCCTGTATTAATTTTGAAAGTAGGCTAAAACGGGACCTGGCGAAACTTAAACAAGCGGAAAGTACCGTCAGATTTGGGGAAATCAGCCTGACACCCCCCAAAAGATGCTCTGACATGAGGGTTAGCTATGGTAGATTTGGCTTGCTGAAGGTATTTGGTGTTTTTAAATGGGCTCAATAGCTGCTAAATAGCGTTTTTGTATAAGTGGAATAGAATTCAGGAAGTTTGTTTTGGAGAAAATAACTTATCCCAGCAATTTTGGGGTACTTGAAAATGGGGGCCAGCATATTTTAAAGTTGCTAAAGTTAAGATTAAAAAAATTTGAAAAATCCACCTGTCACAAGGTCCTGCAATGAAACAAACACCTGGGGCATACTTGGGGACCCCCCAGAGTCAAGTTCCCTAGTTTTTAACTTTGTCCCCCAACTTTTTTTTTTTCGCCCCGAAATTCAAAGTGATTTTTTTTGGGGTGTTCTTAAGTGTGTTTTTTAAATTTTTGACACAGTTTACCTTTGGGGGACTGCCTGAAGCCTGCATGGGGGTTCCCGCAGCATTGCACCCCAAAACCCCAATTCTGCACTTTTGTCCGCCTGCTATTCATAGGCGAAACTTTTTCGCCTATTACATTGCATCCGCCTAGGCAGAAAGTCTTTCAAATTGAATACAGCGATACTTTTCCACCTGGCGAAATGACGCCATCGGCAAAACTTTTTCACTGATTCCGGCTTTTCGCCTCAAATTGAATACGGGCCATAGAGCGCAAGTGAAATAGTCAGGTGCAACCCATCAAACCTAATGACATCACATGCGACCGTGGGAACGTGTATATCGTGTATACACACTGCTCGATATGCACGATATGTCATTATGACATGTCGTTACCTTTGCCAATCGAACTGCAAAACGTGCACACACATCGCGCCATGCGATCAGCCGTGCCCGATGCACCACGCTATGCCGCGTACTTTGTTTTCACCATACAATCTTAGGGAGTCGCAATGTGCGTACATGTTCGTGGGTGCGTGACTCTCGCCATGAGTGTCGCGATTTGCCACACAAGCGTCAAAGATGCAAGAGGACATATCTGTATAATCACGATATGTCTTATGTCAAAATCATGTTAGTAAATGTATGATTTAGATTTTTTTTTTTTTTCTTGCACTAATGTATGATTTAGACCCCGAAATACAAAATCGACCAAAAATCAACCAAAATTGCCCTTAGTAAATATACCCATAGTCCCTGTTGCTGTTATGCCACAGCTCAATCTGGTTGAAGTTTATACTGGAGTGCAGGGATTTCTGCAAGGGCAGTCCCATACATAGCAATATTCAGTTTGCTGCTGAGCCAGTGCATGTAAGCAAGACAAGCACAAGACTGTATAAGGGCCGTATTCAATTAGTTTCGCCTCCGCAAAAAAGTTCCGCCTACCTGACATTTTCGCTGTCTTTGCCTGTTTTGGAGGTGAAAACTTTTTGTGAGCGCTCCCGATTTACTCCGTATTCAGTTTCCAAACAGGTGAAAATGGGACCCGGCGAATGTGAACCAGGGGAAAAGTGCAGGATGAATTGGGGAAAACACTCTGTACCCCAAAAAAGATGGGCTGACTTCAGAAATCATTTTGGTAGTTTAGTATTAGCCCTAATTGAACAAGTAAGTGGTGGTAATTGCTTGCTATTAGCGTCTAGGTAAAAGTGGTGAAGAACGGCACAAAGCAGTGTTTTTTGGAGACAATAAGTAGTCCCATCAAATTTGGGATGCTTGAAAATGGGTACTAGCATATTTTTATGTCTCTAAAGTGAAGTGTCAAGCTGCATACACACACAACGATTTTTTTAAAGATTATCGTTAAACGATAATCATTTGAAAAAAATGTTCACTTTCGGAGTCAAACGATGAACAATTATCGTTCATGTGTGTTCACGTTTGTAGTTTGTAGTTCAGTCACACGTGTCAACTCAACGATTTTCATTAAGGGAATATGCAAAAATCGTTTGTAGTTCAAAAAAATCATTCATTACACTTTAAAAAATCTGACAGATAATCTGACAGAAAATCGTTCATAAAATCGTTGGTAACAAAATCGGTGTGTGTATGCATCTTTAGGAAAAGGAAATTTCCTCCGTCATACAAGCACCTGCAATGCCTAAAACACTTGGGCCCTTGTTAGAGCACTCCCAGAAGCTTATTTCGCTAGTTTTTGAAGTTGTCTCCCCACTTTTTTCATTTTTGCCCCCTATTTGGGGTGTTCTGGGATTTTTTCCCCCTTTTTTGGTGTGAATTGTCCTTTTGGGGGGGGGGGTACCAAGGGTTCTGGGTGGTTTCCCAACATCTGCACCCCAAATTATATATTTTGCACTTTTCTTCTCCTGCCATTCTGTTGTGAAAAAGTTTCGCCTATTTCAGTTCATTGACTTTTCGCTTAGGCTAAAATGGAATGGAATTGAATACGGAGATAAACTTTCAGGTGAAATTATCTCCAAAAAACGGGCAAAAACGGCTTTTCACTCCTAATTGATTACAGCCCTAGGTGTGAATGCATGTACTTGAATAACCATCACTACTGTATACTGAACTTATATTGTTAGTCAATAAATATGAACTTTATAAAATGCAAAGAATAAGAATAAATATTGAAAATTGTATCAATCAATAATAATTCTAACAACAATATTGCTATAATAACCAGGAAACTGCTTTATTTATTAAACGATGTAGAACAAAAAGGGAAGGTTTTGTATTGCCACAGGCGATATTCTCCCTTTTTATCAAGTACCATTGTAATAGCTGTTCAGTTAATGTCATTAGTGAGTGATGTTAACAGAAAAAAAGAACTTTTTTTTTTTTTTTTTTTTTTTTTTTTTTTCAGTGGGTGGGGGTGTAAGTATAAATGATTTCATCCAGATGAAATTTGTTATTTCCGTACCAGCAGGGCCATCTCTTCCATTGGGCTTGTTGGGCAGTTGCCCAAGGGCCCGAAGCTTGTAGGGGCCCGCCAACCCGCCCCCCTGCACCCGCGGCCAGTTGGTAAACTTGTGATATTTTTATAAGCCGGCTGCCGGTGCACTGTATTCTGTTCTAACCTCCCCTACCCCACCCCCCCGGTGACGAGTTCTCTCCCAGTTTTACTTCATCCGCCGGCTTCAGACCAGCAAGTGGCCCTGATTCAGAGCCGGACGCTCTGACAGAGCGCTCGCTCTGAATCAGGGCCGTCCCTCTTACTTTTTGGAGCGGCCTCCTGGCTGCTCGCATACCTTTGGGTGACCACCCACGAGACCCTTGCGGTAGTGTCTCGCTGCCGCAAGCCCTGGAGGGCTTTTGGCTCTATCAGAACAAAAAAGCACTCCTACTGACATCACTACCGTCTGGGGCCGGCCCTACTGACATCACTAGTGATGTCAGTGGGGCCGGCCCCAGACGGTAGGTGTTCCCATGGGAACGCCTCCGTCTGGGCAGCCACGCCCCCGGCATGCCCACCAAAGGGGGCGTGCTGTCAATCACCTTCGACAGCACGCCCCCTTTGGTGCAAGACCCATAACGACTGCTTGGCTGTCGTTATTCGGGTCCGGCTCCGTCGTGCTTGCGCACTTGGGCAACATCGATCCGCTTGCGAGCGCTCAGAGCTCGCGAGCGGGTCTGAATCAGGCCCAGAGTCTCTATGCATGTGTGGGAGGTCTGATTGGCATGCAGGAGGGTTTAATTTTATTGACCATTTACATTTTTTTCCCGTGAATGGGTGGGTAGGGGCCTCAATGCATTGCTCTGCCCAGGGCCCACACTGCTGTTAAGACAACCCTGCGTACCAGGAATGTTTTTGCCTCTTTAAATTTCCCACTTTTTAAGACTGACCAACTGTACTGTACAAATGCTATTAATACTGTATACAGATGGACAATCACTATTTTTATATGCGGGGATCTTTAAATTAGTATTTCTTAAACATAATTTGTAAAAGACAAACACATTTCATTATACCCATGTTCGTTAAATACACGTTGTAGTGCCACATGTTCTGTAAATGGCCATTAGAAATTATAGGAATAATTATATTTATTGAAATATTTACGTGGCGGCAACTATTCACATAGTAATGTGGTTCTAACACTTGTCCCCCTCAGCAACGCTGCAAATGGTGACAATGCCCCCCCAACAGCAGCTGACCTGGGCCCCCAGTGGGCCCCTCCAGCAAGCCCAGGCCTGGATAAACAGTACCCACCCACCCCTCCCTCTTGGCATCCCTGAAAGTGAGCATATAAACTAACTTGGAACTTTCCATCTTGTATTACTGCTGATCCCAATTCAGCAAATACCATAACATGTATATCATCACTACACTGGCGACACAGTTCTGTGATCAGGACAAGATCCTTATGGTTTCACTGTTGGATACAGAAGGAAATACAGCCGATCCCTTATTCCATAATGTTACGCTTTATAAAATGTTACATTTTTCTTCATGGTTTCATAAATTCATTGACTTTAGAATAGATTTTCTCGCAGTTTACACCGTGCAATTGACAAAGTACTGTCAGTATGAAACAGTAGATTTTTCTTCTATATTACTGCACATGTGTACACAGGGGTCTGGGGGGTGGGCAGATACAGGAAGGAGGTGCTGATCGTTGCGTCCTGGCTGCAGCGGCTGTGATACATGGCGATGATAACCGGGGAGCTTACCTTCCTGGCAGACACCCAGCAATATTACAAACAAGTTTAAAGGCAGAGTTAGTATAATGTTTTATCTGGCCCTCCCTCTGCTATCTTTGGTCTGCAGCCCCCACTGAGTAACCGCCACTGCCTATAACCCATGAAGTCGAAATTCGACCGCATGAAGCATAGATTTTCCTGTGTTGCCAAATTACCTCCAAAAGAAACATATCATTTGATAGTAGCAGAGCCATGACCAGGGCTGGGCGAGTGATTGGTGCTGCTGCCCAGAGTGCATGGCCTTAGGGGGCTGTGGCACCAGCATTTGGATTTCGGGGTACCTGGAATGGCACCCTGCTGTCTAGAGAGTAATAAGGATGCTCCTGCTCTAGGCGACCCTGCCCCCCTCAACATGATATCATGATGTCACAAGTTCGGGGGTGTTTTTAAGGTTCAATATTTTGCTTTTAAATAAGCTAATGTTTTGTTTTTGAAGTTGCAAGTCTACTCATTTTTTAAATATTAATTGGGGCATAACAACATTGTATCAGGCTGCTGGTTAACCATTATTTACCCGGTGACAACAGTGGTAAAAGGCTGGGGAAGAGGTGATCAGGTGAGACACAGAAGGGGCATTTTTAAAAAGCAAAAGAAGGAGAAAAAGTTATAGGGAATAAGCACAACTACTACCTGTACGAGATGTATGTCGTATTTCTTGAGGTCTTCACTTCCCTGGAAACTATTAGACTATGATGCTTGGGAATGTTACACTGTGTTCTATGACAGGGACGTGATCAAAAATAATTGCAATATTTTAGACAGATTCAGAGGTGTTGAACGCAAGTGGCTGATTTTTTCAGTCTGCTCATGTGATGAATCCTATTCGCTGTGGCCTTAGCATAAGTGCACGGAATACATACGATTTATAATCCCGACAGCGGCATCCTGGTAGAGGAGGAAATCCCGATCGTCAAAGCTAAGTATTTCCAAACCTAATTCTACACCCTAACCCTCCTTTAGGGGTGCCTAACCCTTACCTCTCCCCCAAGTGCCTAATCCCCCCTCTAAGTGCCTAAACCTAACCCCCCATTCCCTGCTGCCTAAACCTAAGTCCCCAGGGGGGGTGTGTGCATAACTCTAACCTCCCCCCTGGGGTGCCTAACCCTAACCCCCGTTTCCCCTAGACTAACCCTAACCTCCCAGGGGGGTGCCTAACCCTAAGACCCTCCCCCCCATGGCTGTCCGCCCTCGGCGCCCGGCTTACCGAAGATTGGTAAGCCGGGTGTCAGGCTCCCGGCGTAGGTAAAATGACAGGCGTCGGGATTTCGGTGCCTGTCATTTACCCCTTGCCGGGTATAGACAGTCGGGAAGCCAACGGTCGGGATACCGTCCATCGGCTTCCCGACTGCTTCCCTAAGTGCGCAGTAGCATTGCATAAAAAGTTGCAATCGCAGTTGCATTAGCGTCCACCTCTGAATCAGGTGATTTGTCTTTGCTAATATTTCCACCTGCTGTACACACATAATGATTGCTAGGTGTAGTATTATTCTGTTTACACTTTTGGGGGGAATTCAATTGTTTTTTGGGGCATCTTAAGTAATAGTTGTCTATCAGAGCAACTCTATTGTTTGTCCAATAGATGCCCATTAGCCGTGGCAGACACATTTTTTCTCGCAGCCTCCTGAAGTGCGAGAAAAAAATGTGTGCAAAGGGCCTGATTCAGCTTGGATCGCACAGCTGCGTTCACACACAGCCAGTCAATGTTTGCGCTGTGCGCGCATGCATCGCAGTGCACGAACCGGCTGCTGCTATCGGGAAGCAATCACAGTGAGCACGCAGTCCAATCTCACAGTGATTGACATGAAGTGACCATTTGAGGGTGGAGAGGGGGGGTGGTCGGTGGAACGCAAGCATGCCGGTGCGTTTTAATGCCATTACAGGGGCGTGCATAATTGAGCCCCTGCGATTGCATATGCTGGCAGAGGTCTAGATGGTGACAGGAAGTTTAGCAGTTTGTGGTTGCCGCAGGGTTACTAAAGGTTAGCCTCCAATTCTCACCATGACTTTAATGGTGGGAGCTGTTCATTGGCTGAGAGAGGTGGGGGCTGACCTCTCTCAGCCAATGAACCCTCAGACACGGCACTTCAATGGGAAATGCCACGTCTGAGCCCGTCATTCGGGAGGTACCATCCTTCGAGGATGGTACTTGAGTTCGTGGTAAGTATTTTCATTTTTTTATTTTCCGAAGACCAAGGATGCCTAAAGGGAGAATGGGACTGGTCCAGGTAATGTAGGTGAGTATGTGTGAGTGTGTATATACGTATTAAATGTATACTGTCACGGTGTGTGTAATGTCTTTCTTTTAACATTTCTACTGGTGAACTACAGGTACAAGTGGGCCCTTAATGCCCCAAATGCTGGTACTTGTGGTTTTCCAAGTACCAGCATGCAGAGGAGGCTTGCTGGGACCTGCAGTTCTACTGGTAAAGACAATGTTTACACTTCTCTTTTTGCACTACACTTTTACACTATCAACCCGGTACCCACCGCCCATGGGTTCCGGGGATAGCCCTGGGCTATCAGCCTAGGCCTGGGGTGCCCTGGAGAGGGGGACCCCTTTATTGGGGGGTCCACAACTCCCCAGGAATCCCTGGCCTGGGCTGGCTAGTGGTCAGGGGTAATGTTGCGGCTGGAGAAACTGGTGAAAGGGGTTCCCTGACCGTGAAATTACCCCCCGCTAAAAAGGGTCTAGTGCTGGTTGTGGAAATTACAGGGGAACCTTACGCTTTTTTTCCCCTGTAATTCCAAAACCAGGACTGGATCAGTGCCTGGTGCTGGTTGCATTAAGTACAGGGGAACGCTACGCAATTTTTCCCCTGTACTTACACAACCAGCACTGGCTATGAACGTCCGGGGCTGGTTGTGGTTTTATGGGAGTACCCCATGTCATTTTATTTTTTAAATTAACACTTAACAAACCTTTTTACAATAAGATACATGCATGCATCTCACTGATGTTTGCATATATCTGTGTCAAATCGAACTGCTCATGCTGAAAACGAAAGCATGAAGCTCTTCTATTAATTTGCAGTTCGATTTGGTGTTCGTTTTTCATTCAATTTGCAAATCGAACGTTAGTAAATGAAGGGATCCTATAGTCCTCTATGAGTAAACCGATGTTTTTCAGAAACTCGATTTCATTTGAAATTAATTTTTCTGTTCAATTTGACATTTGATTTAGACTTTAGTAAATCCCTTCATAAAATTTTTTCTTTTTACCAAAATCGAATGCAAAATCAAACAGAAAACAAAATCAAACCTTGGTAAATATACCCCCAGGAGTTTAGTCAGGTTTAGCTGCTTTGCATTGCTAAACCCGGTGCTTCTGGGTGCGTTAAACACTGAATCGAAGAAACAATTGAATTGCTCTAATAGACGCCCATTAGTTAAGATGCCCCAAAAAAACAATTGAATTAACCCCATATTGTCTACTCTAAATAAAATAAACATCCAATTAATGTAATATGCTAAATAAAAAAAACAAACATGGTTTGTCCTTAAAATATTTCTATAAAATTAACTATGTAATAAAAAGGCACTGTCATTATACCTGACACAGGGCCTGATTTAGAGTTGGGAATAGCGTAAGATAGAGCAAGTAACTGGGGACCTCATTCAGAGGCGGTCGTTAGTTGCAAATGGTCGCACTGAATCAGGGCGGCCGCTTGCTTCCTGAACGGCCGCCTCCTTGTCGATCGTTAAGCTGTGGTTACCACCCACAGCTTAACGACCGACCAAGTTGATGGTCACGACGGTGACCACCATCGCAACCATAGGGGCTTACGACCAGACCCTAAGGTTGGGTCTGGGCGCTCGTAAGCCCCATGGAGCTTTCTGCTCTGATGGAGCAGGAAGCTCCCCACTGACATCACTGATGTCAGTGCGACCGCCCACAAAAAAAGTAAAGGAACGCCTCCATTTTGGAAACCACCCGCCGGCCCGCCTACCAAATGGGGGCAGCTGTCGATCAACATCGTCAGCCGCCCCTTTGGTAACGAGCTCCGGAGCGATAGAGTTTCTCTGTCGCTCCGGGGCTTGCGCACGCACCATCAAGTCGGTTACGAGCGCATCAGCGCTTGCGACCGACTCTGAATGAGGTCCTGTGTACCTGGACAAACCGTGCTGCACTGCAAGGGGTGCAAATATATACATTTATTTAGCATGCAGGGTAAATACTGGCTGCTTTTGCATGTAGCCCACAAATGCTGGGCAGTTTTATTTTTACACTGGGTATAGACAACTCCTCCCAAATCTCTGCACATTTTGCATCTGTCCCACCTGCAGTGCAGCATGGTTTTACCGCAATACACAGTTACTTGATTTATCGTACTCAGGAGCTCATTCAGACCAGCTCGCTAAGATGCATACTCTCGCTGCTGCCAATGGTATGCAGTGTGTATGCATTGTGCGCATGCATATGCATCGCAGTACGTGTGTGCATACTTTAGCAGAGTGAGTGACAGGGGGAGCCGTTTGGAGTGGAGTTGCAAATGCAGACGTACCTGAGCATCTCAACAGCGTGTTAGAGGTGTGCATAATTAAAAGACAGCATCATAGTACACGTCACCTGGCTTGTTTTTACACTGAAGTGCTCACATTGCTTGCGGCAGGGTATGGTCAACCTCAGGCGCTGCGATAGCATCCGATGTTACCCGATGTACCGATGGTTGCATACACTTCCTGGACATGACATGCACAAGTGGACATCTTAAACCAGGCTGGTACATGATGCATTAATTAACGTACCTCTAACGCTCTGTTAAAGCATGGACAAAGTACAAGATTTTGTTTACATATTAAGTAGTGCAACTTTTCAACACCCATCTATATGAGTCCTAAATTTAGTCTGGACACTTGAGGAGAAAAAATGGAACAAGTCTCTGCCAGCGAATGGAGAAAGTTACTAGGAATTAAATATCATATCAAGGACTTAGCACTCTATTAATTAGGTACTACACCACTGACTAGCACTGTACTGTATTTTCAGAGGGTGTCAATTTAAAACGGCTTCTTGTCCATAAGTGGTTCTGCAGCATCTTTCTGATTAACTCTTTTGTTGGTTTGGTACCTTGGGGAATACTAAATACCTAATCCCGAACTTTCCTAAAGTTACTTGTTTATAAGGTCACTGCATTCATTTTGGGTAGCTGCAATAGGTACAATGGTCCTCTTTTCAGCTAGTACCTTGTTGCAGAGGTCATTTGGGGCAATTAAATTCCACGCGAATTAAATAGCGCCGGAACCGAGCTCCCTGAGCTATTCAATTCAGTGCGCTGTGTGATCGGAGAATGCCGGTTCTCGCTCCTTAACAAGAGTGTTAAGGCGTGGTAACCGGCATTCTCTGATCAAAGTGCTGGGCGCGCGGCTGTTAGTGCCGCGCTATGTAGAAAAACAGCTGCGCGCCCGGCACTTTGGTCAGATTTCTCCTCGCATCCTCAGGGGGGTGCGAGAAGGAATCCTTAGCTGCCAAAACAGCGCAGTGTATTGAATAACTTCGGGAGCTCCCTCCCGTCGCTATTCAACATCGCACTGAATTGAGGGCCTGATTCAGAGCCGGACGCTCTGACAGAACGATCGCTATGAATCAGGGCCGGCCTTCTGTTTTTTTAACCACCCACAGCTATAGCGAGAGGCCAGGAAGATGGTTGCGATGGTCAAGACCATCGCGACCATCGGGCTTGCGACGAGACCCTTGTGGTAGGGTCTCGTTGCCGCAAGCCCTAGAGTGCTTTCAGCTGTAACAAGTGATGTCAGTGGGGGCCGGCCCCAGACGGTAGGCGTTCCCATGGGAACGCCTCCGTCTGAGCAGCCACGCCCCCGGCCCACCCACCAAAGGGGGCGTGCTGTCACTCAACATCGACAGCACGCCCCCTTTGGTACGAGACCCGGACCAACGGTTTGCCCGTCGCTATCCGGGTCTCACGCATGCGCACGACGGAGCCAGCTCCATCATGCGCATGCGCACTGGGCCACCATCGACCCGCTTGCGAGCGCATAGCGAGCGGGTCTGAATCAGGCCCTGAATTCCCCCCCATTATGAGCTATTACATAGTATAAAATAAAGTCCCTGGTAGGTATCTGTCTGTTTGTTCAGGCTAATCTCGAGAACCAATGGATGGATTTTGATGCATTGTTCACTTTTCTATAGAGCTTTTGTCGAGGAAGGTTTAGGTGTATGAAACATTAATGTATGACAAAAGGGAGCCAAGCAGTGACGATTTTAGTGAAGCAAGTCAATGAAAAAAACAGACATCCGAGGGCTCTCTTGGCTTACGCTGCCTAAACCATTAAAAATATATCACAACAATGGACTCTGGCCCTGATTCAGAGCCGGACGCTCTGACTGAGCGCTCGCTCTGAATCAGGGCCGACCCTGCTCCTTTTTGGAGCGGCCTCCTGCCCGCTCGCATAGCTGTGGGTGACCACCCACAGCTATAGCCAAGACCATCGCGATCATCGGGCTTGCGACGAGACCCTGCGGTAGGGTCTCACTGCCGCAAGCCCAGGAGTGCTTTTGGCTCTATCAGAGCCAAAAAGCACTCCCACTGACACCACTAGTGATGTCAGTGGGGCCGGCCATGGGAATGCCTCCGTCTGGGCAGCCACGCCCCTGGCACGCCCACCAAAGGTGGCGTGCTGTCAATCACCATCGACAGCACGCCCCCTTTGGTGCGAGACCCATAACGACGGCTTGGCCGTCGTTATTCAGGTCCCGTGCATGCGCACGACAGAGCCGCCTCCGTCATGCGCACTTGGGCACCATCGACCCGCTTGCGAGCGCTCAGCTCTCGCGAGCGGGTCAGAATCAGGCCCTCTATTTTATACCATATAGAGATTGATACTTATTTGTTAGTTTCTCCAAAAAAATTGATGAACAGTAAGCCCTGTTTACTGATACAACATTTAATTTTTCCCTTTTTTTACCATTCCTATTTAATTTATGTAAAAAAAAATCCTATAATTTCAAACAAGTTAAATTCCCGGTAAGAGTCTGCTTTGGCATAACGATAAATAAAGCACAGGGACAGACACTAATACCCCTTTTACACCTAAATTCCAGGTCTGACCTGGAGTTGGAACAGGGTTCCAGTCCGGATCAGACCCGGAATTTAGCCGGCGCCGACCCAGGACATTCCCGAGTCGGCGCCGTTCACACCGGAGTCGGGCCTGCATAGACCCGGCTTTTCTGGCATTGAAGCCGGACCAATCGGCTGGCATGCGGCGCGCTCCAGGTCATCATGACCCGGAGCGCGCCGTTCCCACTGCAGGGTTTCACTGGTTACTCCCATGTTAAACCCTGCAAGTTACCTGGGTTGGATTGCCGGGTCACTTGACTCGGCGATCCAACCTTCTCCCCTTTTACACCAAGGAGCTCCGGTGTAAAAGGGGTATAAGTGAAGACTCTATTTCACATGGGAATTTTACATGGTCCTTTTGCGTGTCACGTCAAAACTAAGGACCTGATTCAGACCCACTCGCAAGTGACCGATTGCTCGTTCGCGGCCGATATTTCCAATCTGCGCATGCGTATACATCCCAATGCGCGTGCGTGAACCACTGTGAGTGGTCTGGAAGTGCTCGCTCGCCCAGCATAGACAGCCCATCTGAATGAGTGACAGGAGATGCCATTTGTGGGTGGTAACGGGCAAGGCACTACTAACGGGGGAGTGGAGGTGCAAACGCACGCGTGCCTGAGTGTGGCAACGCCGTTTCAGAGGCATGCATAATTAAGAGGCAGCATCATAGTTCACGTCACTTGGTGGAATTTCACACTGAAGTGCTCGCAGTGCTTGCGGCAGGGTATAGTCAACCTCAAACGCTGCGATCGCATTCTATGCTGCTCGATGTACCAATGGTTTCATGCACTTCCTGGAGATGACGTACGCAAGTGGGCGTCTTAAGACAGGCTGGTGGGCGTCTACAAATGAAAAGTGATTGCTCGCCAAAACAAAGTGGGAGTGCTTATGCCTTGCCCTGTGAGCTGCTACCTTGATGTCACTTAGCCAAATTTCCAAATGCTCGGAGCGAGTGATCGCATCTAGCAAGTGGGTCTGAATGAGCTCCTAAATCTTTTTGTGTTGACATCAGGAGGAAAAATGTCACCTACAAGGCAATCCACTAAGACCTCGGTTAAAAAAAAAAGACTATACAGTAGTTGTAAATTCAAAATTGCTCTCGTGCGAAGCCGGGGCGAGTTGCTAGTAAGTTATAAATCCCAAAAGACATCAGGCTCCATATACCATCATAGCTATCACTGGAAAAGGTTCCTGCTGCAACGTAATGGGGGAGATTTATCTAACCTTCTAAATAGGGCAAGTTTAGGTATTACCCATAGCAACTAATTATATTCTATTATCATTTTATAGAATGTACTAGAGAAATGTTACATAGAACCTAATTGGTGAGTCCCGTGCTAGGTTGATTTTGCCTACTAAAAGACTACTACTATTCTTTGAGACATCAGGTAGTCCCGCACGGAAGTCAACGATGTCTCAAAGCCGCAGTCTATTACATTTACCCCCAGATGACTATTAAAGACATTCTGGTGATCTTTTATGAAGTACAGGGAATGTAGATTTGAGCCTCTGTAAAGACATCCTTTTATTTAGCTAATCCAAGTAATTCACTGAAGCCGATAATGAAGAAGCTAGAAGAATACAGTCAAACATCAGTACTGTCAGTTCACATGGACAAGTTGACGGACATGTTCCTGAATACATAGACTACACAAACGGACTGGAGTAGACATATACTATTAAATAGGGCTTAGAGACGCTTCACATAGTCAGATATGCAACTTCCCAACATCCTGCAAACATTTACTGCTTAAGTACAGCCAAAGCTATAAGTGACCTGTCATCCATTGTTCTCTTAACCAGGGTCCCCTATGCTGGTAGACACCATGGCAGTCGCCTGGACCACTGCGACTATAGCTATAAACATGTCTCCTTGGTCACAAGCTGTCAGTCCAGTCCTTGAGGAGATGTATACTAGTTATAACTCTGAAGCTGTTCCTCACAGAGGGTGTTGATGTGCAGTAATGAAACTGGACCAGGAAGTGTTACATTTCCAGGTTTAAAAATAGAAGATTCTTTCTCAGGAATGAGCCAGGAAATTCTCCCGGGTACTTTTTCAACCAAAGGGTTAAGATGCTGAATTTGCAGAATAAAATTATAATTAATACTTCAATTATATACCTATAAAAGGAGATGTGGTATATGTATAGAATTGGAGCAAAACCTAAATAGGGTGTCCACTTTAGTGATTGTGTACCAGCTAAATCACGTATGTATTGCAATTGAATTGCGATTACGGTTGTAGTGAGGATTTAGGCCCTCATTCAGAGCCGCTCGCTAACAGCAGTACGCTCGTTGCGTTCCGATGTTGACTAACCGCGCATGCGTCGGTGTAACACTGCGCACGTGCGTACGGCAGATTGCGAGCTTATTTTGTCTCGTTCGTAAAATAGCGTACAGGAAGTGACATGTCCAATGTGATTGACAGAACAGGGCGTTTTTGGGTGTTGACGGGGGTGGAGTTGGAAAAACGCAGGCGTGGCGAGGCGTTTTTGGGGCGTACATACATTAGCAGATGCGAACGTAAAATGTGTTCGGACCGACTCATACGTCACTGGATGATCCTCTTTCCCTTCAAAATGCTCGCACAGCTTAGGGTCTGGATTACTCGACCACATTGGCGATGGCCTTCTCCTCCGTCCCGGCACTCCACGATGTTGCAGCGATTAATCGCGGGTGGTCAGAACAGCAATTAGTGTTGGATTGAAAACCGGCTTGGTATGTGTTTTTAAATCAGTTTTTTGGGTTAGCACAAAAGCGTACGCAGGTGGAAATCATAGCTGCTAATGTCAGGATTACACAATCAATTTGCGTACATTTGTGGGGGTTTCTTTTGGCCTCAATTTGTTGGTTTTGGCCTATTGTAACAATAATGTCATCATGTTTTTTTTGTTTTTACCTTTTTCTTTTGGCCTGTTGAATTTGCATCGTTACGTAAAATTTTAAACGTTCCTTAAAGGGCCATTTTTTAATTCATGTAAAATGTGGTTTTTGCCCGTTTTTGCCTTTTAGCCCCGGATTAAATGTAACCCATTTTGACAATAATGTGAGAATACAATTTCAGACTTTTTTTTTATTTTTATTGCTCAAACAAAAATTAAAATAAAAAACCGATTTTACAAAACGATTTTTTGCAGGGTTCAATCCCAAAGTTACAATAATTGGGCCAACATAAAAGATTTATGAAACGTAAAACACAAAATTAAAAACAATTCACAAGAAAGGAGAGGGAAGTTTTGTCCAGAAAGGAATATGAGCCAAGCACAGAAGGAGTGTGGGAAAAGTAGCCATTGCTGTCACCGTTTTTTCACCCGTTTGGCTGGGGGAGGGAGGGCGCCAGACCGGGTCCGGGATGTCATCGGGCTGGCCTGTCCAGAGGCAGATGTTGTGGCCTCTGGACTAGGCACAGGGCTAGGCACATTTGGAGGATTGGCTGATGTTGTGCCAGAGGTGGAGGATCCTGATGTTCCGGCAGGAAGGGAGGTCGGCTCCACCATGTGCTGGCGAACGAGCTGCTCCAGGGCATTGGCGATGCGGATGTTGGCCCTGGTATTTTCCGCCAGGGCCTGACCAATGGCCACGTTGGCCGCAGCATTTTGCTCCAGGGCCTCAGACACCCGTATCAGACTGGCGTCCATCCTCTGCAGAATCTCCGTATGGAAATCCGATTTGAAATTGAGTTCTGTGAGGAGGGCCACTGCCTGCGAGGGGGATTGCCCTGGACTGGCTTCTGCAGGGTCCTCAGCCGGATGTACTGGTTCCTCCCCTGCAGAGCCAGCAGAAATTCTGCGGCCAAGGCTCCCCTCTGGAGCAGACTCATCCGCCTGTGTCTCTGTTGGAAAAATGAGAAAACACTCACATTAGAATCTACATATTGGCACAATAACATTTCAGAGTTGGTGACATCACAATATTTACCTGGGATAACATGAGGAGCCACAAAGTCTGGCATGTCCGTATCCATGTTGGACACGCCAAACACCTCCACAGGCTGCACACACCCCTGTGCCAGCTCTTCTAAATCCGTCAACTCCAATGACACAGGGGTGGGACCCCCACCTGTCCCCCTTGCACGCCTAGCCCTGTCCGCCAGTTTTTGCTTTAGGCGATATTTGAAGTCGCCCCATCTGTGGGATAAAATTGGAACCATTATCCTTTTGTTTAAAATGGGGTTTGTTTATAGGGGGGGGCAAGTGTTTACTTACCGCCGTTTGACATCCCGGGCTAGACGGACATAATCACCCACCCTATTGACAGCAACGGCTACCTCTTCCCACATTCTCCACTTCTAGCTTGTACTCATATTCCTGTCTGCCTGTGGCAGGATGTCCACACACTTCTGAATCAAAACCTCCATCTCCTTTCTTGTGAAATGTGGCTGCCTTTTCTTTTTGGCAGCTTTGCCCGGAATACTGGGCCCAGCAGCCTCTTCCATGTCATCCTCCTCACCTATTTGTGTAAATATGCAGATTTCTCAACTTCACAACTTGCCCAATATTATGTTTCAAATTAATCATTGAGACAAAATGCATGAAATACTTACCGCCTGACTGTTGTCCATTGTTTCCCTGGTCTGTAGCCATGTCTGAGCTCCAAACA
This sequence comes from Taudactylus pleione, assembly GCA_031769625.1. Lineage (NCBI taxonomy): Eukaryota > Metazoa > Chordata > Amphibia > Anura > Myobatrachidae > Taudactylus > Taudactylus pleione. Next base: position 359,306 of record JAUIMM010000099.1, read on the forward strand.
AGAAATACACCAGAATTTAAATGGTGTTTCGTGACGTATTTATACATGCGTCCTTATTTTGCGGCCGCATCATTGATTGTGTGTTCCTATGATCCCTCCTTAATTTGTGCGGGAAACTAAACACTATTTATGGCTTGGTGTGTCTCGAGTCGAGGTGGCGTTTTTGGATTGTTGGAGGTTACCTTGGTCGGAGTTTCTTGTTTGCGGATTTAGGAGTTGGCGTTGTTTGGAGTTTATTTTGTTTGCTATAGTTGCGTTTTTATTTTCCGGTCGCTTATTTTTTGGAGTTTTGTTTGGCCTCGTTTCTTGATTTGGTAAGTTTTGTGAAGTCTAACTTTGGTTCAATTTGTGTCTCCTTCTTTTTCTTATATTTCTAAAGTTTTTTTTCCCTAATTTCATCTCTGTTAGGTTTTTTTTTTCTTTCGGTCCCAAAGACCTTTTGATCGGGAATCTTATATATTAGCTCTTGGTAAGTCCATTTTTTTACTTGTATTTGCGAACTAATTAGCGCATTTTTCTCTGTTTGTATATTGACTTGTATTTGCGAACTAATTAGCGCATTTTTCTCTGTTTGTATAGTGACTTGTATTTGCGAACTAATTAGCGCATTTTTAAATGCTTATTCATCCTGTAAAATTGTTTGTGTTTTCCCTTTAGCATTTTTGGCTTACATTTGACCCCAATTTGACGTACTGTGTGCAATGTCGTTTTGCTCATTGGCCAAATGTGTGTTTCGCCTATTTTATGTTTTGTCTTGCACCAAATTTACAAACATAAATGCACAGACTAAACAGATTTTTTTTAATATTGGGAATATTTACAGTTTGGACGTATCATGACAATACCCCGGCATGTAAGCAGCAATGGATGGTATCATCAAGCTAAGTTGTTTTAATTTTATTTTGGGGTGGGTAAAAAGCCTTACATTCAAATCTTGCCATTTCATGTTGATCTGGGGCGGATTGTTCTGGCCATGCTCCCGGAAGCCGACCAACCTCAATCTCATCCCAGGCGTAGGCATCATAGGCGTGCAAGGCCCCAGATATTTCGAACACGTGTCACCCTTTTTGGAATGCCCGATGATGAGGTTTTAAGATGCTACCGTCTTCCTCCCAAAACCATCATAGACACTCTCTCATTAATAGAGAGTGATCTTGAGCGGCAAATTGACAGTCCTACAGCAATACCACCACTTATGCAATTTATGGCGGTGTTACATTTCTGTGCCTCAGGATCGTTTCAAACAACGGTGGGAATAGTGGCGGGCATCTCACAATCCTCCTTTTCCAGGATCCTGAGGGCAGTGATGGAGGCACTTTTCAAGCACCTCCATCATTTTATTAAAATGCCTTTGGATATGGGTGCTCTTAGTGTGGCCAAGGCCAATTTTTACCAAATAGCTGGCTTCCCACACATCATAGGGGTTGTGGATGGTACTCACATACCACTTCAGCCTCCAGCACGGCTGGAGGCCATATTTCGCAACCGTAAACACTATCACTCCCTGAATGTAATGGTGGTATGTGATGCCTCCCTCCAGATCCTGTCCCTGAATGCAAAATTACCAGGAAGTGCACATGACTCCTTCGTCATCCGGCAATCAGGGATATGGCACAAATTAACCAACCTACAAGCTGGTGATGCGTGGCTTCTGGGTAAGTGGAGACCTTTAGTGCATAACAATGTTAAGCTTGATACACAGTGATCCTGATGTTGTCTATTCTTTTCCACAGGAGACAGTGGCTACCCTTGCATGCCTTGGCTGCTCACTCCTTATTTGGCTCCCACACCAGGCCCACAAAGTGAGTTTAATACCGAACTTACAGCCACCAGGCAAGTGGTGGAGTGCTGTATCGGCCTTTTAAAAGGCCGATTCAGATGCCTCCACCGCTCTGGTGGCGAGCTCATGTATTTGCCGGATATGGTTTCGAAAATTGTGGTCCTGTGTGGGATATTTCACAACATCGCCATAAGGAGTGGTGTCCCAATGCAGCCAGAGGATGCCTTACCTGAGGATGGCCCCCCCGAGGTTGGTCGGAGGTCAGTATGTGGGGGGGCCATACGCGATGATGTGGTGGCCAGATATTTTAGGTCATTATTGACCAAACAACAGTGTTTCTACCCAATGTGTTACAGTTTGTTTGCATTCATATTTTTTTTAATTAATTTTTGCCCCATCTTCTGTTTGTTTGCATAATCTTTGGCACTCCCACGATGACTACTTCCTGCTACCCTTCAAAAACCTTTATGTGGAAACTTGTGGAATATATTATGTCACCCATATTGCAACGCCATATTTGTGGAATCATGTGGGCATGGACCTTCGTCAACCAGTTCTTGATTTGTTGTGTGTTTGTTTCCTGTTTTTGGTATGTGGTGTATTTCTGATTATCACTGTGTGTTTTGTTTGTGAGTGACCACTTTGTTTTTTGATTTCTGTTGTGAATAAATATTTTGAGAGTGTAATTTGTTTCCTTTTTGGGCACGTTAGAAGCAAGTGTAACCAAACTCACAAATGTTACATTTGCCTAAGGGGTAACCCAGTAATGAAGCAAGTTGAGCTAAAATGTAATATGTTTTCGGGGTACAAACCAACAACCCAAGGAATCCTGTACAATCAGTTGGCTTCGTAAGATCGGCCTAAGCAGCTTGCCCACCAAATAGGAACCTGTAAAATGTTGTAAACTATAATGTTGCTCACCCCAAAAAAGGAAAATGACATTGGTACTGGTAGGTGTTTCTTGTGCCTGTTTGCCTTCAAAATACAACACACAATCTGTAGTGAGATTAATTGGCAATCCTTGCTTGAAGAGTCTACTTATGTCAGTGTAAAGAATCTTTGATTTTCAAAAAACGCATGAGACAGAGCGTTAATTAAAACTGATTTATTTTTAAACAATTTGTAAAAAAAAAAAAAAAAAAACTAATTCCTAAGGAGGACCGCCAGATGGTCAAGGCCCTGCAGCAGCCTGGTGACTTGCTCCCGCATACGGGCCACACACTGACAGATTTCAGCCCGACGCCTCTGTTCCTCTGTGGGTGACAAAAGTTTGGGGATTAATACATCAATAATGAAGCCACATTCAAAATAACACAAAACAAGCAAACCAAAACTTAAAAGCTTGTGAAAAAAACCAACATTACACGGATAAAACCCAGCACCCCAAAATGTGGTAGGCCAAAAATACAAGGGCCAAAAAAAAATGCCCACAGGTGTGATATGTGTATGGTGAAATCAGCAGGAACAGGTAAAGACAACCCCAAAAAATACAAAAAGGCGACAAAAAGCCAACAAAAAAGGGGACGACACATGATTACATACAAACAGTTTGTGGTGCCCAAAAAAAAACAAAAAAACATACCATTCTGCAAAACGCCAGAGCGAGAAGCCACTCCCTCGACCTCCTCGGAGGTGGCTACATTCCCCAAACCTAGGGGCAGGGTGTTGGCTGAATCCTGGGAGGGGGTATTTGGAGGAGGGGCGGTTGGAGGAGAGGGGGAATTGGGCTGGAGGGGAAGTAGCCCCGAAATCTCGGCCACAGGGTCTGGGGAGGAGGGGGTAATTGAGGAATTGGGGGTTGGCGAGAGGGGCCGTGACCGGCGTCTTGTCTGCCGATGACGCCGTAGTCTTTGCTGTGCCCCTAAAAGATGTAAAAAAAAAATTGTGGTTAGTTTCAACATGAATCCAAAAAAAAAAAAAAAAACAAATAGGAAAACATGGCCATGCAGATATGAGTACAATGAATAAATAGGACAGACATGAAAACATGCACATGCAGATATGACTACAATGAATAAATAGGACAGACATGAAAACATGCACATACAGATATGAGTACAATGAATAAATAGAACATACATGAAAACATGCACACGCAGTTAGGGCCCACAAGATAAACATGAAAACCACAGTCCATAAAACTTACTTTCCGCGATCTGCATGCGAAAGCATGCCAGCAAGCGGGGCGTCCGCCGGTGCAGGTCCGACCACCTGCGCTCCAGCTGGCCGATATGTCGGCGTGAGCCGAAGGAGCGCAGGCGGCGACGTACCTCCGCATATGCAGAACGCTTTCTGCGATTTGTGATGGGTGGAGGCTGCCTGGTGATCCGCCTGTCCATCACCTCCGTGAGCACCAGCAGCTCGCGCCTGGTGAATGCGGCGGCTCTCATGATGGCAATGGTGTATTTTTTAAAAATTCATTTTAATAAAGCACCAAAAAAAAATTTGATTGGCTAATGTATTTGGGAAATTAACAGGACCAATTCTATTGGTTAGTATATGAGTCATGTGTTCGACAGGGCCAGAAATCTCTTGAGAGTTATGATAGGCTTGATGCAGTGACATGCGTAAGCAAATTTAAAAAAAGAAATGAACCACAGAAAATATGCGGGGATCCAAACAAATAGAACAATTGTTTAATTGGGGCTAACATGTATTTTGACCAATAAAAGCGAATGTTTAAGCCGTACGTATTCTGCGGGTAAACACAAACACGGACAAGATTAAAGTTTATTGCATTGTGTTGAAAAAAAAAAAACAATTAAGCTAATTGATACATTGATTGGCATGATACGATTGAGGGAGTTAGGCAGAATAAACGAGCAGGTAATCGGAATCTGACAGGCCCACTTCCGGTTTGTACTTGTGCGTGCGTTCCCTTCAAGCCATTTCGGGGATGTACGCTCGCTATTTGGCACGCTCGTTAGTTAGAGGAGGGGTCTGTTGAGTTTGGGGCGGATTTTTAGCTGCGTACGAAAATACGAGCGAGTGCTTGAATTTAAATATTTTTTTACGTACGCCGAACGTACGTACGCCCACTTGCGTCCGGGTCTGAATCAGGGCCTTAATCCCAAGTGATTAACAGGAATTAACAGGAATGTTGGACAGTTGGGAGGTATGATAGCGGGTTGCACTTACCTGCTGTCAGCTGGGTAGGTTCTCCGCCGGCTCTTACCTGCTGTCAGCTGGGTAGGTTCTCTGCCGGCTCATACCTGCTGTCAGCTGGGTAGGTTCTCTGACGGCTCCCTCCGTCACTCTGGTCGCTTCTCAGGCTCCGGCTGCTGCTCTGACACTGTGGGCCTGATTCAGAGCCGGACGCTCTGACCAGAGCGATCGCTCTGAATCAGGGCCCTCCTCCATGAAAATGGAGTGTCCTCCTGGACGCTCGCATAGCTGTGGGTGACCACCCCTTTTGTGCGAGACCCGGAGCGACGGAGAGCCCGTCGCTGTCCGGGTCTCACGCATGCGCACAACGGAGCTCCCTCCGTCGTGCGCATGCGCAGTGGGGCAACATCGACCCGCTTGCGAGCGTCCTGCGCTCGCGAGCGTGTCTGAATGACCCCCTGTGTTCTCCCGGCAGAACACAGTAAAGTTTAGAAAAAAAAACCTTGGGTTTTTTGTCTAAACTTTACTGTGTTCTGCCAGGGGAACACAGTGTCTGAGTAGCAGTCAGAGCCGGAAGTGGCTGCAATGGCCAGGTAGGTGGGGGACAGGGGGGGGGGGGCGGCAGGGGTTGGGGGGGACACAATTACTACAGCTGTAGGCAGTGCTGCGCATGCGCTGCTTTTACGGATGTAACAGCGCATGCACAGCACTGATTACAGCTGCGGTAAGCTAGAGCAGGCAGGGAAAGTATCTATTTCCCAAAAAGCTGTCATCACAAAAATGACAGCTTTTCGGAATAGATAGTTATGGGGAGGAGGAATGATGAATTCCTCCGGTAATTAGGTAGAACTCCATGCGAGTTCTAAACCTAATTACCTCCAGAGAAATTTTAGTAATGATGAATAGTCCCAATTGAACTAAATAGAGGTCTTTGCAGCTATATGGTAGAAGACTCACAGCAACATAAGGCTCCCAGCCGCTTATGGGTTCATGTAACTGAGATGGGTGTTTGCTAAATTGTGGAGCATGCAAGAAAGATGGAAAGTTGTCAAAAAAAGAGGACAAAATGTATAAAACGGATCATTTTGAAGAATGTGTCCTATTTAACAAATACATTATTTTCTACAGAGAGGGGGAGGGGGTGTTCTGCTTCTCCCTCTGCACCTGTGCCAGCCCCCATTGATGCACAAAAAAAGAAGAGCAGAAGCCAAGGCAGTATGAACCTGTATTGCTCCACCCCAAAGTCCCTGCACTTACTGCAGTGTCAGGGGTGTATCTATAATGGGTGTGGGAGATGCGGTGAACATGGGCCCCCGGGTCCAAGGGGGGTCCGTACAGCACATCCTGCACCCATATTATATAAAACTTACCTCTCTGAGGTCCCGCATCGGGTCTCTCAGCGCTGCTCAAAACGCCGGAAAATGTCCGCCGTGGCCATTTTTCTGGCATTTTGCGCATGCGCTGTGAGGAAATTGCCCGGAAAATGGCGGCCGCGTCATTTCCCCGGCGATCTGCGCATGCTCAGTAGACTATGGGCGCACTCTAGTGCCCAGAGTCTACTTATTCTGCGGTGGCCTGCTGCCGGGGTGAGAGTAGGAGGCCCATGAGAGAGGATGCACACGGGCCCCCTCCTCTCTAAAGATGCCCCTGTGCAGTGTAGTTAGCTCCACCCATAGGCGTATGTAGAATGTGTGCAGGGTGTGTAATGCACAATGGCCCCTGCGTCCAAGGGGAACATGCATCCAAATTCTTTTTAACCTAGTGTCCTTCCTCCTCTGCGGCGCCATCTTCCCAGTGATATCTTCAGATAGCACCGCAAATTCAAAATAGAGACTCTGGCACTGTGCAAGAGCCTTTGCTCTCTTGTGCGCATGAGCTATCTTCCCGAATATCAGTGGGAAGATGGCGTAGTGGAGGAGGGGAACCCACTAGCCAACCAGCAAGTTCAAATGTGTGACTGTAAAGTGTGGGGGGGGGGCGCTGTCAACAGGAGGGGGCCCGCTGCAATTGTTTTAATCACATTTAAATGTTTAAGAGTATATGTATGTGGATGTCACCCCAACATGTGGATTCCTCTCCAATTATTATTATTATTGTTTATTATTATTGTTATTATTATTAATAATAATTTTATTTATATAGCGCTTTAAGAAACGCCCCCTTTTCAGCACTCTTGGGGGCATGCCCAGCACTTACGGACGTGCCGGGATACCTCCAAGAGCTCATGTCTCTGGCATCTATTCACCGCCGGTAATTGCTATGCCGCAATTTTCCTCACCTGTGGGACACTGCGGCCCACGGGTGGGGACAACTGTTTTAGCGGGTCACCGCCAAGGGGGGCAGGGCGCATTCTGCCCTTTTGAAATCAGGCATGGCGCGGCGCCCCGCTTAAACAGCCTAGTGGGAACGCTATATGCCTGGTTTGAAACATTAGTAACAGTTAGTAGTAAATGGTAAATTTTCAGCAGTAAATTTGTACACAATATAGTATTTTAATAAATTGTCATATACATAACACAGTCTGTGTCTGCACAGTGTTATTAATAAATAATAAAATTGCATTTACCATGTAAAATACAGTTAAATACTGATGTACATAAAAATTATAAATACAATCCGTGGCCTTCCTCCTAATAAAGTTAAATGGAATCTGCTGTTTGTGTCATGGACCACAAATATCAACAACAGTATAATAAATAGTGCCAATACATTGCAGTAGCCACACTAATAATAGCAATAATACACTTGGAGGGACCAAAACACACTCTGAGCAATCAGAAGCAGTTGCAATCATCATCAGTATGTATTTTGCACAACAGATCAACTCCCACAAGCTATAAACTTCCTAAAAGGTGCATGTTTGAATTTAATGTGGTCTACATGAGGCATTATGCGAACATGCCTCAACTGTACTTGGCCAACTTTTGCACACTTACCTCCCCCATGCTGCATCTCTAAGGGTAATGAGTCATAAGCGCATAATGCAATCGAATCTACATACAGCTGGATCCCCAAATTTTTATTTGCCAAAAAATATGTTTAGGTCAAGCTCTCAATTAATCCTTGTCTGCAAGTTGACTAAAAGTATGTTGCTTAAGATATTGGTTCCCAAACTTTCTTGAATCACGGCGCTCTAGAGTATCAAAAGTTTGCTATTGAGCAATTCAGAAAAGAATATTTAAGAAAATTGTGCTTACCTGTCACCCTTAGGTTCAGTTATGTGGTGGTTGAGTGGTACTTCTGCTTGCCAAATATTTTATCATTGGCAGCCACCAGCACTCGTTTTGCCTATCACATTGACCAGATTTAATTTGATTTGGTTCTGGACCACCAACCCGTTGCACCCCTGCAAGTGCTCCGTGGCACCCCACGGTGTAACGGCACCCAGTTTGGGAACCACTGGCTTAAGAGTTTGCTCTTGGTCTTATTTTTATTATTATTTTTAAGATAAAACATTTTACATTTACATAGTTTGAAATATTTTTGTAATCTGATAGGAACTGTAAAACTTTTTTAACTTGTGTTTTTTTTAATCAAACTGTTGGTTTTGCATTTTTTGTACTGTAATAAAGCAGTTTAGTCTTTTTTTTTTGTTGGAGTGGTATACTATATGCATTGCACCACATCAACTCCACAGTAACTTCATGTGCTGAAATTCAGCACACACTAGCCCTCATTCAGAGTCAATCGCAAGAAGTGCTGCCTCCAGAAGTGCTGCCTCCAGGTCGCAAGCTAATCTGTGGGTTACCACCCACAGCTTAGCTTGCGATCAGGGTAATGGTCGCGATGGTCATCACCATCGCGACCATCGGGGCTTACGACCAGATCCTAAGGTTGGGTCTGGGCTCTCGTAAGCCGCAGGGAACTTCCTGCTCTGTTTGAGCAGGAAGTTCCCCACTGACATCATCAATGATGTCAGTGGGGCCACCCCCAAATGGCAAGCGTTCCGACTGGAACGCCTCCGTTTGGCCGGGCATGCCCCCGGCCCGCTCAGCAAACGGGACGAGCTGTCACTCAACATCGACAGCTCGTCCCGTCTGCTACGAGACCCCTAGCGACGGAGCGCCCGTCGCTAGCCGGGTCTCGCGCATGCGCAAGTCGAAGCCGGCTCCGTTGTACGCATGCTCTGTGGGGACCATCAACCCGGTTGCGAGCGCATAGGTGCTTGCGACCGGGTCTGAATGAGACCCACTATTCTTTCACTTAGCCTCACATGATCAATGTTGAGTGATGGAGGAAGGTTGAACAAGGAGGAGACAGAAGGAAAAGGATTGAGGAGGTAGGAGGAGGATAGAGGAGGAAAAACATAGAGTAATAAGAAAGATGAAGGAGTAGGAAGAAAAAGATGTAGGTGGATGAGGAAGAAGGATAAAAGAAAATGATAGAGTAGGAAAAAGGAGAGAAGGATAAAGAGATTCCCATTGTATGACTGGGCCTCCATAAACATCATCCATGGTGCAGATGGTAGATCTTGGAGACTGATCCATTATATTTGAAGACAGAGGGAGGCAATGATATGTATAGAAAAATTATAACATAGAGCAAAATCAAATGGCTTAAGATACTTCAAACAGATAAGTATCTGTGTGAATATATAACTAGGATGCTCTGTATCATGTGTGTGTCCCATTTGGATGCTCTCTGTATTGTATGGTGTTGCAAGGATGCCCTCTATACTGTATGTCAGTCACGGTTAAGTTTTCTGTATTGTATAATGATCATTGGGATGCTTTCCATATTTTATGACAGTCACTTGGATGTCCTCTGTGTTGTTTGGCTGTTATTAGGATGCTCTCTGTATTTTATTGCATTCACTGTATTGCTCCTTGTATTGTAAGACAGTCCCTGGAATACTCTCTGTATTGTACGGCATCATTAGTATGGTCTCTGTATTGTATGGCATCATTAGCATGGTCTCTGTATTGTATGGAAGTTACTTGGATGTTCCCTGTATTGTATAGATATCAGTAGGGCGTTATCTGTATTCAATATTTTCCATTAGCATGTTCTCTGTATTAAATATATTTCACTAGGATGCTCTCAGTATTGAATATATATCATTAGTGTGCTCGCTGTATTATATGGCCACCATGTGGTTTATTGTGGTCACTAGGATGCTCTCTGTGTTGTATGCTGCTCCCAGAAATGCTACAATCTGCTATAATTGTATACTTAATAATGCATATATGCATGTTTTATCAATTAGATATCACATGTTACATACTTTACGTGTATTATGTTTCAGAAGTGTTTTGAAAGTTAAATCTAGACAGATAAACCGGTAGCTTTGAAAACACAAGCAGGAACGTTTAAAGTAATTTGATCATGATCTTTTTTTCTTAGTGTGCTTTCATTATCTGTTTATTGATTTTATAGGATGTAATCTCACAAAATAGCTACTCACCAGGGTCTACATATACAGTACACCCAAAGTCTGATCTGTGCACTTCATTAGACCCATTTTCACAATTAAAGTTATTAAGCTAGAATGTAATTCAAAATTTGATAATGCTTCTGTTTGATTCATTTTATATTTTAATTTTACCTCTGATCAAACTCTGGGCCCAATTCAGGCCCGCTCGCTAGATGCGTATGCAAATTCGGCAAGGCAATCGATCGCACGGCAAAGCATTAGCACGCCCACTATGTTTTAGTGTGCGATTGCATTGTGTATACAGACGCCCACCAACCTGTCTTAAGATGTCCACTAGTGCACGTCATCTCCAGTAAGTGTATGCAACCATCGGTGACATTGAGTACCATCGGAAGCGATCGCAGTGCTTGTGGCTGACCATACCCTACCACAAGCACTGCGACTGCTTCAGTGTGAAATACAACCAAGTGACGTGTACTATGACGCTGCCTGTTAATTATGCGTTCGCACCTACATTCCCCCGTTTCTAGTGGCCTGCCCCTGTCACCACCCACAAAAGGCTTCTTCTGTCACTCAATGTGCCGGGCTGTCTATGTGCAGCGAGCTAACCAGGGCCGGACTAAGGGCAGGGCGACAGGGGCGGTCGTCCAGGGGCCCCCACACACTGTCCCCGACCCCTGGCCACATGCCCGGCGAAAAGGTTGATCGCGATCTACTGGAAGCTCGCGGAGCTCCCGCCCGTAGATCGTGATCAACTAAGGTAAGTGGGAACGTTGACCTCTGAATACTGATCGCTTCAGAGGCCATCGTTCCCAGTGATGCATTGCGCGGGTGACGTCATGACATCATCCGCGCACTGCAGAGGAGAGGAGCCTGCGCACCTCTACTGGACCCAGTTAGATCCAGCAGACAGCGGCAGCAGCAGTAGCAGTGATGGCGGGACTCGGGAGCCGTGACAGAGTGGAGCGAAGACAGGTACGTTTTTTTAACGGGTGTGGGAGGGGAGGGAGAGCTACTGGGGGTACTACTTTACGGGGCACATCTACAGGGGGCATTTAAGAAGAGGCACAACTACTGGGGGCATTGCAAGGGGCACAACTACTGGGGGCATTTAAGAAGAGGCACAACTACTGGGGGCATTGCAAGGGGCACAACTACTGGGGGTATTTAAGAAGAGGCACAACTACTGGGGGCATTGGAAGGGGCACAACTACTGGGGGTATTTAAGAAGAGGCACAACTACTGGGAGCATTGCAAGGGGCACAACTACTGGGGGCATTTAAGAAGAGGCACAACTACTAGGGGCATTGCAAGGGGCACAACTACTGGGGGTATTTAAGAAGAGGGGCACAACTACTGGGGGTATTTAAGAAGAGGCACAACTACTGGGGGCATTGGAAGGGGCACAACTACTGGGGGTATTTAAGAAGAGGCACAACTACTGGGGGCATTGCAAGAGACACAACTACTGGGGGTATTTAAGAAGAGGCACAACTATGGGGGCATTGGAAGGGGCACAACTACTGGGGGCATTGCAGGTGGCACAACTACTGGAAGCATTTGAGTAGGTGCTCAACTACAAAGGGCATAAAAGAAGGGGCACAAATACTGGGGGCATTGGTGGAAAGGCACAAATACTTGGGGCATTGCAGAAGGGGCACAATTACTGGGGCATTAAAGAAGGGGCACAACTACAGGGGGAATTGAAAGGACACAACTACAGGGGGCATTGCAGAAGGGGCACGACTGCTGGGGGCATTGCAGAAGGGGCACAACTACAGGGGGCAGGGGCACAACTACAGGGGGCATTGGACATCAGGCAGATAGACCGGTGTGTGTATGTGTGTGTGTGTATATATATATATATATATATATTATATATTTATTTATATATATAACTTATTGATGGGTCCCCCACATGTTTGTTGCCCAGGGGCCCCCACAGACCTTAAATCGGCCCTGGAGCTAACGCTTCCCGATCGTTCACACTAGTTCACGCAACACACACTGCTATAAATATGCATGCACAGAATGCGAAAGCAGCCTAGCGAGCGGGTCTGAATTATGTCCTCTGTTCACAAAGGAACAGAATAAGGGGGAGATATATCAAACCTTGGATAGAGATAACGTACAGAGTAATCAGCATCTAACTGACATTTTACAGGCTGTGTTTCAAAAATGACAGGAGCTGATTGGTTGGTACTTTATCTCCCTCTACTTTACCCCTCACCAGGGTTTCATATATACCCCCTTTATGTACTTGTGTGAATATGAGCCATTATAGGCTTCATTATGTAACAAACATAGACCATCACTTACAGCTGAGAAGGAGATAAGAATCTTGATGCACCCATTATGGAAGCTCAGATGTTTTAGATTCACTACAGACAATCGGCAGGTGAATAGATGGGGACACTGGACTGAAACAAGGGGACTTGGGCAAAATCTTGATGAAGCAACAATATTTAGCTTGAAACATATATTTACATTATATATAAATTGCACTGTTGGAGTTCAGTGTCAGCTGTTTGCATTTTTCTTATTAATATTTAATTTGGTAAATATTAACTAGCTAAACATCTCACTGATTAGAACAACCCTAAAATAATAAAATAGAAAAAACTAATTGAAAATTGTATCTGAAACAAATAAAATAAGAAATAGGGGGTTTTGATATATACTCATATTTAACATTCTCTGCTTGCAAACATTAAGGACAATTTAATGTGGTTAAAAAGTTTAAAGCTACAGAAAATTCCAAACTAGGTCAGACTGATAGACCTCATGTCCCTTATTATGGGGCCAATACATCTACAATGGATTACCCCAATTATCCCGTTCTGCTGACACCGGAGTTGTCGGATCTGAGAAATCCAATATATTTGACAATCTCGATTCCCCAATTCTGGCCGAAAATGGTGGAAATCAGCAATTTTGGAATTTTTTAACATGTTAAATTTCACCAATCCACGGACAGATCTCTGATCATCAATGTCCGCAGATCTGTTTTTAATCGCCGATCGGTGGATTGGATCGGCGTCGGCAGAACGGGGAATTGGGCCATAGATGAATGGCTCGCATTAGCTAGAAAATAACAGTAATAGGTTTATGAAATAAAATTATATTGCACGGATTTGTGTTATATCAAAGCTCTGTTTGAGTTAGACTAAAGAAGTCATTATCTGGCACATTTGTGCTATAAACATATTATTATTATTATTAATATTATTATTATTATAGTAGTATCATCTTTCTTACCTTGATATTTAAAAATTCTAGATTATTAATATTGTTTTCCCAGAATTTCCCAAACAAGGAAAAATTCCAGATTATTAAATATTGTATTCCTAGAATTTCCCAAACAAGGAAAAATTCCAGATTATTAAATATTGTATTCCTAGAATTTCCCAAACAAGGAAAAATTTATGATATGTGGTGATTGGTATGTTTTCCTTATTATCTTACCTTTTCCCACCTAAAAATAGTTTTAATTTTTTGTCTTGAAAATACCCTCATGCAACTTGTGTTAGATGCATTGCTTTAACTTTGTTACTTCCTGCTTTTCAGTCATGTATTTATATCACCTGTTTACCTAATGTTCCCCACGTCCGTGATAAGCTCCCCTGCGCTTTCTGCAATGTAACCAGGAAGCTGTTTTGTGAAATCTTAACTACAATAAACTACTTTTCCTGATAATATAAAAGCAAGGTTGAAAGTGCAAATAAATAATGTACATGTAAAAGTTGTAGGAGGGCATATAAATGATGAACCATTAAATAAAAGTAACCTGAAACTGGAAAACCCTGCTAAGGCTTTGTGATATCTACAAGATCACATACTGTATCAGTAATGATCGATTAAACATACCTTTAGTTTCACATCACAGTGTATGGGGGTCCAAGTTATATTGTAGCATTCAGTACCAGCTGCAAAATTGCGGTCTAGCGTAATTTTCAGGTCTGTTATAGAATCCCATGTATAGCAAAAGTCTGTCTTATTGAGCCAACATAAGTTTTTAACAAAATTTTGTTCCATATCGGGAAAGTTCCCCACGTCTATCTCCACGTATGTTTTGTTTTCACTTAATGTCTGCAGTATCAACGTGTGAGTATTCCTATCCCATATAAGTCCGCTGACTCTTCCTTTCAGGATCCAGTTTTTGTTAGGTTGGTCCATCACCTGCCAGTAGATAATGCCGATTGTCATGATAAAGAAAATCGCAACCCCGACACAGGCAACAGCTCCTTTCCATGTTTCGTTCATTTCCTTAAGTCCTGCATCCCAGTTAACTTCAGGGACAGGGCTGGAGTTCCTTGTGCGTGTGTGAGGCATTGCAAACAGTATTCAGTTATTACTCTTACAATAAAAACGTGTTTCTTCTTCATGAAAAAAACATCAAACATTATGTAGGATAAAGCATTTTCATATGTGAACTTTGAAAAGCCATCTTCAGCTTAGCACATGTTGCAATAAGTAAAGGGAAGTTATTCTTGTCTAGTTGTATTCTGTGCTCTCAGCAGAAGGAGAGAGCCTTGAAATAGCTACAACTGGCACTATAAGGAATCAGCTCAGAGCCGTCCCACTGCCAGATTTGTCCCAGGTGCTTCAGCAGTGACGACTATAGCATGTGGACTGTACCTAATCAATTACACTACTTGTGACCCAAGAAGCCAAATTTAAATACACTCCCATAAAGTGTCACTTTTCTTTTTCTCGCTAAAACAAACTGACATTGTGTCTCTATTAAGACTTTACACTTTGTAAAATACACTATTTGTTTTAAGTGCTCTTACGGCATTAGTAACTCATTTGTTAGGAAAACTTGTTTCTTATATGGACAAGCCCTTTATGTTTACTGTATGTTAACTATTGTCGCACTTAGGGCATAGATCTAATACCTGGCTTTAGGTGATTGGCGGGCAGCCCCCCTATAGCTAGCTGTATCTGACCTGAGCTGTGCATCTGCTTGAAACCATTTAAATCAATTCCCGGAACTTAAAGTTATAAAGACCGCATTGTAGCAGAATCAGTGCTTGAAGAACTCTTCTACTGCACATTAATACTGGGTATACACTTTGTCGATATATCGTTCATTTGATTAATGAACGATATATCACATCGTGCATCTGGACGTGTGTACACCCGATATGTCTGTGAATGATGACGTTCACAGACATATCAGGTTGGCCATGCAGCACAGCCGATGCCGATATGTCTGAAAGATATATCGGTGCATCGGCATGTGTGTATGGGAGTACCACCGACAACCCATACACTGGCTGCAGGGGCTGCCGACACTGACATCACAACTGGGCGGGTAAATGTAAATGCCCGCCCAGTTGTGATATCAGGCTAGACATAAAAATAAAGATACAGATGGATGCTGGACCGATAGAGGTAAGACTGGGCGTCTTCGCACTTAGCTGCGGGGGGAATTAGGTTTAGGGAGCGTAGAGGGGTTAGGGTTAGATTTTGGGGGTAGGTTAGGGTTAGGCACCCCCGGGGGAAAGTAAGGGCTAGGCACTCCCCGCCAGGGAGGGTTAGGTTTAGGGAGCAGTAATGTGGGGTTAGGCACCCTTGGGGGGAGGTTATGGTTAGGCACTAGAGATGGTTATCTGGAGGTCTGGTTCCAGGAAGACAGAAGTTGCTCCTTCTCCCCCAAGCCTTGTTGGAATACAGGGCCTGATTCAGAGCCGCTCGTAAGTGGCCGCTCGCTCGCTCCGAGCGATGTTCGCACAACTGCGCATGCGTATGGGTTGTAATAATACGCATGCGCGAACCAGTCATTGCGGTCGGAAATTGTGTGCTCGCAAAATAGCGAATGCCTGCTAATTTCAGTGACAGATGAGGCGTTTGTGGGTGGTAACAGGGGAAGGTGCTTGAAAACGGGGAGTGGAGATCCGAACGCAGGTGTGCCAAACGGTCAAAACGGGCGTTTTTAGGGTGTGCATAATTAACAAAGCAGCGTCATTGACCACGTCACTTGGTTGTCTTTTAGCCTGAACTGCTCGCATGATTGCGGTAGGAAAATGCTACCACAAGCACTGCAAGCAGTTCATACGCCTTTCGATGTACTCGATTAATCTAATAAATAGCGGAGATGACGTAG
Organism: Taudactylus pleione; assembly: GCA_031769625.1. NCBI lineage: Eukaryota > Metazoa > Chordata > Amphibia > Anura > Myobatrachidae > Taudactylus > Taudactylus pleione. Next base: position 375,674 of record JAUIMM010000099.1, read on the forward strand.
GATGCGAGCGGCCAGGGGGCGTTTTTAAAAAAATAGCGAGCGCATGTTTCGTTCGCTCATTCAGACATAGAGGCGTCAACAGACCGCAAAGAGCGAGCGCTCTTTTTAAATATCCGGCCCCTTTTTCTGAACGAGCAAGCGCACATAGCGTCCAGCTCTGAATCAGGCCCACAGGTCAAATACAGGGCACAGATTAGAAACCATGTTGACATACAAATTTATATATACACATTCACATGAAATTATTTCTGGCGATTATTCCTGAGATTAAACACCACACCTACCCCTTAAGATGGACACAGGAGAGACACATTCTCTCCTGTGACCCCCACTACCATGTCTCCTAATTGCAGCGCCCATCTGCCTCTTTAGCAGCAGCTGCTAAATCCACCAAGGGGTCAGGTTTCTGATCATTTTCATTTAGGCGACACATGGTTATTACACAAGTTTCCATGTAATGGCAAGCTCTGAGCAAATTAATGTGGTACACAGTGTGCCGGTATGTAGTCAGGAAGCCGGCAGTCGAAATGTCGACCGCCGGCTTCCCGACTGTGAAATCACGGCATGGGACTAATGATAGGCATCTAAATACCGACGCCTATCATCAGCCCCATGCCGAGGTCCTGACGCCTGGCATACCGAACGTAGGTAAGCCGGGCGTCGGGACCTGTTAGCCCTGGGGGTGAGGGTTAGGGACTCCCGAGTTAGGGCTAGGCACCACCCTGGGAGGGTTATGATTAGGCTATTGGAAGGGGGGGGTTAAGCTCAGGCACCCCCGGGGGGAGGTTAGGGTTAGGCAGCCCCCGGGAGGGTTAGGTTTAGGGAGCAGGGAAGGGGGGTTAGGTTTAGGCACCCATGGGGAGTGGTTAGGGTTAGGCACTAAGGGGAAAGATTAGGGTTAGGCATCCCTAAGGGAGGGTTAGGGGGGAGGGGAGGGGAGGGTTGGATACTTACCAGGCGCCATCGGGATCATCATCTGCTGACTTCCGGTGTCAATATTTCATCCGCCGGGCTTCGGTGCAGCGGTATGTCATACCGATTCCAGTCTGCCTCTTTTGCCACACCCGTTCTGCCAACACATAATTGACATCTTGGAGATGTGGTACTATTATCTGGGGACTTTCTCAGGCAGCCTGTAGCTTGGTCAGCTGCATAGGGCTCAGCACCAGGCCCTTGTGGCCCACCTCAAATGTGCGCTCCCTCGTGCTGCAGTCATACCAGACTTTTTGTTTCACCTGCGCAACTTTCAGGTCGTTCTGCTCCATTCTCCTTAGGGACTGCAACTCCTCCCAGAACTTCACCATGTACGACACCACTGACATTTCAGGGGGAATCAATTTACATTCCCACTATTTCCTAACCAAATCTAAGGGGCCGCACACCTTGCACCCATATAGGAGTCCAGAGGGTGAGAAGCCAGTGTGTTCCTGTGGTACCGCGCTGTATGCAAAGAGGAGATGCGGCAGGAACCTCTGCTGGAGTCTTCCCTGGGATTCCACAAAATACTTAAGTATTTGGTTATGGGTGCTGTAGTGGGGTTCAGACCTGCGGGAGTACTCAGCAGTACCTAACAGAGATGCAACCTTCTTGTCAGCCTTAGGGGTAGACCATGCAGCCATAGCCTCCACCCAGTCTGGTTCTGGGTGAAGGATACCTCCTTCTACCCTGTGCCTTGAGTACTGCACATCACTCATTCCTTCTGGGCAGTCCTGGGCCTCCAGCTCATCTGGACTTGTCTGAATCACTGCTGGTTCAGGTAAAGAGTACTTCCCTTTATCACTCTGCCCTGGCTCCATCTCCCTACACAGTACCTGGGAGTGATCATTGTCAATCTCTAGCGCCCTGAGACCTGCAACAGGAGAGGGAGCATGGTCTTTTACAAACTCAGTATCATTCACTAGACACCAAGTACAATCAGACACCACATTGGTAAAAAGTTGGTCACCAGCCTGCCTTTCTAATTCAAGGGATAGGGTTTTCAATAGTGCTAGCTGTGACTCTGACACACCCTCCTCACTCATAGGATCATCTAATGCATTTCAATAAAGCATTTCAGTCAGGTTCTTATCCAACAACCCAGTGGGGGTGGATAGCTCTTGACTTGGTCAGTGGTATGTGACAGGATCACAAGCACAGGCTCAGCAGCAGGGAGTTTGAGGCTAAGGCTCTCTCTGTCATAGTTACTTGGGGCTAGAATCCTTTCCTCCCTCTCATGAACCATCATAGCACAGAGGGACATTACATACTGGGAACCATATGCTTTGGCCCTGATATCTGGACCATCAGTTGCCATATAAACAGGGGTAGATTCTAACACATCACTGAACCTACCAGGTTCCGTCTTGAAAACTTCCTCTCTTCCTAGATCTGCTGGAATGAAGGTCTGTGTGTGAGTGTGGGGAGACTTTGGACATGCAATGTTACTGTCCTCTGTGACTGCTAGCAGACCACTGCTCATTCCTTCAGGGATTAATGAACAGCTCCTCTGTGCTGCTTCCTCCCTGGTACTTATTATTATGACAGGAATCACATCGGACACATGTTTATACATTTTGTTCCCATCAACCCCTGGTACTTGTAACTTTGCTAGATAATTTGCACCAGGGACTGGAGTAATTTCACTAGTACCATATACCGTGGGACACTCGGCTATGCCAGTAACTGCACCTTGTTGCACAACCCTGACACTTTTCTCCCAAGATATTTCATTTTCCCAAAATATTATATCTGGTTTACCTTCCTGGTATTCCTGGGTGATTCTATCATGTTTCCCTTCCTGATCTGCTTGGCTAACTCTTGCTCTTTCAGATTCAAGGCTAGGGTCAGTTTACTGTTCAGCTTTCCCTCTGGAATACCTGGTCATTGTGAGGAGGTAGGGAAGTAGCTGCCCCGCCCTTTCCCAATTCAGTGACTGAGACTGAACTGTGGGCCTGATTCAGACCCGCTCGCGAGCGCTATGCGGGTCGATGGTGGCCCAGTGCGCATGTGCAAGACCCGGATAGCGACGGGCAAATCGTTGCTCCGGGTCTCATACCAAAGGGGGCATGCTGTCGATGTTGAGTGACAGAACGCCCCCTTTTGTGGGCGGGCCGGGGGCGTGGCTGCCCAGAAGGAGGCGTTCCCATGGGAACGCCTACCATCTGGGGCCGGCCCCACTGACATCACAAGTGATGTCAGTGGGAGTGCTTTCAGCTCTGTTTGAGCTGAAAGCACTCTTGGGCTTGCAGCAATGAGACCCTACCACAAGGGTCTCGTCGCAAGCCCGATGGTCGCGATGGTCTTGACCATAGTGACCATCATCATGGCCGCTTGCTATAGCTGTGGGTGGTCACCCACAGCTATGCGAGTGGCAAGTAGGCCGTTCTGAAAAACCAGAGGGCCGGCCCTGATTCAGAGCGAGCGCTCTGTCAGAGCGTCCGGCTCTGAATCAGGCCCTGTGTACAGCAGAGGTTCCCAAATGCAGTCCTCAAGGCTCCCCAACAGTTCATGTTTTAGAGATATCCATGCTTGAGCACAGATGACTTTGTTAGTACCTCAGTCATTTTTATTTAACCACCTGTGCTCAACCATCTAAAACCTGCACTGTTGGGGAGCCTTGTGGACCAGATTTGGGAATCTCTGGTGTACAGGGAGGGAGGGGGTTGAGGAGGATTAACCTTTATTGAGCTGGTCTCCACACCTGCAAGGGTTAACTCACAGCCCCTCTGTGCTGCTGTGGGCTGGGTCATTACTGTAAATGAAGGTGTTACATTGGACTCATTGTTGCATAAAGTATTAACCTCAAATACTGATAAGGGAACAGTTGTCAAATCATTTGATAACCCCATATCACACATATTTGCATTGTAACACATTTCTGCCTGCCTAGATTCTGCCCTGGGAATCTGCAAAGGGTTATGGTGCATACACACAGTACAACTTTTATGAGCAATTTGAACGATATCATTCATATCTTTCTAGTTCATATCGTTCACTTTTTTTGCAGTCACTAACCTGACAACGACCAAGGTTGCGCGTTCCCTTCCCACATGAATGATAATGATATCTATGGTCTTTCATGCATGCAGGCCAACTTGGACGATTTTGTAAAGATTTGCTTATGAAAAGAGCTTCACTGAAATATCTATCATAGATATCTATCAGTGTGTACAACCAAAATCGTTTGCCCTGCACTACAGAAAGTTGGAGGGAAATCTATCAACGATATCTATGGTTGTTCAAGTTGTTCCGTGTGTATGCAGCTGGGTACACACGTAAAGATTTTCTGTCCAACATCCAACTGTCAGGGCTCAGCCGGGGATCGGCTCCCGCTTACCGCGCCGCCGACTTCCCCTGTCATCCTGGGTGGTCGGACAGCTGGCGCGGCGGCAGGAGAGAAGCTGAGTATTCTCCCCGCATGCAGTGGCTTCCTGGTGGGCTGGTGTCTGGCATCGCAATTCCGGACATGGGCGCCGCCATGACAGTCGGCCCATGTGACAGTATCTTCTTCCCAGGATAGGTGAGTGATCAGCTGACGCTGTGCATCTATCAAAGGGTTCCCCTGGGTATATAACTGTTCCACAGGTTACAGGAAGTTGCCTGAATAACGGTTGTCTGCTAGCGTGCCTTAGTGAGTTCCCGGTCCAGGTTCCTAACCTTCTTTACAGCAGCAGTGTTACCATTTCTACCTGTGTACCTCCCGTCTCTGGTGATTATCGTGCAGCAGTGTATACCATCTTTACCTGTGTGCCTCCCATCTCTGGTGAATATCGTGCAGCAGTGTATACCATCTCTACCTGTGTGCCTCCCGTCTCTGGTGAATATCGTGCAGCAGTGTATACCATCTCTACCTGTGTGCCTCCCGTCTCTGGTGAATATCCGTGCAGCATTGTATACCATCTCTACCTGTGTGCCTCCCGTCTCTGGTGAATATCCGTGCAGCAGTGTATACCATCCATACCTGTGTGCCTTCTATCTCTGGTGATTTCTCAAGTAACCGTGAGTCTCCACTTGAACTTCTTATTGATATTGATCTACGTGTCAAGATATAGTTATTGTACGGTTAGGGTATTGCTAGTGCCTATCCAGGCATTTCCTCTCTGGGCCACGGGTGTTGTGTCTCTGTTTCCCGCAGGGCTTGGGTACCTGGTCAAAGGACCGCGACCTGCTCACGGGGTGCAGCTAAGCCCAAATCCCAATTGGGGGGGGTCACTGGCGAACACCATCCCGTGGGTTCGATTCCGCACCTTTGCCCAGGTCTCGCCAACACTCAAGACCTGTGGATGAGGAGAACATATATCCAGGCCCCACGTCTCCGCTTCCTTCCACAACTTAGGCCCTCCACGTCCTCTACTCCAGTCTCAGACGTGACAGTTTGTTCAGGCCCAATGGAGGCTGCAGGATCCCAAGGTACTGCGTCACTACAAGAGTTGACCTCTCGGATGGACAACCAAGAGGCGGCCCAACAACAAGTGGCTCAGTATTTACAGGAGCTCTCGAGGCAACTGGTTTCTGTTCAAACCACGTTGGCTTCTATTCTTCCGGCTCCTCCGGCTGCAGCTCCCGCACCTTCTCCATCAGTCCCTCCACTGGTGGCTCCTACCCCCAAACCCCGACTCCAGTTAGCTACTCCGGAAAGGTTTGACGGTGATCCCAGGCGGTGCCGCGGATTCATTAACCAATGTGAGATCCAATTCGAGTGCCTTCCCCAGAATTTTCCCACGTCTCGGGCGAAGGTGGCATATGTTATATCACTGTTAACAGGAGCAGCATTAGACTGGGTTTCTCCTCTATGGGAACGGGCCGACCCCATCATATCTACTTACAAGGAATTCGTTTCAGCATTTAAGAGAATTTTTGATGAGCCAGGCCGTTCTGCATCTTCTGATCTTCTCCGTGTGCGTCAGGGCACACGATCCGTAGGGCAGTATGTAGTCCAGTTTCAGACCCTGGCATCAGAATTAAAATGGAATGAGGAAGCTCTTAAAGGGTCCTTCCTTCATGGACTCTCTGAGAGGATGAAGGATGAACTCGCCTCCAGAGATTTGCCAGAATCCTTCGCTGACGTTATCTCTCTCTGTATCAAAATTGATCTTCGTCACCGGGAAAGGTGGGCTAGTAGAGGAAGAGGTGAACGTCTACCAGCTTGTTCTTCTGCTGCCAATCCGCCTATGACCACCTCAGCTAGTGAAGAGGAACCAATGCAAGTCAATAGAACCAAACTCACTCCGGCAGAACGCAATAGACGCTTCCAAAATAAGCTGTGTATTTATTGCGCTGCACCTAACCACATTCTGAAGAATTGTCCTCTACTTGCGGGAAATGCGAGGCCCTGACTGAAGTAGGGAGCATTCAGTTGGGGGTCATTCTCAAGCCATCCCAATTATCAGAAAGTCTTCTAGTAGTGTCGCTTTCCCATAAGTCCAGGACAAGAAAGGTCCATGCTTTAATTGATTCTGGAGCCGCTGGTAATTTTATTGCAGAAAAATTGATTCACACTTTGGGTATTCCAGTCGTTCCCCTACCTAATAAATTGTTACTGTCCGGTCTAGATGGTAAAACTCTGGTGGGGTTACCCATTTCTTCGCTCTCTTATCCTGTGACTGTCCGAGTTGGATGCTTACATCAAGAAATGCTAGAATTTTTTGTATTACCCGAATCCTCCTATGACCTGGTATTAGGATTGCCCTGGTTGAAAAAACACAATCCTGTCTTCGACTGGGATGCTATGCAAATCCTATCCTGGGGCTCATGTTGTTTTCAAAATTGTTTGACCAAGGTCATTCCAGTATGTAACCAAGCAACGGTTCCAACCCAGCTAAGAAGTTTCTCCGTCCTGAGTCTCCAAGACACCCCCGCAGCCGGGGTTGCCCGAGGCTTATCAAGAGTTTGCTGACGTATTCTGTGAACAAACCGCAGACGAACTTCCTCCGCATCGACCATGGGATTGCGCTATCGATTTACTTCCCGGGAAAAGTCCTCCACGTGGCCGTGTTAACCCCTTGTCCTTGCAAGAGACCGTGGCTATGGAAGAATACATTAAAGAAAACCTTGCTTAAGGGTTCATTCGGCCTTCTTCTTCTCCGGCAGGGGCAGGTTTCTTTTTTGTAGGGAAAAAGGATGGAGGACTCCGTCCTTGCATAGATTACTGAGACTTAAATCAGATCACCATAAAGAATCGGTACCCCTTACCTTTAATTTCAGAACTTTTTGACAAAGTCCAAGGGGCTCAGGTCTTCACCAAGCTGGATCTACGTGGCGCGTATAACTTGATTCAAATTAAAGCGCGGGACGAGTGGAAGACCGCGTTCAATACCAGAGACGGGCACTTCGAGTACCTAGTAATGCCCTTCGGTCTTTGCAATGCACCAGCTATTTTTCAAGGTTATGTTAACGAGGTCTTCCGGGATATTCTTCATAAATTTGTTGTTATCTATCTCGATGACATCTTAATTTTTTCCAGATATTTACAGAGCCATCGTCTTCATGTACGGGAAGTATTGTCCCGCCTTCGTGTTTATCACCTCTTTGGAAAACTATCCAAATGTATGTTTAATCAAACTTCGGTACTTTTTTTGGGTCATATAATCTCCAGGAGGAGTCTCCAGATGGATCCTGATAAACTAAAAGCAATCTCGGAGTGGCCCCTGCCTACTTCTTTAAAAGGTACTCAGCGCTTCTTAGGATTCGCAAACTATTATAGGAGATTTATTTCACACTTTTCTACGCTGGTAGCACCCATTACCTCCCTCACAAGGAAAGGAGCCAATCCTTCTAAATGGTCTGTTCCAGCAGTACAAGCCTTTCAAAACCTAAAAAAAACCTTTTCTAGAGCTCCAATCCTCTGCCAGCCTCGAATAGACAAACCATTCATTGTGGAGGTGGACGCATCCTCTGTTGGAGTAGGGGTGGTATTATCTCAGACTTCTGAAGACGGGAAGACTCATCCCTGTGGATTTTTCTCCCGTAAATTTTCTCCTGCAGAAAGGAATTATATTATAGGCGACCAAGAACTTTTAGCTATGCGTTTAGCCTTGGAGGAATGGCGGTATCTTCTTGAAGGGGCTAAATTTCCTGTCATGAGTATTACAGACCACAAGAATCTGATCTATCTGCAAACTGCACACCGGTTGAATGCCAGGCAGGCACGATGGTCACTTTTCTTTTCTAGGTTTAATTTAAAACTTCAGTTTCATCCAGGTTTGTTGAACAAAAAAGCTGATGCATTATCTCGCTCCTTTATGACTAAGTTGGAGGAGGAGGAGTGTTCTCAAGTTCGTTCCATTTTGGACCCAATTGTGTTTGCTCCTACTCAAGTAGTGTCTCTACCACCTGGAAAAAATTTTGTACCTCCTAATTTACGCAAAAAATTACTGGTTTGGGCTCATGCATCCTTGTTCGCAGGTCACACTGGAATCACCAAAACCAACCAGTTCTTACTTGGATCTTACTGGTGGCCTACCATGAAGAAGGATGTCAGAGAGTTTGTCCTGTCCTGTATTAAATGTGCCCAACATAAGACTACACGTAGAAAAGTGGTTGGTCCTCTACGTCCCTTATCTATCCCAGCTGCTCCATGGACCCACATCTCAATGGATTTCATTTCTGAATTACCTCGGTGCAAAGGGCATAACACGGTATGGGTGGTCATGGATCACTTTTCCAAAATGGCACATTTTATCCCACTGTTTGGCCTTCCTTCAGCCCCTCAAGTAGCAAAAATTTTTATTCGAGACATCTTCAGATTACACGGTCTCCCAAAGGAAATAGTCTCTGATCGAGGTGTTCAATTTATAGCCAAATTCTGGAGAGCCCTACGTAATACTTGTGGAATCAAACTGAACTTTTCCTCGGCCTACCACCCACAGTCGAATGGTCAAACGGAAAGGGTCAATCAAGAGCTGGAGACCTTCATTAGGCTCTTTGTGTCATCCTCCCAGGATGATTGGGTGGACCTCCTACCCTGGGCAGAGTTTTCTCATAATTTTAAGTACCATTCTTCCTCCAAATCCACTCCTTTTTTTACGGTTTTTGGTAGACACCCACGAGTTCCAGATTTCCAAAAGCTTCCAGCTATGTATGTTTCGGCTGTGAACCAGGATATCCAATCCTTTTCAGTTTTGTGGAGTAAAATTCATAAATCATTAAAGCAATGTTCAAAAAATTACAATAAATTTTCGGACAGGAGACGTTTGGCTGTTCCTCTGTTGAGAGTTGGGGACAGGGTTTGGTTGTCCTCCAAGAATATTCGGTTAAGAGTAACGTCCATGAAACTCGCCCCACGTTTTATTGGGCCATATTGTGTCCTTAAGGTAATCAGTCCAGTAACCTATAAATTGGAACTTCCCCCTCAAATGAAGATTTCAAACACTTTTCACGTTTCTCTTTTACGACCTCTGGTGCTCAATCGTTTTCAGAGTTGTTCTCCTAAATTACCTCAAGTTAAGACGTTACAAGGCACTGAATTTGAGGTGGAGAGGATCCTAGATTCTCGACACAGATTTAACACCCTTCAATATCTCATTGATTGGAAGGGCTACGGCCCCGAGGAAAGGGCCTGGATCAGAGCCTCTGATGTGCACGCTCCGCGACTAGTCCAGAGTTTTCATAGATTTCCAGATAAGCCTGATGGGTGTTCGGTGCCCACCCTGAAAGGGGAGGGTACTGTCAGGGCTCAGCCGGGGATCGGCTCCCGCTTACCGCGCCGCCAGCTTCCCCTGTCATTCTGGGTGGTCGGACAGCTGGCACGGCGTCGGGGGAGAAGCTGAGTATTCTCCCCACATGCAGTGGCTTCCTGGTGGGCTGGTGTCTGGCATCGCAATTCCGGACATGGGGCCGTCATGACAGTCAGCCCATGTGACAGTATCTTCTTCCCAGGATAGGTGAGTGATCAGCTGATGCTGTGCATCTATCAAAGGGTTCCCCTGGGTATATAACTGTTCCACAGGTTACAGGAAGTTGCCTGAACAACAGTTGTCTCCTAGCGTGCCTTAGTGAGTTCCCGGTCCAGGTTCCTAACCTTCTTTACAGCAGCAGTGTTACCATTTCTACCTGTGTGCCTCCCGTCTCTGGTGAATATCGTGCAGCAGTGTATACCATCTCTACCTGTGTGCCTCCCGTCTCTGGTGAATATCGTGCAGCAGTGTATACCATCTCTACCTGTGTGCCTCCCGTCTCTGGTGAATATCGTGCAGCAGTGTATACCATCTCTACCTGTGTGCCTCCCGTCTCTGGTGAATATCGTGCAGCAGTGTATACCATCTCTACCTGTGTGCCTCCCGTCTCAGGTGAATATCGTGCAGCAGTGTATACCATCTCTACCTGTGTGCCTCCTGTCTCTGGTGAATATCGTGCAGCAGTGTATACCATCTCTACCTGTGTGCCTCCCGTCTCTGGTGAATATCCATGCAGCAGTGTATACCATCCATACCTGTGTGCCTTCTATCTCTGGTGATTTCTCAAGTAACCGTGAGTCTCCACTTGAACTTCTTATTGATATTGATCTACGTGTCAAGATATAGTTATTGTACGGTTAGGGTATTGCTAGTGCCTATCCAGTTATTTCCTCTCTGGGCCACGGGTGTTGTGTCTCTGTTTCCCGCAGGGCTTGGGTACCTGGTCAAAGGACCGCGACCTGCTCACGGGGTGCAGCTAAGCCCAAATCCCAATTGGGGGGGTCACTGGTGAACACCATCCTGTGGGTTAGATTCCGCACCTTTGCCCAGGTCTCGACAACAGGAGAGGAGAGGAGAACATATATCCAGGCCCCACGTCTCCGCTTCCTTCCACATCTTAGGCCCTCCACGTCCTCTACTCCAGTCTCAGACGTGACACCAACTAGTTGATTGGTTGGAATGAAAATCTGGTAACATATGGGAGTAACTGATGATCAGCAATTTGCTCCTAAATGCCAGAAAATAGATGAAAATAGTCGTTCAGACAAGTTTGTTAAATGTTTAATATAAACAGTTTGTTCAAACAACAGTTTTTGTCCATTTTCCAGTGTATGGGAGCAAATTGCTGATTGTCATTTGCTATCATACCTTACCAGATTTTCATTCTAACCAATCAACTAGTTGGATGGTTGGACAGAAAATCTTTATCTGTGTACCCAACACATTTGTGGGAATAGTCGCAGACACTCCCACCTCTCTCATAGAAATAGGATTCTCAACAATTATGTCCTCTTCAAAATCAGCCTCCCCCAGTAGCACATTCTGGGTGTCCTGTGGTGGTACGCTGCTAGTACCATCAGCTTTCCCCAGCAGCGTGAACTGGGCCTTCGGATGCAATATCTCGGCAGCATACTACACGTCGACTGTAGCTGGTGAGGGCATCTTTTCCTTGCGGGCCACCTCTGTAGGCTGGGTGGCTGCTTCTCTAGCTTGTGAAAGAAACTGTTGCAGGCGCTGCCTTTCAGCATCCACCCGGCGACACTGGTCTTGCCAAAATGAGGTATGGAGTTTCCCCCAATCACATACTTGTTGAAAGTGCATTCAAAACAATCCTCTAGACACCACAGCTGGTCTACAAGACTCATCTTGGGACCCAGAGGAAGAGTACACATGCAATTATCACTGAAGCATTGGTCGGATCTTCTTGTACGCAGGTTAGCTGCTCGATTATCTAACTGCGGGTATTGCTGTGGCAGGAGACACCTCACAGCTGGCATTCTTCAATTAGCTCTGCCAGACTCATCATGGGAAATGGATCATCTGGATCGGGGAGAACATGCTCACTCTGATCCTCTGTTGCTGTCTGGGTTCTCAGCTCAGGTTCCAGCACAGGGAATGCTCTGGGTGAGTGACATGTAAGTCTCTAGCTGCAGGCTGATAGTGCAGCCAAGACAGCTCCAGCTGGTATAAGCTCTCCGCATGGCTTTCTGCAGCTTCCCTGGCATTCGCACGTTCCACAGCCTCTCTGACATGGAACTGCTGTAACAGCTGTAGGAGCGACACACTGTCTGTTTCCCTCACATCTTTGAGGGCCTTTTTGTAAGTACTTATCCAAGGCCGTATCATCACTGGAACTAGTAAAGATATCTGACCTTCCCTAGTATCAGTTGTAATGTCCAGTGTCAGAGGATTTCTCCCAATAAGTTTTGCCTCAGCGATATCCTTTCCAACATCCTGGCCCTTATCTGCCTCTAGGAGTGCTTGGATCAGCTGATGTTCACTCTTGTTGGTGCTAACAATCTCTCTGTCCTCACATAGGTCACAAAGCTCATCCTTCTTTAGATGCTTGTACCCAGCGGCCATTTTGGATCTCACTTCTTGCCAAATAAAAATAGAAAAGAAAAACAAGAGAGGGGGGGAACAGAAAGTATTTACAACTGTACATCTTTTAAAATATTATAAGCCTTGAGCGTACTCTTCAGTCAATTAGGATGCTTATCCTATCCAGAATCACACAACTAATTGACTTAAGTTTTTATTACAAAAAAATTATTATCCCACTGCTTGCTACCAAATTGTCATGACCAGACTGCCGATTCTCCAGGTACCTCAATCTGAGAATCGTCACCAGAGAATTATGGTTACCTCAGCATGTGCGGTTAATCTAACACAGTACTGCCACACCAACGATGTTCACGGGAGTCGTTAGGTTAGGTTCTCCCCTCAAATATCAATATTGCACACTCACATATAGGTATGTAGCTTTGACCTCACAGGCTTGTGAATTCGACAAGGACACGGAGAATACACTGGATTAAGAATGTTTAAGCCGAAAAAATTTCCAACATTTATTGGTTACAGAAAAAGGTAATACAAATATGGACAAATCAAATATATCACAAATAATTTCAGAAAAGCACTAGGTTTTTGCCAACCAGGACTCGTGGCACCATAGGCATATTTATAATGGGTGCAGGGTATGCAATGCAGTACACTTGGGCCCCACACCACACACCCTGCACCCTATACTTAGATCGCTCCGGAAAGCTGGTCCATTCTCCTCTGAGGCACCATCTTACAGTGACATCTTCAGGAAGATGGTACTGCACAGTGACAGCAAAGACTCTAGCACTGTGCCAGCCTTTACTCTCTAGTGTGCATGTACTATCTTCCCAAATATCACTGGGAAGATGGGGCTTCGGGGGAGGGGGGATCCGTGTGCTGGAGTGTGGTAAGATTCCTGGTTTGGGGGGCCCACTGCTTAGATGAAGGGGTATGCTGCACACATGTGTTCATACACAGAGCCGTAACTAGACTTTTTGGTGCCCTGGGCCAGAAAGAGCATTGGCGCCCCCCCCACCTCATTTTTCAAATAGGGACATAACTTACAGTACCTGCCCCAGAAAGGAGCATGGCCATGACAAATATGATTTGTCCCGTACAATGATGAAGGGGTATCAATCCCGAACCACTGTCATTCAGTCGTCACTGTCAAATACAGTGTGAATCCAATGGCTGCAGTGATGATACACTATAATTATGCAGTATAACTCACCAGCTCTAGATGTAGGAGAGCACTGGTGAAGCTGCAGCAGGATTTGCCCATCAGAACAGCCATGCACAAGTCTGGAGTCAGCAGGGTAGCTGACCAACTGAAGATATAGGACGAGTGCTGCTTGTAGTGTATATGCAGCACATATCAGCGGCGGGGAGATGTACCCTGTGCAGGCAGCTGAACTCACTGGCAAGGTGTGCTGGTAACACTTGGGTCTGAGGCTGTGATCAGGGCTGTCATCAGAAATTGTGGGGCAGATAACTTTGTGTATTAAATAAAGGAGGATGTGACTGAAGGTGTTTGGGGATGTGGCCAGATGGAGGGGGCATCAGCCAGAAAGGAGATAGAGGAGGTCAGGAGATGTCGGGGATAAAAGAAGAGGAAGCTACAAGTGAGAGTGATTATAAACAAAAAATGTACTGGCCTGAACTGCGCCCCCTGCCCTGCGGTGCCGTGTCATGGCACATGTCGCACTACCCTAGTTACGGCCCTGTTAATACGCTTCTGCTTGGCACTATAGTGAAGAAACCAGCAGTGTGAGGTCTTCCCACCTTAGAGACAAACATGACCTAGCCAAGTCAGCATGAAGCTGTATTTCATAGGTCAGTGGTTCCCAAACTTGGTCCTCAAGGCATCCTCACAGTCCAGGTTTTATGAATATCCATGGTTGAGAATAGATGGTTAAATCAAATTGACTAATTAAGTCATCTGTGCCTAAGCATGATTGAGTTTGGGAACCTCTGCCATAGGGGCAGGGCCGACGTTTTCATTAGGCAGCTCCCTAGAGTGCCGGCACCTAAAAGAGACATCCTTTCATGTAACACTGGCCGCGGATCCTGTATGCCGCAGCTGCCGCCCCCAGACTTGTCACTTGCTGCCTGGCTGAGTCAGCAGTGCAGCCATGTCATAGTGTGACATGTCTGTAGAGTGCAGCCAGCAGAAGCAAAAGTGACCAGCCCAGCCCCCTTCACTCTCTGCATGGTGGCTGTTCTCTCCCCAGGGACCAGCCACCAATGATATCAGGTATTGCCCTCTCCCAGCCCTCCCGAGGCTCCTCCCCCTCCATCCGAGACTCCGCCCATTCCAATGACTGATTCCTCCCCAGCCAGCTCAGTGGGATGAACACTGGAAGGACCACATAACCACATAACCTTCTGCAATGACAGGTAAGAATCTGTGGGGGATGGAGGCTTTATAGTTTTATATAGGGGATTGAGTATATAAGGGGGGGTTTGTATAATAATATTGTGGGGGGTGTAGTATTACCATGATCATACCTGCCAACATGACCCTCTCCAGGAAGGACACAATGCTCTGTTCCTGGACTTCCCTGGTAATTTATGATTGCCTCAGCTGTGGTGAAACATCTTTCTTATCAATGAACGAGTTCTACACAGGTGATGGCAACCATAAATTACCAGGGAAGTCCAGGAAAAGAGCACTGTGTCCCTCCTGGAGATGGTCATGTTGGGAGGTATGCATTATGTGTTGGGCTATATGTAAGTTATTTGGGGATAGTGTGATGTTGTGTGTGGGTGCGTAGGGGTGTTTTGTGGAAGATGATGAAGGGGATATATCAATGGGTTCTATTCAATTCAGTGTGATGCTGAATATCCCAGGGAGATAGCTCCCGAATCTATTCAATTCACTGCGCTGTTTGGACCAACTAAAAGATTTCTTGCCCACACCCCCCTGAGGATGTGAAGAGAAATCCGACAAAAGTGCTGGCCGCGCGGCTGTTTTCCTGCTTAGCGCGGTGCTAACAGCCATTCGGATGGCACTTTAATCGGAGAATGCAGGCTCTCGAGACTAAACACCCTTGAACTGGCATTCTCTGACTTAACTGACAACTGTTAGACCAAACATTGCGCTGAATTGAATCGAGCTCAATGTTCACAGTTTATTTTATACATATACAGTATATAGTTTTTTTATTTTCCAGCAGGAGGTGCGGCACGCACGGCCTATGGTAAAGGATCCACAATGCAGCAGATGTATGCCTAAATTTATCAACGATATCTATGGTTGTTCAAGTTGTTCCGTGTGTATGCAGCATTATACTGCATACACACGGAACAACTTGAACAACCATAGAAATCGTTGATAAATTTCCCTCCAACTTTCTGTAGTGCAGGTCAAACAATTTTGGTTGTACACACTGATAGATATCTATGAAAGTCATGCCCTTATATTAAGGCTGAATCTAAAGAAAAGGAATTCTGTCATAGAGAAATCCCAAGGGGGGGGTGTGGTGTTTAAGGGGCTACACCTCAAAAACTATTGGAGGTACTGTACCAAGCTGAAATTTGGCATGGATGGGTAGAACTGTCGCTTGGTGCTGCATGCCAAATTTCAGGGCAAAAACATAAAAAAAATAGGATTTGGGAGTAATCTAAAGTTCCATGTGTCAATTTTTTCTGATACTATCAATTAGGATGAATTTAGACTTGGGGTTTGTTTTGTTAGGTAGCTTCCGGGGTAGGTGCTTTTGGAGTTCAGTGAATTAGAAAGTTACAGTTTTTACAGTATCACCTCACAATTGCGCCATTATACAGATAGGAAGCTTCAACTTGTTGTGCAGCCTCAGTTGGTGCCTTCAGCAGGTGTACTCACTGTGGCTTCACTTGGGTGCACCAAGATGGCTGGCCAGTGCGGGCGTAGCGGCAGTGAGACTCGGGTAAAGGAAGCGAGCATTAGCTGTTGCCGGGACAGGGGGGAGGGGGGGTAGCAGGCGTCAGCCGCGGCCGGAACCCGGGGAAGGTAGCGGGCAGCGGTGGTGCAGGCTACAGGATCCGCAGGAGTTAGCAGCAGACAGATGTAGGCTTGGATCAGGAAGATCCGTTATGCCTGCATCTGTGTATAAATAAACACATAAGCACAGGTGGATCAGTGAAATCCATCTGTGCTTCTGTGTTTAAAATAAAATGAAAACCTGTGCCCCCCTCCCCCCCAAAAAAAACAGCTTTGGAGTCCCAGTACTGGTTGGGCTCTGAGCCCAGTGCTGGTTGCATTTAATACAGGGGACCCTACGTCATTTGTTCCCCGTATATTGGCAACCAGGACTGGTTCTGAATAGCCCAGTGCTGGTTGTGCTTAATACGGGGGGCCCCTACGTCGTTTGTCTGGCCAGTGTCCGCCTACTTATTCAGTTGGGGGGAAAGTTCCCCCCTACATTAGAATGATAGTTGGTGAAAATCAAACATGTTTGATTTTCACCAACTAGTTGGAACGACCGTTTCTGCACGTTTTTCAACGTGTGGGAGCAAACAGCTAACTATCATTTGCTCCCACACACTAGACGATTATCATTCCAACCAGCCAACTAGTTGGCTGGTTGGAACGATATCGTTCTAATGTGTGACCAGCTTTAGTGATATGGTAAGTCTCTTCTTACTGCTGCCTGCCATTTGCCCTAACATTTAGTCTCCCCCCCACCTCCACCAAGAAATGTTACTGCAGCAATTAAAGGACAGCGTTCACATCAGACATCCATGTTCTTGGACCCAGGCCACGCCAGTCAGGATCAGGCAAGAATTTTTTTTTCCAAAGTCGGGGTGAGGGGTGATAATCTAAAAATTTTGCCTAGGGCACCATGACACCTTGCACCAGCCCTGCATAGGGGATTGGGTCCTGAGAAACGTTTTGATAACATTAGGGCTCCCTCCACACCCCTTGGGGGGTCTTACTGTAATAGTATGGTTACTAATATTAACAATGTGTTGATTTTTGGGCTTGCTAATTTGTCCCAACAAGCCTTGTCATGCCCAATTTGAATGGGTGCCATTACATGCTAGCACATGGAAAATACACCTACAAAATATTAAATGTATTACTCAGCTATATTCCAAAAGGTTCATGTGGAAAACATGATCCATAATTGGCACAAAAAAAACAAAAAACATGCATGATGCACAACTTTCCCGATGAGCATCAATGTGAATGACCAGTTAAGCAAGTCATTCATAACAAATATACTAGCTTCCATCTAGGGAGTACAACCCCGTGCTGACTGGCAAAGGTCTGGTTCATGGGCATAAATACCATAGGTGCAAGGGGTGCAGCTGCTATGAGGCCCAGAACTGAGTGGGGGCCATATTTCTTGTCAAAGTTACATGTGTTATATACATTTTTTACCATTGGGTGGTACATGGGGCCCTTACAAACTTTTGCTATGGGGCCTTCAAATACCTAGTTACGCCCCTGGTCTGGTTGGCACTATGGTGGAGAAACCTCACACTGCAGGATTGCTATAGTGACACCTGCCTTGGCTGGTAAAGTCTAGTGTTGGTTGCAGATATTTAAGGGGCACACTTATCTATTTAGGTGTGAAACTACTCATGCTATTATTGGATACCTGAGCAGCTTGTTTTATTCTGAAAGACTTTCCCAGTTGGAGTTCACTGCATAGCGATGCTGACTGCACCACTCATCCGTCTGACTGGAAGCGCTGTGGCGGTAAACACCAACCTAAAAGTTCAGCTCAACCGGTCATTAACGCATAGCCGGACCTTCTGGTATTTTCATCAGCTTCCTTTATTTATTGGGTCCGTGATTGTTTACATACTCTTGGAATGTGTACTAATACAAACACACTTCTAGTCATAGGAGGCCCTTTTTATTTCCATTATATGCATTGAAATCATTGGGACTAACTATACAAATGGCTCATATTATATTATTCTTTACCAGCGTGAAATATCATTCCTACAGCATATATGTGACATGGATTATTTACTATCAAGTGCAATATAATGATTTTTTATATTTATTTCCTATTAAATATTGTATATTTGTATCATTTTAAATTTGTATTATACTTTGCATTGGTGTGGCTTGACGCGCTTCAGCCACTGCTGTGGCCTTTTTCAAGCTGTGGCTGAAACGCGTTGCTGTTCTCCAAATCTACATACCACTGATGGACATTTGCTAATTTCCGGACAGCCGGCATTTCATCTACCTCCTGTTTATATATGTACTGTATATATAAAACAGATGTAAGGTCCACACTCACATGTTCAGTAAGCTTCAGTCCACCCCTTAATTGATGTAGATATCCAAAATCTAAGATAGAGTGAAATGAAAGGACCACTCACCAGATTTTCCAATAAAGTGTAACCCCCCTTTTTACCACTAAAGGGTCACCAGGTTACTACCACCTTTGTTACTCCTAATGTACCCACCCTTACCCTCTATTGGTGGTGTACGTCCCCTTTGTCAGTGCCTCCACCCAGGTTAATTATTTTGAATGTCAAAAGGGCTCACCTGGGAAAACCCAGTGATAGAATATATAGTGTGGTGTATAGATAATGTGTAATCACATACAATACTGTATCATTTCACTTCACATTTACCACCAATGTCTTCTCCTTCCACAGATTCCGCAGTAATGGATCTCCCACCGTAATCACTCCAGGTAAGTAAACACACAGTAGTTAAAAAAACATTAAAGTTACTTTTATAAGGAATATAAGTAAAGGATCTTCACTTGTACTTTGCATATAAACTGCTGTTAATATACAGAGGATAAACACAACTCCATGTATTACATCAATACATTGCTTAATATACAAAACCCTTAAACTTAAACAATGTTATAACATTAGTTAGGAGACTATATTTATAAATAGTTCCAATCCAGAGTTTATAGTCCCGGTTCAGTTTTTGAAGTGTAGATATTGTCTTTGTTAATTATCCTTATGGGGCTTTTCCTCTAGCAAGCCATCACTTTTCCTTGGTCGTATTATAGACTTTGTCATGCCATAGATTAGTATAACTGGACTCCCCCCCACAATATATCTAAGTCCATATAATGTGCTTATGCTGGTACCTTGGTAAGTATATAAGCCTTGCAATATCAACAAATATAGTCCTGTGGGGTTATTCCATCACAGTCACAATGAACATAACTATTCATACTCCAAAATAATTATATTTATACTAGGGATGTGCAGGCTCGGATAGATTCGAGTTTGCACGTGGAGTTCGGATTTTTCCCTCCAAAAAAACGGAACTCAGAAAGAGGCAAAACGTCATCTTGCACGGACGAACATCATCATTCCTGGACTTTTGAAGGGTTACAAAAGCTATCAGCCCAAGACTGGGGTGCCCTGGAGAGGGTTAACCCCTTCATTGTGGGGGTCCCCACCCCCCCAGGAATCCCCGGCCTGGTTGACTAACGGTCAAGTATAATGCTTTGGCCGGGTCCCCCGGCTGTGGCATTATACATCCGCTAGAAAGAGTCCGTGCTGGTTTTGAAAAATAGGGGGGACCGTTACGTCTTTTGTCCCCCGTATTTCCAAAACCAGGACTGACTCACTGAGCCCAGTGCTGGTTGTGCAAAATACAGGGAACCCCTATGTCTTTTTTCCCCTGTATTTTCACAACCAAAAAAAGTCAAGTCCCGAACCACGGACATAAGTACCATCCTCTGAGGACGGCACTTCCCAAATTACAGCTCAGACGCAGCATTTCACTTCAGTGGCTGAGAGAAGCGAACCTCCTCCTCTCTCAGTCAATGAACGGTTTCCACTATTGACTTCAATGGTGAGAGCCGCTAGGTTACTAAAGGTTATATAATAAATAAATAAATAAAAACAGAAAACTCAGCCGTCACTCACCATAATACATAAATAATGGGGTTTTAGTTCATGTATTGATCAATGCATTTAAGCCTGCAGCCGACATCACAGGACCCCATTTCTCTGCAGGTCCTACACTATCAGTCATACTTATGTGTACATGGTCACTGATATCACAGAGTTTAAACTGAAGACATGTTAACTTGTTTAATGCTCACCTGCCAACTGACATGGCTTTTAAAGGTGAGACAATCACCGAACATAACTGCTGTCATGCTACCAAGAAAGCAGCTGACACAGGTTAAAATAAATGAGCTTACAGTATTAAGGGGTGCATGACAGAGCTGTGATCATAAACATGTTAATTAAAAATTAACCAAATAGACAGCCATAAATCCACTGCACTCGCCACTCCCAGATTTGGGGAGCAAACCTGCACTCACCATTCCCTGGCTTCGGGTGCAAAGTGGCATGTGACCACATTGCTTAAATTATTAAAAACACAAAACTCAGCTCTCGCCATATATATATATATATTGTGACACAGTTAGGTTAGAGGACTCCTTCCTTACACACACACAGCAGCAGGGAAGCAGCACACCAGTCTGGATGCAAGTACAAGCTGGTCGGCGCCAGTCTTTATTGTACAATGACAGAAATATAAAGAAAACATAAATATAAATCCTAGCCATGTCGGGGCACTAACTTCACAGGTAGTTCCCTCACTACCAGAACCTGGCAGGGCCTAATGCCCTCGCCAGCAACAAAGCACAGCACAGTACTCACAAATAGGTTTTTCAAGTGTCTCTGAGCAAACTCCCTGTCTGCTCTCCCAGGTGAGACACTCAGCCCTAAACACACTAGGCTTATATTGGCCACTCTCAGGTGGAAAACTAACAAGCCTGTTACCAGGCTGCGAGAACCAAAACCTGGAGTGGCTGTGGGTGGATCCCTCCCTCTCCTCTCACCCACAACCCCCAGGTCCCAAACCGGCTTTTCAAAAAGCCGAAACTCAAGCCTGCTACACTGCAGACTTTCTCCTGGGGGTTTAAAACACAAAAGACAGGAATCTGGGACAAATGTACCTGCCACAGACCACTTTACCAGTGATCCTATCACATATCCCCCCCCTTTGTTTCGACCTGTGGGGTGGAACAACTGAAGCCCCCAAACAATGAACGCGTGACAATGCGTCAGCTTTGTCCAGCTGGCTTCCTGGCCTGTGTTCCACTGAAAATTTAAAAGTTTGTAATGCCAAGAACCATCTTGTAATTCTCGCATTACTGTCTTTATTTTCAGACATCCACTTCAGAGGGGCATGGTCAGTGATCAATTTGAACTTTCTTCCGACCAAGTAGAACCTGAGAGCCTCTAACGCCCACTTTATAGCCAACACCTCCTTTTCCACTGTGGCATAGTTTCTCTCATGTACATTCAACTTTCTGCTAAGATAGAAAATAGGGTGTTCCTCACCCTCCTTGTTCTGGGACAGGACCGCTCCTATACCTACTTCTGATGCATCGGTTTGTACTATGAATTCCCTTTCAAAATTAGGAGTCATCAGGACTAGTTGGGAACACAACACTACTTTCAACTCCTGAAAAGCTCTCTCTGCCTTAGGACTCCATTCTACCATGACTTTTTGTTTGCCTTTGGTCAGGTCATTCAGTGGGACTGCCATGGTGGCAAAGTTGGGTATAAACCTCCTGTAGTACCCCATAATTCCCAAGAAGGCTCTCACCTGCTTCTTATTCAGAGGCCGTGGCCAGTTTTGTATGGCATCAACTTTATTGAGCTGAGGCTTTATCAGGCCTCTGCCAATGGTGTATCCCAGATATTTTACTTCCTCCATGCCTAGACAACACTTTTTTGGGTTGGTTGTCAAACCTGCCTTATAGATGGAGTCCAACACTGCTTGTACCCTGGGTAAGTGAGACTGCCAATCAGGACTATGAACGACCATGTCATCCAGATAAGCAGCCGCATACCGTCTATGGGGCCTTAGAATCCTGTCCATCATTCTTTGGAAGGTAGCAGGTGCCCCATGTAGCCCGAAGGGCAACATCTTGTACTGAAACAGGCCCTCTGGCGCTGAAAAAGCTGTCTTTTGTTTGGCACTCTCGGTTAACGGTACTTGCCAATACCCTTTGGTTAGGTCAAGAGTGGTTAAATACCTTGCCGTCCCTAGTCTCTCAATCAGTTCATCCACTCTTGGCATCGGGTAGGCATTGAATTTTGAAACACTGTTCAACTTTCGGAAGTCATTGCAGAAACGCACACTCCCGTCGGGCTTTGGAATCAACACAATGGGACTTGACCATTCACTATGTGATTCTTCAATAACCCCTAACTCTAGCATATTTTTAATTTCTTTCGACACTGATTCTCTTTGTGCTTCTGGTAACCTATAGGGCTTTAGATTAACTTTAACCCCTGGGTCAGTGATGATGTCATGTTTAATGACCAAGGTTTTTCCAGGTACGTCAGAGAACAGCACCCTATTTCTAATCAGAAACTCCTTGACCTCTTGTTGTTGAATTGCCGACAGGGTTTTTGCCACTGTCACTTCGGGAACTAAGGGCCCTGGACTTACTAGAGGGTCTCGGATGGCCGACAGTACCGTTCTATCTTTCCAGGGCTTTAACAGATTTATATATTATATCTGTTTTGGCTTTCTTTTCCCCGGCTGGTAAACTTTGTAATTGACCTGCCCCACTCTTTCTAAGATTTCAAAGGGCCCTTGCCATTTAGCCAAAAGTTTATTTTCCACAGTGGGAACCAATACTAACACTCTGTCCCCAGGAGCAAAGCTGCGTAACCGAGCATTGCGGTTGTATACCCTCTGCTGTGCCTGTTGAGCCTGTTCCAGGTGCTCTCTCACTATCGGCACTACCGCAGCAATTCTCTCCTGCATTTGAGAAACATACTCAATCACCATTTTGTAAGGACTAGACTGCCCCTCCCATGTCTCTTTGGCAATGTCTAGTAACCCCCTTGGGTGTCTCCCATACAACAAGTCGAAGGGTGAAAACCCGGTGGAGGACTGGGGAACTTCTCTTATGGCCAACAATAAATACGGCAATAAGTAGTCCCAATCCCTACCATCCTTGTCGACCACTTTCCTAAGCATGTGTTTTAACGTCTTGTTAAACCTCTCGACCAGCCCATCGGTTTGGGGGTGATAAACCGAAGTTCTTAACTGTTCAATTTTGAACAGGCGGCATAACTCTTTCATGACTTTGGACATAAATGGTGTACCCTGGTCAGTTAATATCTCCTTAGGTATACCCAGCCTGCTAAAGACATGAACTAGCTCTCTGGCAATGGTCTTGGTTGACGTATTGCGCAACGGGATCGCTTCCGGGTACCTGGTAGCGTAATCCATTATGACCAGAATATACTGGTGTCCCCTGGCAGACTTCATTAAGGGTCCAACCAAATCCATCGCTATTCTTTCAAACGGCACCTCTATGATAGGCAATGGAACTAGTGGACCCTTAAAATGTGGCCTGGGAGCATGATACTGACACTCGGGGCAGGATGCGCAAAAGTCAGATACCTCTTTATGAAGCCCGGGCCAGAAAAACCTCTGCATTATTCGCTCAGTGGTTTTCTCTACCCCTAGATGGCCTGCCGTTATATGACCATGGGCCAGATCCAACACTGTTCTTCTGTAGGCTTTGGGAACTATTAGTTGTTCCACAACATCTTCCCCTTCTTAGTCACCTGATATAACAAATCCTGCCACATTGCCATGTGGGGATAGGACAAAGGACTATCAGGGTCTACGGGTTTACCATCAACTACTTTTACATTCTCCCTGGCTTTTACCAAAGTAGGGTCATTCAACTGCTCCACGGCAAAGACCTCTCTTCTGACCTCTAAATCAGGCAGACGATCACCTGGCCCAACAACACTTCCCACCTCAATGGGAGGCACATCAGTTGGCAGGCCACCGTCACGCTCCGCATTCTCTAGTTCGCCAATCATAGTAGAAAAAGGGAATAACTCTGACTCAGAAGAAACTCCGTCCTCCACTACATCGACAACCTTCTCAAATGGATCAGGGTTGTTCACCTCTGGAACAAAACGGCTTTCCCACAACTTCCAGAAGTGAGCAAAGTCTCTCCCCAATATTGCATCGTACATCAGACCATGTACCAAACCTACAGAAACTATAGCAGAACCACATGGTGTCTCGATGTTCACCTCGGCAGTAACATAATATCGAGTATCCCCATGTATGCAGGTCACACCAACAGTTTTCCCCTCACGCCGCAAGGGGTTCACCAGCTCAGCTTTTACAAGTGTCACCAAGCTACCAGAGTCTAACAGTGCCTCTACTCGGTTGCCATCTACAGTGAGTACACACATGTGCTTATCAGACACAGCCTGCCGGTCAGCCATACAGGCTATCTGTACAAAGAAAGACCCCCTGCGGTAGACATGAGCAGTATCACATTGCATAGGTTCAGTTGTAAGTGCACAATTAGCGGCAATATGGCCGAAGCCACCACATCGGAAACACTGAGTCATATTAATGTCTAGTCGTTTACGGGGCAAGAACCTTCCCGGCCTGGCAGGCCTGTCTCCAGGTTCTACACCCTCAGTCTTAGGTACATTCCACCGCCCAGCACCCTTCTCCCCTGGAACAGTCTTACCAGTGTCTGTGGGAGTTCGCCGGTGCGCCATCGGGGCTCGGTGGGGCATACTCATCAGCTCCTCAGCCGCCACGTACCTCTCCACCAGCTCGACCAACTGGTCCGCGGACTTAGGGTCTGCATGGATCACCCACTTGCGCAGAGTCACAGGTAATGATCGCAGGTACCGGTCCATCATGACCCTTTCCACGATCTGTGGTCCCGTCAGCGTCTTGGACTGTAGCCATTTTGAGGACAGATGGACGAGGTCATGCATCTGTGAACGTGGAGGCTTGTCCTTATGGAACTCCCAGCGGTGGACCCATTGGGCACGAACAAAGGTGGTGACTCCCAAGCGAGTTAGGATCTCCTATTTTAGTTTTTTATAGTCCTTGGCATCAGCCAGGCATAAGTCGAAATAGGCCTTTTGTGGCCCCCCAGACAAAAAAGGTGCCACCAGACTTGCCCACTGCTCCTGGGGCCAACTCTCCCTTTCGGCCGTTCTTTCAAATGCGGCAAGATAGGCCTCCACATCATCGCCCGAAGTCATCTTTTGGAGGAAGTGACTGGCTCATACGGAGTGAGTGGTGGTGGGAGGACCAGTAATAAAATCTCTGGGCCGGGCGACCAGGTGCTGTACCACCTCTTTTATGGCCTGGCTGTTTTCCGCTAAGGCCTGGCGGGTTTCCTCGATCAACCTGTTGTTGCCCCTGGGCTGTCTCCAAGGCCAACAGTTGCACCCTGGTGGATTCCTGCAGAGCCCTGGTAGCTTCCTGCTGAGCTGCTGTAGCTTGGAGCAAGGCCTTAATTATGTCCTCCATTTTGTCCTGGGGTGTAGGTTGGAAGCTGAACCTTGCCTCTCTGAGCATTGGCTGACGCCTCCTCTATGGGACTCCAAGGACACAGCGTTATTTCCACACTCACAAATTGGGTGTCTGTCCCTTTAATTTTTAAACGGAAAGTTTTCCTCTCGCTGCAACTTCAGTGTGTGTGGGTGCCCGCATTCTCCACCATATTGTGACACAGTTAGGTTAGGGGGTCCCTCTCCTGGGTAGAGGACTCCTTCCTTACACACACACACAGCAGCAGGGAAGCAGCACACCAGTCAGGATGCAAGTACAAGCTGGTCGGTGCCAGTCTTTATTGTACAATGACAATATAATGATTTTTTATATTTATTTCCTATTAAATATTGTATATTTGTATCATTTTAAATTTGTATTATACTTTGCATTGGTGTGGCTTGACGCGCTTCAGCCACTGCTGTGGCCTTTTTCAAGCTGTGGCTGAAACGCGTTGCTGTTCTCCAAATCTACATACCACTGATGGACATTTGCTAATTTCCGGACAGCCGGCATTTCATCTACCTCCTGTTTATATATGTACTGTATATATAAAACAGATGTAAGGTCCACACTCACATGTTCAGTAAGCTTCAGTCCACCCCTTAATTGATGTAGATATCCAAAATCTAAGATAGAGTGAAATGAAAGGACCACTCACCAGATTTTCCAATAAAGTGTAACCCCCCTTTTTACCACTAAAGGGTCACCAGGTTACTACCACCTTTGTTACTCCTAATGTACCCACCCTTACCCTCTATTGGTGGTGTACGTCCCCTTTGTCAGTGCCTCCACCCAGGTTAATTATTTTGAATGTCAAAAGGGCTCACCTGGGAAAACCCAGTGATAGAATATATAGTGTGGTGTATAGATAATGTGTAATCACATACAATACTGTATCATTTCACTTCACATTTACCACCAATGTCTTCTCCTTCCACAGATTCCGCAGTAATGGATCTCCCACCGTAATCACTCCAGGTAAGTAAACACACAGTAGTTAAAAAAACATTAAAGTTACTTTTATAAGGAATATAAGTAAAGGATCTTCACTTGTACTTTGCATATAAACTGCTGTTAATATACAGAGGATAAACACAACTCCATGTATTACATCAATACAATGCTTAATATACAAAACCCTTAAACTTAAACAATGTTATAACATTAGTTAGGAGACTATATTTATAAATAGTTCCAATCCAGAGTTTATAGTCCCGGTTCAGTTTTTGAAGTGTAGATATTGTCTTTGTTAATTATCCTTATGGGGCTTTTCCTCTAGCAAGCCATCACTTTTCCTTGGTCGTATTATAGACTTTGTCATGCCATAGATTAGTATAACTGGACTCCCCCCCACAATATATCTAAGTCCATATAATGTGCTTATGCTGGTACCTTGGTAAGTATATAAGCCTTGCAATATCAACAAATATAGTCCTGTGGGGTTATTCCATCACAGTCACAATGAACATAACTATTCATACTCCAAAATAATTATATTTATACTAGGGATGTGCAGGCTCGGATAGATTCGAGTTTGCACGTGGAGTTCGGATTTTTCCCTCCAAAAAAACGGAACTCAGAAAGAGGCAAAACGTCATCTTGCACGGACGAACATCATCATTCCTGGACTTTTGTCCAGGAATGATGATGTTCGTCCATGCAAGATGACGTTTCGCCTCTTTCTGAGTTCCGTTTTTTTTGAGGGAAAAATCCGAACTCCACGTGCAAACTCGAACCTATCCGAGCCTGCACATCCCTAATTTATACAGCAGTCCTGCCAATGCAAAAAACCAGAGTTTGGTGCTGTGTGCTGTGGATTATAATAAGTGTAACTGGCACTATTTTAGATAGTACAGTAGATGCATACACCAACTCCCCCTGACTTATATCTGCCTCAGGCTGCAAATTCTTCCTGTATTCCCTGAGGGAATAGCTTTTTTTTCCTAAGTCCCAGTCTCTTATAGATATTGAGTTATCTATCCCTTTTGGTCCCTACTCTTTGCTGCCTCAGCTTGCTAGTAAGTCGGTTATATGATTAGGCAGAAATTAAGCCTTTGAGTAATGTTTGAAGGGCAGCTGGTGATTATTGTGAGTGTGGTGCTTGTATTTGTACTCACACCCCTGCGGTATAGAGATACAGCCTCCGGGCTGTCCTTTGTAGTGGGAGCTGCTGCTTGCTTCAGCCTCTGCAGTCAGCCTGAATTCAGGCTGATTTGCCTGCCAAGGACCCGCCTCTCAGACTTCCATCACAGGGGGACTCCCGACAGCCACCTCCTGGCCAACTGTAGCCGGCGCCTGCTCCATGACGCTGGCAGTCCCACTGCGACCATTGGCCTGCTGTCTGAGCCAGCCACCTCCTCTCATCAGGGATCACCCAGATCGGTGCCGGTCCACCTCCCACGACACCGCCTCTCTGGCATCATCAGCAAGACAGGGTGGGTGCCACTGTCCCACCTTCTTCCCCAGCTCCGGCTGGGCTCCCTCTCCGGCTCTGCCCCCCTGCGCCCGGCAGCTCATAGCTGCTCACTGGCTGCCCGGGTCACAGGAGGGCAGGCACTGGAGGGAGGGATCAGGAGACTGCCTCTCAACTGCTGCTAACAGCTGTTATATGTCCTCCCTCTCACCGAAACCTATTTTCCTGACAGGAACCAATTCACTCCCATCTATATTACTCCGCCCCCTTCTGCAACTATAACCAATGTCTGTGAATTGTATATCTGCAGCATGAAGCACCAAAGTCCACTGACATCATAGATATCTAACATGCACAGGGTACATTCATTACTACATATTTACATCACATCACATCTATCCCTACAGTATATTTAACATTTACCTCATAAATGGCAATTTGCTGTAAATAGATGAATGCAAATATATACCTGTTTCAATTGTATATATGAATTATCTCCGTAACCCTAACCAGGGTTACAAAAGCTATCAGCCCAAGACTGGGGTGCCCTGGAGAGGGTTAACCCCTTCATTGTGGGGGTCCCCACCCCCCCAGGAATCCCCGGCCTGGTTGACTAACGGTCAAGTATAATGCTTTGGCCGGGTCCCCCGGCTGTGGCATTATACATCCGCTAGAAAGAGTCCGTGCTGGTTTTGAAAAATAGGGGGGACCGTTACGTCTTTTGTCCCCCGTATTTCCAAAACCAGGACTGACTCACTGAGCCCAGTGCTGGTTGTGCAAAATACAGGGAACCCCTATGTCTTTTTTCCCCTGTATTTTCACAACCAAAAAAAGTCAAGTCCCGAACCACGGACATAAGTACCATCCTCTGAGGACGGTACTTCCCAAATTACAGCTCAGGCGCAGCATTTCACTTCAGTGGCTGAGAGAAGCGAACCTCCTCCTCTCTCAGTCAATGAACGGTTTCCACTATTGACTTCAATGGTGAGAGCCGCTAGGTTACTAAAGGTTATATAATAAATAAATAAATAAAAACAGAAAACTCAGCCGTCACTCACCATAATACATAAATAATGGGGTTTTAGTTCATGTATTGATCAATGCATTTAAGCCTGCAGCCGACATCACAGGACCCCATTTCTCTGCAGGTCCTACACTATCAGTCATACTTATGTGTACATGGTCACTGATATCACAGAGTTTAAACTGAAGACATGTTAACTTGTTTAATGCTCACCTGCCAACTGACATGGCTTTTAAAGGTGAGACAATCACCGAACATAACTGCTGTCATGCTACCAAGAAAGCAGCTGACACAGGTTAAAATAAATGAGCTTACAGTATTAAGGGGTGCATGACAGAGCTGTGATCATAAACATGTTAATTAAAAATTAACCAAATAGACAGCCATAAATCCACTGCACTCGCCACTCCCAGATTTGGGGAGCAAACCTGCACTCACCATTCCCTGGCTTCGGGTGCAAAGTGGCATGTGACCACATTGCTTAAATTATTAAAAACACAAAACTCAGCTCTCGCCATATATATATATATATATTGTGACACAGTTAGGTTAGAGGACTCCTTCCTTACACACACACAGCAGCAGGGAAGCAGCACACCAGTCTGGATGCAAGTACAAGCTGGTCGGCGCCAGTCTTTATTGTACAATGACAGAAATATAAAGAAAACATAAATATAAATCCTAGCCATGTCGGGGCACTAACTTCACAGGTAGTTCCCTCACTACCAGAACCTGGCAGGGCCTAATGCCCTCGCCAGCAACAAAGCACAGCACAGTACTCACAAATAGGTTTTTCAAGTGTCTCTGAGCAAACTCCCTGTCTGCTCTCCCAGGTGAGACACTCAGCCCTAAACACACTAGGCTTATATTGGCCACTCTCAGGTGGAAAACTAACAAGCCTGTTACCAGGCTGCGAGAACCAAAACCTGGAGTGGCTGTGGGTGGATCCCTCCCTCTCCTCTCACCCACAACCCCCAGGTCCCAAACCGGCTTTTCAAAAAGCCGAAACTCAAGCCTGCTACACTGCAGACTTTCTCCTGGGGGTTTAAAACACAAAAGACAGGAATCTGGGACAAATGTACCTGCCACAGACCACTTTACCAGTGATCCTATCACATATCCCCCCCCTTTGTTTCGACCTGTGGGGTGGAACAACTGAAGCCCCCAAACAATGAACGCGTGACAATGCGTCAGCTTTGTCCAGCTGGCTTCCTGGCCTGTGTTCCACTGAAAATTTAAAAGTTTGTAATGCCAAGAACCATCTTGTAATTCTCGCATTACTGTCTTTATTTTCAGACATCCACTTCAGAGGGGCATGGTCAGTGATCAATTTGAACTTTCTTCCGACCAAGTAGAACCTGAGAGCCTCTAACGCCCACTTTATAGCCAACACCTCCTTTTCCACTGTGGCATAGTTTCTCTCATGTACATTCAACTTTCTGCTAAGATAGAAAATAGGGTGTTCCTCACCCTCCTTGTTCTGGGACAGGACCGCTCCTATACCTACTTCTGATGCATCGGTTTGTACTATGAATTCCCTTTCAAAATTAGGAGTCATCAGGACTAGTTGGGAACACAACGCTACTTTCAACTCCTGAAAAGCTCTCTCTGCCTTAGGACTCCATTCTACCATGACTTTTTGTTTGCCTTTGGTCAGGTCATTCAGTGGGACTGCCATGGTGGCAAAGTTGGGTATAAACCTCCTGTAGTACCCCATAATTCCCAAGAAGGCTCTCACCTGCTTCTTATTCAGAGGCCGTGGCCAGTTTTGTATGGCATCAACTTTATTGAGCTGAGGCTTTATCAGGCCTCTGCCAATGGTGTATCCCAGATATTTTACTTCCTCCATGCCTAGACAACACTTTTTTGGGTTGGTTGTCAAACCTGCCTTATAGATGGAGTCCAACACTGCTTGTACCCTGGGTAAGTGAGACTGCCAATCAGGACTATGAACGACCATGTCATCCAGATAAGCAGCCGCATACCGTCTATGGGGCCTTAGAATCCTGTCCATCATTCTTTGGAAGGTAGCAGGTGCCCCATGTAGCCCGAAGGGCAACATCTTGTACTAAAACAGGCCCTCTGGCGCTGAAAAAGCTGTCTTTTGTTTGGCACTCTCGGTTAACGGTACTTGCCAATACCCTTTGGTTAGGTCAAGAGTGGTTAAATACCTTGCCGTCCCTAGTCTCTCAATCAGTTCATCCACTCTTGGCATCGGGTAGGCATTGAATTTTGAAACACTGTTCAACTTTCGGAAGTCATTGCAGAAACGCACACTCCCGTCGGGCTTTGGAATCAACACAATGGGACTTGACCATTCACTATGTGATTCTTCAATAACCCCTAACTCTAGCATATTTTTAATTTCTTTCGACACTGATTCTCTTTGTGCTTCTGGTAACCTATAGGGCTTTAGATTAACTTTAACCCCTGGGTCAGTGATGATGTCATGTTTAATGACCGAGGTTTTTCCAGGTATGTCAGAGAACAGCACCCTATTTCTAATCAGAAACTCCTTGACCTCTTGTTGTTGAATTGCCGACAGGGTTTTTGCCACTGTCACTTCGGGAACTAAGGGCCCTGGACTTACTAGAGGGTCTCGGATGGCCGACAGTACCGTTCTATCTTTCCAGGGCTTTAACAGATTTATATATTATATCTGTTTTGGCTTTCTTTTCCCCGGCTGGTAAACTTTGTAATTGACCTGCCCCACTCTTTCTAAGATTTCAAAGGGCCCTTGCCATTTAGCCAAAAGTTTATTTTCCACAGTGGGAACCAATACTAACACTCTGTCCCCAGGAGCAAAGCTGCGTAACCGAGCATTGCGGTTGTATACCCTCTGCTGTGCCTGTTGAGCCTGTTCCAGGTGCTCTCTCACTATCGGCACTACCGCAGCAATTCTCTCCTGCATTTGAGAAACATACTCAATCACCATTTTGTAAGGACTAGACTGCCCCTCCCATGTCTCTTTGGCAATGTCTAGTAACCCCCTTGGGTGTCTCCCATACAACAAGTCGAAGGGTGAAAACCCGGTGGAGGACTGGGGAACTTCTCTTATGGCCAACAATAAATACGGCAATAAGTAGTCCCAATCCCTACCATCCTTGTCGACCACTTTCCTAAGCATGTGTTTTAACATCTTGTTAAACCTCTCGACCAGCCCATCGGTTTGGGGGTGATAAACCGAAGTTCTTAACTGTTCAATTTTGAACAGGCGGCATAACTCTTTCATGACTTTGGACATAAATGGTGTACCCTGGTCAGTTAATATCTCCTTAGGTATACCCAGCCTGCTAAAGACATGAACTAGCTCTCTGGCAATGGTCTTGGTTGACGTATTGCGCAACGGGATCGCTTCCGGGTACCTGGTAGCGTAATCCATTATGACCAGAATATACTGGTGTCCCCTGGCAGACTTCATTAAGGGTCCAACCAAATCCATCGCTATTCTTTCAAACGGCACCTCTATGATAGGCAATGGAACTAGTGGACCCTTAAAATGTGGCCTGGGAGCATGATACTGACACTCGGGGCAGGATGCGCAAAAGTCAGATACCTCTTTATGAAGCCCGGGCCAGAAAAACCTCTGCATTATTCGCTCAGTGGTTTTCTCTACCCCTAGATGGCCTGCCGTTATATGACCATGGGCCAGATCCAACACTGTTCTTCTGTAGGCTTTGGGAACTATTAGTTGTTCCACAACATCTTCCCCTTCTTAGTCACCTGATATAACAAATCCTGCCACATTGCCATGTGGGGATAGGACAAAGGACTATCAGGGTCTACGGGTTTACCATCAACTACTTTTACATTCTCCCTGGCTTTTACCAAAGTAGGGTCATTCAACTGCTCCACGGCAAAGACCTCTCTTCTGACCTCTAAATCAGGCAGACGATCACCTGGCCCAACAACACTTCCCACCTCAATGGGAGGCACATCAGTTGGCAGGCCACCGTCACGCTCCGCATTCTCTAGTTCGCCAATCATAGTAGAAAAAGGGAATAACTCTGACTCAGAAGAAACTCCGTCCTCCACTACATCGACAACCTTCTCAAATGGATCAGGGTTGTTCACCTCTGGAACAAAACGGCTTTCCCACAACTTCCAGAAGTGAGCAAAGTCTCTCCCCAATATTGCATCGTACATCAGACCATGTACCAAACCTACAGAAACTATAGCAGAACCACATGGTGTCTCGATGTTCACCTCGGCAGTAACATAATATCGAGTATCCCCATGTATGCAGGTCACACCAAAGGTTTTCCCCTCACGCCGCAAGGGGTTCACCAGCTCAGCTTTTACAAGTGTCACCAAGCTACCAGAGTCTAACAGTGCCTCTACTCGGTTGCCATCTACAGTGAGTACACACATGTGCTTATCAGACACAGCCTGCCGGTCAGCCATACAGGCTATCTGTACAAAGAAAGACCCCCTGCGGTAGACATGAGCAGTATCACATTGCATAGGTTCAGTTGTAAGTGCACAATTAGCGGCAATATGGCCGAAGCCACCACATCGGAAACACTGAGTCATATTAATGTCTAGTCGTTTACGGGGCAAGAACCTTCCCGGCCTGGCAGGCCTGTCTCCAGGTTCTACACCCTCAGTCTTAGGTACATTCCACCGCCCAGCACCCTTCTCCCCTGGAACAGTCTTACCAGTGTCTGTGGGAGTTCGCCGGTGCGCCATTGGGGCTCGGTGGGGCATACTCATCAGCTCCTCAGCCGCCGCGTACCTCTCCACCAGCTCGACCAACTGGTCCGCGGACTTAGGGTCTGCATGGCTCACCCACTTGCGCAGAGTCACAGGTAATGATCGCAGGTACCGGTCCATCATGACCCTTTCCACGATCTGTGGTCCCGTCAGCGTCTTGGACTGTAGCCATTTTGAGGACAGATGGACGAGGTCATGCATCTGTGAACGTGGAGGCTTGTCCTTATGGAACTCCCAGCGGTGGACCCATTGGGCACGAACAAAGGTGGTGACTCCCAAGCGAGTTAGGATCTCCTATTTTAGTTTTTTATAGTCCTTGGCATCAGCCAGGCATAAGTCGAAATAGGCCTTTTGTGGCCCCCCAGACAAAAAAGGTGCCACCAGACTTGCCCACTGCTCCTGGGGCCAACTCTCCCTTTCGGCCGTTCTTTCAAATGCGGCAAGATAGGCCTCCACATCATCGCCCGAAGTCATCTTTTGGAGGAAGTGACTGGCTCATACGGAGTGAGTGGTGGTGGGAGGACCAGTAATAAAATCTCTGGGCCGGGCGACCAGGTGCTGTACCACCTCTTTTATGGCCTGGCTGTTTTCCGCTAAGGCCTGGCGGGTTTCCTCGATGGCAACCTGTTGTTGCCCCTGGGCTGTCTCCAAGGCCAACAGTTGCACCCTGGTGGATTCCTGCAGAGCCCTGGTAGCTTCCTGCTGAGCTGCTGTAGCTTGGAGCAAGGCCTTAATTATGTCCTCCATTTTGTCCTGGGGTGTAGGTTGGAAGCTGAACCTTGCCTCTCTGAGCATTGGCTGACGCCTCCTCTATGGGACTCCAAGGACACAGCGTTATTTCCACACTCACAAATTGGGTGTCTGTCCCTTTAATTTTTAAACGGAAAGTTTTCCTCTCGCTGCAACTTCAGTGTGTGTGGGTGCCCGCATTCTCCACCATATTGTGACACAGTTAGGTTAGGGGGTCCCTCTCCTGGGTAGAGGACTCCTTCCTTACACACACACACAGCAGCAGGGAAGCAGCACACCAGTCAGGATGCAAGTACAAGCTGGTCGGTGCCAGTCTTTATTGTACAATGACAGAAATATAAAGAAAACATAAATATAAATCCTAGCCCTGTCGGGGCACTAACTTCACAGGTAGTTCCCTCACTACCAGAACCTGGCAGGGCCTAATGCCCTCGCCAGCAACAAAGCACAGCACAGTACTCACAAATAGGTTTTTCAAGTGTCTCTGAGCAAACTCCCTGTCTGCTCTCCCAGGTGAGACACTCAGCCCTAAACACACTAGGCTTATATTGGCCACTCTCAGGTGGAAAACTAACAAGCCTGTTACCAGGCTGCGAGAACCAAAACCTGGAGTGACTGTGGGTGGAGCCCTCCCTCTCCTCTCACCCACAACCCCCAGGTCCCAAACTGGCTTTTCAAAAAGCCGAAACTCAAGCCTGCTACACTGCAGACTTTCTCCTGGGGGTTTAAAACACAAAAGACAGGAATCTGGGACAAATGTACCTGCCACAGACCACTTTACCAGTGATCCTATCACAATATATATATATATATAGGATTGTACAGAGCCACGGATAAGTTATTCAATGCTGTACAAAATCATTTTTGATGTACGTGTGTTTAATATTTATTCATAGTTTTTTTAAATGTACTTCACGATTATACACCCCATTCTTCTTTTTATTTCAGAAATCAATTTTATGATCCTTGAGGAAGGGGTTAATGGAGTGGAGCTTCACTACCACACAGAGGTGTCACCGGGCCTGGTGACACCCAGTGCGCACTCTGGATACCTCCCGCGTGCCGGAGGCACGCTCGTGCAAAAAGGGGGAGTGGCCTAAATAAAGGTGCATGGTTTTGTGGGGGAGCCCCATAACATCACTGGAGATGTTGGGCTGTCCCGAAGACTGGGTAGTCTGCACTGTTGGCTCCTCTTCTATGACAGGAGCCGGGTGCAGCAGGAGAATGTCACACTGCAGCACCCGACTCCTATCACTGCAGAAGAGCCGGCATTTTGGTGTCACCCCCTCCGAGGTCACCCAGGTGCGGCCCGCACCCCCCTCATGATGCCACTGCTACTTCAGAAGCAATATATGGAATGGACTGCCTCTGATAAATCTACTCTTTATCTCATGAACCCACTAACGCAAGATGTTTAGGGGTGACTGGGCATTAAAGATGCCCTACATTCTACTATTTTCTAGTATTTTAAATTAGCCCCTCTTATGGTGCCCACACACTAGGCGATGTGGTCATGATGCGATATCGTATCCGATGTCCCCTTGAACTCTCCCCAGCAACTCCCCAGCAGTCGTGGGCACGATTTGGTGTTAAAAACTGTCCAATGTGACAAACGATCTATCGTGCCCCCTAACTATTCCAGTGCATCATGACTGAGATTGTCAGATCTTGCCTGCAGCACGGCAGATCTGAAGATGCGATGTACGACCAGCGGGTACGCGCATCGGCATCGTGATCTTGAGTGGACATTCACGATTTGGACATATTTTACACGATCTGTTGTCCCGAAGCATCGAAATCGGGCTAATCATGTAAAATATCGCCTAGTGTGTGGGCACCTTAACTCTCTACCTTCCACCAGGTTCATGCACTTTGTAACACATTCCCTGTAATCCATCACACATCCTTTGGTATGCAGTCACTCATGTAGTGCTGGAGAGCTAGGGGCATTCTTCTTTTTCTTCTCCCCAGAGTTCCTTCCTTCATGGTGGGTGAAGAGTGATAATGTCATCACTGTATTGTGCTCAGTCAGTCTGTCCTCGGGGAGATTGTAAACTGGGTACATATTTGTATATTGTGTGCGGATGTTCCGTTCTTCATGGCGGTCATTCATTGCATTGATAAATACTAATCAAATATTCAGGCGCTTATAAAATTCACTAAAATATATATATGAATGTTTTCCTTTATTATAATGTGCAAATTATTGGAGCTCCTACTGGATCATTCTGGTATACTCTTTTAAATGATCCACAGTAAATGTTATTTACAACAACAAGGAGCGCAAAGATAATCATACAGTTCAATATTTAATATCCATATGCATACATTATATACACATTCAAAATTTACGTTAAAAAACGTTCAATATTTGTGCATAACACCAAAACATAAAAAATCTGTAGAGAAAAAGTCTACCTATACATAGATAATCTCAATGCAGCTGATTTGATTATTGCAATGATGTAGCCTTTGTCTCCAATATAGTAGCCAGGTATTTCAACTTATCTCCAGACTCACTTCTTTAGTGCATCCCACAGGTCATAATGATAGCCCGCCCAGTAAAGTGATGTATGTATAGATTTTCCAGTTCCAAAAGTATAATATCTCTTATAGCAAGTTCTTACCACTCCTGGTATTAGGGCTCAGATCTTTTGTAGCAGGCAGCCGATAGCACACGGTGCCGTTATTTCATTGAAGGGGAAAAAGCACAAGGTAGAAGAAACCTTCGGCTGGTTTGAAAGTGTGCTCAGTACTCGGAGTCCTCCGGCTGGTAGACAGTTTGGCAGATATGAGGACCTTACAGAACAGCTGCAAACAGGTGGATATATCCCTTTCCCTTTACGCGTTTCTCCACTGTTTAAGGGTAGCGGTTTCTTCAGAAGGTAAAAAAAAGAGGCATAGTTTGCAATGTCTCCTTGTTCAGTATTTAAGTGTATTTCAACCAATCACTGATTCACATCTTCAGATGGGATGATGCAATGAATGACGCAGTGCGGTTACATGCAGCATGTAACGATCCATCGCGTCATCATGCACCAGGTTGTGCAGTGTGTACGGCGCACCTCATGTATTGTTACATCGTATTGCCCCATCGCTCAGTCGCAGAGCCGGATTTAGACCTCATAGTGCCCTAAGCAAGATATCAGTTTGGGGCCCCACTCCCTCAACTGAATGCCATTTTAGACACACATGGCCCCCATAGCCTCACACACAATGTCCCCATAGCCTCACACACACACTGCCCCCATAGCCTCACACACACACACTGCCCCCATAGCCTCACACACACACACTGCCCCCATAGCCTCACACACATGCCCCCATAGCCTCACACACATGCCCCCATAGCCTCACACACACGCTGCCCCCATAGCCTCACACACACGCTGCCCCCATAGCCTCACACACACGCTGCCCCCATAGCCTCACACACATGCTGCCCCCATAGCCTCACACACACGCTGCCCCCATAGCCTCACACACATGCTGCCCCCATAGCCTCACACACACAATGCCCCCATAGCATCATACACATGCTGCCCCCATAACCTCACACACATTGCCGCCATAGCCTCACACACACATTGCCCCCATAGCCTCACACACATTGCCCCCATAGCCTCACATACACAATGCCCCCATAGCCTCACACACATGCTGACCCCATAGCCTCACACACACTGACCCCATAGCCTCACACACACAAGGCCCCCATAGCCTCACATACACAATGCCCCCATAGCCTCATACATACTGCCCCTATATCATCACACACACAGCCCCCATAGCCTCACATACACACTGCCCCCATAGCCTCACATACACATTGCCCCCATAGCCTCACACACACATGGCCCCCACAGCATCACACACACAATACCCCCATAACCTCACACACAGACTCACACATACATGGCCCCCACAGCCTCACATACACAATGCCCTCATAGCCGCGTATACACACTGCCCCTATAGTCGCACACACACACTGCCCCCATAGCCTCAAACACATACACTGCCCCCATAGCCGCACACACACACACACGCTGCCCCCCTAGCCTCACACACACACTGTCCCCATAGCCGCACACACTGCCCTGAAAGCCTCACACACACACTCCCCCTATAACCACATACACACACTGCACCTCTAATCAAACACACACCGTCTTATTGTAGATACGATAGCTGCATGCACACACACCGCCTTATTGTAGATACGGTAGCTGCACACACACACACACACTGCCTTATTGACACAGACTACTTTCTGACACAGACCCCTTACTGACCCTGATACAGACACACTTACTGACAGACAGTTACTGACACAGACACCTCTTACTGACACACACAGACACGCCTTACTGACACAAACACTTACACTCTTATTGACACAGATACCACATACTGAAAGATCCCCCTACTGACACTACTTATTAGCACATTATTATACAGTACATACATACTGACAGACACCCCTTACTGACACAGACCTTACGGACACACACACAACTTACTGACACAAACACATTTACTAACACACATACCACTTGCTCACACAGACACCATTTACTTACTAACACCTCTTACTGACACCACACACACACTTACTAACAGCACTTACTGACACACACATACTTACTGACACAGATATTCATTTATTATGCATTCATACAGCACAAGAGGACACACAAACCCTCCTCCTGGACTATAGCAGGTGGGTGCTGAAGCATCAACCACCCCACCCTGTGGCCCCATTCCCTCCACCAGCAGCCCCCCCCCCCCCCTCCTGGACTATAGCAGGTGGGTCCTGTAACATCAATCAGCCCCCCCTCTCCTCCAGGACTTTAGCAGGTTGATGGTGAACTGCAGCACAACTACAGACCCAGCACAGCTCACCTCTATGTGTACAAAGCAGCCCCTCCACTAATCTCTTTACTCTGACTGTCCAGGTGATGGGGCTCCTGGACTAGGTCCCCGCACAGAGCACCAGCAGTCCGGCGGGTGCAGGGCCCCCCAGTGGGCCGCATGGAGCTGGCTGGAGCCGGGAAGCCGCACCCTCCATTCAACCATGCACTGTAGAGACTACAGTGCAGAGTGCAGACACTGTGGGAGTACAGGGCGGGTCCGCATTACGTCATGACATCACGCGGTGCGCACTGTGCTCCTGTGGGAACAGTTTACACTGGGCACAGGAACAGTGATTCCAAGTCTGACTACATGTCTAGTTTGGTCTGGCCCGGCCACAGGCTCCTTGGTACCCACTGGGCCCTAGGCGGCGGCTTATGTTGTCTTGTGGCAAATCCGCCCCTGCTCAGTCGCACCATCATAGGGAGTCAGGGAGATCATTACTACAGCATTTCAGGGGGTCTTCCCGACATTCAGAGAGAGTCGTCAAGTATGTGTTTGAGCAATGAAAATG
The DNA here is from genome assembly GCA_031769625.1 of Taudactylus pleione. Taxonomy (NCBI): domain Eukaryota; kingdom Metazoa; phylum Chordata; class Amphibia; order Anura; family Myobatrachidae; genus Taudactylus; species Taudactylus pleione. The sequence goes on from JAUIMM010000099.1 coordinate 415,493, forward strand.
TATAATGCAAAATGTATAAACGCTGCTTTTGCCTCCCTGGATCTTAGTTTGTTTTATACAAAGCCATCTATTAATTTGAATAAATTACATGACAGTCCATATGCTTAAAAAGCAGTTTAATTTTTACACCACTGTTTTACATATAAGGATTTGTGTAGTGTCTTGTGTTAAACTTAAAACACATCATAACTTTTACTATCCCCCCCAAGCACAAGAGGTCTGATACAGAGTGAGTACTAACAGTGAGCATACCCATATGCACACAAGCAAATTTAGGTATTTGCGAACAGATGCAGCATGCGAAAAAAAGACTCTTATGTGCCTAAGCCAGCTAATAGCAGATCATGATGAGGGCAGTAACTGGCAATAGAAAATTACTTGTGATTGGCGGTTTGCAGGTGTTCAGCTGACACTGATTGGCACTCTCTTTGTCACTCGATCCTAATCTAATTGTTGCCTACAACTCGCATGCTATTTAATAAGGTCCATATTATGTTTTTGTGCATGAGTTTAAGAAAATAAATTTGTTGGCAATTCTTCATCAAGGTGCTGGGTAATTTTTTTTTTTTTTATCTCTATAAAATGTTATTTATAAATCATATGTGACATACAGTAATACTGACAAAGTATGTAATAATTGTATCCCATCTGCTTTCATTGCTCCTAAAATAAGTCAACCCCTACATCAGGATTTGGTAACAGTTTGAAATGCATATTTAAATATAACATGTACCCTTGCTAAAGACAGCTCGCCAAACATGGGATAGTAGAGAACTGTTATTTTAACACTTATAGAGATCACTAAAATTGTAATTAAAGTCCCGGCCTTCAGAAACTTTTACTCGTATATTTCTTGGAAGGCAGTTTAGTTCTCGTTGTCGTGCGATGGCGATGTGAGGCTGCACACATCGCCGAGAATTACGGTCCCCCAACATCACACTGTTTCCTGCACTCCAATATGGGGTGTGAGGAACAAAATATGGCCCATTGTCACTAATTGAAGATCTCATCATATAATAAATCATTATTTATCAGGAGATAAAAACAACTGATACTTACCAAAAGCAAAACATGATTGACATGTACAGTATGTAGAGAAAATTACAGTAGAGGAAATAATTCAGTGTGTACAAAACGTTGAAAGTAAGCATTGCTTTCATCTTCCCTAAGTGGTAACTATTTAAATACACACACGGGATGTAATCACAATCCCGGTACATGGGAAACCAGCGCTTAGAATACCGGTGTCGGAATACTGAGACCTGTCAGAATCCAGGCGCCGGAATCCCAAAGCTAAGTAGTGGGGGGACTGGGATGGTTAGGGTTTGGAGTTAGGGTTAGGCACTAAGAGGGCAGGGTTAGTGTTAGGCACTAGGCAGGGAGGGTTAGGGATAGGCACTAGGAGGGTTAGGCACTAAGGAGAGGGTTAGGGATAGGCACTAGGAGGGTTAGGGTTAGGCACTAAGGAGAGGGTTAGGGATAGGCACTAGGAGGGTTAGGGTTAGGCACTAAGGAGAGGGTTAGGGATAGGCACTAAGGAGAGGGTTAGGGATAGGCACTAGGAGGGTTAGGGTTAGGCACTAAGGAGAGGGTTAGTGTTAGGCACTAGGCAGGGAGGGTTAGGCATAGGCACTAGGAGGGTTAGGGACTAAGGGGAAGGTTAGGGATAGGCACTAGGAGTAGAGGGTTAAGGATAGGCACTAAGGGGAGGGTTAGGGATAGGCACTAGGAGGGTTAGGGTTAGGCACTAAGGAGAGGGTTAGGGATAGTCACTAGGAGGGTTAGGGTTAGGCACTAAGGAGAGGGTTAGGGATAGGCACTAGGAGGGTTAGGGTTAGGCACTAAGGGGAGGGTTAGGGATAGGCACTGGGAGGGGAGGGTTAGGCACTAGGAGGGGAGGGTTAGTATTAGGCACTAGGCAGGGAGGGTTAGGGATAGGCACTAGGAGGGGAGGTTAGGTTCAGGGTGCGGGCAGGGAGGGGTAGGGTTAGGATACATACCGACAGGTGTCGGTATCTTAACCCTGTCTGGATGCCAGCGCCAGGATTTTGACCGCCTTGAACTCGAGTGCCAGCATCCCGTACCCAACCCATATACACAACTAAATATCTGGAACTATTTGCCAAAATATGAAGATAAGATGATATTTATGTAATATATTTATGTATATATTTCTGAAAAGTGTAATGGTAACTGGAGTCGTGCTAGATTTCAACATCAGCCCAAGTACTGTACCTGGTTAGCGATGACAACTGTACACCACTAAATGCTAGTACACTTAGTAGCAGTGCTCAACATTATCCTGGTTAAACTACTTTGCAAAGTTATACTCTATAACCATCACTTCATTCTGGAATATAATCTCGAAAAGAATTGAAACTCAAACTTCTGGTAAAGCCACTTGCACTTAGGGCAGAATTGGCATAAATCCTTGGAATTTTTTCTATCAGTTTTGATACATTTTTTTTTTTGAAAGTTCCGGGGGAGAGACTCCCTTGTCTCAGAAGCTCATAGTAAAGTGCATTGAAGACCAAAGCTGCTTCTTCATAGCTGTCTCTGGTTGAAATTTCATAACATGGATACTTCAAAGCCTTAGAGAGATTTTCTCCATCATCGGAGGACACCATACGATCAAACTGAAGGTCTTTTTTGTTGCCAACAATCACAACCGGTGGTTGCTCCGATGCTCCTTTTTTACTAGTGGAGTGAATGTGGTTAATGAGGAAGCAGAGCCTCATCACTTCATCGAAGCTGCAGCGGTCCGTCACGGAATACACTACCGCAAACCCATCGCCCCACTTAATTTTCTCTGCAATCTGAAGCGAGTCTTCCTCCTTTGAGAAATGGAGAAACATTCTGTTATGCATATAGAGATTAATATGTATGCCAAGAGTTATTATTTTAATTACCATGCAACTGATAATGACATTATCTGTATATAATCTGCAGCTCTATAAGGATCTCTGAGGATATATTAAAATATTGTTTTCACTAGGGGCCTATTTATCAAGGCTTTTTCTCATAAAATTATGCAGAAACTACAGTTTCTGCATAATTGTATGTATCAGTGCTATGCACTAATAACCTAATGCAGCTGTTTTCACAGAAATTTGGAAAAGTCTAACTATCGGTGCAGATTGCAGTCCCCATCAGTGGTGGCTCCATAGGTGAGCCACACCAACTGCCAGAGAGTCCTGGCCGGCAATGTTTGGCAGTGTTTGGAAAGGCAGTTACTGCGGCTCCCCTCTGGAGCCGCCAATGGTCCCCATTATTATCATTGGGGAGTATGATCTGACCATACTGTATGTACCAAATGCCAACCACACCATCATCCTTGTAATGCTTCTGTTCCATATTATGGGGGGAATTCAATTGCAAGTGGAGTTCGCGAGTTGCCAATTTAAAAATCATATACTGCAGGTGGTCTTTTGGACTTTGTGTGCGTCTTATGCTGGGTACCCACTACTAGATATATCATTTGATCGAACGACATATGATACATCGGTAGCAGATTGGCGGGTATGTACACCCTATGTCTGTGAATGACATCATTCACAGACATATCAGGTCGACCCTGCGGCACAGCTGATTTTGATATATTATGCAAATATATTGGTGCATCTGAGTACGGGTGACCTGCCTACCACCTGTACACTTGCTGCAGGGACCACCGACACTGACATCTCAACTGGACGGGCAAATTTAAATGCCCACCCACTTGTGATGTCTGGCCAGACATATTGAGAGGCCGAATGGTAAGTGTTATAGCTTACCAAATCAGCTTCTCTGACGGCGTAATGGCTGATCGGCTACACTATCGGGTAAGTGTGTACCCAGCTACAACAAGGAACATCTCCTATGCTAATGAATAGAATGTAAAATATAAATACTCCTGCTGCTATAATCATTGCATTGAAACATTTTTTTGCAACATTCTGATACTTTGTCGACATTTGAAAGGACTTTATTGGGCTAAATATTTTATATATAATCATTTGAAAGGTCCAGCATCATTCTATGGTTTTATGTGCTATGTTTCATGTAATTTATATTGTATGTATAATAAATTAAATATTGATTTTTAAACGGAGTCAGTAATTTTGCTCACAAATTCTCCCTACTGTATATGACTATATATATATATTTCTTCCAATATTTTTAGCGCTACCCTTTTTTCTATATATTTGTTTTGGCTGATTTGCAGTAGCACTAGGTGGCAGCTTTAATAAACAGACACAAGTGGTTCCCCAGCAACAGTAGTCAAATTATTTTTCCCTTATATTGACCACAGACCAAGCACCTTAATGGACAAGAAAAATTAAAGAACCTAGAAATATTGAGACTGACACTTTTATGCCATTTAAATTTATATAATATGTACATACTGTACATCATATAGCAATTTGTTGATAGTGAATGCCTAACTAATCTTTACTCTCTAGTCTGTTTTACGGACGTCATCTTATCTAGTCTCAGAAAAAGGACTCTCCAGGTAAAAAAAAAGAATGACGGAGAAGATTGCGTTGGGGTGACACCTAGTGGTATATTAAGGCATCTCTCAAAAGGTTTTCATCCATCAATTTGTACATGTACAATTTTAACAATATGTTAGTCAATTATATGGGCTTATGCAGAGTTGAATGTACAGTAAGTCAGTTGCAATTGCACCAAGGCAGGACAACCGATGAAGCATTGACCGTTTCATGGGTGATCAAAGCTCATTGATGTGCGAGGGGAGTGAAGGATAGCCCGTCTGGTCCTATCCCACAGAAAAGCTACTGTAGAACAAATTGCTGAATAAATTCATGCTGGCTATAATAGAAAGGTGTCAGAGCACACAGTACATTGCAACTTGCTGCGTAGCCACAAACCGATCAGAGTGCCCAGGCTGACCCCGGTCCACATTTGAAAGCACCAAAAATTGGCACCTGAGAGTTAAAACTGGACCACGGAGCAATGAAAGAAAGTTGCCTGGTCTGTAAAATTATGTTTTCTTTTACATCATGTGGATTGCTGGATGCAGGTGTATTGTTTACCTGGGGAAGAGATGGCACCAGGATGCACTATAGAAAGAAGGCAAAATGTATTTTTTTAAACCGCCAAGCTGTGTGACAGTCAGTTCCATTTGGTGGCAGTGCCAGTTCCACCTCCCCCAGCCCACCTTACTTGGCCAGTCCTGAAGGGAGCCTCTCATTTGCCAGGCGCCCACTGAGAATTTGCTACCAGTGGGCCCCTGGCTTCTTCCACACAGCGGCAGCAGGAGGCTGGAACTCACTTCTGACCTTCGGATTCCGGCTCCCCCCATGACACTATGGGAGAGACATCATGACGTCTCAGGTCATACCAGGTGGCATTTTGGAGACATTCTTGATGGACTACAGTAGGGAGTCTTCATAACTCTCATGTGTCGAAGACTCCTGGACATAGCCAGAGTCTATTGTGCTGCCAGGGTGGAGGGCACCCGCATGCAGGCTGCACACGGGCCACCTCCACTCTTAAACTGCCCCAGTCAGGGTCGGACTGCCCACCTGGCAGTTCTGGCAAATGCCAGAAGGGCCGATGGCCAGGTGGGTCGGTCCGGCCAGTGCTACCGAGGCCCCCTCCACTGCCAGTATCATACCTGGCGTGACTTTCCCCACCATGCCGCTGGTATCATAGAGGGAGCAGTGCGCATACCCCCACCCTGGCATCAGAATACAGGGTGCAACGTCATGGCATTCATCTTTGTTCAGCACCCCTATCCTAAAAAATTCATACAGTGATCTGATTCTACACCAATGAAGTGTCAGCTTTATCTAACAGAACCAACCAAATACCAACTATATGACTATGGCACATTTATGAATTTCCTGCAGGATGAGCTCTGTTGTTTGTATTTTAATACAGTGAATGATGTACACTTGTATGGTGTTCTAATATTATTTATATTTGTAAGAGCATAGACCAGTGGTTCCCAAACTGGGTGCCGTGGTACCCTGGGGTGCCTCAAGGCACTTGCAGGGGTGCCTTGGGTTGGAGATCCAGTACAAATAAAATTATTTTTAGTCAGTGGGATAGGCAAAACCAGTGCTGGCTGCTGACAATCAAAAAATATATGGACAAAAAAAAGTGGAGCCCTATCAACCACCATGTGACTGAACCTAAGGGTGACTTATAAGCACAATTTACTTCATTTAAGTTTTGCTGAATTTCTCAATAAGAAACTTTTGCCCATGGGGTGCCATGGAAATAATGATGATACTCTAGGGCGCCGTGATTCTAAAAAGTTTGGGAACCACTGGCATAGACTAAGAAGTGGGACGAGTCAGGAATAGTAAGGGGAGGAGTCTATGCCAGGAGCCAGATGCTGACGCGAAGTGGGCCTATGTGCTTTAAATGCCAGGGCCTATTATTAGTCCCAGTCCGGACCTGGCCCATGGTAATTGTATCTATAAACAAATACATGGTGTTGTCTACAGGGCTGCCATCAGAAATTGTGGGGCCCAGTGCTGACAAAGTAGACAGGGCCGCCCCCCCCCGGGGGGGAGGGAGGGGATGGAGAGATAGATATATATAGAGATATATATATACATATATATAAATAAATAAGCCGTATCCACATAAAATATGTTGAAGAAGCTAGACCCACATAAAAAAAGCCAGGAAAGTCTGACTGGACAGGGGGGGGGGGGGTTATAGGCTCAGGGCTGAGAGGGGCAGGACAATGACGGCTGGCAGGACTAGGGGGGAGACGCACAGGGCCAGGGGGGCTGTCTGGACTGGGGAGTGAGGCATGGCAGGGAATGCTGTCTAGACTAAGAGAGGGACAGGGAAGGCTGGCTGAACTAGCTGGGGAGGCTCAGGGCAGAGAGGGGAGGACAGGGTAGCCCATCAGCCTCATTCTCACTCCATTACCAGCGTGTCTCTGCCTCATTTTCCCTCCATCCCCAGCGTGTCTGCCTCTCCCTCTCCCCCCCCCCCTGCCAGCATGTGTGTCAGCCCCTATCATCCCCAGCATGTGTTTCAGCCTCTTTCTCTCTCTCTCCCCCCCCCCCAAACCACCACTTACTTACCTTATTTGCACCTTCCTCTTCGGCTCCTCTCGATCCCTTCCAGCAGCCCGGCCCCATGTTATGACACAGCGCGCGTGACGTCATGACGTCACGCGCGCTGTGTCATAACAAGGGGCCGGACCGGGTGTCTGTCTTGTAGGAGCCGGAGCGGCCAAAGCGGGCCAGCTCTGGCTCCAACCATTTCATTAATGGGGAGTCGGGACCAGGTTGGCGGATAGCGGCGCTAGTTCCGCCCCTGACTCTATAGCTGCCGGTGCAGCACCGCAGCCAGCCGGGCCCCCCTCTGTGTCTGCTCTCTCCGGGCCCGGGACTCAAGGCCCGGCAGTCCCCCCCTGATGGCGGCCCTGGTTGTCTATACACAAGAGGCAGTAGACTTTCACCATTTTCAAAAGTTACATTTCTGAAGAAATTATATAACTATGGTCACAACGGGATAGGTATGAAACACTGCCAGAGGTTCAAATTGCGACGCCGGAAGACCGGCAACAGAAGATCCTGACGAGTAAGTTTTTTTTTTTTTCACTATTACAAACCCTCTCCCCCCCTTAACCCTAACCCTCCCTTTGGGGTGCCTAACCGTAACCTTCCCCCAAAGTGCCTGTAAGTGCCTGAACCTAACCCCCCTTCGCCGCAGCCTAAACCTAACTCTCCTGGGGGGTGCCTCTAACCCTAACCTCCCACGGGGGTGCCTATCCCTAACCCCCCTTCCTCTGGCCTAACCCGAACCCTCCAGGGGGGGTGCCTAACCCTAAGTCCCCCCCTCCCTGCTGCCACCGCCCGGCTTACCTTCATTCGGTATGCCGGGTGTCGGGCTCCCGGCATAGGGATAATAATAGGCGTCGGGATTTCGACGCTTATCATTAGTCCCCTGTCGGGATTGCACAGTCGGGAAGCCGGCGGTCGGCATTTCGACCGTCGGCTTCCTGACTGCATCCCGGTCACGACTAATTTAAAAATTTCCTGCAGTTTCCAGTATTTGCCAAAGTGCCAAAGATTACTGCCTGCTTGTAAGGGTAGCAACACCTAAAACTCTGGATTAGTTAGAGAATATAAGAATGAACAGACTGTTAAAGCTCCAGTATAGTGTTATACTTTAAGGAACTCCACTCATGCCAGACATCTAGCAACAATTCTCTCTACACCCATTCCCTGTCACTGAGAGCTGTTAAAAAATACACAATATACAATAATTATGTGCATTATTTACTTTTCATTGCAGGAAATGTATAATTGCTATTTATGAAAAATTAAATACAATTGACATTTACTATTATCCATATATAGCAATATCATTTACAAATATAACTTTATAAACATTTCCTATACAAAAAAAGTTATACAAATATAACTTTATAAATATTTATGCAACACTATCCATTAACCAAATAGTAGGCTCCTAAAATAAATGAGTGCATCATGACTGATTAGAGAATAATGTCATCATTTCAGTTTACTGTTTTGCCATTAGATGGCGCATACAGATAATATTCATTTTCAGTTCCTATGTACTGTACGGGTACTGGCAGCAGACTGTTATTGATTGACAGTCTGCTGCTGTTTGTGGGTAGGGAGGGGGCGGCGTCGGCCTCCATTTGGCAAAAACGGAAGCATGTCGCTGCCATTGGGGAGAGGGAAGAGACCAGGATCTCCGTCTGCTGACAGAGATTTCCTGGTAAATATGGAATATGTAACACAAAAAATATAGCAGCGCTTGTGGTATTCAGATTTCCTGGCCTCTTCTTCTCATCTGCGGCGGCGGGCTGCGTGACTACATGGGTCACCTTAGACGCCCGATGTTCCCGTAGAGTATCAGATGCTGCGCTGGACAACGCCATACTTGCCGACTTTTGAAAAAGCATTTCAGGGAGATGTGAAAGCAGCACCTATGAGTGCGGCGGTAAAGTGGGCGTGTACTGCTACATCTGAGGGGCGTGTCATAATACTGACTTACATCCAAATGTAAAAGCCCCAAAGCAGTTAGTAATATCTACTTGTTGATGAAAATACACTGATACTTCTGTAGAAAATACATGTATCCATAGGGATCATTGTGCCTGGTTACCAATGCAGGGAAATTATACTAATGATCCAGTTTGAATGTATGTATCTCTGATTTTTTTAATATAACAGCTTCATAATGGGGGTAAGGTGCACTCAGGGAGATTGATAGATTCTTCAGGGAGATTGCTGCTATTTCAGAGAGTCTCCCTGACAATGAGGGAGAGTTGGCAAGTATGCAACGCAGCTGGGATAAGTAATACAGCAGGAGGCATGATGCCTCCTGCACATTACCATATCTGCAAGGATCGCAATTGCAAAGCTGCACGCACGCAGCTTTGCAATTGGGATCCTTGCTGAATCAGGCCCTATATGGACTCAGGCCCTGATTCAGAGCCGGACGCTCTGACAGAGCGCTCGCTCTGCATCAGGGCCGTCCCTGCTCCTTTTTGGAGCGGCCTCCGGTCCACTCGCATAGCTGTTGGTGACCACCCACAGCTATAGCGAGCGGCCAAAATGATGGTCAAGACCATCGCAACCATCGGGCTTGCGACGAGACCCTGCAGTAGGGTCTCGCTTCCGCAAGCCCAGGAGTGCTTTTGGCTCTATCAGAGCCAAAAGCATTCCCACTGACATCACTAGTGATGTCAGTGGGGCCGGACCCAGACGGTAGGCGTTCCCATGGGAATGCCTCCGTCTGGGCAGCCACGCCCTCGGCACGCCCACCAAAGGGGGCGTGCTGTCAATCACCATCGACAGCACGCCCCCTTTGGTGCGAGACCCTTAACGACGGCTTGGCCGTCGTTATTCGGGTCTCGCGAATGCGCACGACGGAGCCTCCTCCATCATGCGCACTTGGGCACCATCGACCCGCTTGCGAGCGCTCAGCGCTCGCGAGCGGGTCAGAATCAGGCCCTCAATTCTTGCCAAAATTGTAAGGTTAAACATTTAATAAAATGGACTGAACTTTAAATTAAACAATCACATGTCTAACAATGTGTGATGTGACTGTAAAAAATCAAAAATAAGTGGAACTTAAATACTGTAGAAACCTTGATCATGCAGGCGATTATATAATAAATAAAGTTGGCTGGAATCAGCTGGATGTTTTTGCAGCCTTTTCCTATCTGAAAATCTCTTGGGGGAGATGTATCAAGCCTGGGAGAGTGATAAAGTGGAGAAGTTGCCCAAAGCAACCAATCAGCTTTTAACTGTCAGTGGGCCTGATTCAGCAAGGATTGCAATCGCAGAGCTGTACGCGGGCTGGTTTGCAATTGTGATCCTTGCAATAATGCAAATGCAGCATGAGGTGTATGACACCCTCTGCTGCATTTGCGATCCCAGCACTGCAACGGAGGGCGTTGGCTGGGATCACCATCGCGACTATCAGTGGTCGATGGTCGCGATGGTGGATGGCGCCGGCCAGCTGAGTAAGCCTCAGCTTACTCAGGCTGGCCGGCTTGCTTACCCAGCAGACTGCGTGCATCCACACTATCCCTGGGCTGGCTACTCCCAGAAAACGGGGGGGGGACACTCCCCTTTTCTGGGAACGCCGGCCGCCGCACCACCCCTTAAATGCCTCTGCCTGTCAATGTGTCCTTTGCCGGCCACATCCCCTTTTTACTATGACCCGCCCCCCGCCGAGAATGCCCGACAGCTCCCTCCCGGAAAGAGGGAGCGAGATGTAGGCAAGTATGAGCAGGACCCATTCTGCACACTCGCAGACTGGGTCCTGCGCACGCGTGCACTGCTGAATCAGGCCCAATCATCCAGTCACAGTTATAAACCTCTCCAAGGTTTGATACATCTCCCCATAATGTTAAAGGGAAATAGCATTTCCCACTGAGGTATATGTTTCACAATACAATATATAAAATGTTTTGTTTTATGGTTGGAAAATTGTAATGCTCAGAAATGCCAATGTGATATAGGAATATTGGTAATCCCTGCAACCAATACCTTACTGCACAAAGTGTGCCATACCGTTCACAATTGCGTATTGCGTCGCTAACACATGAGAAGGGGTTTGCGATCCCTGGACGTTTCAGGGTTAATACTGGGAGGTGAGCTAATAGGGGCCGTTTCATGGACGTGTTATGGGAGCGTCACAGGCGTGTCTGGGAATGCTGCTGCATTGCCGAACACAAAGGAGAGTAGATAGAGTAGACCCTAGGCTACCGCAAATATATCGATTGTGCGACCGATGTTGCGTCGATGTTGGTGTTTACAACCTCCATCAAAAATGCAAAGACCACACAGTGAACCTGAAAGTGGGGTATCTCAGCGCTCGCAGACTCCATCGCACAGTGGAGCAGAAAGTGAAGACTGAGAGAAGCATTTTCATATTTCCATAACCACTATTGCAAGAGCGGCTACGACCGTGGATACATTAACAGCCATCTCTAAATCAGGCCCAGAATTTGTTGAGCATATTTTAGTATTAGTTCTGAAATTCCATTCAAAATCATTACTACATACTTGCTGACATTTTACGTCTCCTCTCCAAGCTTCTCTTGGATACAGCTGACCATTTAGGGGGTGGGGCCGGGTTCTTTACATCATTAAGCCTCACCCCGGCATGGCAAAATGCTGCGATTTGCCTCTCCATAATGATAGGGCGGAGCTAAAATGACGTAGTCGCTTAATTTTAGCCCCACCCCCTACTTACAGTACCCTGATAATTACCTCCCCATCCTGTCCACTTTACTAGGAAATGGGCGGGATGCAGGAGGTCCACCCACTCTTTCGGGGGTGCATGGGACTACCTGAAAAATCGTGAGTCTCCTGCAAATTTTGGGAGTGTAGATAAGTACTGTATGCATTACTATGAGCTACAGTAGTGCAGGAGCAACTAAAGTTAATGTTAAAATCCCAACAGTAGGAATCACCCATAGGACAGTTTCCTTATATTGCACATATAAATAGGACAGAAATCAGCAAACGGTAAGGTGCATACCTGGCCAGCAGTATCTAGGATTTCAAAATGGACAAATTCTCCATCTATTGCTGCCGTGTGTCTGTAAATCATTTCTGCCAAGACAGGAAATATTCCATACATGAAACAATGGCTGAATTTACATGACATCACCCATAAGCATTAGCATGTCATAGTATTGAAGTGTCTACTACAGATACATTTTAGAATGGTTCGCAGATTAAGATACACAAATTATTTACAATAGATGAGCAGTATTGTATCGGTTGTAACTGTGTGATAGCAATAACCACTCATACCAGGAATACTGTTAGGAAAGTATCGGGTCGACAAAAGGTCGATATGGTCATTACATCAACAATCAATATGTAGTTATGCATTTAGGTCAACATGTTCATACATAAAGAATGTCGTCGTTTAACATGTTGACACCAAAATGTCGACAAATATCTTTTTGGTTAATATTTATGGTTATGGTTAGGTTGAGGGTTAGGTTTAGGGGTTAGGTTTAGGGGCAGGGGTTAGGTTTAGGGGTCAGGGTTAGGTTTAGGGGTTAGGGTTAGTATTAAATTTAAGGGCAGGGGTTAGGATTAGGCTAAAACAACAAAAAAAATCATATGTCAACATTTTGGTGTCGACATCTTAAATGTAGATATTCTGAGCGTGTTGACATTTTAACCATTTTGACCTAAATACATGTCTACATCTTGATTGTCGGCCGAATGACCATGTTGACCTTCTACCTGTCGACATTCAGAACCAATTGACATTGTGGTGTTGACATTCTGAATGACGACCTTCTGTATTTTGACAAATCATACTACACCCGATAGGAAAAGTCCTCGCAGCCTACAGCTACTGGTTTATTAGATAAGCTCTCTAGCAGAGTGCATCGTCCACTTGCCAGTGTCTTCATCTATAGTGGCCTGTCTATATGGAGTCATATAATAACAACTGACCCACACCGCTGCATTAGCAGTGTGAAATGCGTAATGTGAAAAGCATTAGCGCTGTTTTGTTTTAGGTTATACCTCAATGGGCAGGGTTATAGAACCAGGAAATGTAATGTGGGCTGAGAGACAGGTGGTAGGACAGGAATATCGTTGTGGTTGCAGTGTTGTCTTCCTCAGGGACGAGCTTACAATAGAAAATTAACCCACACTAATATTCTAACGTCGCTGAATGAGGTAAAAGTAAATAAAAAATTATACTAATCTAATATGAACCTCATAAGCCATAAAAGGTCATTGCTAACTTCCTTAGAACAAAGGCATAAAAAAACACCAAACAGCACCATAAGTTCATAATAGTAAAAAATAATAAATATATTATATTCAATATAAAATATATTTATTATTCACATGTCTGCGAAGTCATAAATATACACATTTATTATTACATTTCAAAAGATAATGGTCCTGAATCTGACTCATATGTAATTTACACGCAATTCTAGATGCCGACAAGTCCTATGCGATTATACACTCATATTCTTAGTCATACGCACCTTTGCGAATTCACCACGCACAGCGCATTGGCTGCGAGAGCACCATCATCACTAGTCACAGCTCTTACACCTACCATCGCTAGGAGCAGAAGACGTGACTGATAATGGCGTGCACTGGGCATATGTATGAATAAGATACATCTGGCCTATGACACACCCACGGATGCTTCTCACACATGTGAATGCTCCATTGCTGCCCAGTTGCCATCCAGTAGCACGCAAGTCAGAAACACTCAGATCTTAATGATGCTTAGGCAGCCATGCAAAGTAAGCGTAGTTTGCTAAAAATCGCTAGATGCTGGCACATTTGAACTTGCATGGAACTCGGGATCTTGGACACATGAAAAGAACGTTATTGTATTGCCACAGTATTTAAAACCCTATATCAGTCTTACAGTAAATTAATATTGTTTCTATTGCCTCTGTAATTTCCAGTCCTGACCTTACACCTGGTAAAGAATACTCGAAAAAGCAAAGGATTGGCCTGACTAAATAAAAATAGAGGGAATTGGTTGCATTGCAGTCACCTTCAGGTATCAGTGTTGCTATTACACTGCCTTTACCAATTTTGAGGCCAGGTACGGAAATTACGTAGAATGTAGAAAGTATATTAACCAGTTACTGCATTGAAGATATAGAGGGAAATTCAATACTGTGTATTACATTTGTCATACATTGCTAATGCACAACTCTATGTCATGAAGTCTAACTGCTTATCTGTTACGCGTTTCATAGAGCTAACTTTCATTTCCTCAGGAATTGTCTGAGAAAACGGATGTTGGCTGAATGAAATGTGTAGCAGCATTGCCGTTGAAATGAGGAAACATCTTAAACCAAAACATTACTGTCTGGAACAATTTTTCTTATGACTTTTTATGGATTCCGGACTCTGGGCCTGATTGAGAGATGGGCGGATTTGCAGAGATGCACGTAAGAGGTTGTGCAGATCCGTCTATCTCCCATGCTAATGCAGAAGGAGGTGTCAGACACCTACTTGCTGCATTTGTGATCCCAGCACTGCGACCGACGTTGCAGGCTGGGATAACCATCACAGCCACACAAATTATACATATAGATTATAGTTTACAGGTAATACAGAAAAAAATATTATTAATCAAATGACCATTGGCTATTAATATCTGATAAAACAGTTCACAAAATAAGGTTCTTTTCATGGTGAACTACATGAACTACAGCACATACCTTGTCACCAGACAGAAATGGGGAATTGGAGGGAAAGTCAGGATGAAGACACTGAAAGGCGAAGGAACTAATGATCACTGACCTATTTGCTCATCAACTACAGCACTTACCTGGTTACCAAGAAGAAATGGGGAATAGGTTCCCTCCCCTTTTAGTGCCTTCATCCGGATTTTCCTTCCAATTCCCCATTTCTTCCTAGTAACAAGGTATGTGCTGTAGGTATGTGTTGTAGTGCACCATGAAAAGAACATAGCCAATGGTCATGTGATTATTAATCGTTTATTTTATTATCTAATATTTAAAAATTAACATCAGTCTACTAGTAGATCTCAGATGTTTTGTTCCTATTAACACCAGCAGAAGTTGCTGTCAAAAACACATGATACACTTTGTGTCAATTTCACGATATGAGAATGAAACATACGATTCCTGCTCACTTCCAATACAAAACAAAAATTGAAATAAAAAATAATAAAGGTGACTGATTACTGGAAAGTATTGCGATATTAATAGCAAAACTGTTTCTTACATTCTGACGATACTATTTATAGCGATTATGTAACATAATTCCACTGTAGAGCACTTTTTTGTCAAAAAAGTATCTTGATACATATCCCCCATAGAGAGAAAAAACAAAACAAAGCAAATTATATACAGCAATATTGGCACTGAGACAGAGAAGCAGTATACTTAATTGTACCAAAAAACTCACGTACTGGTACTCCGCTAAAGTTACAAGTTGATACAAGATTTATAGTAGTTTCAAATACTACGGACTAATGTTCCGACACTTATATTCCTTTTACACCAGAGCTAAAACCCGGGTTATTGCGGGGTTAACCCGGGTAGCTCCTTGGTGTAAAAGGGGAAAGGTTTGGATCGCTGGTTCGAGTGACCCGGCAATCCAACCCAGGTAACTTGCAGGGTTTAACACTGGAATAACCCGTGAAACCCTGCAGTGTAAACGGCGCGATCCGGGTCAGGGTGACTGATCGTGCCGCATGCCTGCCGATTGGCCGGCTACAATGGCGCTTGGAGATGATGTCCATTGGGCGCCGAGAGGGGGGGAGCAGGTACAGTTTACCTGGGCCCGGGCTTGCTAGAGGGGCCCGGGTCCGACGTCACTTCCCCCCTCCCTCACAGCTGCTCAGCACACAGCTTGTGCTGTGCTGCATTGCGAGACTGGTCGCGGCTACTGCAGCAGCCAGAACAGTCTCCTATGTAGGGGGGAGCGATCACACTGATCACACCCCCCCTGCTTACCGCTAGGCTGGGGGGGCTTGCAGCACCCTCCTCCCCAGCTCGCTGCACTGCAAAGATTATTTGTTTATTTTTTGGTGGGCAAGGGGGTGTGGCTACACCTCCACGATTAGGCCACGCCCCCTCCTTTACCGGGGCCTGTCCGGGCTCTCAACGCCCCTGATGACGTCTTCTCCAAGTGTCCACTTCAACGCCTGAAAAGTCGGGTCTCTGCAGACCCGGCTCCGGTGTGAACGGCGCCCACTCTGGAATATCCTGGGTCGGCGTCTGGGAAATTCCGGGTCTGATGCAGATTGGAACCCTGTTCCAACCTCCGGGTCAGAGCCGGAATTACGGTATAAAAACTGTATTATTTTATTAGTTTCTGAAATTATTTCACTGACTTCTTCCTATTTACGGGAAGTCGTTAGAAGAATTTAAAAAAAAAATTTGCGTACTGTTGAGTACCATCAGAATAAAAGCAATTATTACAACCAACTCTGTAAAGGAATCACTGAGCAGTAATAATACAATTAGAGACATATACTTTAAATGAAATCTGTGTAGACCAGTTTAAGCGTCATGTACATTTCTATACTGTCTGATGTACAGCCACGCAAGAGGTTGATCCAACATTACAAGCACAGCTATTTGGGATCTGCTTTGATGTCACTATTTCAAGATAAAATTGAGGCAAGAACAGTAGCCCATAATTAATGTGTACTCTCCAGCTGTCACATTTGGGAAATGATAAGAAAGTGACATGCCGTGATCATAAGGGTCGATGAGATTTAATTTTTGCCCAGGTCAGAGAAAGGAGAATAGAGCTGAGGTCATAACCTGCGTTATATAATCTGGGTAAATATATCCACAAGCGGCATGTTGCCATATACTGTGTTCTTTGAAAGGTTAAAAGTGATTTGCTGAAAACTAAGAGGAATAGCTTTGCCTACATTTATTTGTGCTAGGTATACCCAGAAGCACAGCAGCTTTTTTAGATTTTTACTCTTTTCAGCATATGGGGTCTATGTACTAAGCCTTGGAGAGAAATAAAGTGGATGTAGATAATGTACCAACCAATCAGCTCCTAACTGTCATTTTTCAAACACAGCCTGTAAAGTGACAGGAACTGATTGGTTGGTACTTTATCTCTCTTCAAGGCTTAGTACATAGGTTTCAAAGTGAGTACAGACAAATCAAAGGTTCCCCTGCTGGAGAGAAAATGAATCAGTACAGACAGGTGTCTCTATGGGGGTATAGTGGTAACTGGGATGTAGTCAGCATCCTGGTGTGCGGGATGCCAGTGGTCTAAATACCGGCGCCGGAATCCCGACAGTGTCAGGATCTCAGATCAAGTATCCCATCCGCCGGCATCCCAAAGGTAAATATTGGGGGTAAGGGGAGGGTTAGGTTAGGGTTAGGCACTAGGAGGAGGGTTAGGGTGCGAGGAGGGGGAGCCTAGGCTTAAGCACTAGGGGGGAGGTTAAGTTTAGGCACTGGGGACGGTTAGGGTTAGTGGTGGTATACTTACCTACTGCTGTTGGGGTTTTCACTGTCGGGATGCCTCTGTTGGTATCCCGACCGCTGGAAACTCATACCCAACCCATGGTAACCAATTTAGGCTGCCTAGCTCTGGGTCTCGTTGAGGGTTTTGGTAGGATATGTCATTACTTTATGCACTTAGATTAAAATATAACCTTTATTGTGTATATATAAAGATTATCAATATCGGATAGTAAAACAGTGAGATATACAAGATAGAATTGTGTAAATAAAGAAGAAAATAGTGTAAATAAAATATAAATTCCAACCACTTAGAGCTCTTCTAATGACCCTAAACTATGTTTTATTATTGATGTTAATCTATATTATTACACAGGAATAAACACGTCTTTTTTCTCAAATGATCACGTGTGCGTGTTTTTATTATCAGAAATAAGTTATAAATACTGTTTACATATGCTTTATAAACCAGTGTTCCCAGGGAATAAATAGTCCTCCCTCTGTAGTATCATGTATGTTAGCAAACAAAGTATCCAGTACATGAAGAACAACTATACTGTGTGTCTCTTATTAGAGACTATCAGAGGAATTATTCCATTGCTTGTTATTGTCTCAAGCAATCAAATATATGGTTCCCTTATATTAGGCAAATTGATCAACTTATTTGAGAAAAAATGTGCTTCTCTGTTTTATTATTAGAATCCTGTAGATTCAACAATTGATTAGTGGGATTACTTGTAGTATTTATTTAGAATCTTCCTAATCTAGTTCTACTGCATATATATTGGCTAGCTGCACATTTATCTAATCTATATATATGTACTTAATAAGTAACTACCTGTAGTTAATGCAAATGTTCCATATTCAGGACAGACTTCCTGTAATACTAAGCTCCAACATAATACTAAGCTCCAACATAATACTAAGCTCCAACATAAGACAAACTTACAATACATATAGTGTAGAGATATATACATCTAGCTATAATTCTTATGTAGTGCAGAAATGATGCTGTTGGCAAGGGATTGTGGCCCTCATTCAGAGCCGCTCGTAAGCGGCAGCTCGTTCATTATGAGCGATGTTCGCACATCTGCGCATGCTTATGGATTGTAATACGCATGTGCGAACCAGTCAGTGCGGCCGAAAATCGTTTGTTTGCTAAATAGCGAATGCCTACTATTTTGAGTGACAGGAGGAGGCGTATGTGGGTGGTAACAGGGGAAGGTGCTTGAAAACGGGGAGTGGAATTCAGAACGCAGGCGTGTTTAAAGGTCAAAACGGGCTTTTTAAGGATGTGCATAATTAATATAGCAGCATCACCACGTCCACGTCACTTGGTTGTTTTATAGTCAGAACTGCTCGCAAGATAGCAGTAGGAAAAACCAACCACAAGAATAGCGAGCAGTTCATACGCTGTTCGATGTACTCGATTAATCTAATAAATAGCGGACATGACGTATGGTGCGAGCGGCCAGAGGGCGTATTTTTCTAAATTACGACCACAAGTTTTGTTCGCTCGTTCAGACATAGAGGCGTGAACAGACCGCAAAGAGCGAACGGTTCATTTGAATAGCCACCCCTTTTTTCTGAACGAGCGAGCGCAAATAGCGTCCGGCTCTGAATCAGGGCCTGTATCTTTATCCTCTCTCTGTCCCTTGTTCCTACTAAGGTATAAATTATCTAGTATTATGCAGTCCAAGAAATATTCTTTACTATGCGGCTTAATAATAGAGGTTCTTACATGGAATAGCCTGTGCTTGACCAATTCCCCATATACTGTCGGTACGCTGTATTATGTCAAAGCAAAAAGCTAACTCAGTGAAACGTGCGTTGGCTCATACCGAGGAGGAACAAGGGACAGAGAGAGGATAAAGATAAAATCCCTTGTCAATAGCATCAGTCTGCACTACATACGAATAATAGCTAGATGTATATATCTCTACACTATATGTATTGTCATTTTGTCTTAGTTATGTTGGAGCTTAGTATTACAGGAAGTCTGTCCTGAATATGGAACACTTGAATTAACTACAGGTAGTTACTTATTAAGTACATATATATATATAGATTAGATAAATGTGCAGCTAGCCAATATATATGCAGTAGAACTAGATTAGGAAGATTCTAAATAAATACTACAAGTAATCCCACTAATCTATTGTTGAACCTACAGGATTCTAATAATAAAACAGAGAAGCACATTTTTTCTCAAATAAGTTTATCAATTTGCCTGATATAAGGGAACCATATATTTGATTGCTTGAGACAATAACAAGCAATGGAATAATTCCCCTGATAGTCTCTAATAAGAGACACACAGTATAGTTGTTCTTCATGTACTGGATACTTTGTTTTCTAACATACATGATACTACAGAGGGAGGAATATTTATTCCCCAGGAATACTGGTTTATAAAGCATATGTCTTTATTCACACAATTCTATCTTTTAAATCTCACTGTTTTACTATCCAATATTGATAATTTTTATATATACACAATAAAGGTTATATTTTAATCTAAGTGCATCAATTAACGACATATCCTTTGTCTTCTTTGTTGTACACACAGTCTAATTATTGTCGTGCTAGCACCCCCTGTCTCTAAACTAAAATGAATTAAGTTAGGTTATATGATATAAGGGGCCCATGAGAATACACATATACTACTTATCTTTATGAGAATGGATACTAGTGCGGATTGATGTATTTGTTTTTCAGTGGCTGGTTTTGGTAGAAGAAGCACGCTGGCCATTTTGTTATTCATTAATATCTATATTGTTTTTGGCACTGTGCTTTACATAGAGACCTTTATTACTGTCAGGGATTGGGTTTCTTGTGGACTCGGTACAGGAACTGTAGGGCTGTTGAGGAGTGTATAAAGTGGGGTGCAGGGGTGTATCTGTAATGGGTGCAGGGTGTGCACCCATATTATCTAAAACGTACCTCTCTGAGGTCACATGTCGGGTCTCTCAGCATGCGCTGTGAGGAAATCGCAGGGAAAATGGTGGCCGTGCCATTTCCCCGGTTATCTGCGCATGCATAGTAGACTCTGGGCACACTCTAGTGCCCAGAGTCTACGGATTCTGCGGTGGCCGGCCAGCCCCGTCAGTTGGCTGCTGGATGCCCTGGTGATAGGAGGGGGCCCATGACAGGGGATGCACGTGAGCCCCCTCCTCTCTAAAGACGCCCCTGGTGGGGTGGTCTAAAGAAGCTCCTCCTCACTCACTAGTTCCTCAGAGGGAATTCGCCAAAGGGTGTGCTGGTACGCAGGGCCTGATTCAGATCCACATGCAAATGACATCGCAGCTACAATCTCTCACAGATCGCAATAGCAAAAATATGCTAATGTCTCCAAAGCTTAGCCGAGCATAGGGACACCCACTGCTGCTTGCTCATATCTATCTGATGAAGTGCAGCAGCGTGACCTTCAGGAAAATCAACACAGATCTGGCAGCCATGCAGCTTCTGAGTAAGTCTGATCCGTCTGAAACACTGCAAACCCCCGCAGACAGCTCACATGCTGCGAAGGAGATTGCAATGGTTAATTTGTGCACCCCACGGCCCTGACACGCCTGCATTTGCCTAGCCACCCTCTGTTACCACCTCCAAACGCTGGCTATCTGTCCTCACTTTGCCAGTGAATCCTCTGTGCCAGCGTAATCACAAATAAATCGCAGCTTTCATGCTAACAATCGCTCAATCTGCATAAACATCGGCATTTGCATATAGATCTGACTCAGGCCCACAGTACATAGCTAGCATCTGCGGATGCAGTATTTACTGGCGTAGAGGCACTGCAGATACGCACAGCAGTAGGTAGGATTATAAACAGTGATATTCTGCAAAAGGAGTGCTGAGACCACCTGGAGTTGCTGAGGGGTGCGCATAGGAGAAGGAGTGCTGCTATTCACACAATAAAGATGGTGATATTGATGAGAGCTTACAATAGGTGAAATGCTGGTGCTTGCTGGGTGTAGCACAGAAGCACAGGTGTTCTCTGAACAGAGCGCATAGCAGGTGGAATGCTAGCACTTGCTGAATGCAATACAGTGCATGGGGGATGGTATCCAATCTGGGAAACTTGTCCTCTCTGGTGGGCGGCCAGGAGACCACTTGATTTTCGGGAAATGGTTCCTTAGACAAACGAATGCAGTTCTAGGCATGCACCGAGCAAATGTAATTAAAAAGCTTTCCGTAACAAAAATGTGGCACATACAATAAAGAAGGTCCCTTTAATCTAGAGCACTAGACACTAGAGAAAGGGAAAGATATAGATCCCCTTTAGTATTTGTACCTGGAAGTTACATGAAGTGAGGGCAGAAGTGCAGTTCCATGCCCATAAAGGCCACCTAAAGAAGAAATTTGTCCCCTTGCGGGCTTGCTTCGCTAGCCACGGGTTTATATTTCCCCTCTATGTCCAAGTGAATAGTAGGGAATGACGTTGGCCAGTAACTGATGATGTTAGGGTACGAATACTGAAGGAGATCTATCCCCTTCCCTAGAGTGGGGGGGGAGGGACATCTGACACTGAAGGAAGGGACAGCTGACACTAGAGGAAGGGGCATCTGACACTGAAGTAAGGGACAGCTGACACTAGAGGAAGGGGCATCTGACACTGAAGTAATGGTCAGCTGACACTAGAGGAAGGGGCATCTGACACTAGAGGAAGGGGCATCTGACACAAGAGGAAGTGGCATCTGACACTGAAGGGACAACTGACACTAGAGGAAGGGGCATCTGACACTAGAGGAAGTGGCATCTGCCACTGAAGGAAGGGACAGCTGACACTAGAGGAAGGGACAGCTGACACTAGAGGAAGGGGCATTTGACACTAGAGGAAGGGGCATCTGACACTAGAGGAAGGGACACTAGAGGCAGGAACAGCTGACACTGAAGGAAGGGACATCTGGCACTAGAGGAAGTGACAGCTGACACTAGAGGAAGGGGCATCTGATACTAGAGGAAGGGACATCTAATACTAGAGGAAGGGACATCTAATACTAGAGGAAGGGGCATCTGATACTAGAGGAAGGGATATCTGACACTAGAGGAAGGGACAGCTGACACTAGAGGAAGGGATATCTAATACTAGAGGAAGGGACATCTGATACTAGAGGAAGGGACATCTAATACTAGAGGAAGGGGCATCTGATACTAGAGGAAGGGATATCTGATACTAGAGGAAGGGATATCTAATACTAGAGGAAGGGACATCTGATAATAGAGGAAGGGACATCTAATACTAGAGGAAGGGGCATCTGATCCTAGAGGAAGGGATATCTGGCACTAGAGGAAGGGACAGCAAGTTGCTCATTCATTAGACGCTTACAGTGTGTGCACTGCCCGTTTTTTTCTGCTTGTTTTCCCATTTTTCAAAACAGTTCTGTAATAAAGAGAAGAGTCATGGAACTTGGTGGACGGACTATGGAGTCACACTGTGACAGAAACAAGGGCTTTGTAAGTGAGATTCAGTTTCTCTCATTTATAGACAGCACTAGTTATAAAATCATAAAATAATTGTCATGTTATTTGCATAGAAAGATCTACATATAAATGAATGTGTTCAATGAAATCCATATGAGCAATATATTATTATTATACCCATATGCTAGAGTATGTGTAACAATGAGCTGATTATTTAAAAGCATGTTTACATGTCAGAATGAATCAATCCAATCTTTTCATCAAGTGCAGATAATTGACAGGAACCGTCAAATTTACACGACTGCCATTATCCTCATAACCTCCATATGCCGCATATTAAGACATAGGCATCATTGAATCTTCTTCAGTTACTCCCAATTATTGCAGCATCTGCAATGCACTGGATTTACGCAGTAAAATAAATGCTGGCATCGTCTTATGCTTTACATAAAACATTAGCGCTTGTCTTGGCATTTGTCATTTTCAAATCATTTAATTATAAGGAGTAATCCAACAGTCCAAGCAACTGATTAATAAATGACCATAATTGGATGGCAGTGGGCTGGAGAGAAAAACTACAGTCAGCAAGTAACATGGCACTCATCTCTCTATTCATTTGCTTTGATAGTATTTTCAATTTAATTTAAAAAATAAATACATTTGGAAAGTAGTTGCACAAATGAATGTTGTTTCCTTGGAACTAGCAATGACTCATATTTTACAGACTACTCACCATCTGCTTGTACTGGTGAGCTGATTCATTTAGTAATGAGACTCAGGGCTGTAGCTAGGGTAGTGCGGCCGGTGCCATCATCGCACAGGGCACCACAGGGCAGGGGGCGCTGTTTGGGCCTGTCAAATTTCTG
The DNA here is from genome assembly GCA_031769625.1 of Taudactylus pleione. Classification (NCBI taxonomy): domain Eukaryota; kingdom Metazoa; phylum Chordata; class Amphibia; order Anura; family Myobatrachidae; genus Taudactylus; species Taudactylus pleione. The sequence continues at coordinate 439,220 of JAUIMM010000099.1, forward strand.
TTTATTATCATTCTCACTTGTAGTTTCCTCTTATTTCATCCCCTGCATCTCCTGGCCTCCCCTATCTCTTCCCTAGCCCTTCCCCATGAGGCCATTCCCCTTTTTTGGGTGTATTATGTCCCTTTGAAAAATGAGGGGGGCGCCAATGCTCTTTCTGGCACAGGGCACCAAAAAGTCTAGTTACGGCTCTGAGGAAACTTATACATTATACTGTAAATCCAGATATTAGTGCTGCAGCACACATGGAACATAACACTGACAGTAACGCTGAGAGTGAGGGGTGCGGGTACCAATTACCCAGGCACGTGCTTTTTGGAGGGGCCTGGTGGCGCCACATATAATGATTTTTCGTACTTTTTTTTGTGTAGGGGGCGTAGCTACACCTGCATGATTAGGCCATGCACTCCTACAGTACCCGGTCCCGGTACCACTATCTACGCCCCTGAACACTAATACCATTCCACAGATATTTTTAAAGTATTGTATACTTTACAATTTACTGTACTCTTTTGACAAATTATATGAAGTCTGTTATTATATGAAACCGTAAAAAATTTTCGATTAACTTTTGCTAGTGAGTCCATAATCCACATATTTTATTAACTAACCAAAACTTTTTGGTTAGTTTTCAACTTGTCCCATATGGATTACTCTTGACTTTCCTGTAGGAAATAATGTGTAATAAAAGATAACTGAAGCAAGGCCTTTGGAATGAAGAGTAAACATTCACCCTAAGCTTACCTTGTTTCTAGTCAAAGTAATATTTGCACCATATTTGAATAGGGATTGCGCGGACCTCCTAACCAGCCTGGACTCATGGTTCCCAGCCTAAATTGCTCCATTGTCATCAGCCACAGCTCTTTCTACAGTTGAAAATATATATAAATGCTTTTAGGAGAAACACAGCGCTGAAATCCCCTGTAGTTTGTTGATACTTCAGAGCAGAACTTGCCGAGTTTGAAAATAAACCCATGGAGGTATTATACTATTCCAATCAGTCATTACATGACATCTACAGAAGTTTTCATCCACACTACAGGCTTTGAAGCATCTATCAACTGTGAATGTCTCAAAAACCGCAGGAATCCTAGACACGATCCCTCTATGCTGGTGTTGTTAGTTGAGGGGAGGTTTATTGCACTAGTAACATGTTTAGTTGACGTCCTTATAGTGTGAATAGAGGCCCTGATCCAGCAGCGGAAGCAGTTCTGCGATTTACGCAGATCAGATGATTATTTGCCATTGCGCATGCGTGTAAGTTGCAATGCACATGTGTCCCTATCGCTTTTACGTACGCACATAGGAATCATGCGCAAAGTGAATGTCATGTGGTCAGCGTTTGGGAGAGGTTAGGTGAACGCAGGCGTGTCTGACCATTTAAACGCTCTCTGTGTCCAATGAGAGCCGCAGTGTTTGAGACAGGTCAGACCTGCAGCAATGGCCCCATGGCTGCCCGATCTGCATCAATGTTACCGATGCTTACGCAGGTGTGTGACGTCGGACGCAGATGAGACGGCAGCAGTGAGCGTCCCTATGGCCAGGTAAGCTTTTCAACTATTCGCATATTTTCGCTGCTGCGTTTCATGCGAAATCGCAGCTTTGATCACATTAACGTCCTCTGCTTATTCAGGCCCAGATTCCCTTACATTCTACGTACATAAGCCTACTGAAGAATAAGTTGAAAAGTTATTTATATGTTGAGGTAGATGACTCAAGAAGTAAAGTTAACCAAATTAAAATCTTGCTAAATCTTCCAACTAGACTACTTAAAGTAACCTAGGAAAACCGTGGATTTTAATTGAAATAAATTTGTTAGAAACTTCCTCCTCAAATAATGTTTTACCTTCCCAAACTATTCGCCAAGAGGATAGTCCCTTCTAGCAGCAAATCCAGTATGCTCATTCCTCAGCTGGACAGTGGTCAGTGATCTGTACTGATCTACAGTGCTAACATAGGGCCTGATTCAGCAAGGAACGCATGCTAGCATGTTAGTGAGAGCTGCAGTCACAGAGTCCATGTTCAGGTGGAGACACCACGTCTGCCATAGGGCCGGTCCTTCGATGTTGGCAGTCCTCAGTAACCCTAGGGTCGCACCGACTGGCCACAGGAACTGAGACGCCGGAGCCACATTTCTTGCTTACGGGATCTCAGAGGCAGGATGTGACACGAGCCCAAAGTGGACGCGACAGGTCTGCATTTTATGCCACCACTCCCCGTTACCTCCCCACACGCTCCCTGCCTGTCAATCACACTGCAAATAAATAGTCACTATGAGCGACTACGATAATGTACCTTGGGACAAGGGGAAGGGGAGCATTTTTTATTATTTTCCGCTAATAGACAAACCAGGATGGCCCGATCAGCAGCAAGCAGTCATAATGCAGTCACTATTACCTCACTGCTCACAAGTCACAACTACCAGCGCAAAGCATTCAAGTCTTCTGTATTTCAAGTTGCATTTTGCTTTACGTACTTTTACTTTGAGTCTGGAAAATAGTTTTCACACTACTAATTGCTGTGTAAAAGACGCCATACTAGTACATTTAAACTAGACTATTCTTACCCTGCAACAATAGATACAAAATATATATTTTGTTATTTTTACTTGGTCTTGGGTCTTTTGGCTCAAAAGACTATCTCCCATCATTTATAATAAATCCTACTTACAAGTCTAATCATAATTTATTAAGAATGCCACCATCAAAGAGAAAATGTCAGTTAACTGATAAATTGCATAAAGACTTTCCTTTCATTAAGAAATTTAAAGAGAACAACAATGAAACTGTGTTGAGCTCAATGTTTGTTTTGAACTGGCCATGGTGGGAGGGGATGAAGTCGGCATTCCGGCGTGAGGGAATGCCAACGGTCCAAATACTGGCGCCGATATCCCGACAGGTTGGGATCCCAGCACCAGTATCCTCACCGCCAGCAACCCGAAGGTAAGTATTGGGATGTTAGGGGGAGGTTAAGGTGCGGGGTTAGAGTTAGGCACTAGGGGAGGGTTATGTCACGGCCGGAGTTTCTCGGCATGGTAGTCACCGGGTATTACCTGTGAGGTCGTTATGGCGGGGGGTCTTTGGCAGCGGTGCTGGTGTTCGGCGAGGGGCATTGGCTGCGTGTGGTTCTGTGTGGGCACATTGTCACTAGGCCTGGTGAGGTCTGGTGGTGGTTCCGTTGGCATGGGCGCCGCCATCTTGCCTGCGGCCATGTGATTCCAGCTGTCCAATCCTGGTAAGTCATGTGCTCATTCCAGCCAGTCACAGCGCGGCACTGAGTATTTAGGAAGGTCCAGAGCCTTCCTTCCTTTGCCAGTGCAACATGTTTCTCAGCTGTGCCTTAGCTGCCTGCTTGTTTACGCTGCTAGCCTGAACCTTGCCTGCTCCAACCTGCTGGACTTACCCTGCACCCTCCATATATCTTCTTACCTGCCTGAGTACCTGAACCTGCTGTTTCCCTGCACCTTGCCTCCCTTCACTCCCAGCTGGACTTCATTACCTCTGTTACAGCTTACCATACCTGCATTCTGTTACAGCTCACCATACCTGCATTCTGTTACAGCTCATCTTACCTGTATTCAGTTACAGCTCATCATACCTGCATTCTGTTACAGCTCACCATACCTGCATTCTGTTACAGCTCACCATACCTGCATTCTGTTACAGCTCATCATACCTGTATTCAGTTACAGCTCATCATACCTGCATTCTGTTACAGCTCATCATACCTGCATTCTGTTACAGCTTATCATACCTGTATTCAGTTACAGCTCATCATACCTGTATTCAGTTACAGCTCATCATACCTGCATTCTGTTACAGCTCATCATACCTGTATTCAGTTACAGCTCATCATACCTGCATTCTGTTCAGCTCACCATACTTGTATACTGGACTGTTCCTGCCTGTTACTATCTGGACATTTTCTCATTAACCCCCCTACAGTTATCAAGTGCATTTTAGTGCTATACCTGGACTTTTTAATTTGCCATTCCCATGTCTTCTAAGCCACTTATTAAAAACTCCACTTTTTCATTTAACTCTACTTCTGTGTCTGCTCCTATCACCACTCCGGGTCCACAACAAAATCAGAACCTCACAGGTTAGGGTTAGGCGCCAGTGAGGGAGGGTTAGGATTAAGGTGCGGGGAGGGGGAGGTTAGGTTTAGGCACTAGGTAGGGATGTTAGGTTTAGGCACTGGTGAGGGGATGTTTGGTTTAGGGTGCGGGGAAGGGGGAGGTTAGGCTTAGGCACTTGGGGGGGGGGGGTGGATTAGAGTTAGGCACCGGGGAGGGAGGGTTAGGGTAGTGGTTAGGAAACCTACATTATGGTCCATAAATCAAAGAAATACAAACTTGCATCTCAGGCTTCTTTAACTACTAGGAAAGTTTGTTTACATCTGTCAAAGCGGGAAATGAGTCTCCTACTCTGAAACCGAAGTGAAATGGAGGGAACATCATCATCTCCATCATAATGTGAGTTTTAAAATATATTTATTTGTTCAGTAGACCCAATTTGTTAATGAAATTGCTTATTGGCCCTGGCTCAGAGATGGACGAATCACATCGCTGCTGCGTCTTTGGAAAATATGCTAATGTAGCACGAGGTCTCTTAGGAGAAACAATGCCTCCTGACAGCATCGCAGATCCAAGTGCTGCATCCCAAGATGCAGCATTGGATCATTTGCGAGACCATCGACAATCTGAGGAACCCAGAGTAAACCTGGCCTCAGCACTTCCAGAAAAAAGGGGCAACACACTCCCCTTTTCCAAAACAGAGGCCGCACTGCCCTCACACCACCCTCAAACAGACAAGCTGCAGCTCAGGGGGCACTCAGGACTCGTTCTGCACATGCGCAGGCACCCCACCATCGTAGATGCACGCAAACCATCGGGTTTGTGTACATCTCTGAAGGCGGACCATAGTCAGGATAAATTGTGAACTTTAAATGTGCTTTAAATGTCCAAACCATACTTGCCTACCCTCCTGATTTGGCCAGGAGACTCCCGAAAATCGGGTGTCGCTCCCGGCCCCCACGGAAAGGCAGGCAAGCCTCCTGACAGCCGCGGACCCCTCCTGCCCACCCACCCATGGATGTATGAAAATCTCCCACACAATGCCAGAAATATTGGCATCGTGGAGCGGGGGTGGGCCAAAATTACCTGATCACGTGGCCACGCCCCTGTTCCACCCACAAACACCGGCCACGCCCCCGATTTTGCCCAGAAGGGGCAGCCAGAATGTCTGCATCTAAGGTCCAAAGAAGCCCAAATCCTATGGGCAGCCTGTACTTTGCTTTCACGGCAATATATTTCTCACAATATGGGGTTTATGTAATACATTGTGGTTTGGGTTGACTGCACCTGCGCGATCCCTGTGAATGTGTCCTGGTTTTTTTATTTGTAAAATACAGCAACCCTACTCTACCATTTATTTCCTTGCATGCAATGTGGGAGCAACTACGGTGACTTGTGCTCATCGCTGCATCAGCTCCTATATCTACCGTCACCTATAGGTTTTTATACGACTTTCCCTTCTTGCTATTTTTCTCTCAACTTACTAGGTTGATTTCTGTGCTTCTCAGCCATTTATTTATGTCATCAAAAGATTTGTGTATTGCTATTGCTCATTGCTAAAAATCTGCATTGGACACAATCTTATCCGGAGGGCATCTTTGTATTACATTTTACAGCGACAAAAATAAGCGCAACGGAATTTGCTGCGCTATATAAGAAACTGTTAATAAATAAATAAATAAGCATATTTGTCTGATTGTATAAACTGATGACTAAAAAGCACAGATAAAAAATACAATAAAATTACAGGAGAACAAGTTAAAGGTATACTATCTCATGTAACAGAGGGCCTGATTCAGAGCCGCTCGTAAGCGGCCACTCGTTCGCTCCGAGCGATGTTCGCACAACTGCGCATGCGTATGGGTCATAATGCGCATGCGCCAACCAGTCATTGTGGTCGGAAATCAAGCGCTCACAAAATAGTGAGTGCCTGCTAATTTGAGTGACAGGATGAGGCGTTTGTGGGTGGTAACAGGGGAAGGTGCTTGAAAACGGGGAGTGGAGATCCGAACGCAGGCATGCCAAACGGTCAAAACGGGCGTTTTAAGGGTGTGCATAATTAACAAAGCAGCGTCATCGACCACGTCACTTGGTTGTCTTTTAGCCTGAACTGCTCGCATGATTTCGGTAGGAAAATCCAACCACAAGCACTGCGAGCAGTTCAGACGCCTTTCGATGCACTCGATTAATCAAATAAATAGCGGAGACGACGTAGGATGTGAGCGGCCAGGGGGAGTCTTTACAAAATAGCGAGCGCATGTTTCGTTTGCTCGCTCAGACATAGAGGCATCAACAGACCGCAAAGAGAGAGCGCTCAATTTAAACAGCCGGCCCCTTTTTCTGAACGAGCGCAAATAGCGTCCGGCTCTGAATCAGGCCCAGAGCCCTTACAATTGAATTCAGATTTCATCTTAACTCGGAACTTGATGCACTATGCAATAGAATAAATCCTGAAAAATGCAGTAACACAGAGTACATTTAAGTATAAGAGGGGGGAGACAAGGACTGATTGTATGATAATTGAATCAGTGTTGCGGAATCTGGCAAGTAGTAACAAATATTATTCAAGTGGAAAATCACTGCATCCATGTTCACGGGCAGCTGGCTAAGAAATAGATTTTTGCTCTGTAATATGTGGGAGTTAATGTCATGCAGTTATAGATTTAACACATTTATATCATTTTTTTATTTACACAATTAAAAACATGTTTCCTAAACTGCATGCTACTAGAATAATATTGCATACATACACTTGTATCAGCCATAATTGTTCTTTTATTTGTTTTCATACTCATCCTCAGAAGACAAACTACTGAATACTTACACAATAAAAATATTTTTCTGAAAAATGTGCCAGACAGCATTATTAGATGTGTTTGCCATGGGTCAGAGCACCTATTGTCATTTTTTTCTAAAAGAGCAGACACAGGGACAAACAGAAAATGAAGGGGGTTGAGCAATCTTTAGTTAATCAAAGAATTGGCATGCTTACAGCAGCACAGATTATTTCAGTAGAGCAAACTGTTGCATAGAGCTACCCCAGACATCTACATTTTAGTTGTTGGTACCAGAGCCGTAACTAGACATTTAGGTGCCCTGTGCCAGAAAGAACATTGGCGCCCCCTCCCCCTATTTTTCAAATAGGGATATAAGCCGTGCACTCAAAAAAGGGCCATGGCGGGGATGGGCCAGGCAAGAGATCGGGGATGCCAGGAGATGCTGGGAATAAAAGAAGAGGAAGCTACGAGTGAGAATGATAATAAACAGAAAATTGACAGAACCAAACAGCGCCCCCTGCCCTGCAGTGCCCTGTGCCATGGCAGAGGTCGCGACCACCTAGTTACGGCCCTGGTTGGTACAACAGGACAGCAAATTATTGCTAAGCCCCTTAGCAAAATTTGGAGGAGGGCTCTGCCACTGCGTTCCACTCCTTCTGAAGCCCCACTCTTCTCTTAACCGTGCTCCAAAGAGTTAAGCAGGAGCCCTTACTTTACCACTAGATTTGTGACTTCCACTTAAGGAGCTATGTGGGTTCAATGTAACGTGTATTAATAAAAAGGAAAGCTGCTTATATAGAGACAGCAATGAGCAATATGGCCACTTCCTCCATTATCCATTAGGCAACCTAGGCACCTGCTTAGGGCCCAGTGGGCACTGGGGAACCCGTATTACCCTAACTAATTTACCGGGGTTTTCTGTTTTTTGTAAGGGAGCCCAACCAGCATTTTCTCTGTGGCCCCATCAGGAATAAATAGATATGATTTTATTTATATTACAAGGACATGTAAGAGACACAGGTTTATACTTGACATATCGGCATACTTACAGTATGTATAATGATCATACTTTTAGTAGTGATTACAAAACTTTATAATTACTATTTTTTTATAGCAAATGTTACAGTTTATGTAAAAGGATGCAGAGGAGCAATACGTTCTATAGGAAAAAACAAATAGCAGTTTGAACATGATATTAACACATCATTACTATCATTTATTTATTACCTATTACTTATATAGAGTACACATATTCCGCAGCTCTGTACATAGAATATTTGTCCATAAACTGTCCCTGTCACTGTGGAGCTATCAATATATATTCTCTACCACCATATGTACACACACATAAACACTTGCAACAACTATTTGCCAGTAGCCTTTAAACCTACAAGTATATTTTTGGAATTGTGGGGAGAAAACATAGTATCAGGAGGAAGCCCATGCAGGCATGGGGAGAATATACAAACTCTACACAGGGCCCTGGTGGGAACCAAACCCACAACCTCAGTGCTGCAAGGCAGTAATGCTGACCATTACACTATCTTGATTTTTAAATGTATTTTCACTTCCAAATATTAAAAATAAGATGAATGTCAAATAAACTTTCTTAATTATAGATAGATAGATAGATAGATAGATAGATAGATAGATAGATAGATAGGGGTCTATTTACCAAGCCTTGCATGGAGATAAAATGGACGGAGATACAGTACCAGACAACCAGCTCCTGTAATTTTTCTAACACAGGCAGAGAAATCCCTGCATATACCACTTCTCAGTATGTACTAAAGGGATTTTCTCTGCCTGCAGCCTGCCAGCGCTAAGTGTAGGCTAACACATCATACTGCACCTGGGTCACTTAGCGATGACATAGAGCATACTTGCCAACTCCCCCTGATTGTCAGGGAGACTCCCTGAAATAGTAGTAATCTCACTGACTCCCTGAAGAGTCTAGCAATCTCCCTGATTGCACTTTTCCACCATTATGAAGTTATATATATATATATATATATATATATATATATATATTATATATATATATATATATATATATTATATATATATATATATATAATATATATATATATATATATATATATAAAATATATATTCAAATGCCTACACGCATGCAGGGGGATTTTCCGAAGACCCAGAAACCCCCCCTGCCTGCCGATCAGTAAGTGTAGTGTGGACGGCGGAGAGTACGGTTCGCACTACACAGTAACAATTGCACCGCCGCCGGCGATGGGTAGTACACTTGTACTACCCGGCGGAGGTGAGTTTGTTTTAGCTGCCAATGAGAGTCAGACAGACTCTCATTGGCTGCTGCGCCCACTGCCGGAGCCGGCATGGAGCCGCCTTCTGGCTCCCACTGTGGGCGATGGGAGAGACGTCATGACATTTCTCCCATAGTGCAGAGCTGACTGGGAGGACGGAGGAGCGGACAGCGGCAGGCACAGGGATTCCACTACTGTGGGCACTGTATAAGGGGCACTACTGGGGAAGGAGGGTTTTTAATAAATCATGCTGGCTGTATTTATTTGCCTGCTGCATTCATGTTTTTTAGTGATAGAGGTGTGTGTGTCTGTGTAAGTCAGTGTGTGTGTACTCATCATAGGCCGAGTGGTATATTTTACTGTAGTGATCTAAATCCTGTGCAAGCTGTTTCCATATATATATATATATATATATATATATATATTTATTTGTGGCTAGATGTTTTTTCATTGGTTTGGTAACCAAGGATTTGAAAAACCCCCTTTCAAAATCCTGCATTTGCCACTGAAATGGGTTCATTAGTATAATTTTCCTACATTGTTATAAGGTACATTGGGGGAGATGTATTATAGCGCACTTAATGTGCCGCTATAACGCTTCCTGCTTCGCCTCTTTACCGAGTATTAATATCTCATCGACCGGAGCAACACCTGATGCGCTGTGTCTCAGTCACGGCAGGCTCCACTGAGCATGTGCGGGATCTCGCAAGTATCACGAGAACCCGCGTGTAGCCCTGGTGCCGGCAGCTGCCGCAGCAGGGACAGCACTGTGGGGATAGGGCATCGCCTGGCTGTAGCTGTCGATAGCAACAGCTACAGCGGCCAGGAACGGTCAGGTGATCTGACCGTTCATACATGGCTCAGGCTATCGGTGCTGCTAACTTGTAGATAGCAGTGCCGGTAACGACAGGGGCACATAGCACACCTGTCATTTACCGCTAAACCCCCCGATCATACATCGGGGAGAAGCGGTATCAGCACACATAACGTGCGCTGATACCGCTTCAGTGCTTCTTACATCTCCCCCAATGGCTACCTGCATTTTCTGAAAAGTATCAGGGGACTATTTACTAAGCAGTGTTAGGAGACAGAGTGAAAAGTGATAAGGTGCCAGCCAATCAGCTCCCAACTGTCATTTTTCAAACACAGCCTGTGAGATGACAGGAGTCTCCTAACACTGCTTAGTAAATAGACCCGTCAGTGTGATTCCATCAACAAGTAGATCCCACTAACTGCTTTGGGGCTCATTTACCTTTTGATAGAAATCAATTTTATGACACGCCTCTCAGATGTAGCAGTACACGCCCACTTTAAAGCCTCGTTCATAATGTGTTGCTTTCACAATCTTCCTGAAATGCTTTTTCAAAAGTAGACAAGTATGCCATAGACACCTATGGCAGCACTAAGTGTCCCAGGTGTTACTAAGGGGAGAGGGCACATACCGTCGGGTGTGTTCTACTGCACTGATATCACCTTCTGTAGCTGTCGGTATCTGCTTCTCCTCACTGGAGAAGTTGGACGTGAGCTCTGTAACTTTGGCCGTGTGTCAATTAAGTTTCTTGAAAAAAAAAAACCCTCCTCTCTGCTTCCTCTGCACGGGACTCCGGAGACCTGGTGAGTCCAGTCTCTGCTATACTATCTACAGTACACCGCCGATGGGGTCACTTAACGTTCACCCTCCTCGGCGGGTCTGTTATATTAGTAACAACCGCGGTAGCCAGCTTTTGCTTCTCAGTAATATGCAGGCGAAGCAGGAGTGGCTATTACACCACGATAATGTGCCCCATAGTGCATAGACCTCACAGCCTGTGACATGGCAGTTAGGAGCTGATTGGCTGGTACATTATCTCTGTTCACTTTTGTTCCATCCAAGGCTTAGTAAATAGACCCCTTAAGCTGCACATCCACAAGGCGACTAGGGAAAGACAGTACAATTACAACATCGCATACCTCCCAACTGTCCAGCATCCAGTGGGACAGTCCCGTTATTCTGGGAATGTCCCGCTGTCCTACCCGCGGGCCGCAGTGTCCCGCGGTGGGAAGTAAGTTGGGGGAAGCACAAACTGCTGCCCTGCTATGCAGAGCAGTGGGTGTGCAAGAGGAGAACGGATGCCGTGCGCATGCACACGGCATCTGTTCACCAGTTAACGTAGAGCCTGGGGGCTGCCCATAGTGACGTAAACGGGGAAGCAATGAGGTTCCGCCTAGTTATCCCGAGGCTCCTCTCCCTTTCCTTGAAGCCACACCCATTTTTGCATAAACTTTCCCTCTTCGGGGGACCTAAAAGTTGGGAGGTATGACATCATAATCGTACCGTCTTTCCCCATCCCCTGCAGTGCCTACACTGAACAATTAGTCGTTCAGTGTAGGCATCCTCCCTCATCCCCAAACATGGCCAATCTGTCGTTATGAGCAGTTTCACCGAAATGTTCGGGTGATGATTGATGTCGAAAACCAGCAGGTGCGCGTATCGCTGGTCGTTTCCGACATTATAGTGCACGATTTGTGCACGATAAATGAGCGATTGCACGATTATGATGTCATAATTGTGCAATCGCTCATTAATATCGCCTAGTGGATGTGCACCTTTAGATAGATAACTTGCTCTTTTGCTTTTGTGATTCTACTTACCAAGAGTTGGATCATAGTCTCCGATAAACCGTTTAGTGATGAACCTGACAGTCAGTGCTATTATGGAAAAGAAAATGATATCATATTATTAAGGTACATTAATGATATGAAGTATTGACAATTTGTACACTTCAATTTCAAGTTATAGGAATGACTTCCAGCACCAATCAAGCAAGGAGAGACATTAATAAACAGTTATGCTCATCAATGTGTTAATTTATAGTCACAGAAAATGTATACAGCAGCTTCACTCGTTTTCAAACTTTAACCAGCAAAGGACCAGACTGTAACATAAATATAACAAAGAAGTGGAAAGTGTTGATAATGTAGTATTTTACAACATCAGATTAAAGTGAATACATTCAATTAGTATTTAGAATGAAGGGCTAAGTACCCTCCAAGAGTTTTCCAGACAAACATGAAAAGGGCATTGTGCCTCAAATGGTTGCACCAAGGGGTAAATTTACTAAGATGGGAGTTCTATTAAGAAGTGATGTTGCCCATAGCAACCAATCAGATTCTACTTCTCATTTATTTAGCACCTTCTAGAGCAGCGGTTTTCAACCGGTGTGCCGCGGGGCTGTCCGAGCCACCGGGCACATTTTACTGTACTTCAGCATCCCGGGCCGCTGAGCTCCTCTGGGAGACTCAGGCGCGACCGGGTAGTGACCTGCAAAGATGCGGCGGCGTGACATCACAGGTCACGCACGCCGCATTGTCCACTGCCCTCCAGCCCGCTCTGCCAGCCAACGCCCTGCGCCAATCAGCCAGCCCGCACTCTGTCCAGGCAGGCTCTGCAGCCTGCCTGGAAACCCGCCCGCATGCGATCCTGCTGCAGTGTGAGTGACAAGGGGGGAAGAAATGTGGGTTTTGTGGGGACCAGACATTTTTTTCTTCTTCGTGGGTACCAGCCATAGTTTATTTTTTCGTGGGAACCAGTCATGTCATTTTTTTTAGTGAGAACCAGCCATATGTTATCCAGTCATAAATTTGCCTATTTAGTGGGGAACAATGTGTTTTGTTTTGTTTTTTGTTTCTGTGGGGCTAGCCATAGGTTTCTTTTTCTGTGGGGAGCAATTCTGTGGGGCGCAATGTGGTATGGTTGTTTTTTTTGTGGGGAGCAATGTGTTTTTTTTTTCTGTTAGGCCAGCCAATGGGATTGTTTTATTCTTGTGGGGGCCAATGTAGTGTGTTTTTTATTCTTGTGGGGGCCAATGTAGTGTGTTTTGTTCCTGTGGGAACTAATGTAGTGTGTTTTGTCATAGTCCGCGCACACCGCATCGCCGGATAGTGTGCCTTGGCAATTTTAAAATCTTGTGTAGTGTGCCGCGAGTTAAAAAAGGTTGAAAATCACTGTTCTAGATGATATTACCTGGAATCTGATTGATTGCTATGGGCAACATCACTTCTTAATAGAACTCCCATCTTAAGGTGCCCATCCACTAGACGATTAAGTTGAGTGATTGAACGATAACGATCGTTCAATTGTTCTTAAATCGTTTGCAAAGCATTTGCAAGTTGTTTGCAAAAATGTCTAAAAAGACCAGCAATGCGCGTGCCTGCTGGTTGTTTAGACATCTATCATCGTGCAAACATGCTGGTCAACCTGAGGTTGAGCATGTTTGCAGATGATTGATAAGCCTGCACTGAACGTCTACTCGTTCAGTGCAGGCTCATCACAGACTGACAAACGACTGCACGATTACAATGTCGTAATCGTGCAGTCGTTTTCATATCTGCTAGTTGATGGGCACCTTTAGTAAATTTACCCCCAAGGGCCAAATGTAATAGGGTGAGAGTTTAGAGAATGTGGGGCCTATTCATTAAACCTAAAAATTCTCTGGAGATAATTAGCTTTAGAACTCGCATGGAGTTCTACCTAATTATAGATGGAATTCATCATTCCACTTCTCCATAAGTATCTAATCCGAAAAGCTGTCATTTTTGCGATGACAGCTTTTCGGGAAATAGATACTTTTCCCTGCCTACACTACCTTATCGTATCTGGAAACAGTGCTGCGCATGTGCTGTTACATCTGTAAAACCAGCGCATGCGCAGCACTGCCTACAGATGCGTTAAGTTTGTGTACCCCCCCAACCCCTCCCCACCCTCCTCCGCTCACCTCCCCCCCCCCCCGACTTACCTGTCCACGCAGCAGCCTCCGGCTCTGTCCTGCTGGTCTGTCATGTGGTTTCCCAGCAGACCACATGACAGATTAGAAAAATATATATATATTTTTTTTTTTTGTCTAAACTTTCTTGTGCTCTGCTGGGGAGCACACATGTCCGACCAGCCTCCGGAGCCTGAGGACGGAGCAGAGTGCCGGAGGGACTCGTCGGGGGACCTGCACACGTGGATACAGGTAACTTTCACCTGCTATTCGCCACCTCACAGTGGTGAATAGTAACTGCATCAAATTCCGAAAATTGATAATTTTCGGAATTTGATGAATACCACAATTTCCACATCCCCATACTAATGTATGGGAAGTGTGGAAATTAACGCAGGGGAACAAAGGGGCCTATTCATTAAACGTAAAAATTCAATGGAGATAATTAGCTTTAGAACTCTCATGGAGTTCTAGCTAATTATAGGTGGAATTCATCATTCCACCTCTCCATGGGCTCTATTTATTAACATTATTTTTACTAAAATAAAGTGAAAAAGGGTGTTTTCACACCCTTTTCACATTATTTTAGTTTCACCTGTAGTTATTACAGGGCAATTGGAGTAGAATTAGTCAAATTCTACTCCAACCCCCGGTATCACTTATTTTTAGTAAAGCAGATCGCATTTCCCATAATTGTAATGGGAAATGTGATCTGTGTGCAAGTTACTAAAAATAAATTGTAAAAAAATACCGGGGGAAGCCCTGTGATAATAACGCCACCTGGAGGTGGCGTTATCCAGGGTCTCCCCCGGTTACCGGGCTCCCACTCTGCTCTAACGGGGAGAGCAGAGGCGGGAGCCGGTACCAGTAATCAGCTATGTGGTCTAAGTAGACCGCAAGCTGATTACTGTAAAAAAAAATAAAAAAAAATAAAAAATTTTTTTTCCTTACCTGAATCCAGGGACCGGTGATCGGGCCTCCGGTGATGGCTCCTCTCCGGTCAGCTGGTCTCCCACAGTGCACTGGGGCCCGGTCATCAGGTGATCGGGTCCCAGTGCAGTATGGGAGATCACCTGATCGGGAAGCCCGGAGATCACCGGAGGCCAGGAGGTGCAGGTAAGTGTAATGAAGGGAGGCGGGGGGGTCGCGGGGGGGAGGGGGGGTCGCGGGGTCCGTGATCGCGGGGGGCGGGGCTTAGCGCCGGGGGGCGGGGCTTAGCGTTGGTGGGGGGTAGTAGCGACGGTGGGTCGGCGCATGCGCGGGCTCTTAGTCGCGGTATTTTTTCCGAAAATACCGCGACTAGAGTGCGGATGGGATCCGCAGGGACAGAGCTTTATCGCAAGCTCTGTCCCTGCAAGGGATTTATAGTAAATCCTTGTGATATTGCCGGAATTCGCAATGCGAATTCACTCGGTAATATCACACTACAATCCGCATTCAATATGCGGATTGTAGTAAATAGAGCCCCAGAAGTATCTATTCCGAAAAGCTGTCATTTTTGCGATGACAGCTTTTCGGGAAATAGATACTTTTCCCTCTCTACACTACCTTATCGCGTCTGGAAACAGTGCTGCGCATGCGCTGTTACATCTGTAAAACCAGCGCATGTGCAGCACTGCCTACAGATGCGGTAAGTTTCGTACCCCCCCCCCGACTTACCTGTCCGCGCAGCAGCCTCCGGCTCCGTCCTGCTGGTCTGTCATGTGGTTTCCCAGCAGACCACATGACAGATTAGAAAAAAAAAAAAAAAAAAAATTTTTCTTTTTCTAAACTTTCTTGTGCTCTGCTGGGGAGCACACATGACAGACCAGCCTCCGGAGCCTGAGGACGGAGCAGAGCGCCGGAGGGACTCGTCGGGGGACCTGCACACGCTGATACAGGTTAGTGGATTCTGCTATTCGCCACCTCACAGTGGCGAATAGTAACTGCATCAAATTCCGAAAATTGATAATTTTCGGAATTTGATGAATACCATAATTTCCACATCCCCATACTAATGTATGGGGAGTGTGGAAATTAACGCAGGGGGACTTAGCAAGGAGATATCTGTGATATCTCCTGTGTTAAGTCTGTTCATGAATACCAAAATAACGTTATTTAAGGAAAATGTCCTTAAAAACGTTATTTTAGTGTTGATGAATAGGCCCCTGTGAGAGAAAAATCTCACATTTTTAAACTCATGCAATGTAATAAAGTCACAGAACAAGCTTGTATGTTTTTCAGACTCAAAAAACTCTCAATATTTAAACTCTCATCCAGGTGTTTCCTCTATTGAAAATACAATTGATCAGTATATTAGTGTGAGAGTTTTATTGCTAAACACTCACATTTTCTAAACTCGCACCCTATTACAGTTGGCCCCAATTCTCTTTTAAGGGGGAATTCAAATCCAAATGCTTGATTTTAAAGCAAGTGTGGCCATCAGCACTTAACCAGCTATAATATACGGCATAGGAAGTACAGTTTACAGTAGTGTACAGTATGTAATAATTCTGACATATACAGGACCAGCGATCACAGTAAGCCATTCTATGAGGAAGTAGGGCCATCCTGTCTGAGCTAAGGGGTCTATTTACTAAGCAGTGTTAGGAGACAGAGTGAAAAGTGATAAGAAAGTGATAAGGTGCCAGCCAATCAGCTCCCAACTGTCATCTGACAGGCTTTGTTTGAAAAATGACAGTTGGGAGCTGATTGGCTGGCACCTTATCACTTTCTTATCACTTTTCACTCTGTCTCCTAACACTGCTTAGTAACTAGACCCCTTAATGTTTTTATTTCAGATGTGGGCTCCATTGCAGATCATTTGAGCAAGTTCAGGAATCTGGAGGGGCAGAAAAAGAACCTTGCACTGCCCTGAGACATATATGTACAGATTGGTCTCCTTATGTACTGGATAGTGTATTATTACAGTATACAGTATTAATAATTGACCCCATAGATGGTCTATATCAGTGCACCCCTAGCAGTGCATGTTTTCCAGATCTCCTAGTTGGTGCACAAGTATATTCATTACTGACTGACACATTTGAAAAAGTCAACAGGTCGAGCTAATAATGTCCTTTGTGGCACTGAGGGCATCTTAAAAACAATCAACTTTTGTTTTATATGCTATTTCAATTGTGGGCATCATGATGTGGGCTAGAGAGGGGGTTTTCCAGGCAACTGGAAACCCCCTGCATTTGCCTATGCTCAATTGTTTGTGCAGATGGGTGAAAGTGCCGCAGACATTCATTATTTCTGCTCCCACCCTCCTGAATGTCATACTTCAGAGTCTTAGCCCTACTTATCATATCCGGTAGTTTCACATTAGGGTCATCCATGTTTCATATGGCTGCCGGCGGCATCCCTGTAACACTGCATCTCCATTGTAAACAAACAGTCTGGCTGCATGGGCGCAACCATTTTGGATTTTGTCATGTGATTCTCCTAGTCCAATTGGATTCCAGTAGCTGTGCTCATATGATCTGATCAACCAGTTGACACTGAGCTCACCTTATATTTTAAAACTAGCTCTGGAGACCAGCTCATTGCCAGAACAATTCACTTAATTCCCATGAGGCAATATGGGGATAGTTCATTTAGTTGCTTACAGCTCTGTTTCTGTATTTCACAGCAAGTATTCTGCATTCTCTAAAGTGTATTTTCACAGCAATTACTCTGTTTAAACTAAGGGGTATATATCCTAAAGTGTGGGCTTTTAGAAGTGGAGATATGCAACCAATAAGATTCTACTTAACATTTATCTATCACTTTCCAGAAGATAATAGCTAGAATCTGATTGGTTTCTATGGGCAATATCTCCACCTCTAAAAACCTTTAGTAACCATACCCCTAAGCAGGGGCGTATCTATAATGGGTGCAGGATGTGCGGGGAACACGGGCCCCTGGGTCCAGGGGGGCACCGCACCGCACATCCTGCACCCATAATATTTCTTACCTCTCCGGAGTCTCACATCGGTGCAGGCGTCAGGCGCTGTAAAACGACTGGAAAATGGCCGTGGTGGCCATTTTCCCGTCATTTGCGCATGCGCAGTACAGGGAAAACGGCCGCTGTGGCCATCTTTCCGGTTACCTGTGCATACATATAGACTCTGGGCACACTCTAGTGCCCAGAGTCTATAACTCTGGCGCTGGCCGCGCACAGCTCAGTGCGCTGCCGGCCGCTGGGCGAAGAGGAGGGGGCCCCGTGTCGGAGACTACACACGGCCCCCTCCACTCTAGAAACACCCCTGCCCCTAAGTGTCTGTTTCTCAGGAATAACTCTGTATTCTCCAAAGTTCCTGATTCTGAGCAAGCGCTTAACTTATACAAAGTGTCTGTTTCCGTGCAAGCACCACCAGACAGATTCATCTGCTGGCAAACTCTCGACTGTACGTGACTGGTTTCCTTGTTATGGGTGTCTGGTTACCGGGGCTAGCTGTTAGTCTCAGGGTCCACCAGTTCTGTGTATAAGTGTGTAGGTTCCAGGTCTGTGCACCTGTAACCAGCTCGCAGCCCTGAGTTATTAGGGTTATGGGTAGGCACTAGAGGGAGGGCTAGGCTTAGGCTGCAGGGGGGAGGGTTTGGGTTAGCATACCTACCTTCATGGTGTCGGGATTCTGACTGTCGGGATGCCGCTGATGGTATTCTGATCGCCGGCATCCCGACTGCCTGGATCCCGTTCCCAACCCCTTGCTGCTTTGGCTTACCTATTTCTTTTTTCCTATTACTTGAGATGTCTATCTGGTTGGCCTGTCCTTGCTGAAAGCATCTCATAGGTAATATGTGTATAGAAACTGTTACAAGAGGGTTAAGTACTTGTGGAGATGAACCCGGGGTGGATTCAGGGGAGTTTATAGGAGCAGACGTCAGATATTGAAAGGACGCTGGTCTGAGATGTGTGTTGTTCATGAATGGCCACTGATGAGGAATAGGTACTGGTGACGAGATATACCCGGAGCGGACTGCAGATATACACAACAGGTAACTGGGATGTCCGGGAGGATCACAGACTGTCAGGATAGCTTAAGCAGGGCTCCCTCTGCGGGTGGTAGTAGGGAGTAGCACCCCTGGTATGCAGAGTGTTTGAGAGGCTGGAACCAGGAGCAGTATACTATATGCGAGGCTCAGCAGGAACAAGGAATAGCAGGGAGCACAGAGAACTAACACCCAGCTAGGCTGGGAACAACGTTGCACTGGCAATGAAAGGACTGCAGATCGGCCCTTAAATACCCGGAGGAAGTGCAGGATTGGTTGTTAGGGCTCCCTTAATGTTGGTTGGATTGGTCGAAAAGGAGTCATCAGACCACATCCAAGATGGCGGCGCCCATGTTGCGCTGCCAAAGTGTGCAATACTCACACTAGCAGCCAGGGCACTATGCCTCCAGACCCCTGTAGCATGCAACACGGACCTCCATGTGCCTGCATCCCCGCCAGAAGGACCCCGCCAGAGCGTCCGGACAGGTAAGTACCGCTGACCCCCGATCCCTCACAGCCCTGGTCGTGACAGTACCCCCTCCTTTATGAGTGACCTCTGGCCACTTTTTGGGTTTTTCTGGGTTTGCAGAATGAAATTTAGCCACTAGACAGGACGCATTGACATCTTCACTCTTCACCCAACATCTCTCTTATGGTCCGTAACCCTTCCAATCCAGGAGATACTGGAGTTGACCATAATGGACTCGAGAATCCAGAATTTGTTTTATTTCGAATTCCTCCCCTCTTTCGGTATGGACCTTCAGAGGTGAAGGCAGAACTTGAAGAAATGTGCCTGCACCCCCACCAGGGGGACCCTGCCAGAGCGTCCGGACAGGTAAGTGCCGCTGACGCCGACCCCTCACAGCCCTGGTCGCGACAGAAGCATTTCCACTTAGAACATTAATAGTGTACCTGTTAATTACTGTTGCTCAGCTTTGCTATAACCTATTTAGACGAGGCTTCTTTCTGTCTCTCCAAAGACTTATGGGTAAATTTACTAAGATGGGAGTTCTATTTAATAAGTGATGTTGCACATAGCAACTTAACTCACAAATGCTTTGCTATAACCTAACTTTCTACATTATTATTATTAATAATAATAATTATTATTATTGTTATTAATAATAATAATTTTTTTAAATGGTATTCGATCTATATAGAAATATAATATTTTTTAGTAGATTAGGCTGTCATATAAATAGTTGTGTTATGGTACCTCTACTTGTCTTATTTCGGAATCAGCAGGAGCTCCTATTTTTTTTTGTTTTGTGAAGCTGTGAGGTTTTACAGCAGGTACAGTATACTGTATGTATATTCTGTCTGTGTTAAGAGGACTATAGTAATAGTAATATTACTGAGGAATGAGACACCACAGGCTGCATGCTCAACAAAATAAATTCAGTCTATAAAATGGCTGCCCCCGCTGTGTGTAAGTGATGTTTGCACTTTCAGTTTATATTCTGTGCGGATTACTTAACAGTGAGGCATAGCAATTCACTTTAACATGTTACCCAGGCTATGTAAGCTAAATATCTTAAAAATAAAATATTTCCAAAAGTGAAAGTAACTGACAAATGTTATGATTATGATATTGCTAAATAGCAGTTTGTGAAAAGCTCAGTTTTTTGTCTTTTTCCTTGTCGTTCTGCATCCGGTTTAAGAAATGAGTGGGCCTGTATGCAGCCCCCGTGCAGGCCCCCTCCTCTCCGGCAGCACATTAGACTCTACTACACATGCGCAAGTCTCCAGGAATATATTGTGCCCAAGCTATATTCCCAGAGACTTCTCTACTGCACCTACGTGAATCTCTGGGAAAATGGCTGCCACACCATTTTCCTTGTCATTTCTGTCTGCAGCGCCGGCCCACGTGGTACTTCAGAAAGGTAAGTATAATTAATTATACTGTATGTGTGCAGGGTATGCTTTGTGTGCCCCCCTGGACTTGAGTGCACCCATTAAATATGCCCATGCTACCACATCATGTTAAGACACCTGTCTCTTCTTGCTGGCAGATGCTCTTGGGTCCGGTGCACTAATTCAGGGCTTCAGACTAACTCATACAGCAGCTTGGTTGTAAATGCTGATGCCACTGTACATGTACAGCAGCTTCATTCTATCCCTTAAACTGCATGTTGTGGCCATAGATCTAGTAAAATTACCCTGCACATTATATATACGCCAATGGCATTCCCTATCTATAAAGTGAAAACCGCAGACAAACTACTGGTCTACCACCAGAAAATCACCAATCTAGAAGATGTAACTAAACTCTCCTCATCCCAACTTCAAACCGCCAGAAGACCACTGTCCACTGAAGACCACTGTCAACACTCCCAGGTAGTTGTGAAAGGTGAGATAGCTCAAAAAACATGTTCATTTAGCTATCTGGTCAGTGATAAGGTGAGAGATCAAAATACACTCATAGGGTATACATGCCTACCCTCCCGGAATTCTCGGGAGGCTCACGATTTTTTGGGTGACCCCCCGCACCCACGAAAGGGTAGGCACTTCTCCCGCACTGTGCCCACTTCCTATTGAGGTAGTCAGAATGGGGAGACTATTAGCGGAGATCCGCGTGTCCGGGGTTTGGGGGCCGCGCCTAATGATGAGATTCTCATTTAGCTTCGACCCCTAATTAAAATAGGCATCAGCGTGTCGAAGTTCCGTGAGGGGTGGGGCTTAATGGTGTGATTCCAGCCAGCCCCACCTCCAACTCCACCCACCTGCTTCTCCTCCCCAGGCTTCTCCCACGGAGGAGAAATACAGCATTGGCACGTATGTCATAGGGGTGAATTTACTAATCATAGGTTTTGAGCCTATTTAAAAACTGATCGTCAATGATGGATATCGGATTGCAGTCTAAGAAGCCAGCATTTATTATGCATCAGTTTTGACTGTCATTTGAAATCCAATGTCGTTACCCATTGGATTTCAAACCCCAATATCGCAGCAGATCCCGCAATCATTCTGCTGCGGAGGTGAAGCACTGCACAGATCACTATGGTTTTTCTTTTATAGTTTTGGAATCAGTGGCACACAGATGTACAATTGGCTAGCCATTTTGACCGGGTACTGGTACGCCGAGAGGGGTTATTTTGATGCAGCCATAATTGTGGTTGTTTTGTGGCATGTTTTCATGCAGTTTTGACCAGCATGTATAGGTAATTCAGCCATTTAGAGGTCAAAACCACCGGCTAAAGCACAGCTTATTGAAGTTACTAGTGGACTCATTGTATTCTTTCACTTACGGTCACCACCTTTTAATTTTCATATTCCTGGACGGGGGCGTGTCCAAAACTGCTGTCAGCTTTCGGGAAAGGTATTTACCATTCGAATATAGATAGAAAATAGGATTGATGGTGTTAGAGACCGTCATGCCCTTACATATGCCCAAGCCCCCGCATGCTGCCTTATATGGCATCAGAGATCAGAGCCCCTCAATCCACTATATATGTCAGAACCCTCTCAGTAATGCTCTTTAATAAAGCATAAGACCCCCTCGTGCCCCTATATATGCCAGAGCTCCCTCATGCCGCTATATTTGGCATTATATCCCCCTCAGGCCCCTATATGCCAGAGCCTCGGCATCATATCCCGCTCATGCCCCTATATATGCCAGAGCCCCATCATGCCTTCCTTCCTATCTTTAAACAATTAACACTAAAGATTATTATTAAAGATGAGGCCTAGCATGTTACCATATGCCAGCTACTTTAAGTGATTCCATATGAGAGGTACAATACATGATACATAAAATAAAATAAAGAGTATGTTTAAATTAGGGATGAGCGGGTTCGGTTCCCTGAGAACCGAACCCACCCGAACTTCGGGGATCCGGGGCGATCCGAGCCCAAGCTCGGATCTCCCTGTCTGCCCCGGATCCCTCTCCCGAGGCAAAACCTCGAGATCTGCTGTCGGATCTCGAGGTTTTGCCTCGAGCGGCCATTTAAAAAAAAATGCCTTTGCCTTTAATGGGCAAAGTGCTGATTGGCTGACAGAGCCGTCTGTCACGGCTCTCAGCCAATCAGCATTATGGTGCTCATTTGCATGTAGCACGGACTCGTGAGATCCGTGCTACATGCATCTGTGTGATTGACAGTGACACAGAGCACAGATGGGTCAGTGAGACCCGTCTGTGCTGCTGTGTATTTCAATGACACAGATGCACGCACGGACCAGGAGATCCGTGCTACTTGCATCTGTGTCATTGACACAGAGCACTAACGGGTCCGTGAGACCCGTCTGTGCTGCTGTGGTAAATAAAAAAAAAAAAACCTGTGTAAAAAGAGAAAAAAATGGCGTCCCCCCCCCCAAAAAAAGAGCAACCAGCCCCGGGCATTAGTGACCCAGTGCTGGGTGTGCTTAAATACAGGGGACAAACGACATAGGGGTCCCCTGTACTTAAACACAACCAGCACCGGGCTAGTCAGAACCAGAGCTGGTTGCCAAAATACGGGGGACAAACGACGTAGGGGTCCCCCGTATTCTGCGCAACCAGCTCTGGGCTCTGATCCGGTCCTGGTTCTGGAAATACAGGGGAAAAAAATGAGTAGGGTTCCCCTGTATGTTCCAGAACCAGCACTGGACTTTTTCTAGCGGGGGGCTGATGCCACAGCCAGGGGAGCCCTTTCACCGGGCCCCCCAGCCGCAGCATCAGCCCTGACCGCTAGTCAGCCCAGGCCGGGGATCCCTGGAGAGCTGGGGACCCCCCCAATAAAGGGGTCACCCTCTCCAGGGCACCCCAGGCCCAGGCTGATAGCCCGGGGCTATCCCCGCCACCCCTGGTGGCGGTGGGTGGCGGGTTGATTGTGTGGTGTGGTGTAAATAAAGAATATCAAACATTGTCTTTACAAGTAGAACTGCAAGTCCCAGCAAGCCTGCCCCGCATGCTGGTACTTGGAGAACCACAAGTACCAGCATGCAGGGCATTAAGGGCCCACTAGTACCTGTAGTTCACCTGTAAAAAAATGTTTAAAAAAAACACAGGACACACACACCGTGACAGTATAAGTTTATTAAACATACATACACACACACACACACACACACATGTACACATACTCACCTATGTAACCCTGTAGCATCGGTCCACTTGTCCGGTAAAGTATCCATAGGGGACCTGTGAAAAAAAACATACTCACCATCTCCTATGCGAGGTTCTGTCCTCTTCGTTCCAAAGTAGGCATCCCCGGACTTGGCAAAAAAAAAAAAAACGAAAACGCGATCCACGAACTTAGTACCGTTCTATAGAACGGTACTTCCCGAATGAGAGCTTAGCGGCGGGGTATCACCATGGAAACCCCGCTGCTAAGCGTTCATTGGCTGAGAGAGGCCATCTCCCGTCTCTCTCAGCCAATGAACGGCTCCCTCCATTGTAGTCAATGCTGGGAGCCGCAAGGTTATTAAAGTTTACCCTGCGGTTCCCACCATTGACTACAATGGAGGGAGCCGTTCATTGGCTGAGAGACGGGAGATGACCTCTCTCAGCCAATGAACGCTTAGCAGCGGGGTTTCCATGGTGATACCCCGCCGCTAAGCTCTCATTCGGGAAGTACCGTTCTATAGAACGGTACTAAGTTCGTGGATCGCGTTTTCGTTTTTTTTTTTTTGCCAAGTCCGGGGATGCCTACTTTGGAACGAAGAGGACAGAACCTCGCATAGGAGATGGTGAGTATGTTTTTTTTCACAGGTCCCCTAGGGATACTTTACCGGACAAGTGGACCGATGCTACAGGTTACATAGGTGAGTATGTGTACATGTGTGTGTGTGTATGTATGTTTAATAAACTTATACTGTCACGGTGTGTGTGTCCTGTGTTTTTTTAAACATTTTTTTTACAGGTGAACTACAGGTACTAGTGGGCCCTTAATGCCCTGCATGCTGGTACTTGTGGTTCTCCAAGTACCAGCATGCGGGGCAGGCTAGCTGGGACTTGCAGTTCTACTTGTAAAGACAATGTTTGATATTCTTTATTTACACCACACCACACAATCAACCCGCCACCCACCGCCACCAGGGGTGGCGGGGATAGCCCCGGGCTATCAGCCTGGGCCTGGGGTGCCCTGGAGAGGGTGACCCCTTTATTGGGGGGGTCCCCAGCTCTCCAGGGATCCCCGGCCTGGGCTGACTAGCGGTCAGGGTTGATGCTGCGGCTGGGGGGCCCGGTGAAAGGGCTCCCCTGGCTGTGGCATCAGCCCCCCGCTAGAAAAAGTCCAGTGCTGGTTCTGGAACATACAGGGGAACCCTACTCATTTTTTGTCCCCTATATTTCCAGAACCAGGACCGGATCAGAGCCCAGAGCTGGTTGCGCAGAATACAGGGGACCCCTACGTCGTTTGTCCCCCGTATTTTGGCAACCAGCGCTGGTTCTGACTAGCCCGGTGCTGGTTGTGCTTAAGTACAGGGGACCCCTACGTCGTTTGTCCCCTGTATTTAAGCACACCCAGCACTGGGTTACTAATGCCCGGGGCTGGTTGCTCTTTTTTGGGGGGGTGCACGCCATTTTTTTCTTTTTTTACACAGGTTTTTTTTTTTTTTTTTACCACAGCAGCACAGACGGGTCTCACGGACCTGTCATTGCTCTGTGCCAATCACACAGATGCATGTAGCACGGATCTCCCGGGTTCGTGCTACATGCAAATGGGCACCATAACGCTGATTGGCTTCCTGTCTGCCACTGCAGTGCCACTCCTAGATGGGCCACGTGTTTGTGCCGCCCCCTTGTGTCGCTTAGCATAGTCATCCAGCTTCCTCGGTACAACCTTTTGGCCTAAAAACAATATTGTGAGGTGTGAGGTGTTCAGAATAGAGTGGAAATGAGTGGAAATTAATGTTATTGAGGTTATTAATAGCGTAGGAACAAAAAAAGGCCCATTTATGTGATTTTAGCGGTTTTTTTTTATTTTTTAAGAAAAAATCCAGATCCAAAACACAAAACCCAGAACCCAAAACACGGAAGGGTGGTTTTGGCAAAACCAATCCAGATCCAAAACACGAAGAAAGATCCAGATCCAAAACCAAAACACAAAACACGAAAAGTGTCCGGTGCACACCCCTAGTTTAAATGAATCTGATTAAGAAGTAAAAAAAAAAACGGTCCTGCAAAACGTTAACAGACGATTATCATAAATGACATGTAACAGACCTGGGCGGTATGCATGACGCACACGCAAAGGACAGCTCTCTTGGTAAAAGGGGCCCTTTGCGATGGAGGAACATCCGGGTCTATGACCCAGAATCTCCTCTGCTGTGCCGCGGGGGGTGCTGGGAGGGATCCGATCGGATCCCTCTCTCAGCACTCTCCCGATATAAGCACATAGGCTTCTACAGGGTAACGCCATCAGGAAGATGTCATTACCCACAGCAACCAAGCTCTTGGTGCATATGAGAAATGCGGTCAAACCCGCATTTTCGGGGTTTGACCACATTTCTCCCTTTGATGCATCCCGCCCCTTTTGAGCATATGACAGGCTGTCACAGCATGAGATACAGTCTGCCCTGAGCTGCTGATACAACCTATCCTTTGCAAAACACCAGGCTCTTCTCTCCTCCAAAACCTGAATTTGCTGTAGTTTGGCATCATCGCGGCAGCCAGCATTACACTGTCCGCATGCACTGAGCAGCACTATTCTGTGACTGGAGCAGTTGTCACAGCACAGAATAGGGCTGGCCATCGATCATCGATGATTAACCATTGACAGTCAACCACCAGTGGTAGATGGTTTTGCCATCGATAGCAGAGATACAATGGTTCTTCAACATCAATAGTACAGAGCCCCCAATGTTTTTTCTATTTTCTACTTGGTGCCTAGCTCTGCATCCCGATGTGACCTGTCCCCTCCTCTGATTGGCCCGCTGCCCGATGAAAAATAGAGTAGGGACGGCCATCGGTGGACAAAACCATCATTAGTTCCCCTGCCGATGGTTTCATAACATCGAGATTAACCACCAATGGTATCATGGGTGGTGACCATTGATGGTTAACCCACGATGGCCATCCCTAGTACAGAAGCAGTGGATGAGAGCTGAGGGCAGAAACAGACAGGAACAGGGTGCTCTCGAGAATTGAGATTGTAAGTGTCTATGTCATCAAAAAGCTGTGGCTGGGAGGTCGGGGGGAATCAGATTTCCAGACACTGCGGGGTATATTTTCTAAAGTGCTGATTTTTAGAAGTGGAGATGTTGCTCATAGCAACCAATCAGATTCTACGTGATATTTATCTAGCACCTTCTAGAAGATAATAGCTAGAATCTGATTGGTTGCTATGGGCAACTTCTCCACTTCTAAAAACCTGCATTTTAGTAAATATACCCCTGCCTATCCAGGATTACCTGCACACCAGGTTATCCTGATTTTAGGACTGTCCATAGTAATCCCGGATGAGTGGTAACCCTACATTGACTTCAACCCTTCTCTTACATGGGAACAACAGAATAATGGATATATTTCTTTTTTTTAAAAAAACAGTGGATCATTCTGGAAGTACGTAGACAAATATCTAGGACTCAATTCGGTAAAGGGTGAAGTAAGTTGTTAAAAAAACAAGCCAACACATTTCTGAGAATTATTTCAGATGGAGATAATCTAATTCTGATCAAAACTAGTAAGAATAAACTCTGACAAGTAAATCTGCGATGTGGGCGATTAGCAAAAAAATAAGATACTGCTAAAAGAGCATTGCATGGAAACCAGATAATCTGTCAGCATGCTTTATTATATCTCCCAAGTAGTCTCTCTACTGGAGATACAGCAACACAGATGGAGTTACTATTCCATATACCATCACTGCATCCAAGCATGGCATCAGGATGTGGGGGCCAAAGAGGCGGCTCGCCCCCACCCCAAACATGGAGACCTGGGACGTTCTATAAAACAGGGGCGTATCACCCCCCCGTTTTGTAGGCATGCAAGCCCAGGGCCTGCGTCGTCAGACGCAGACTTACTAGATCCAGATGACCAGTTGTAATCTTCAGCTAACACAGACTGGCCAAGGGAGTCGACCATCGCTACCGGTCACGATGGTAATCTGATGCTGCGTCTTCGCACACAGCATTTTAGTTGTATGCTTCCCTACGGCTGTGCAATACCACCCACATCAGGACCATAGTCAATGCAGTATGAAACTTCCATGGGTGGAATTAAATTGTTTCTACCCCCCTTCGCGCCTGACGGAGCTATTCAATTGTTGCTCCTGTCGGGCGCGATCAGCTGCCAGCGCTCCATTTCAGCTCGCAGCCCCAGCGGGGTGCGAGCTGAAATGTGCAAAAAGTGACCTGTTTGGGCGCCCCAACATCACTTTTCGCGGTCGCGCCTAGTACTTTGGTCGGGGGTAGCTGCTTTACGTTGCTAAACTCGATCACTTTGGGCACAATCAGTGCGAAAAACAGCAGCAATTGAATAGTGGCCCGCGATCTCCTGTCAATTTAGATGGGAGATCCGGACCGTGTAAACAACTGAATTCCTCCCCATGTGTGAGATATGCAGCGACTCTAAGCACACCAAAGAAACTATTATGGAAGTCAGACATTGAAAACAAACTACTGTTTGACTGATATGCTTATTTTTAAATCCCTTTATCCTCGCTCTATGGGCGTGATTCAGCAAAGAACGCAAAGGAGAGAACACATGCACTTGGCCATGATTTTGATCTGCGCATGCGTATGCAAGGACTGCGTGTGCGCAAACTAGCCAGTGCAATCGGGTTATAGTACGCAGACTACACGCAGTGTGCACGCAGACCTTTCCGATATTGATTGACAGGAAGTGCCGTTTGTGGGCAGTGACAGGGGGTGATCAGGCGAACGCAGGTGTTATAATGCCATTATAGGGGTGTGCATAATTAAGGCAGTGCGGTGGCATATGCAGCCATACTGTAAGCTGTACACAGGAAGCGGGCAAAATCCTGCGGCAGGTCAGGTCAACCACTATTGTGCTCATGAGTCCGATGGTTCTCGATGTTACCAATGTTTACGCGATCTTGCGTGCTGATCAGGCTGTGAATGAAGGGAGATGGGCAGCTTAATATGGGGCTGGGCATCTTGTGCTGCGGTCTCCATGCGTGTGCATTGATTAGCATATTCTTGCAGGGGACGGGTGCGTGCATCAGCTAGCGTGCGTTCCTTGCTGAATCAGCCCCATTCCATGTATATTGTAAAATGTATTGATGTACAGTATACCCATAATGGTCTTGTTTGATCTATTGTCTATTGTTAGGCACACACCTGAATGATTTTACTCACAATCCGACTGACTTTGCAAATACTAGAGCAAAGAAACGATCTTGAGAACATACGATTTCGATTGTACAAACTAGTGAATTATTGTCCCAATCCAAACGATTATCTGTCTAAATAAACTGTGGGCAGTTGAGCAGGAATGCATACACACTGCAAAATGTGCATGATATTGGCTCACTATTTTTTACAAATGTCGTGTAACTAACAAATCAGATCCAATCATCCAATTCGACATCAATGGCACAGTGCTGCATACACACTCTGAGATTATCGGACTGAGCAGACGGAAATCAACTGATCGGACTGACTATGGCCCTCATTCAGAGCCACTTGCTATTTGCAGTCGTTCGTTCTAAAACAAGGGGTGGCTATTCAAATGAACCGTTCGCTAATTGCGGTCTGTTCACGCCTCTGAACGAGCGAGCAAAACTTGCGGTTGTAATTTTGAAAAATACGCCCCCTTGACGCTCGCACCATACGTCATGTCCGCTATTTATTAGATAAAATCGAGCACATCGAACAGCGTTTGAACTGCTCGCTATTCTTGTGGCTGGTTTTTTCAACTGCTATTTTGCGAGCAGTTCTGAGTAAAAAAAAAAACAAGTGACGTGGTCAATGACGCTGCTGTATTAATTATGCACTCCCTTAAAACGCCTATTTTGACCTTTAAGCACGCCTGCGATCTAATTCCACACCCCCATTTTCAAGCACCTTCCCCTGTTACCACCCACATACGCCTCCTTCTGTCACTCAAAATAGCAGGCATTCGCTATATAGCGAACAAACGATTTTCGGCCGCACTGACTGGTTCGCGCATGCGTATTAAAATCCGTATGCATGCGCAGATGTGCGAACATCGGTCAGAACGTACGAGCGGCCGCTTACGAGCGGCTCTGAATCAGGGCCTATATGTATTGAATAAATAAAATATGCCCCAATAACATGTAGAACTGAAACAATACTGGTGCAAGCCTTACATTTTCCATGAAAGTCAACTGCATCATTTGGCAGTTTGCTTTATAATACTAATCCTACTAATCCCAACTGGACATCCAAATGTGCACACCATTTGCACTGATAATCCTGCTGATCCGTTAATGCAGCAAATGTTGTGCAATCCTTGAAGGGACTGGATAACTGCAGTCTGAGCTGTCTCACTGCATGTCAGCACAATCTGCTGTTTATCAAGCTGTGAATCATCTGCCTAACAGTTTATTACAAGGTCACAAACAATGACTTTATGTTATGTTTGTATTGTTTATAGTATTTGTTAATGCTGTTTATCCTAAATCCAAACCCCAGAAAAGCTGCATCCCATCAGTGTCTATTTTTATTTCTTTGATTAATTTTAAATCCCCTTTGTCTGTCTGTCTACAGGATGAGCTCTGCAAATCATTGTGTAATCTGTTTAAACTCATTGTATATTATTCATACTTGCCTTCTCTCCTGCAATGGCTGGTAGGCTCCCAAAAATCGGGTGGTGCTCCGATAAAGAGGGCAAGCCCCCCACACCCTCCTCTAGCCGCCTGCACCCCCTCCCCTCCAGCCGCTCCTCGTAACCCACTGTAGCCGCCCACTTACAGAGCACAAGTAGGCAATCCAGGGTGCCGATGATGCAATTCATGATGAATTGCATCTTCGTTGCCCTGCCGACTGTGTTTCAACTTACATACGAAAATGATGATCATTATCATCTGTTTGGTATGATTGGTTAATCATACTCCTGACTATAATCCTATAAAATCCCTGACTGTGTGCAAGTGTACCTAGAAGAATTGATGCTGTTCTGAAGGCAAAGGGTGGTCACACCAAATATTGATTTGATTTAGATTTCTCTTCTGTTCATTCAATTTGCATTTTGTTAACTGATAAAAATAAACTATTAACACTTCTATTTTTTTAAAGCATTCTTACTTAAAGCATTTTTCCAACACCTGCATAAAAAGTTTGCACAATACTGTGTATGTATATATATATATATATATATATATATATATTTATTTATTTATAGACAGACAGACAGACAGACAGACAGACAGACAGACAGACAGACAGACAGACAGATAGATAGATAGATAGATAGATAGATAGATAGATAGATAGATAAAACACTCCGCAAAATACCGGCACTCAATTACCACAGCTGAATCGCTCAGGTGCCCATCACAAAAATAAATAATAACCACAGGAACGGACAGCACTCTGAGGTTGAATACTGCAAAAGATGCATGTATGCGGTCCTGACGAAGGGGTGATATCCCCGAAATGTTGACATCGGACAAAACATTTTTTTGCAATATTCAGCCTCAGAGTGACGTCTGTTCCTGTGGTGTTTTATATAATATATATATATATATATATATATATATATATATACTTGGATGTTAGTGCCTACTGGTGTTAATATATTTGTATATGAAACTTTAATTAGCGCATCAAACATAAATGAAGAAATGCATCTTAGTGTAAGAATCAAAAAAGTGCTAAATGTAAAGATACCTTTTATAAAGCAATGGATATTTGCAAGAAACCAGTATCGGATAATGACAGTGCTCAAAGTGCACTGATATAAAGGAAATATATTAAATATACTATATGTAAAGTGCCAGGTGTCAGTATTGAAAATATATGTTAGATGTACTATATGTAAAGTGCCAATTGTCAATAATTACATAAATAACTTCCTATAAAAAATTAATATCTTAAAAAAATCCACATTTATTACAATCACTTCATACACATACTAGATATATCATATACATAAAAATAAATAAAACACAGGGGTATATAATTACAAAAATAATAACGAATAAAAAAAATCAATAGGTACATAAAAAAATCAATATCTATTTAGTACCTTGAGTATTTAGAGAATAAATAGAGAATATTATCTTAAAAACTTAAGACAAAAAATAGGCAATATTATTATAGAAATCTCTTATCTTAGTCTCATAAAGTTCATCTTAGGCAGGCAAGGTAAGCTCCCAACGCGTTTCATTACACTCTGGACTTCATCCCCTTGATAAATATTCATGGTACTAAATAGATATTGATTTTTTTGTATACCTATTGATTTTTTATACATTATTATTTTTGCAATTATATACCCCTGTCCTATTTACCCTCTAACCCTAACCCTCCTTTCCTGAACCCTAATACTAACCCTCCTTAGCCCGCACCCTAACCCTCCCAATAAGTGCCTAAACCTAACCCTCCCCCTTTAGTGCCTAACCGTAACCCTCCCCCCTTAGTGCCTAACCTTAACCCCCACCCCCCATGGTGGTGACTGAACCTAACTCCCCCTGCCCAGAGCCTAACCCTAATCTCCCCCCTGCCCGGAGCATAATGCTAACTCCCCCCCCGGGGTGCCTAAACCTAAGCCCTCCCCCCGCAGCTGATACTTACCTTTCCGCTATGTCCTTACGATTGGGATGCCAATTGTCAGGATCTCTATGTCGGCATCCCGAGTCATGCCGGGATTTCGGCGCCAATGTTGTCTCGGCGTTCCAATGCCGGGGTTCCGGCAGATAGCATCCCGCTTGTTGGGATCCTCACCGCATCCCATGTGCACAGTCACATCAGAGTAATGATGAACACAAATCAACAAAACAAACAAAAGCGGTAGCATTCAAGGGACTTCTCTTATCCTGGGCATGATTCAGAGGTGCACGTAGTTTGATGCCATATGCAAACAGCCAGTGTTTTCAGTCTGCGCAAGCATCCGAATTGCACTGCACATGAGTCCCAATGGTTACCGCCGGGAGAAGCAGAACAAATTTACATGTAGAGAGAGGCAATATCAGTGGGAATTTCCGGGTGGTAACAGGAGGGTGGCTGGTCAGACGCGGGCGTGTCACGGCCATCTAAAGACGCAGTTGCATTGACATTGGCGGCCATGCTCAGATGGAAATTCTGCACCCCCATAAGGCTGCTGCAATCTCCAATGTTGCAACTAAATATGTACTGCACTGCAGCCAGGGGGCATCTCTGTACGAAGTGCACAGGGCCTGCTCTTGGGGTGTTCGACCAGTGCGGTCGAACAGGGGTGCCACCCAATAGAGGGCACACCCCTTCCAACATCCCGATTTCAGCAGGACAGCACTTTCCCCCTGTTTCACCCGTGGGCCAAAGTGCCGGAACCCCGGAGTAGCTGAATGGATGCTGCGCTCATGCACCCGGTATCCATTCAGTGCCGGCAGAGAGCTGGAGAAAAGTGACGGAGTGCTGGACTCTCCCCCAGCCTGACGTTACACGGGAGGCATTCCATGCGTGCAGGCCCCCAAATAACATCACTTAGGGGGTGTGGCCTATGGTAATTAGGTCACGCCTTCATTTCAGGGCACTTCAGAGGACTCCGACATAGGGCGTGGCTACCCCTGGAGCCGGCCCTGGAAGTGCATTTGCACAAAGACTCAGTCGTGGCTGCAATAGCGAGCACTTCTGAATTAGGCTCCCAATGTTTTGTAAATGCAGCACTCAGCAGCGACGTTTCAGAGAAATCCAACTCTTGAGGTAGAATTTGAATTTCTCTGTAACATCATTGCTTAGCGCACGCACACACACACACCTAACATTTTAGTGCATAACTATAGTCACTGATTTTTACAATTTTTGTTATTTTTTTTATTTTACATGTATTTTGCTATTTTTATGTTTTAATTTTCATTGTTTATGCGCCTTCCCTTTTACAATATCTGTACACTATTTTTTTAAATTCCTGGGGTTTTTTTATTTGTTTTTTTTATCTATTCTGTGTCAGGAACACATGCTGTATTTAGAAGCTTAAATGCCTAATGTTGCAGTATTTTCATTGTTATGTACTTGTAATTATTATTATTTTTTTACTTCAATATTAACTTGTGACTCAAAGCATATAGCTAACATGTCCCTAAGAATAATACTGTAGTTTGTCCTATCTTAAATTTAATATCAAGTAATGTACCAGTGTTAGTTTATAATATCTGTGGTCACATAGGGATGATATGAGAGCTGGGTTAACAAACCCTTGATTTGTCCAGAGTGGTTATCTAGTATCACATTGGTGTCATTGAAGTCTATTCATGATATTATCTTTTCTTCAGTCACCCTGACATTGGATTGATGTATTCTGTAACCCTATCAGAGATTAACAATTTATGAACGTGCAAAATTGGTTCACCACTGTGTGATAAAAAAAGACAGTAGTTTGAGCCTGTGCATTCGGAAAGGCCAATTACCTATCAATAACTCTGAAAAGATGAATTATTGAATTAACTTGCGCTGGTTAACTTCATTAAATATTCATTCAGAATGCATAAAAATATCTATTGAATTTACAGTTCCTTATGTAATCTCTTCACATCCACTATTAAGTAGAAAGAGAATAGTTTAGTGCTGTCACGAATCTTATACCCCTTTTATACCAGAGCAAAAACCTGGGTTATTGCTGCGTCTATCCGGGTCGCAGCTTAGTGTAAAAGGGTCCCTGAAAAATAACCCAGGTCAAGTGACCCAGCAATCCAACCCAGGTAGCTACCAGGGTTGAACCCATGATGGACCCGGGTAATGGTGCAGTGTAAACGGTGCAACCCGGGTTATCTGACCTGGGTCATGCCTAAAATTAGCTGATTGGTGGTTGTGGAGCATTCACCTCCCACTTTTTATGACCTCACAGGTTTAGCAGGGCAGACCTGAGTTCAGTGTGAACAGGGCTGACCTGGGAGTAACCCAGATCGAAGGTGCAGTGTAAATGGGTCTGACCAGGGTTTTTGGTGGAAAAGAGGTATTAGAAAGAGAATAGTATAGTACTGTCACGAATCTGGGTCTTAGCATTTCTGACAAACTCAGACACTCCTTCATTGCTGTATCCAGGCCAAGGGCCACGTCGAGCCCGGGTGACAGGGGGCGTGACCTAATCGTGGGAGGCGTGGCCACGCCCCCTTAAAAAAAAATAATTTTAGCAGCACCACTCTGGGAGGGGGGTGCTGTGAGCCCCTCAGCCTGGTGCACAGCCAATGGGGGGTGTGACCTCCCACTGCAGCTGGGCTGCTGTAATGTAGAATGGAGGGGGGGAAGGTGCCGGGCCTCTACAGCAAGCCCGGGCCTGGGTAATTTGTACCCGCTCCCCCCCCCCCCTCTGTGCCCCTGTCGAGGCCTATGCAGAAACTTTCCGTTGCAATTACCTGATGTACCTGAGCAGCTCAGCTGTGTGCTCACCTGGTCAGCTAGACCAATGGCTATTCACCACCTATTTAAACCAGTTCCTGTGAGCAACCCATTGCCTGAGCAACGTGTTACTTCCCAGGATAGTTCTAGGCTTCGGGTTTACGCCTTGTATCCTGTTCTCTGTGATTACCTGCTACTTTGTAGATTCTCACTATTTTCCAGCTGCCTCTGTGTTCATTTACCTTATCAGCGCCGCAGTTCCCACGCTACATACAGACCTGCTCCAACCACTTTGTCTCACCCAGCAAGTATACCGCCTTCTATCTGCCGCTGTGTATTGTCACCTATCAGCGCGACAGCTTCCACACTGCATACCAAGTTACTACTCTACAGTGCAGAGCCGGTGGGTACAGCTGTGGTCTTCATTCCATCATACCGCTGGGACAGTGCATGCAAGTTACCTATTCTGTTTTAGCTTGGTGCTTGGTGGTTGTCCAAGTTGTTAGGTTATAATATTGTGCTGACCCTGTCACATATATATATATACATATGTACACAGAAATCACTAAGAAGTTGGATGATCTGGTTAGATGTGTGGGGAAGAGTTTTAGTTGGACGGTTGGTCAGTTGGAGGAAAGTTGGTCTGTGGCTAGCTTAATTGTACGGATAGGGCGGTATGCTTGCCAAAAATGTGTATAATTCTTCATGCTGACAGATATATGCATTTAGGGCCTGATTCAGAGCCGGACGCTATTTGCGCTCGCTCGTTCAGAAAAAGAGACCGGCTATTTAAATTGAGTGCTCGCTCTTTGCGGTCTGTTGACGCCTCTATGTCTGAGTGAGCAAACGAAATATGCGCTCGCTATTTTGTAAAGAAGCCCCCTGGCCGCTCGCATCTTACGTCATCTCCGCTATTTATTAGATTAATCGAGTACATCAAAAGGCGTCTGAACTGCTCGCAGTGCTTGTGGTAGGATTTTCCTACCGCAATCATGCGAACAGTTCAGGCTAAGAGATAACCAAGTGACGTGGCCGATGACGCTGCTTTGTTAATTATGCACACCCTTAAAACGCCCGTTTTGACCGTTTGGCATGCCTGCATTCGGATCACCACTCCCCGTTTTCAAGCACCTTCCCCTGTTACCACCCACAAACGCCTCATCCTGTCACTCAAATTAGCAGGCACTAGCTATTTTGCGAGTGCTCGATTTCTGACCGCACTGACTGGTTGGCGCATGCGCATTACGACCCATATGCATGCGCAGTTGTGCGAACACTGCTCGGAGCGAACGAGCAGCCGCTTACGAGCGGCTCTGAATCAGGCCCTTAGTTCCATGGATGCAATGTGGGAACAGTTACGGCCAACTATGTATACTTATTCAGTGGTTGCAGATAACCTTGAGAATGTGAGAATCGGAAGCCAAGACCATATGTGCATGCTGAAGGAGACCCATGTGAGATTCATTCTTGTACCCAAAATACATAAATTAATAGTAAAGGAGCAAACTGAGTGATACTATTAGTGCAGCAAGTGTAAGCTCCTGGGACAAGCAAACATATTGTCAATAAGCCCTATAAAAAAAGATTGCTATAACACTGCTTAATTAATTTTACCCAGAGATTGGGTATATTATTCTATGACAATAAAATATCATTCAAGGGATTGTTTACATAAATCCTTAACAACCAGTGGTGGCTCCTACCTTATTGTGTGAGTGGGGCTGTTTGCGCCGCAGTCCAGTCGGAGGTCCAGACTGTTGAGCAAGCCCAATGAATCTGGCAGGTGCCACGACTGGCGCATGCATACAAACACCGGCTTCTAGGTACTACATTGGCCGCAGCCCCTAGAGGTCAGGTTAGGTTGACGGACTGGTAGGGGAGTGACGTCACACTGGAAGCACTCTCTATCTGCTAATCACGGTCCGGCAGTCCCAGGGGGAGAAAACACCTCCCACTGGGATTGCATGTCTGATTAGCACGTAGTATTTCGGAATCGGTATGATTTACCGCCGGACACTTTTCTGGCAGTTGGAATCCCGACAGCGGCTGCCCGACATGGGTGAAAATCCCGATCGTCCCCAGGTAAGTACTCACTAACCTAACCTCCCCCCCTTAACCCTAACCTTCCCCCCAGTGCCTAACCGTAATCCCCCCTCTAAGTGCCTAAAACTAACCCCCCCTTTCCCGTCGACTAAACCTAAGTCCCCCGGGGGGTGCCTCCTAAGTCCCCCCCGGGAGCCCTAAACCTAACCCCCCCCAGCAGCTGTCTGCGCTCGGCATCACCTCATTCGGGATGCCGGGCACCGGTCTCCCGGCGTCTGTAAAATCACAGGCGTCTACATTTAGACGCCGGTCATTTAACCCTCACTGGGATAAAGCAGTCGGGAAGGGAAGCCGGCTGTCGGGATTAAGTCCGCCTGCATACCAGTATTTCCAGTGGGAAGCCACCCAGTACACAGACTCACTGTTTAACTTCACTGGGGGGTTGTAAATTTCACTGGGGAGGGGAGGGGGGACTTGCAGCCTTTAGGTAAAATCCACTACTGCCAACAACTTATTTGTGGGAGAAGATGACCTGGCACCCTTGGTTTTCAAGAGTTGCTGTCAGTGTACCACTTCACCTACCTCATCTACATCACACTGCATGTGCAAGGACTTCACAGAGGATGAGAGGGGCTAATCCACAGCTGTATGGACAGCCAGCGAATGAGCAGGTAGATGCCAGGGACATATGGAAGATAAGCATTTAAAATACAAAAAGTATATTACTATATTATTTATTATGATTTCAGCTGAATGGTCTGTTAATGCTCAAATATAATGACAACATAGTTGGCAAAACTGTAAAATGATAATTAAAAAAAAAAAAAAAATCTATTAATAAAATATATTGCGTGCCTACACAGAACCGTGCATTACTAGATGTATCGTCTCAGCAGCAAAGTGTCCCCAGAAGATATTTTAATATGTTGCCAACTTTGTAACAATTCCCATATATTTCAGTATTAACAGACCGTTCTGCTGAAATAATTTCATTATTGTTGCATTGTACAAAAATACCCATCATGCACTACTCCTTCCCTTCCCACACTCGGTCCTCATGACATACTAACAGTCCAGGTTTTAAGGATATCCATGTGTGGTAAAAAAAAAATTATATATATATATATATATATATATATATATATATATATATATATATATTTATAATTTTTTTTTATAGTGCTGGTCCTGTGATCGTCACAGATATCAAATGCCGTTCTCTATAACTAGAAATACTAATTCTAAGATCATGATTATATTAGAGATGTGCGCTGAACCCCGTGTTTTGGTTTTGGATCTGGAAACCTCTTGGTGTTTTGGTATAAAAAAAAGATAAAATAAGAAAAAAAAAAAAACATTTATGCACTTTAAAATCAGAATTCCGAACCGCGAAAAGAACAGAACCACGACTCAGATTTATCCGGATTCATGAAATTCGGTTGAATTTTGATTTCTGGAGAACCAAACAGCACATCTCTAGATAATATCAGTCTAACTAGGAGATAGTACAATGCTACATATAGTCACAGTACAGTATATTGAGCAAATAGCGGTTTAGTATAATAGTCAGTCTCTATGAGGTGTTAGTATGCAGCAGGGGCACGTATCTATAATGGTGCATGTGTACGGGGCACACCCCTAGTGACGGTACGTATATCACTGAATAGAAGGCTGAAATTATGTTAAACATATTCTTAAGGACTCTGATGGCACTGGACTTGTAGGGTGTCTGGGGGAGGCCCTGGCATGCAGATTCCTGCTACTGACCCCCAACCAGGGTTCTCTTTGTCTTATAACTTAATGACAGCTTGCTTACCTTGTCCCTGTTAGGCATGCATATGGATCACTCAGTTTGGGAGGGAAGGGGATTGTACAGTTTATGTATTTTAACAATATTTGAATGTAAACTAATCCTTTCCAATGCTTTATTTACAACTGTTAGCATACTTACCTACTCTCCTGGAATGGCCGGGAAACTCCCGAAAATCATATGGCGCTCCCAGCCGCCCATAAACGTGGGCAAGTCTCCCGACCAGGATACTCCAAGAGCCCCCCACACAGCAGCAGAAGTGTTATTGTGGCCCCCTGCTTCAAAATGCCATTCATCTCTGTCTCTCCAGCCAGCACCCCCTTCCATCTCTCCAGCCCCCACAACCCACATACACTTATTTTCTCTTGTGTCTTCTGGCTGTGGCTGACCCCTTCGTGCTGCAGCCAGCTCCTGTGTCTGACAGCGGTGTGGCGCGAGTGACATCATGAATGCGTTGTCTCAATTTAAAAAA
Source organism: Taudactylus pleione (assembly GCA_031769625.1). NCBI lineage: Eukaryota > Metazoa > Chordata > Amphibia > Anura > Myobatrachidae > Taudactylus > Taudactylus pleione. Next base: position 478,751 of record JAUIMM010000099.1, read on the forward strand.
AAAAAATACAACAAACTTTATTAATTGTGCGAAGCAGCCGCCGGCATGAGCCTGCAGTTGCCCAGCCCCAGATTCCACACTACAGTTACATCAGCAGCCCTGATTCTACCTCATGGCCACAGGTGGCACCAGTGGGGGGCTGGGCCGGGGGGCAGGGTGCCACATGCCCCCCGGACCGGTAGACTTTTGCCTCAGTGAGGGCCGGTATCACTAGTGCACATGCATGACTGACGGCCGGGTGACAGGCAGAAAGTGCTCTCAGTCGCTCCGACTAAAGCTGCATCAGGTCGGCTGGGCAGCATTCTCTGCCTGTTACCGGGCTGTCTGTCACCCTATGTAGCTTGTGGCTGCACAATGAGCAGCGCTCCTTCCGAGGCCGCTCCGCTGCAGGGGCTGTGCACCTACTTCTGTGTCCTCTGTCCGTTCCCCGGGCTCCTTCCTCTCCCCGGCTAAGGCTCCGCCCCCTCTCTTGCCCTGTCAGACTATATTAATCTATCTCCTCCTGTCCCTGCTGAAGACCCCGCCCCCTCACCCCGAGTCTCCGCCCTTTCTTTAGTCTATCCTGAGCTCCGCAGGGACCAGAAACAGAGCAGCCTTCCAGGCAGGTAAGTGCCAGTGGAGGACTACATATTTACATGACATTTGAGAGAGAAGGGGGGGGGGGTGTTGGAATACTTATGCAATGGGGGCTGTAGTTATTTTTATCTTTGGGAGGATGGGGTGTTTTAATACTGTCGGTGCTGGGGGTGATGTAATAATGTGTGTGAATATGGGGGGGGGGTTATTATTGTGTGTGAGGGCTACTGTATACTCAGAATACCTGTGTTATATGTGGGTCACTGATGATTTCTGCATAATCTGGTGATTACTGCGTTATCTGGCAGCCATTACAACGCTCCCTGATCAGGTGGTCACTGAGAACCTCTCTGCATTATATGGCAGTCACTGCGACACTCCCTGATCTGATGGTCACTGAGAACCTCTCTGCATTATATGGCAGTCACTGAGACACTCCCTGATCTGATGGTCCTTGAGAACCTCTCTGCATTATATGGCAGTCACTGCGACACTCCCTGATCTGATGGTCCTTGCGAACCTCTCTGCATTATATGGCAGTCACTGCGACACTCCCTGATCTGATGGTCCTTGCAAACCTCTCTGCATTATAGGGCAGTCACTGCGACACTCCCTGATCTGATGGTCCCTGCGAACCTCTCTGCATTATATGGCAGTCACTGCGACACTCCCTGATCTGATGGTCCCTGCGAACCTCTCTGCATTATATGGCAGTCACTGCAACACTCCCTGATCTGATGGTCCCTGCGAACCTCTCTGCATTATATGGCAGTCACTGCGATGCTCCCTGATCTGATGGTCCCTGCGAACCTCTCTGCATTATATGGCAGTCACTGCGATGCTCCCTAATCTGGCTGTCACTGCAAACCTCTCTACATTATTTAAAGCACACCCACATTAGGCTATTATAATGTGTCTTTTCTCCATTGCAATGCGCTGGGGGAGAAATCGGGCCACTTACTTGTGTCTTCCCCCCAGGACAAAAGTTGCCAGCCAGCCCCTGGGTGGCACTGCCGGCCGTCACCCTTGGCGAGTGCCATCCTGGCTAAGGGTTAGATACTCTCTGTCTGTATATGCCCCTCTCCCTTGAAGCATCCTGAGAATGCTCCCTGCTGTGCTGTTCTTCCAGACAGCCCCTTTTCCTCAGCATGACGTAATGCGCTCAGGGGTTCATGGCCAGCACAGGGTGCCGTAAAGCCCTATTACAGCACTAATTGAATGTCTAAATTATGTACCTAAGTTTTGACTGTCTACATATAGTCCATGTCCACATTTTGGTTATCTAAGAGCCTGATTCAACAGTGGTTGCTAATGTCTTATCGATCTCAATTTGGCTGATTATTCGCCACTGCGCATGCATGCCATTCGTAATGCGCACTGCGATCACGCTCACGTAGGGAACCAGCAGCAGCCTGACTGACAGCCAGTCATTGTTTGGGGAAGGTGACGGTGGAGGCGGGGTGGCTATGCGAACGCAGGCAGGCCGGGCTGTTTAAACACTATTTCTAGGGTGTGTATAATTTAGCCTTTGCGAAGCTCATTGTAGCAGGAGAGCTCTCTGTGTGACAGGAATCCGTAGCAGTTGAGACAGGTCAGACTCACTCAGAAGCTGCTGCGCAACAATGCTACCAGTATTTACAGAGATTTCCGACAACGCACAGATATGTATGTATGTATCAGAGGGCATTCTTATGTACTGGGGAGCTTGGCAGCTATTTGCATACAATCTCAGCTGCATTCCTTGGAAGAGTGCAAATTGTGGTTGCTTTAACAACCACTGCTCAATCAGGCCCTAAGTATTGTACCCGTCAGCATTATGGAGTGTATGTTTTGAATGTCTAAGTAATGCACACAACCCTTACAAATGATGCTTTAATATTTACATTTTTTTTAAAGTACAGTTTCTGGTCACTCACAGGCCAACTTCTTCCAGACCACACCACAGGATCAATGGGAGGCACAGAGGAAATCAGTCAGTGAGCGAGCGTAATGCAGTCTGATAGCTTGCCTCTGAAGACAAGCTGAGCAGTGAAAGCCAGCTTCCTCTATACCTTACAGCTCTACAGCTGTGCTGCTGAAGGAAGAGAGGGAGGACACCACATAAAGAGTGCTCGCTTCAGGGCACATGTGGACATGGGCAAAACACTTTTTTTTTTTTTTTATAAACTAACTTTACAGCATACATGATAGAAGTAGTAAAGTAAAGTAATACAATGACCTAATAGAACCTGGTGGCATCTCATTTTCAAAATTCCAGAACACGTAGTTTGCCACACTGGATTTAAAGCTCAGTGAAGTGCATCCCACATCAATGAGAGAGATTCCATGGTCAGCAGAGTCTGCAGAAGGGGAGCTAGAAACAAGCTAACTCTATTTACAGATACTGGACCATTACAGCTAACTGTGGATGGTCGTAAATTTCAAACAGGGGGCTTGTATTGGAGGAAAATTCCTTGATATGCATAATAAACACTGGAGAAAGTTGCTGAAAAGTGGAATTAGCTTTTAAATAAATAACGTTCTTATGACATTAGTAATTTACAGCTATAGATAGATATGTAGTATATACAGCAGTGCACATTGTGTCATTTTTGCATTTGATATTTTAACTATGGACATTTAGTTTTCTTTGGGAACTAATTTGGTATCCTGCAGGATTCATGGGAACCATATTAAGAGCACATGTATTTTTAAGGCACTTAAAACATAATATACACTACTTTTGAGTGCTTTGTATTTTCACAGATACTTTGTCATAATTACAACCAAGCTAAATCCACATACAAAATATGGTTGTTACTTTGGAGGTCAAAGGAACTGATGAGCACTCTGAGAAAAGAGGCATAGATGGGGGAGAGGAGGAGACCTAGGACAGAACCTTGGGTACACCAAGAGGAAGTAAAGGTAGAGATAAAGAATGTGTTATTAAACAAATGAGGTGACCCATAAGAGCGCCGATGGAGTGTGGCCATCAGTGAGGAAGGCAGCAGGGGAGTTGAGGAGGATGAGTATACAGTAGAGGGCCCAAGGATTTTGCAGTGAGGATGTTATTGGTGACCTTGGTGAGGACAGTTTGCTTAGAATGGATGGATAGCAAGCCGAACTGGAGTGGGTCAAGTAGGCAATAGGTGGAAAGGAAATAGGTGGAGAGGAAGGAGAGGAGATTGGTATTAACAACCTACTCTAAGAGTTTGAAGGCATAGGGAAGGAGATAGGTGGGTGTCAGGTTGCGGCCTAGGATCGGCCATTACTCACCACAGCGCCGGCTTCCCCTGACCCCTCGGTTGGTCAGACGTCCGGTACGGCGGTGAGTTATGCGCTGAGCATTATACTTAGAGCCATGTGGACACCCATGAGCTGTGCTGTGCCTTGATTGCTGCGGTTGCCGTCATGGATGCAGCCATGACAGTTCACATCACCTGACTACCCTTTACCCAATGGTAGCATGGTGGTGGTCAGCTGACGCTGTCCACCAATGATCTGCTACCTTAGGGTATAAAGCCAATCTCCAGACAGAAGGAAGTTGCCTGTGCAACGTTGTCGCTACCTTGTGTACACTTGCCGTTACCTCGTTCCAGGTTCCCTCATCGTGATATCATCGAGTCTACTAGTGTCATCTCCTTGTGCAACAGTGCGTCCAAACATCTTGCCTGTGTGCTATACTAGTGCCGACTCTGTGTGCAACAGTGCGTCCTAACACCTTGCCTGTGTGCCATTCAAGTGTCATCTCAGTGTGCAACAGTGCATCAGAACATCCTGCCTTTGTGCTTTACGAGTACCATCCTCTTTGTGCAGCAGTGCGTCAGAACACCTCACCTGCGTGCCATTACAAGTGCCACCTCTTGGTGCAATAGTGCATCAAGACACCTTTGCCGGCGTACAGTTAAACAAGTGCCACCTCCTTGTTTAACTGTGCGTCAAAAACCCTTTACGTGTGTGCAACTACAAATACTAACTCTTGGTGCAGCTGTACTTCTTACTGAAGTATTTCTCTTGGGCCATTGTTGTATTTTCTCCATTCCCGTGGCTATCGTATACCCGAGCAAAGGACAGTGACCTGCCTGCTGAGTGCAGCTTAAACCCGCTTGGAGGGGTCACTGGTGAACAACTCCCAGCAGGTTAGACTCTGCACCTTTTGGTCAGGTCTCGTCAACATCTGATATTTGTGAATGAGAAGATCTTATATACAGGCCCCATGCCTTCGATTCCTCCCTCAACCCGGGACCTCAGCTCTTACCCCTTCAGTAGGGGATTTCCCAAAGCCAAATGTGACAGTTGGGCTGTAATAAGAGAAAGCAGCTGAGTCAAGAGAGTATTTCTTGAGAATTGGGGACACTAGGGTATGTTTGAAGGATGGAAGGTACCAGAAGAATAGTTTTTAATATTTTAATAATAGTGAGAAAAGACCAAAACATGGCTTCCAATGTGGCAGTGGCAAGAGGTCCACACGAGGTTATCAGTGAGAGAAGTTAGGATGCAAAAGTGCTGGTGGGATCATCAACAGGAATGTGAATAGGAATGTTGAAGTTCCTCAAGATGAGGGAGAAGTTATCCAAGAATTGGGTGACAGGGCGAGGGGAACAAGAGATGGAGGTGCCTGGAAAGGAACTATATTTTTTTATGTGGCCTTTCATTCTTTGAGGACTGCACAGTTCAAAAGTAAGTACACAGAGACAACATAGAACTAAAAAGGTATTTATCTAGGAAGTGCCATTATGGTTCAACACACCTAAAATGAAAACACATCACCTTATGTTGAGTTGCAGCACTTGCCCTATTATGGAATAATTCTTCAAATATCTGGAATAGTAGCTCTGGTGTTTCCTTTTAATTGATGCTGACAGTGTGTTGTCTGTGGACTACATACTGCCCATATGAATATAGACTGGGCCAGCAGAAGTGAAGAGAGGTTGCATTAGTAAATGTGAGATCCACTTTGCTCCATCTGAGCTGTTTTCCAACCAGATTGCTTGCGGTCCATTGGGCAAACAGTATCCAGCAGAATGGCCCGAGGCACATGCAAAATGTCAGGTGACCATCAAAGCCTGTGAACCCAGGTAAGTTAACTTTTACGATAACTGGATATTTAACCAGACACTGAATTTTCTGATTTTAGGTGACATTATTAGCATTGTTAATGTACAACAGCTGCACTTTTCTATTCCCTTCAGTTTGTGTATTACATTTATTTGCATATATTTGTTTTTCAAATAAACTATGATTTAATGTTTACAGAGTTGAAAGTTGTTCAAGCTTTTAAAATAAGGTGCTCAAAGGTGGTTGCCTGTACTGAGGATCAGGACCTGTGGCATAATTCCAGCCCTTAGTACACTATAAAGCAATTAGCATCACTAAAAATCTCAGTGAGCATTTTCTAATGAGATGAAGTGCATGATTGTGTATGGGATAGAACACTGTGCCCCAGACAGGAGAAACAGACCACACACCAACAGTCTCTACAGTCCCAGCTTGATCTTACCAGTGACATCATCTGGTAAGTTTACTCTAATATATGCAACAGTTCAATAAAACCATGAAAATGCCAGTTTCAGATAGAGAATGGCAGAGGGTATCATGAATTCTATTGGCAGGGTGATAGACAGAGATCACACCAAAAGACCATCAACAGTGTCTGCCCACATACTAAAGTGCCAGGTGGGAAAAGAGACTGAGGACCGGTGAGACGGTTTCTAAACTCTGGCCTGGTGAGGGCACATATACACTATACGGCCTACTCTCCCGGAACATGGGAGCCTCCCGGTCATGAGCAAGGTAGGACAAGTTCCTCGGACTGGCCGCCACTCTCCCTGGCACTCCCCCTTCTCCCCCATATATAGCGGGAACAGGTCCGCGATGATGCGATTGCACTGTCATGTCCCCACACTGCCCAACTATGCCACCGCCACATCCCCTGCTGTCCCTTCCCGGAGGGGGCAGCCAGAAAGTCGCCAAGTATGATATACACCTCTAATGCAGCAACATTATAAATAATATTAAACAATATAAACCATGCTTAACCAATAATAAACCAATAAGACATAACCTCTCTAAGTGAATGTTATTAAAATCATGTAATGGCCATCACAATGGTAATAGTGGTCCTGCTCTTGGTCTATATAAATAGTATGGAATACAAAAAAGCTCCTTAAAGATTCAATCATATCATGTTTATTGATACGTACAGTTAAAATCTACAAAACTGTACTGCCATAGGTAAAGTCAGACTGGTCTGTACACAGTGACGTGGCCAGCCGGGCACTATTTGCTAAGCTGCCCCCTTACATTCCCAGACTTCTTGGGGCTGATTCTGAATCACACTATACTGCCACCACTTTAGCATCTTATACCGCAGGTGCGTCTGCGACTATATGCTAATGTTAGGTAAAGTCCTTCCCCTAGTGTACAAGAATCTGTCTGAATGCACAAGGGCAGTGACACCTACTTAAAGCGGTTGCACCAGCCCTATGCTAGGTGCAGAACCTCAGAAGATGGCTTCCAATATATGAGATGGAGAGCCTTCAACCACTCCTGTGACACTCCCATTACACACCCATCAGATGGAATATCTTTGTGCGTCAGTTTAACCGCCTCCCAGTCACTGCCCACGAATGGCCAATACATTCCTAAGTCACCAGTGTGGCTCAATCGGTCCTGAGACTTTGGGGTCTATTTACTAAGCAGTGTTAGGCGACAGAGTGAAAAGTGATAAGCTGTCAGCCAATCAGCTCCTAACTGCCATCTCACAGGCTGTCAACAAAAAAATGGCAGTTGCTCAATCAATCTGGTAGTACTATTTTCAGGTGCATGAAAGGGAGGGGTCATACCAAGTAGAAAAAGGAGGGGGTTTTAACCCCCTATTGTTCCTCAGCACACTGAATTGTACCTGCAACAATATATGAACACTATATGGTAATAGAGTTTCAAAGATATTGGTTGCATGCATTCCCAACACATGGGAAGCTGCTAGGCCACGTCACGGCTTCTCTGTCACTAGCAGTCCCTAACATTAACGGGTTCACGTCCGGGGCACAGAGCACCCCAAAAAAACGTCCAGCCCAGGACCCCCCCAGGGCATCACACGAAAATGGAAAAAGAGTGACAGTGCAGTGTAAAGTTTAGATGTGTACGAGTAATTACTAAGTGATGAAAGAGATTAAAATATATGTGAAAAAATACATGAATAAAAAACAAACATATAAGGTGATGTAAAAAGTAACTACAGTATGTGTATTAAGTGGTGATGCCCTGAGGAGGCCCAGCCAGAGTGGCCTCGGGGGCCCTACGCTCAAACGCTCACCCCAAATGTAATATATGCCAATTAAAGCCTCATAATAAAGGCACATATGAATTTTGGCAAATGTAAGGCCTCATGATAAAGGTACATACAATACATAAATGCATCCAAACTGAGAGCCAGCTTACCTGGGAGTCACCCCTGAGAACTCCAACTAGCACTACTAGAACCAGCATGCCCTGCTAATGCTGGCTCATTCATGCATCTCATAACCACAACAATTTGGGGTGAGCGTTTCAGCGTAGGGCCCCCAAGGCCACTCTGGCTGGGCCTCCTCAGGGCATCACCACTTAATACACATACTGTAGCTACTTTTCACATCGCCTTATATGTTTGTTTTTTATTCATGTATTTTTTCACATATATTTTAATCTCTTTCATCACTTATTAATTACTCGTACACATCTATACTTTACACTGCACCGCCACTCTTTTTCCATTTTTGTGTGATGCCCTGGGGGGGTCTTGGGCTGGACGGTTTTTTGGGGTGCTCTGTGCCCCGGACGTGAACCCGTTAATGTTAGGGACTGCTAGTGACAGAGAAGCCGTGACGAGGCCTAGCAGCTTCCCATGTATTTGCAAATGTATGCAACCAATATCTCTGAAATTCTATTACCATATAGTGTTCATATATTGTTGCAGGTATAATTCAGTGTGCTGAGGAACAAAAGGGAGTTAAAACCCCCTCCTTCTTCTATCTCACAGGCTGTGTTTGAAAAATGACAGTTAGGAGCTGATTGGCTGGCACCTTATCACTTTTCACTCTGTCTCCTAACACTGCTTAGTAAATAGACCCCTTTGTTCACCGACACCATGGAAGCCATGCACGTGCGACTTTATAGCAATATAGATGTACGCACAGTCGCAAAAAAGACTTATGTTCTTAATTTAAATATCCAGAATCTGGAGCATGTGGACAGCTAGGAAGAGAAGAGCGCATACTGTCGCCTCACGCTGCTGCTTCTGGAGTCTCACTGCGGCCTGTTATACACAGGATGTTTGGTTGGTCACAGTACCTGAGGTAACATGAATGTATAAGAGCCTATATACCATATAAAATGCTCCGTTTACATTTCCAGTGACCTCCATAAGTATGGAAATTAATTTAGCAGTGTCCTACACTATGTAGACAAAGTGATTGGACACTGACAGCAAATAGATCAACGAGGTGTTATTGACGTCAGTACTTTGTAGGTCCACCACGTGCAGTGATTACTGCAGATGCCCTTCTTGAAAAACTGTCCCTAAGTTCCTGGACAACAGCAGATGGTATGTTTTGTCATTTCGCCTTAAGTACAGTGATCAACTGTGACACTGAAGGTCGAGTCGGCCTAGAACACAATCGTCGCTCCAATAGGTCCCAGAGGTTCTCAATGGGGTTAAAATCTGGACTCTGAGCTGGCCAGTCCATCAGGGTTACTGAATTTTCTGTACTAGTCCAGCGTCGCCCTGAAAACATGACATGTGGCATTGTAGTCCTGATAAAAACATTTGCTGTTTCCATAGAACTGCAAGTTCATGGGCCTCCCTACGAAGTGTTCTTGTCGAAATTGCCATTTGGGACTTGTGTGCAGTGGCATGCATGGTATACATTTCGCTTGCGCAGGGGTGTCCAAATCACTTTTATCTATATAGTATATACAGTATATGTAAATATTTTGTTGCTCTAATGCCATAATCCTGTAATTTTTTTGGTACTAATTTAACTTGTTTATTTCTTGACATGTGGAAGTAATGTATATCCCTAATATAATTATTCCCATTATTCAGATTATTTTATATTCCCCAAATTATAAAAAAAGATAATTTACAAACATTGGGGGAGATTTATTAAAGCATGGAGAGAGATAAAGTGTAGAGAGAAAAATTACCAACCGATCAGCTCCTGTCATTTTTTGAAACACAGCCTGTAAAATGTTGGTTGGTACTTTATCTTTCTCTAAGGTTTGATAAATCTCCCCCATTGTTTTTCAATATATAATTTTCTCTGTCTCATGGTTGAGCAAAGAAATAGACATTTAAACTGGTCACATAATCTGCCATACAAAAGGTTACCTACTTGGCCAATGTGGTAACAATTTATTTATTTTTATTTTTTTCAAACTTTAAAAACATTAATAGGGGTATTCAATATGGAGCGAAAACTTCGTTTTTGCGATGTTTTCGCACCAATGACGTCATTTTCGGAGGTTTTGGTTTTACACCGTATTCAATTTCAAAGACTTTTCGCAGGTTCGAAAAGTCTTTGAAAAAAAACGGGGATAACTTTTTACCACTAAATAGATGGCGAAAAAAAGTGCAGAATTGGGGTTTAGGGGTGCAGGCTTAAAAAAAATAGCCTGCACCCCTGGGAATGACATTTTAAAAATAACTGTGTAAAAAAAAGTTTTTTAAAAAAATAGGGACACCCCAAAAAATTAATTTAAAAATTGGGGTGAAAAAAAAAATTGGAAAAAAAAGTGTTTAAAAATAGGGAAATAGGTTCAGGGCTATTCTGCAAGTATGCGGCAGGTGTTTTCTAAAATAGGCTATTAGCAGCAGGTGCATAGTTGCAGAATTTTTTAAAACTTACTTTAGGGACATAAAAATATGCTAGTACCCATTTTCATCTACCCCAAATTTGATGGGACCACTTAAAAAAATGAAAAAAATAACCTAAGTGCTCTTCTGCATCACTTCTTCAGTCAGGAAAAGCACCTGCTGCGGCTATTTAAATCCCCGACTTTCATTTGCAGGCTAAAACGGGGGTACCCATAGTGATCCCCCATGTTTTTACAACTTTAGGGGGGCCCTACAATTTATTCAAGGAAAAAAAATTTTTTTACGCAGATCCCACTTCGCACCTTCCCGTTTTCGTAGGTTTCATATTGAATACGGGGATAAAGCGGGCGCGCGCCCGATAATTTATCCCAGGAAAATCTCCGATGTGGAGCGAAAAGTCCAGGTTAGGGAGGGGTATGAGCAGCCAGTTGCCACCAATAGTCAGCTCTTGTTTGAAACATATGAACTGTGTGATCTGCCAATAAGCGATCCTCAAACATACTGTACAGCCGTACATTCATTGCAATTAGCGGCTCTAGGTACAGCAAAATTTAAAATCGTGAGTGAAGGCAATTGTTTACAGGACCCTAGGTTCCTGTGTTATTCAAATAATTCTTCAGGGCTATTGATGTGCATATTTTACTAAACATATATCAAGCTTATCAAACTAAAAGGTTTAAAAAAAGATTTTAATTTGTTTATTTGTCTGTACAAAAAGCGTGGCGCATTTGCGGCAAATCGCGCCACGCTTGGCGTGAGTCGCATACCTGCGAGTGGGGATACGCACTGCGTTTGCTCCCGTGATTCCATAGGATCGCATGGTGCGAGCGCAGTGCGCGGCATGCCTTAGCGTAGCAGCTGCAGCTAATCGCATGGCGCGATGCTTGCACACTTTTGTAGCGCGATCGGCAACGATGCAAGAGGACCCATCATGTGCCAAGTATTACTATTTCATAGTTTTACCCAAGATCAAATGCAAGTTTCAAATTTCATAGCATTTGGTTTTAATGGAATAATCTTATTCTAGGAAGGTAAATAACTTCTCAGCTTGACAGATAGTAGATGTAGACAAACAGTTAAAATACCGGATTTATTTAACACATACAGTAACACTAAAGTTAAAGTACAATACAAATGTAAACCGTTAAAGCACTGGAGCTGTACATGTCATATTTAATAGAACAAAAAACAAACTGTACCTGTTTTCCCCACGGCACTTTGCCCGAGTACCACAATGCGCATAGTCCGTGCTGAAGCCAGGCTGCAGGTCCTTCTCAGAGGTCGTGGCAGGGGAAAGTTAGAGGTCATTTTATAGTGTATTTTGTAGCGTTTATGTCGCCAATTCAATCAAGTAAACAGCAGATAGATTATGAGTGTCAGATGAATGCTGAACTGGGCTGATGTGTCATGTAATTCACTCTCTGGTCCTGTGCTTTTTGGTTTGGCAAGGAATAAATACATTTCTGTTCTCCAGCCAACCTCTCCTCTGTAAATGGAATATTTCCTGCCTACTTCAGTGTATTCCCGCCTCCTATTCTTCTGGCTGTTGAAGCAGAAAATTGCTAGCAATGTACTTGGAAGAATTTCTGGCAAACATTGGTATTGTTTCGGAGCAAAAAAAATCATTATATAGAGTCACCGGTTTACACTGAGTAAATGAACGCTACATTAACTCATTCTTTTCCAGGAACAATGCATTCCAGAAGCTTGCCTTTTTTTTTTTTAAATATGTATTTATGATGCTTAAATATATTCTGCAGAATGTCGCTATAGACTAATGGTCTCATTCAGACCCGTTCGCAAGCGGGTTGATGGTTGTGCATTGCGCATGCATAGGGCAGATGCAAGTGCTGATACTAATGATGACGGTCTCCGCTGTGGATCGAAAAACAGTGCCCAGTGTGGCTTACCACTTGTAGCCTCACGGACCCTCGCATTAGCCCTGTGGATATTTGCATTAGCATAAGGCAGTAAATCTGACCTCCATGGCTTCCCGCCAGGGCAGTTTCTAGGGGCAATCGCACAGGGCACTCCGGCCCCTGCTGACACTGGCCCTGATTCAGAGCCGGACGCTCTGACAGAGCGCTAGCTCTGAATCAGGGCCGTCCCTCCTACCTTTTGGAGCGGCCTCCTGGCCGCTCGCATAGCTGTGGGTGACCACCCACAGCTATAGCGAGTGGCCAAAATGATGGTCAAGACCATCGTGACCATCGGGCTTGCGACGAGACCCTTGCGGTAGGGTCTCGCTGCCGCAAGCCCTGGAGTGCTTTTAGCTCTATCACAGCCAAAAGCACTCCCACTGACATCACTATGATGTCAGTGGGGCCGGCCCCAGACGGTAGGCATTCCCATGGGAACACCTCTGTCTGGGCAGCCACGCCCCCGGCACGCCCACCAAAGGGGGCGTGCTGTCAATCACCATCGACAGCAACGCCCCCTTTGGTGCGAGACCCATAACGACGGCTTGGCCATCGTTATTCGGGTCTCGCACATGTGCACAACGGAGCTGGCTCCCTCGTGCGCATGCGCACTTGGGCAACATCGACCCGCTTGCGAGCGCTCAGCTCTCGCGAGCGGGTCTGAATCAGGCACACTGGTCACAAGTGCGGGGGTACGGGGAAGCAGCGCGACTGGCAGCAACAGCAGCGCCACCAGTCCTACCTTTGGGTCTGAACAGTGCTGGGCTCTGACCATCAGCTCACACGCTGCCAATGCCATGACTTATGGTTGCGCAGCAGCGTCACATCATAGGTCACGCAACCGCCTACCGCCGCTGGCCAGTCCACACAGTGTAGCCTCAGCCAGCCTCTGCATTTCTGAGGTTGTAGTGCTGCTCTGCCCTTGTTGTGAGGCCATGCCCCCTTTTCCTACATGTGCACCTTCGATGAGCGCAAATGTACTGTCCGATGCTTGGTGTTGAAAGATATAACTTTTGAAAATCAATGGGGGGCACACACGCATTTTGACTGTTTGCACTGGGAGCCATATCATCTACAAACTGCCCTGCTTCCCACAAATACAGTTACCGTAGTTTGAGTCTTCCTCAGAATCAGGCCCATTGTTTTCATCTCTATCAAAGGGTAAAAGTTATATAATGGAATTCATAGTTTTTCTCCCTATAAAAGTATTCATGACATATGTGATACCCCCATAGTTATGGGGTTACCCGTTAGTATATCAGGGAGACACTTAGGTGTTCTTTAGCCCCTGTCATTTTTTTTTTCTTATTTATTATATATATACAAGATCATATAGCACCATTGGCCCCATAGGATAATACAATGAACTTTTGCTGACCTTTCTCCCTCGGACCTTACTGAGCATGTGCAGACAGGGAGGTAGAAAGTGCCCCTTGGTCAGCGACCCATTTTTGGAGGAAAAATCCTGCCCCATTGATTGGTAGCCTAGGTGTCCAGGCAGAGATCCCTGTAGGCGGCCTGTTGCTGGGTCCCCTCTGTCCACTCATAGATGCCGGACCAACAGGGAGGAGAGTGAGGGAGAGCTTATAAAATACCATCCCCGGGGCTGTCAGTGCTGAGTCTGGGAGGAATTTCTGTAAAAGGAGTCTGGGAGGAATTTCTAGAAAAAGGAGTCTGGGAGGAATTTCTGAAAAAAGGATTGTCTGTGAGGTGCTTCTGTGGAGTGTCCCTGGATCTGTACAAATATAGGGGTGCAGTAACCACTCTCATTTACCCTGGATTACAAATACTGTACCTGGTGTGCTGTCTGTAATGAGTTGCTGTGGAGTGCCCTTGGAGCTGTAAACATAAGGATGCTATAACTTTTATGTTTGCCTTGGATTACAATTACCAGACTTCACATTAGCCTGGAAAGCACTACAAGAACCTATCCAACCTGCAGGTGCATAACCCTGCTTGCAGCTAATTATTTTGCATAGACTATTTGTTGTTACAGCTGGTGCACTACAAGAACCTATCTAACTTACATGTGCATAATCCTGCTTGGAGCTAATTATTTTGCATAAACTATTTGTGGTACAGCTAGTGCACTACAAGAACCTATCCAACCTGCAGGTGCATAACCCTGCTTGCAGCTAATTATTTTGCAGACTATTTGTTGTTACAGCTGGTGCACTACAAGAACCTATCCAACCTGCAGGTGCATAACCCTGCTTGCAGCTAATTATTTTGCATGGACTATTTGTTGTTACAGCTGGCGCACTACAAGAACCTATCCAACCTGCAGGTGCATAACCCTGCTTGCAGCTAATTATATTGCATAAACTATTTGTTGGTACAGCTGGTGCACTACAAGAACCTATCCAACCTGCATGTGCATAACCCTGCTTGGAGCTAATTATTTTGCATAGACTATTTGTGGTTACAGCTGGTGCACTACAAGAACCTATCCAACCTGCAGGTGCATAACCCTGCTTGCAGCTAATTATTTTGCATGGACTATTTTTTGTTACAGCTGGCGCACTACAAGAACCTATCCAACCTGTAGGTGCATAACCCTGCTTGCAGCTAATTATTTTGCATAAACTATTTGTTGTTACAGCTGGCGCACTACAAGAACCTATCCAACCTGCATGTGCATAACCCTGCTTGGAGCTAATTATTTTGCATAGACTATTTGTGGTTACAGCTGGCGCACTACAAGAACCTGTCCAACCTGCATGTGTTTTCCCACGTTTTTCTCATCAAAAAGGGAGCGTTAACCCAGACTGTATTTCACAGCTATAGACTGCCAGAGCACCATTGATTCAAGCTAGACCAGCAGGTTTCATATTTAGGTCTCTCATTTGTTTTTTTTGGTAAAGTTCTGCAGGGATTGTGGTTCTTGTTGGTTTCACATTGCTTTGCCAGCTGGGGTCACCGGTAGATGACGGGTAGGTAATAAATAAATACCTTGTCATTGAATAGTGTAATTAATTTCATTCCATCTGTAAATGGTAAATGTCTCCTGTCATTTGTTGTTAATTATTAACAAATAATAAAATTGCGTTGCACCTTCCCTCCTGACTGGTCATTGTGTCTGCAAAAGGGAATTCAGGCTTGCCTCTCTGTCACGGTGTGTCCTATCTTAACATGGGGAAATCGGCCACCGAAGCAATCCAAACACACCTGAACCTGGTGCTAGTGGTGCAGCACTGTACAAACCAGTCAGTACATCACACATAGACCAGGGGTCTTCTAACCATGGTCCGCCAATGGTTAATGTAGTGCAGTCTGCACTACACACAGAAGCAAGTACAACGCCGCTGCAGGCAGTGTTTGCTTTGGCAGCCAGCCAATGAGAGTCAGACAGACTCTCACTGGCTGTTGCGCCCACTGCAGGAGCCGGGTTGGAGCTCACTCTGAGCTCCATCTTCCGGCTTCCGCAGTGGGTGATGGGAGAGATGTCATAACGTCTCTTCCATAATGCAGAGCGGGCCGGAGCGGGAGGATGGAGGAGTGGATGGCGACGGGAGCAGGAGCCGGTGTGGGGATTCAGGTGTTCTATTTTTCTTTTTCTTACGTATGTGTCTTTGTCTGCACTGCTGGGGGCACTGCGTCGGGGGGGAGGACTACTACTGGGGGCACTGCATAGGGGGGACTACTACTGGGGGTACTGCATAGGGGGGACTACTACTGGGGGCACTGCATAGGAGGGACTACTACTGGGGGCACTGCATAGGGGGGTCTACTACTGGGGGCACTGCATACGGGGGGATACTACTGGGAGCACTGCATAGGGGGGCTACTACTGGGAGCACTATATAAAGAGCACTACTGGGGGCACTGCATAGGGCAGGGACTACTACTGGGGGCACTATATAAAGGGAACTACTGGGGGGACTACTACTGGGGGCACTGCATAGGGGGGACCACTACTGGGGGCATTGTATAGGGGGGACCACTACTGGGGACACTGTATAAGGGGCACTACTGGGGGCACTGCAGAGAGATGCAGTTATGGGACATAATTAAAATTATAGAAGGGGGCAGTTATGGGTCATAATTGTGTGAGGAGGGGGCAGAGTCTAAATACCGCAGTATAGCTCAGTGGCCCTCAGCTTCGTCAAATTTTTTAATGTGGCCCACACTGCCTTAAAGGTTGAAGACCCCTGACATAGACCATCCCTGATGTATATCATAACACGTTTTCCATAATACATAGTTACAGCATAAAGGGAACCTGAACCCGACCCTCTGATTTTCTGGGCTTTTTCATGTTACCAATCTGTGTCTATGTTTCAGAATATATTCTAACATTATTTATTAAACTACATATTAATCAAGGCTGAATGTTAGGAGACCTTGGTATTTCCTACAGCTCTATTATTATCCCCTGCCCAAATTGCATATAGCTATATAATGCAGATTCAGTCTTATAAGTTCTCAGTAGATCTGCTACTGTCCTCGACTGGTACACAAAAAGAATACTGTCAATAATGTCCATAATCCAATTTAAGCCACAATATACCAGTAGCATAGGCAAACGCAGGGAATGGGGGAGGTCCAGTTGCCCAGAAACCCCACTCCCACTGGCCAGTGGCTCGCATCATGACCACAATAGTAGTAAAAAATTTAATTTTACTGAATCTATGGCAACAGCATGTAGTATAAGGGATAGAATGGAGCTGCTGTGCGTGTACAGTGGCATCAGCTATTACTACCAAATCTGCTGTATGTGTCTGCAGGTCTCAATCAATACACTAGACCAGAGAGCATCTGCCAGCAAGAAGAGACAGGTGTCTTAACATGAGATGGGTGCACTGGCGTATTTATAATGGGTGCAGGGTCACTGGCCCCTGGGTTCAGGGGAGCCCCAATTTGCACATCCTGCATTCAAAGTATACTTACTTTCTCTGGCAAGTGGGTCCCTCATCCAGGCCTGCTGAGAGCAGCGGCGGACCCGGGTAATAGGGGGCGTGGCCTAATCGTGGGAGGTGTGGCCACGCCCCCTTCCTGAAAAAAAAAGGTTTGCAGCGGTGCTGCGCGCTGGGGAGGGGGCTCTCTGGGCCCCCTCAGCCCTGCTCAAAGCCAGGGGGGGCACGATCAGTGTGATCACTCCTCCCACAGGCATAGGAGACTGCTGTGGCTGCTGCTCAGCAGCCACGAGCAGTCTCCAGTGCAGCTCAGCACACACTGTGTGCTGGGCTGCTGTGAGGGAGGGGGAACGGTGCCGGACCCGCCAGGCCCCTCAGGAAGCCCAGGCCCCGGTAATCTGTACCCTCTCCCCCCCTCTTGGCGCCCCTGCCCTCGTCCATTGCGCCACCAGCTTTCCAGTGACATCTTTGGGAAAATGGCACTGTACACTGACAGCAAAGAATCTGGAACTGTGCCAAAGCCTTTGATCTCTAGTGCACATGCACCATCTTTCCAAATGTCACTGGGAAGATGGCACCGCGGAGGAGGAACCACTATGTAATGTGCCTGGTTGGGATGGAGGGGGCACTGCACAGATGAGGGGGCCGCCTTAGACATTAATATGCACCTGGGTGGGAGAATGTGTGCTTAGAAAGCTCAGGTCTGTTTCCTATTGGTTATATTATGTGATATTTCACCTTTTCCTGACAACTGTATTTATATGAGTTAACTATGTTGTCCATATATGTTCGGGGCCAGTGTTCAGTTCATCTGACGCTTCCCCAGATTACTGGACTTGCTCCAATGCTTCACAGAGCAGGGGACTTAGATTGTGGAATGGTGCCCACATCCAGAAAAATAAAAAACTTTCAGCTCATATGGGCTAACCCTATTGCCGGCTTAATGTGTTAGCTGGCCCAGTCAGGACTGGTAGTGATTATGCGGTCCCAGGATTGGTGGAGGGCCCTGGCGGGAACCCATGTCAGCTGCTGAGAAAGATAAATGTGCCCATTTGCATTCCTGCTTTTGACACTGAGTAAGGAGCATAATGCTCAATTACATGAAAATCAGCAGTTTTATGCCCAGTAAAGTGCCCTTCCGCAACTTTATACACAGGAATGTGGCGATTAACTAATTTATTTTCAGTGTTATATCAATTGGCCATGCTATGCCTACCATCGGTGATGTTCCCATACAGAAGGAATTTTTAAAAGGAGAGTTATGGTAAAACTTACCCTTGTTAACTCTCTTTCTTCGAAGTCCACAGGGGAGACAATGTGGTGTAGGAGGGACCGGGAGGACCGGACACCAACAGCAAAGCTTTTCAATACCAGGATGCTCTGCTCCTTCCCCCTATACCCCGCTCACAGCCTGAGGGCAACTCAGTTTTGTTAACAAGCCCAAGGCAGGAGCAGGATAGAAGAGAAGGAAGACTGGTACACTGAAGATCACACACTCACACAGAGAAGGAACCCTTTAGATGCCAGGAGCGTCAGGGTGGGTGCCCTGTGGACCCTATGGACTTCGAAAAAAAGAGAGTTAACAAGGGTAAGTTTTACCATAACTCTCCTTTTCTTCTTCAGGGTCCATAGGGCTCCACAGGGGAGACAATGGCGAAGTCCCAAAGCTGCGCCCGAAGGAAGCATATAACCTAAGAAAGGTGTGGACAGAAGACCACGTAGCCACCTTGCATAGTTGTTCAGCAGAGGCGACACGTCAGGCTGCCCAGGATGGACCCACAGAGCGAGTAGATTGAGCAGATAATGTAGTTGGCATAGGAAGGTCAGTCTGCGCATAAGCCTGTGAGATAGACTCTGGCCAGATGGATTCACGTGACTGTTTGTTAGCTGGCCATCCCTTCTTATGGAATCCGTATAGGATGAAAAGGGAGTCTAAATTCCTGATGGAACTAGTACTGTAGATCTTCAGAGCATGGACCACATCCAAAGAAGGCTTTACCTGACGAGAGGTCTGGTGATGTAAAGGCTGGAGCCACAATTTCCTCATTAATAGGGGAAACAAGAAACCACTTTGGGAAGGAAACCCAGGAGCATTCTAAGAACAGCCATGTCATGATGAAAGATTAAAAAGGGCGAGCGACAGGAAAGCACCTCTAAATCAGAGACCCTACAGACAGATGCCATAGCCAAAAGAAACAGAGTCTTCGCAGTGAGCTATTTGAGATCCACTGACTCCAAGGGTTCGAATTGAGGCTCCTGAAGTGCGTGGAGCACCACTGACAAATCCCATGGAGCCACAGGAGGGCCAAAGGTAGGTTGTATATGTACAGTAGCACACCCTGAATGAAAGTGTGAACATCTTGTAGAGGAGCAATTCTTCGCTGAAACCAGAGACTTGCACTTTCAGAGAAGCTAGGCAGAGGCAAAGATCCAAACCAGCCTGAAGAAAGGCAAGTATTTGAGAAACCTTAAAAACCTGAAGGTCATAGTTTCTAGGGGCACACCACTGGAAATATGGTAATAAACCCAAACCCGGTAATAAATCCTGGCAGAGGCCGGTTTACAAGTTCTCTGATCATGGTCTGGACCACAGAGCCAGAAAATCCCTTGGACCTTTAGGAGGGATGTCTCAAGAGCCAAGCCATTAAAGACAGGCGGGCCAGGTCTGGATGTAGACAGGCACCCTGAGACAACAGGCCTGGTCATAGAGGACTTTGTAGGTTGGAGTACCAATGGCATCTCGGTCAAGCCGGAGCTATCAAATGGACTGTGCCCCCTTACTGTTTGAACTCCCAAAGAACTTGAGGAAGAAGGCATATTGGAAGGAAGAGGTACTCCAAATGGAAGATCCATTTCTCAGATACTGTAATGCATCCACAATGGCTGCATTGGGGTCCCTTGTCCTAGCTCCATACACTGGAAGTTTGTGGTTGTGTCTTGAGGCCATTAGATCCACATCTGGTAGACCCCATCTATCCACCAGAAGCTGAAAGACTTCTGGATGTAGAGACCAGTCTCCGGCCTGCACGTCGTGATGACTTAGGAAATCCACTTGCCAACTGCGAATTCCTGAGATGACCACTGCAGATGTCTGTGAGATGGCATTCGGTCCATCTGAGAATGCAGGACACTTCTGCCATTGATGCTCGACTTCAAGTGCCTCCCGGGTGATTGAGGTAGGCCACTGCCATGTCGTTGTCGGACTGTACATGTACTAGCCTGCTCTGAAGGACATCCTGAGCCAGAGTGAGAGCTCTGTAGATGGCTTGGAGTTCTAGGACGTTGATTGGTAAGACTGCCTTGGTCTGAGTCCAGCGGCCCTGGAAGGAGTGCTGGCCAGTCACCGTGTCCCACCCTCGAAGGCTTGCATCCATGGTTAAGATTACCCAGTTCAGGATCCAAAAGGGGTGTCCCATGTCCAAGTGGAATGTCTGTAGCCACCAGGCCAGAGACAGGCAAACCTCTGGGGATAGACTCATCTGTGATTGGAGCAAATGAGGCAGCCCATTTCACCTGGAGAAGATCAAGTGTTGTAAGGGCCTGGAGTGAAACCTAGCGAACTCCACCATGTCAAAGTTGGACACCATGGATCCCAGGGTCTGCATTGTAGAGTGAATTGACACTCAGTGACTGTATAGTAGTCTGCGCACCTTGTGCTGTAATACCAAGATTTTTTTTTTATTTCTCCTGTTAGGAAGATTCTCTGGACCTGAGAGTCCAGGAGAGAACCCAGATGTACCATTCTTTGAGACAGTGTCAAGGAAGACTTTTCCAGTTGATCAGTCAACTGTGCCTTTGTAGAAAGGCAATGGTTATCTGTAGATGGCGGTGAAACACTTCTCGGGAGCTGGCCAACAGCAAAAGTTCATCTAAATATGGGAGCAGTCTGATTCCCTGACGACGAAGATAGGCTGCCATGATCTTGGTAAAGATCCAAGAAGCTGTTGAAAGGCCAAAGGGCAGAGCCTGAAATTGGTAATGTTGCTGTAGTATAGCAAACTGGAGATATTGTTGATGAGAAGGCGCTATAGGTACATGTAGGTAAGCGTCCTGAATGTCCAATGACACCATAAAGTCCCAAGGCTCCATAGCCAGAATAATAGTGTGGAGGGTTTCCACCCTGAAAAACTTGTTCAGAGACTTGAGGTTTAGAACAGGCCAATGAGACCTGTTGGGCTTCTGAACTAAGAAAAGTGTAGAATAATAGCCCTTCGCTTGCTGTGCAGAGGGGACCAGAATTATTACTCCTGAGAGTAGTAGGGATTGAATGGCTTTTTGGATAAGCAGGGCCTTGCCTGGGTCCGCTGGAGGGCCTGTGCAAAAGAACTGCTGGGGCGTCGCCTCAGGAAGGATAGGACATATCCGTGGGAGACCACTTCTCTTACCTAAGCATCTGTTTGTGGTCTGATGCCAGCACTTGGCGACTTGAAGAAGTCAGCCTCCCACCCTGGGAGCGCCAAGGGGGAGGCCCGCCCCGTCAGACTGAGGGCTTGTCCTCAGATTTGGTAGGTGGACATCTAGTGGCCCAGGTCTGCTTAGTCCTAGGTTTGGAAACCTTAGTTGATGCCTGATGCCTTGAAAAGGACTGACTTTTTGTTTTTACTTGAGGACGAAAGGACCGAAAGGATGACGTCCGAGGCTTCGCACTGTATGCAGAGGGCAGGAATGCCGTCTTAGAAGCTGCTAAGGTAGTCACAATTTTGTCCAACTCTGGATGTTCTGCCTTATACAGGAGATATCCTGTTTGGTCCAGAGCCTTTTTAGAGTCCGTATCTGCCTTCCATGAGCGGAGCCAAACAATAATGCGGGCTACTACAGAAGTGGCAGATGCCTTGGAAGCTAGGAGAGCCGTATCCATAGCTGCTTCACCCAAATAGGATGCTGCATCTCTAATGTGAAATATGTAAGACAGCTGTTCCCTCAAGGCATCAGAGGGAAATGACTCTTCTAGGGCCTCAGCCCAACTCTCAATGGCCTTTGCCACCTAGGCCGTAGCACTAGCAGGGAGAGCAATAGCTCCTGTAAGAGAGTATAAAGACTTTAAACAAGCCTCAATCCTTCTATCCATAGTCTCCTTTGAGGAGGTTGCAGTATGGATAGGTAAGGTAGCATTTTTGACAAAATGTGTCACGTGTGAATCCATGCTGAGGGAACGTCCCATTTGATGCAACCAGTAGCAGGAAGAGGATAAAAGGATCTTAAATGCTTAGGCAGCTGAAATCTTTTAGTAGGTATAGGGCCTTATTCTGTAAAGATCGTAATTGCAAAGCTGCACTCAGGCTGTAGATATATGATGTATGCACGCAGGCTATAGATATATGATGTATGTACTCAGGCAGCTTTGCAATTGCTATCCTTGCAGATATGGTAATGCACAAGAGGCATCCTGCCCCTTGTGCATTACTTAACCGAGCTGTGTTGTTCAATGCAGCATTGGTTAATCTGCATACCATCGGCCCGCTGCGGTGATGCATAGGGTCCCGCAGCCAGCCACCGCAGTTTACAGGAAGGGGCCAGGAAATCTCCGTCACCCGACAGAGATCCTGGCCTCTTCCCTCCTCCCCAATGGCAGCAACACGCCTCCGTTTCGGGTAACTGAGGCTGTCAACCGCCCCCTTCCCGCCCCCAAATGGCAGCAGACTGTCAATCACTTGCAGTCTGGTGCCAGTTTGCAAGCGCATGCTTAGTAGATTTACTAGCTAAGGGTCTCTCTTTTTGCAGTATTTGCTGAATAGCTGTGGAGGCAACTCTACCCATGGGGGAGGCAACTTATTTGCAGGGAGTACCTTCTGTGGCCATCCCATAGGGGGAGCTACCATAGGGACCGTTATATGGTCCACAATTTTTGCCAGCACCTGTGAAAATATAGCCCAGGGTGGGTCCTGAGGAGAGGATATCGGGCCTGATGGGCCCGCGGCAGTATAACAAGCTGCACACAGACCATCCTGAATGAGGTCCTCTGAAGTTAAGCATGCCGAGCAGGACTTACAAGACACCAGAGTGGGGGGAGCGAGCTGCTTGTCATTCTTGCCTCTGCCTGACATGGCTGCAAGAATAATATAACACACAATCTGACACAGTGCAGTGAGCAACCCATATGTATGTGCAATATGGCACAGTGTAGTGCGCAACATCGATATGTAGTATGTGATAGCCCTCACAAATATATGGAGATGTGAAGTACAATGAACCCCTTATGCTTCAGTATGCCAGGGTTATATCGGAAGAAAGGGAAAGGTATAAGCTGACAGTCATATGAAAAGAAAACAGACAGCAGCGCAAGTCACATACAATGCAGAATATACAATATAACTGCAGTGTGCTCTAAAATCAACTACACAGACCGTAGTGGCTGGTAGGCTATAGTGCTGTATAACCTGGCCCTTGGGGGAGGTATACACGGAAACTGGACCCAGCATTCCTAGAGACCTGAATGCAGAAAATGGCTACCGAGAGTCTCTGAGGGGGCAAAGGGTGTGGAAGGAGCTGCTCAGGACGCAGCAATACCGCAGTGGAATGCCGCTCTGAGCAGAGGAGAGGGGCCGCAGGGAGTGCCTTGTCCCCTATGCGGACTTCAACCACCGAGTCCCTTGACCCTACAAATAGCCCTGCGCCAGTAGTATATATGCCCTGGGGGTCTAGTGGAGTCCTGGACGAACCGGTGTCCATGTCATCGCCTCCGGTCTGTCTCCCAAGACCGGAGGTAAGACTGCACATACACGCAGATCCCCACAAGCGTGGTTTCCGCCTTACCTGTCCCCTTGTTCCCGGCTGCAGTCTGGGGTTCAGGGAGCCTCTGCTAGCTAGGTCCCCCGCAGAGCTCTGCCGAGAGTACCTAGCCGGGGGCTGGTGTC
This sequence comes from Taudactylus pleione, assembly GCA_031769625.1. Taxonomy (NCBI): domain Eukaryota; kingdom Metazoa; phylum Chordata; class Amphibia; order Anura; family Myobatrachidae; genus Taudactylus; species Taudactylus pleione. The sequence continues at coordinate 502,791 of JAUIMM010000099.1, forward strand.
ACGGCGCCGCAGAGGGCTGTTGGAGCAGCAGTGCATATGTCCCATGGACTGTCTCGTGCTGCTGCTCATAGTAGATAAATATTAAAATAAATGCTGCTTAATAGTAGTCCGCTGTTAAAAAGGTGGACCAGCTCCTGCCGGACACCAACGAAACTGAGTTGCCCTCAGGCTGTGGGTGGGGTATAGGGGGAAGGACCGAAGCATCCTAAGATTGAAAAGCTTTGCTGTTGGTGTCTGGTCTTCCACGTACCTCCTACACCCCATTGTCTCCCCTGTGAACCCTATGGGTCCTGAAGAAGAAACAAATAATTTAATATATATTGGTCATCATTATTAACCATTTATAATCTAGGAGGGAGGGGGTTCTGTCATAAATCATGTCTCTGGGGACTACTTCAGATTAATCAGCTATCTCTCAAAAGAAAACTAAAATACAGTATATACATAACACATATCCCTATTAATAGAAAGATAAATGACTAACCTCTCCATAGATGTTAGATTACTGTGACCCTTGTATCCAGCCCATCTGTGTCACACCTGTTTGTCTGCCCCCTCCCCTTTAGAATGTAAGCTCTCACGAGCAGGGCCCTCTTCCCACATGTGCTTCTCCTTCACTTAATTATACTCTAATTTACAACAGCACCCAAGCCTTGGTTACAGACACCATGCTGCTTACCTAAGTGTTATGCAGCAATGTATAAATCATGTATCTGTCCTGCATTGTTTGTACTGTTAATTTCTGTTTTTTTGTGTGCTTATTTGTTTATGTACTGTGTAAGGCGGTGCGGAACCCTTTTGGCACCATATAAATAAAGGATAATAATAATAATAATGTATAGATAGGTTTGGGTCCCTTTTTCCATAAAAGCCAAAGTGTCGGTATAGTGCCTGCACTGTAAGCAGTTACACTCTTGTCGACACTTGAGCAGTCCCCATGCCTAAACAAGAGCCATTGCTCTGTTAGACACACAGAAATAATTGACAAATTACTTTTTTTGTATCTAAAGAATGCACTGGTCAACTTTGTATCGTGAAAGTCCAAGACTGGTAACAGAGGTTGCTTACAGGGACATAAAACAGCTGTGAGTTTGTAAGGAACATTACTTGTTACACTGTTTGTTGGCCTTGTTTCTTACAAGATGTTTTAAAATCAACCAGAAAGCCCTAATCACAGTTTGCTAATGAGACCAGCAAGCTTCATCATATATTGTAGTTGTTTTCTATTCACTCCTTCTAAGGCACTGGTCGGGGAACAGGGGTAAATGACCCCAAATGGGGTAAAAATGATATTCCTGGGGGTAATGGACGGACAGCCGGGCATGCATGTTAATCATTGCATGCCCGGCTGTCCGTCCATTACCCCCAGGAATGGAGGTCACTGGCGCCGGCTGCGGTGCCAGCGACCTCAAGCCCGGTGCCACAGGGAGGCTCTAAGCCGGACGCCCGCTGAGATGTTATTACCAGCTGGCGCCCGGCTCCTTCCATGCAGCGCCACGCTAGCCGGAGGCTGGAGTTCTCTTCTGAACTCCAGCTTCCGGCTCTCCCCATGCACACTATGGGAAGATGTCACGACGTCTCTCCTATAGTTTCGAGGAGCAGCCGGGCGGACAGGATGGAGGCAAATGCAGGAGCGGGGATTAAGGTAAGTGTTTTTTTTTCTTTGTATAAGCGGCACTACAGGGGCATTATATGGGGCACTGCTACAGGGGCATTATATGGGGCTCTACTACAGGGGCATTATATGGGGGCACTACTACAGGGGCATAACTACGGGGGCACTACTACAGGGGCATAACTATGGGGGCACTACTACAGGGGCATAACTATGGGGGCACTACTATATGATTTCCTTCCCTTCAAATCAAGGGACTAACGTCGGCGTATCTAAATATATTTTGGGCTAAAAGGTAAAAAAGTTCCCTGACCCCTGTTCTAAGCACTGCATCAAAATCTCAACAATACCCAATTGATACAGATATAAGTAATTGCTTATTATAGGAATTAAAAAATACATTTGCTACAGTTGAAGGATAGCAGGTGACAGGACTTCACACACGGGATTTACTAAAGCAATAGGCAACAACATTAATGTCTGAGGTGGCCATAATGGACAAGATCTGCCTCTTGGGCTGAGCAGCAACATTGAAGACTTTTATCATATTTCAGGAGGTCTCACCCAGTCAATTGGAGGTGGGTATTAACACCAAAGCGGCCTGGCGTGGGTGCCTATCAGGAGGTATTATGGTTTTCTAAATAATAAAGTGGGACTGGTCACAAAGTGGGAGATGCATTAAACATCCGTGAGAAAGATATCATAGTGGAGATGTTATCCATAGCAACTAATCAGCTTCTGTCATTTTATAGACTGTGCTAAATAATTTATAGCTAATAGTTCATTTATTTATTACCAGTTATTTATATAGCGCACACATATTCCGCAGCGCATTACAGAGAATATTTGCCCATTCACATCAGCCCCTGCCCCGAGCGGAGCTTACAATCTACATTCCCTATCACATGCTCACACACATACACACTAGGGGTAATCTTTGCTGGGAACCAATTAACCTACCAGTATATTTTTGGAGTGTGGGAGGAAATCAGAGCACCCGGAGGAAACCCACGCAAGCACAGGGAGAATATACAAACTCCATACAGTTAGATCCGTGGTGGGAATCAAGCCCAAAACCTCAGTGCTGTGAGACAGCAATGCTAACCATTACACCATCTGTGCTGCCCAGGCTGGTATGGGCAACTTCTCCACTTTCTCTCTCTCACAGGTTTAATACATCTCCCCTATAATGAGGTATCCTGGCATCTGGAGATAATTCTTCAGAGAAACAATCTATTCAATTAGATCCCTTAAAGGGAATCCATCCTAAAGTGTACATTATTATTGTGTATTTGATTTAATATTAAAGTACCACCATACACAAAAAAGCCTGGCACTAAGAATTAAATAGATATAAAATATATCCTTATTAAATGATTAACAAGGTCTTTGATAAAGCCCCCATTTGAAGTGCGAAACGCGTCAGTGGCTTGGACCTGTGGGATATTGCTGTGACACCACACTTACCAGTTTGCTTTGCTGGACAGTCTGGCTGTCCCTCGGCACACTCGTATGCATTGTATTACGGAGGGACGAGCGGACGTTTTGCTAATGGATACACAGTGTTGGAGAGGTTGAGGCTGTAACCGTGCTGCGGCTCTCTAAGGACACACAAGAGAACCTGACAGGTATCAACCGCGCCAAGTCTCCAGGTGGAGATTAAGCCTCCCTCTCTCCTATGTCCCCGATCAGCATGCAGGGGGATGTCCGGATCTCCTGAATTGGAGACAAACTAACACATGTATATACCATATATTATTATCAACACGGAGCTGCTTACATAATCACTGCATTAAATCTAACTATAAGCTACAGTTCAAGGACTGTGATACTTCTGAGATGAGTAGTATATACTGTTATAACTGCAATTATTAAGAGTTCTGTGTGGACACTACAAATATCCCTCTTTATATATTGGATTTATTAGGTTATAAAAGATCCACCTCCCATAGCAACCCAAATAAGCAGAGCTATATTAATTATTCAAATAATTGTTTTTTTATTTGTTTATACTATGTTTTATTGTATATGAAGAATGTTTGTGATATTTTAGAGTTATCCTGTTGACCGGTCAATGAATTGTTTATTATAATAATAAATGTGCTCATGATTATCTCTTAATTAGTGTGTGTATTCCTATATACCATTTGTCTCTTATATTATCAGTGCAGAGGTTATACATAGATTTAATATTAAAGTACTAGTTTAATGGACTCAGCATATGCCTCGTCACCTTGGTCCTCATGCCCACTTGGCTTCACTTCTCTCTGGCTGGCATCGCCCCTCTCTGCTGTCCTCCTCATCCACCCATCACGGCTCCGTCCCAACCACTCCCCATCCTCCTCTAAAGTCTGTCCCATCTCCCTGACAGTCACTGGGGAGAGCACATTAAGGAGACAGGACAGCCTTGCACAATTATATATATGGATGTTATCATTTTACAGCTGTGTTATAGTTGTTTTTTTTTGAGGTTATGCATGGAAGTTCTATTCCTCCTCCCCTAAGGTGGCCAATGATCCACTTGACATGTAGCGGAGTCTGGGGAAAGAAGCTGGGTGATAGACTCCTGCTATGGAAGCAGGTGGGCAGAATGGTAAAATATACCTCTGCCACGATGCGACAGCAGGGGCTTGAGAGTTTAAAATAACTAATAATAATAACAACACATACAAGGAAAGGCAAAATCCCTCTACCCACAGCCTATACAGTGCACTGAGAAAGGCGCAGAGGAACAGTTGAGCAATGGAGAGAACTTGAGAAGTCAGTTTATGTTTTCCAGTACTTTGCCTCCTAGGGGTATAACATAACCCACCATATGTGTCCACCTTCTGTAAAACAAATCAACTAATACACAAATAACATGCAACAGTAAGCAACAATTGTCATTTATACTACATTACACAACCTAACTTTTTATAAATATAGTAAACAAAATAATAAAGTATCAACCAGTAGTTCCTAAAATTAGATCATCAATGTAATGCCATCAATGTAAAATGCTAATCTAAGCAGTACATAAACAAACCCATGATTCACAAACATAATTACATTTCTGTTAAACAAAGTTTATGTATTTGTAGAACCCTGAGGATCTCTAGTGTCAGGTTTATTTAGATATAAAGCAGGAGTGTTTTCAATACTATGTGTACACAAGAGGGTTTGTTACTTTTTAAGCAAGTGATTTTCTTTTTGAAGTAGACAAAAGTCAAAAATCTTTGCAAATAGCCTGACGCAACTTGGGAGTTTAGAATAGACTTGTCCAGCTATAAAGACATTAAATTGAACAGTTTCAATATATTTTCTTTTGATTTGATTGGGTACTAACTTTTTTTTTGTATTTTTAAATATATTTGGAATGCTTTATTTAATGACAAGTAGTTAGCAATTTTTTTTATCATTTAGTTTACTAGAAGTGGTGTGCTTATTGCAATAGTGCAATAATGGATTTTACACCATCCCCTTTCCTTGATTTTTTGTTATCACTTGTGTTTTACAGAACTGTGGTACTTTCAATCTCATTTTCCAATTATACCGCAAATTCTCAAACTCGGTCCTCAGGACCCCAAACGGTGCGTGTTTTCCATTTCTCCTCACAGAATCACAAGTAAACTAATTCGCTCCACCTGTGTAACTTTTACAATTTGTCAGTGAGTAATGAGTACACCTGTGCACCAGCTGGGTGATCTGCAAAACATGAACTGTGTGAGGTCCTGAGGACCGAGTTTGAGAACCACTGAAATATACAGATTGCAGGTGACATGTCCCTTCTCTATAGCTGCTAGTTAGAGGGAGCCAGGGCCGGATTAAAGGGGGGGCGACAGGGGCGGTCGTCCCTGGGCCCCCACACATGGAGGGGCCCCCACTAGCAGCGTTGCGCTGTCTGCGCCCGCCGCTAGCGTCCCCTCTGCTAGTGTAGTGTAGACTACACAGTGACATAGTCAGACAGACTCTCATTGGCTGCTGTACAACGGAAGGGAGCCGGCTCCCCCACACAGCTGGTGGTCATGACGCTGACGTCTCTCCCAACTGTGCAACAGAAGAGCCGGGAGTCGCATAAGGAGCGGGGATTCATGTAAGCTTTTTTTTTTGTGTGTGTGTGGGGCACTGTCACTGCATAGGGGGTGGGGGGAGCGTTACAGGCGTCCCTGTATAGGGGGGCAGCTACAAGGGTCACTGTATAGGGGGCCATTTCATGGGGGCTCTGTATATGGGCGGTGTTTGCTACTGGGGGCAATGCATAGGGGGGACTACTACTGGGGGCACTGTATAGGTGGGGACTACTACTGGGGTAGAGCATGGGGGACTACTACTTGGGCACTGTATGGGGGGACTACTGGGGCAGAGCATGGGGGGACTACTACTGGGGGCAATGCTTTTGGGGGAATTCTACTGGGGGCACTATATAAAGGACACTGCATAGGGGGGATTACTACTGGGGGCACTGTATAGGGGTGGACTACTACTGCGGGCAATGCATACGGGGGAAATACTACTGAGGGCAATGCATAGGGGGGAACTACTACTGAGGGCAATGCATAGGGGGGGACTACTACTGAGGGCAATGCATAGGGGGGAACTACTACTGAGGGCAATGCATAGGGGGGACAACTACAGGGGGCACTGTATAGGGGGGACCACTACTGTGGGCATTATATAAGGGGCACTGCATAGGGAAGACCAATACTGGGGGCACTGCATAAGGGGCACTACTACAGGGGGCACTGCATAGGGGGGACTACTACAGGGGGCAATGCATAAGGAGCACTGTATAGGGGGGACAATTACTGGGGACATTGCATAAGGGGCACTTCTACAGTGGGCATTGCAAGAGGGGCATTAAGGTGAATAGAAAGAAAAAAAAATCCTAGAGTGACGAGAAACGGTGGTATATAGGGGCCCCCACAAACCTTAATCCAGCCCTGGAGGGAGCTAAATGCCACCTAGCATACAGAACAAATAAAATCGTCCTGAGCAGTTGCAGTAGTTGCTCACTCTCACAGAGTCCGAGGGTGAGCCTGGCAAGAAATATTTGTGTGAGGCAAATAATAAGAATTGCTGCCCCCTTTCCTTTAAAACAAAACAAAACAAACTATTCAACCTAGTGGTTCCCAAATGTTTTTGAATCACGGCCCCCTAGAGCAATGGTTCCCAAACTCGGTCATCAGGACCTCACACGGGTCACATTTTCCAGGTCACCCAGTTGGTGCACAGGTGTACTCATTACTCACTGACACATTTTAAAAGATCCACCTGTAAAGCTAATTATTTCACTTGCGATTCTGTGAGGAGACCTGGAAAACATGCACTGTTTGGGGTCCAGAGGACAGAGTTTGAGAACCTGTGCCCAGCATTGTTTCCATGGCACCCCTAGGCCAAAAGGTTCTTATTGAGAAACTACAAAACTTATTAAGTAAATTGTGCTTACCCATCATCCTAAGGTTCAGTGATGTGGTGATGGACAGGGTTGCGCTTACATGTGTCCACATATTTCATGATCCGAATACAGGAGAACACATGGAGCAGCAGCTGGTCATCTATGCCGTAACTATGGCCAGTGGGTGGAGCAATTATCGGAGGTGACAGGGACCCATTGCCACTGCCTCCATTGCAATTGCTGTAGTTACACAACAGGCATATTTGGGGCCAAAAGAGAATATACTGCATTCATTTAAATTCAAGCATGCAGACATTGATTGATACTAATAATACAGTATGATTAAAAATATTATTCCATATTACCAGTGTACATAGTGTGACAGGGTCAGCATAATTCCACATGAAGTAAATGTGGAATATCCACATCTCCCAGGTGTGGCAGAGGAAAAGCATTAGGATTGTGTGAATGTCCAGTTCAGGTGTTGCCTCAATCAGTGCCTGGAAAGGCAGCTGATTACAGACAGCTGGTTTAAGAGCTGCAGAGACAATGTGGAAATTGAGCTTGACGGTGAAATAGTCGCCCAGCTTATAGGCCTGAGGGTGACTAGTGTTAGGGTTCCTAATATAAATTATTTGTAAGATGAAACTTTTTCCTCTTGACACATATTCTGCATTTGCTGTCTCTACAATATCATGTAAGAGAAACTTCCTTTCCCTAATTGTAGTGGCTCACACTTTTTATGTCTATATAGCCTCTGATTTATTTTAATTTACATTTCTGTGTAGCAGAACTAAAAAATAAAGTAAATAATATTGAAACAAAGCTAAAGAAACTGAAGATTTCCATGGTTTATGGTGGCTGAAAAGATAACTGATAAACGATTGTACTAAGAATGGCACTCCAAACCGGAGAAGTGGTACGCTGCTGTCATATATATATATATATATATATTGAATAGGAACAAGTAACAATAAGTATGGTTTGCACACAAATGGGTATTGTGCAGTTATTCCATTATTCAGGTCATAATAAAATACAGAGATATTTCTAAAGTGTCACATAGCCAAAAAAATTAGAAAAATGGTAGACTTACCTAGATAACTCCTTTTCTTTGAGGTCCACAGGGATACCATGTGGAATATTATGGTTGGATACCAGGCACCAAGCAGTTAAAGCTTCAGCTCCCTGGATGCCTCGGGTCCTCCTCCATATATACCCAGCCCCTAGCCATAGGACTTCAGTTTAGTGAACAAGCCTCAAGGCAGGAGAAGGAAAGAGGAGAAGGAAGAGCAATTGTACACCAGAAACACACAAGATGATGGAATCTGTGATTGAAAGAAAAAATTACTCATGCAGCCAGGTGCATCAGGGTGGGTGCCCTTTGGACCCAATGGTTCTCGAAGAAAAGGAGTTTTCTAGGTAAGTCTACCATAACTCTAATTTCTTCTTCAGGGTCCATAGGGATCCACAGGGATACCATGGGGATTACCTAAAGCAGTTCTCCTATGGTGGGGGACGCTCCTGAGCAGAAAGGAGAACTCAATGCCCAAAGGAAGCATCCTGTGAAGCAAAAGTATCAAAGGCATAGAACTTAAGAAAAGTGTGGACAGAAGACCACGCAGCTACCTTGCACAATTGTTCAGCAGAGGCAACACGGCTAAATGCCCACGATGGCCCTACAGACCGAGTAGAATGTGCTGTCACCGTGCTTGGGACAGGGAGATCAACCTGTATGTACACCTGAGAGATAGTCATGCGTAGCTATCTCGCCAGAGTCTGCTTATTAGTTGGCCATCCTCGTTTGTGAAAGCCATATAATACAAAAAGAACATCTGATTTTCTAACAGCTTGTATGCTCCACATAGATACAGAGAGCACGAACTACATCCAGGGAGGCTTCACCTACTGAAAGATCTGGAGCCTGAAAAGATGGAACAACAATTTCTTCATTCACGTGAAAATAGGACACTACCTTAGGAAGGTAACCCTCTCTAGTACAAAGAACAGCTTTATCCTGGTGAAAAATAGAAAATTGGGAGCAACAAAAAAGCGCTGCCAAATCAAAGACTCTGGGCCTGATTCAGACCCACTCACAAGTGGGTCGATTGTGGCCCAGTGCGCACGCGCGGCATGTGCACTGCGCGTGCCCCGGAGCGAGCGCAAAAAGAGCTCGCTGCGGGACTCACTACAAAAGGGGCAGCTGTCGATGCTGATCGACAGCTTGCCCCGTTTTGTAGGCGTGGTGGGGGGGTAGCTTCACAAACGGAGGCGTTTCCATGCGAACGCCTGCCGTTTGTGGGCGGCCCCACTGACATCACCAGTGATGTCAGTGAGAGAGCTTATGGCTCTATTTGAGCCAGAAGCTCTCTGGGGCTTGCGGCCATGAGACCCTACCACAAGGGTCTCGTCGCAAGCCCGATGGTTGCGATGGTCTTGATGACCGCTCGCAATAGCTGTGGGTGGTAACCCACAGCTTTGCGAGCGGCCATGAGGCTGCAACTAAAAAGACCTGCACCCGCCCTGATTCAGAGCAAGCGCTCGCTTTTTGCGAGCGCCTCTGAGTCAGGCCCTCTGTGTGCAGAAGAGATAGCGAGGAGGAAAAAGTGTCTGCGCTGTCAACCATTTCAAGTGTACAAAGTCCAGAGGTTCAAATTGGAAAACCTGCAGCCCCTTAAGAACCAAAGACAGATCCCACCGTGCAACCAGTGGGACAAAAGGAGGCTGAACACGCAGAACTCCATGAGTAAAAATTCTAATATCTGGCAAAGAAGCAATCTTTCTTTGGAACCAGACTGAGAGTGCAGAAACTTGTACTCTCAATGTAGCCAGACGGAGACCAAGGTCTAATCCAGCCTGGAGAAAAGCCAGTATCCTGGAGATCCTGAATACCTTAGGATCATACTTTCTGTGGGCACACCACTGACCAAAAGAATGCCAAACCTAGTAATAGATGCGGGCAGAGGCAGGCTTTCGTGCCCTTAGCAATGTCTGAATTGGAAAAACCTCTTGCTCTTAAGATGGAAGATTTGAGAGCCACGCCGTCAAAGCCAGACGAGGTAAGCACGGATGCTGGCAGGGACACCCTGCGTTCACAGGTCCTGCCATAGCGAAAGAAGATACAGACTATCTATGGATAAATTCTGTATGTTGGTGAACCAGTGACGTCTGGGCCAAGCCAGAGCCACCAATATTACTGTTCCTCTTTCCTGCTTGAATTTCCTGAGAATTCTTGGGAGGAGGGAAATTGGAGGAAAGAGATACGCTAGCTTGAAGACCCATCTTCCTTGCCAGTGCATCCACAAAGGCTGCTGATGGGTCTCTGGACCTGTACCTGAGGACCCTGTGCTTGTGATGTGATGTGACGTCATGAGATCTATTTCTGGTAGACCCCATTTGTTTACCAGGAGTTGAAACATTCCCGGATAGAGAGACCACTCTCCGGCATGTATGTCCTGGCAACTTAGGAAGTCTGCTTCCCAACTGAGTACTCCTGGTATGAACATTGCCGAAATTGTCGGAAGATGACGTTCTGCCCAAATCAGAACCCTTGTCACTTACTTCATGGCTGCTTAACTTCCTGTGCCTCCCTGATGATTGAGGTAGGCCACTGTTGTCGTATTGTTGAACTGGATCTGGACCGGCTTGCCTTGGAGAAGGTCCTGTACCATGACAAGTCCTTTGTATACTGCTCGCAGTTCCTAAATGTTTATTGGCAGATGATTTTCCTGATTTGTTCACCTTCTCTGAAAGGTGTGATGACATGTCACTGCTCCCCATCCACGAAGACTAATGTTTGTGGTGAGAAGCACCGTATTTGGAATACAGAATGGGTGCCCTTTGTACAGATGATCCTTTCTCAGCCACTACAGGAGGGGTGACGAACCTCTGGAGTAAGAAGGATCCTCTGGGTCTTTATTTGATCATACTGTCCCACTTGGAGAGAATCAATCTTTGCAGAGACCTGGAATGGAACTGAGCATACCCCATCATGTCGAAGGGAAACCATTTATCCCAGGACCTGCATTGCTAGCAGAATGGATACCCTTAGTTTGTGAAGCAGCTTGCGTATTTGCAATGATAAGGCCACAATCTTGTCCTCTGTCAGAAACACTGTCTGTACCCAAGAGAATCCAAGAAAAGTTCCCAGATATACCATCTGCTGTGTTGGAGAAAGAGATAATATTTTCCATTTGATGATCAAGCCATGCTTTGATAAGCAAGCTATGGTCAGTTGAAGATGGTTTTGTAAAACAAAGTCTGTGCCATTATCAGAAGGTCGTCCAGATATGGCAGAATTCTCACTCCCTGACCCCTGAGATAGGCTGTCATGACTGCCATTATATTGGTAAATACCCGGGGAGCCGTAGATAGGCCAAAGGGTAGAGCTGCAATTGGTAATGTTGCTGAAGGACAGCAAACCATAAAAATTACTGGTGGAATGGTTTAAAAGGAAAATGCAGATATGCATCCTAAATGTCCAGGGAAACCTTGTAATCCCCCGACTCCATTGCCAAAAATAATTGATCGGATATTTTCCATACGAAACTTGGGCACATGGATAACATGTTGAGGGTTTTTAGATTTAGTATAGGGCGATAAACCCCAGTCAGTTTTTGAACCAGAAATAGATTGGAATAATAATCCCTTCCCTGTTGTGACACAGGAACCGGGAGTGAATGACAAAGCCTTTACCACATCTGCTGGAGGATCTGTGCAAAAACACTTCTGGGGAGGATCCTCCTGAAAGTGGGGCATACCCCTGAGAGACCACTTCTCGGACCCAGGCATCTGTTGTTTGACGCCAACAATCCGTAAACTGAAGAAGTCAGCCTCCCACCCTGGGATCCCCCAGGAGGAGACCCGCCCCATCAGGCAGAGGGTTTGTCGTCCAGCTTAGGAGCTGAACGTCTTTCTGGGCCAGACCTCTTAGTTTGTTGCCTTGATATTTTGCGAAAACTAGACGTCTTAGAGGAAGGCTGTTCCCTTGCTCGTCCCTGAGAATGGAAGGAACGAAAATAAGCCTGTCTAGACTTTATTGTTGCTGTAGATGGCAGACCTGCTAACTTTGAAGCTGCCAAAGTAGCTATATTATTTTATCCAACTCTGCTTCTAAAAGTACTTTTCCATAAAAGGGTAAAATTTCCAGTGCCTTTGAACTTGTATCAGCTTTCCAGGGTCTTAACCAATGGGCCCTGCATGCCACTATTGAAGCTGCTGATGCTTTAGAAGCTAAATTTCCAGCATCTACAGCAGGTCCTCCCAGAAAGGCAGCTACTTCCCGTATATGAGAGATATACAATATCTGTTCTCTGGTAGCATTTGGTAAAGAATTTTCCATTGCTCCCATCCATTCTTCAACAGCCTTGGCTACCCAGGCTCCAGCCATAGCTGGACGGGTAATAGCTCCAGATGATGAAAAGATCATTTTGAGTCATGCTTAAATCTTTTTATCCGTGGAATCCTTCAGGGAATATGCCGCCGGAATAAGCAATGTAGCATTTCTGATTAAATGATTTACATGAGCATCTACAGTAGGAGGTATATCCCGCTTAGTACACACAGAAGCCGGGAAAGGATACAACGATGTTATTCTCTTATTCACTTAAAAAGGCTTGTCAGGGTTACCCCATACCTCATCCATAAGCTCAGTGAGCTGTTCAGACACAGGAAACTCTGTTTTGACCACCTTCTGGTGGTCTTAAACACTGGAGCCTTCTTACTATGAGTTGGCTCATCATCCTGAATGTCTAGGATTGATTTAACTGCCTTTACCCAAGAAGGAACATCCACTGTGGATGGCCATATGTTGAGAAGACTGATAAAAAGCTAACTTGCACATGGGTGCCTTAGTGATTACCGTTACGCTATCAACATTAGATGGTGCCATACTCTGACTAGAATAGCCATCAACATCCTTCCAGGAAGGATGCATAGGAGGTACAATCTTTGTCTCCTTGGATGGGGTGTCCACAGCATGCTTAGTGGGAGCAGCCAAGAAGGCTCTTGTCCAGGGACAGGTAAACTGGACTGGTGAGGTGGCTCTTTATAACAGACAACACACAAACCATCCTTAATTGACAAATAAGCCATACATGATTTACATGAAACCAGCATAGATGGCTCCCCCTCCTGTATACCTTTATCTTTTGACATGTTCAAATAAAGGCAATAATTGCAATGTTATGTGACAACCTTCACAAATTCTTAATGAATGTGAAGTCCTTAGAGAAAAACCTCCACCCCAAGAGGAAGGAGAGAAAAACAGTGATGTTCTAATTGACACACCGAAATAAAAGACAGTATCAATACATCAGCTAGCAAACAGTCACATACAATGCTTATGTAATAAAATTACAATTGACTCTAAATCAACTACACAAACAGAAAGGAATGGCAGGATATAGAGCACTATATACCTTAACCAAGGGAGAAGTATACAGAGAGACGGACCCAAACCCTCCTGAGACCAACAGCTACAGGGCGCACTGAGCATGGACAGTGAGCGTGTCATTACACGTGGAGGGTAGGCAGAGCAACCCAGATGCGCAAAACCCTTCGTAGGGACTGGGTCGGGGGAGGAGCTGCCGGGGGAGCCCCTACCTCCCCATAGCTGCGTTAACCAGTCGGGTACGCTGGTCTCGTGGCAGCCGAAGCATCTGCTGCTGATCCTTGGCATCAGACGATAAGGCCCAGGTGGTGTAATGAGGATGCGGACAATACCGGGCCCTGACAGCAACAGGTTCTGGTGCGTCTCTGACAACAGAAGCAAGGACTGCCACGCGTGATTCCCTGTAAGCGAGGAATCACCTTACTCGACATCTCCGTACATCCAGTTGCAGTCCAGGTCACAGCATTGCGGCTAGCAAGCTTAGCCGCGACCTGCCGAAATCAACAGCCCAGTTACTGGTGTTGCAGCCCAGCGGAGGTAGATGGAGTCACAGTATATGCGTCTTAATTCAGACAGTTGGTACTGCCAACCCAAAAACATAAAATAAAACATAAAATAAAAGCCTAGGACTGCCATAGCAGTCCCGTTACAAAGGTGTGTCTTGATCCTACTGCACCAAACAAACAACTGAAGTCCTAAGGCTAGGGGCAGGGTATATATGGAGGAGGGCCCGAGGCATCCTGGAAGCTGAAGCTTTAACTGTATGGTGCTGGTCTCCAACCATAATATCCCCATGGTATCCCTGTGCATCCCTATGGACCCTGAAGAAGCAATATGGCGTAATTATAGCTGCCAATTTGATCATCTGGTGCAGCTTATCCACCAATGGTTCTCCACAATCAATGGCGCACAGGGCAATGATGCCCTCCATGCAGAGTAATCAACGGTGCAAACCATTAATGGTATCCATTGATGGCTATCTGCCATCAATGTAAAACACTGATTGCACCATCGATGATGGGCTCTTTAATGGCCATCCCTATTTACAGAGCAGAGCTCCCGTGGTACAGTTTTCAGAATTGCTCTCATATTTAAGGATAAGCATGATGTGAAACCAGGAAAAGGCACAGAAACACATAGATCTCAACTAGTAAACAAATAAGAAAGAACCAATTTCACCTGAGACAGAGAAAAAGATGTGGCCACCCATTGCTGCTGAAAGCAGTGAAATAAGTGAAGACAGACAGACAGAAAGATCACCAAAGAACACTCCTTACTTCTCACTCAACTGAAACAAACCAGGACAAGGGAATGACCAAGAGAGGAAGAACAAGGACATTTACAAATGTCATCCAAGTATTTTCCATGAAAACCGAACAAGCTGACAGTGACATTGCCGCTGGTCAGGAGTCTGCAAAGTATATTAGTACAGGAAGACTTGTCAAACCCACAAAATGGGAAGTTTACAGAGTTTGAAAAGCAACAAACAAAATAGAATGATACACAGAACCTTTATTTTGAAGTAAGGAGATGTAATATATTTGGATGTATTGCTGCTAACTTATATATAGCTAGAATTTGTCAAATACATGTTATAAAATGATAGGTAGAAACTGATTTATTGATATGGGTAACTTCTCCAAGGTTTGATACAACTCACCTACGTTATAGTGGCTTGGATTATACGTGTGGAATTTTCAGGATATTGTAGTGGAGGCCAGGGTGTCACAACTCTCGGATGGATTATGGATGCGGCCCGTATTTAGGGATACATGAAATACGTTAGGTATCCTAAGTGTACCAGGTAATTTTAAACAAAATGCCACTCGATTAATCACATGAAGAATCTGGAAAGGACCGATGTACCTAGGAGCAAACTTCATAGTGGGAACTTTTAATCTCAGATGCTTGGTTGACAGCCAGACTTTATCACCAGAATTTAACAACGGACCCCGCCTCCTATTCCGGCTGCAAAAAGTTTATACCTTGAAGAGGCTTTGCACAAATTCTTTTTTACCTCCTTCCAGATTACAAAACCGATTCACTGCACCATGCACAGCTGGAAGACTGCAGGCCTTGTAACTTGTAAAAGTGGATGCAGACCATACTGAGTAAAAAATGGGGAATGTCCTGACGCTTCATGTTACAAATTGTTGTGGGCAAACTCAGCCCAAGGCAGCATAGAAACCCAGTCATCTTGATTGGCAGAAACATACATGCGAATAAACTGCTCTAAATCTTGGTTTATTCGTTCCGTCTGGCCATTGCTCTGTGCATGGGAGGCCGAAGAGAAGTTTAACTTGATGCCAAAGCACCTGCATAGAGTTCTCCAGAATCTAGAGGTAAACTGTACCCCTCGGTTAGAAACAATATCTTTAGGAAATCCGTGCAATCTAAACATTTCCCCAATAAATACTTCCGCTAGCTTAGGTGGTGAGGGTAGCCCTTTTAATGGCACAAAGTGAGCAGCCTTGGAGAATCTGTCCACCACCACCAGGATAGTATTGAACCATTGGCTTGAAGGTAGATCCATCACGAAGTCCATGGAAATTGGAGTCCAATGACAATCAAGCACTGGTAGTGGCAACAGAGGACCAGGTGGAGAATGCGGAGGAATCTTGTGCTGAGCACAAATTTGACAGGCTGCCACAAAATCCTTAACATCTTGACGAACTGTTGGCCACCAATACCCCCTGAAAATTAACTCCAGAGTTCTATTGACTCCTGCATGCCCACTAAAACGTGAAGAATGTGCCCACTGCAGCAACGAATCGGGATTCAGGTGCTACAAATGTCTTCCGTGGTGGAATCTTGACCTTGTTGGTAACAGCCACGAAGCAAGCAGGATTTAGAATGGCCTTGTCCTCCTTTAATTCCTCCATCTCATCAAAACTGAATGCTTGAGAGTGCATCGGCCTTCACATTCTTATTACCCGGCAGATAGGTAATCATAAGATTAAACCGATTAAAAAATAACGACCACCTAGACTGGCGGTAATTTAGACAATGGACCGTCTTGAAATATGTCAAGTTCTTATGATCGGTATATACTGTCACTGGAAATTTAGCTCCCTATGACAAGTATTGCCATTCCTGAAGAGCCAACTTGATGGCCAGTAGTTCCCTATCTCCGATCGCGCAGTTCCTTTCTGGCCCAGAGAACTTTCGTGAGAAGAACCCACAGGAGTACCACTTGTTTTCCCTCGCCTTCTGTGACAGCACTGCCCCCACTCCAACCGTGGAAGCGTCCACTTCCAAAAAAAAGGTAAATCACAATTAGGTTGCCTCAGAATAGGTGCTGAAAGGAAACACTGTTTCATTTGGGTGAATGTTTCCTCTGCCTCAGACAACCATACACGAGTGTCTTGAACCTTTTCGGTAAGAGCAGTGATGGGGGCTGCTGTGGATGAATAGTTCCTGTTGAACTGGCGGTAGAAATTGTGAAACCCCAGGAAGCGTTGTATAGCCTTCAATCCGACTGGACGAGGTCAGTTTACAATGGCGGCAAGCTTTTCTGGATCCATTCTAAGACAGGAATCGGAAATTATGTATCCTAAAAATGTTAGTTCCTTTTGCTCGAAGGAGCATTTCTAAAGCTTGCAATAATGCTGATTAGCCCGGAGTCGTGACAGCACTTCACACACGTGTTGATGGTGACTAGCAATATCCTCTGAAAATATCAGATATACCACCACGTACTTGTATAACAGATCCCAGAAAATATGGTTCATGTACTTTTGGAAAACAGCTGGAGCATTGCTTAATCCAAAGGGCATGACTAAGTGCTCATAGTGGCCATCACGCATATTAAACGCTGTCTTCCATTCATCCCCAGACCGGATTCTGATTAGGTTGTATGCCCCACGGAGATCCTGTTTGGTAAAAATCTTTGCCCCTTTTATCCGATCAAAAAGTTCAGAAATTAGTGGTAGGGGATACCGGTCCTTAATGGTGATTGCATTCAGGCCCCGGTAGTCAATGCATGGCCTCAAACCTCTGTCTTTCTTCTTAACGAAGAACAAACCAGCTCCAGTGGGTGATTTAGACTCCCTGATAAACCCCTGCTCCAGATTTTCCTTAACGTATTCAGTCACCACCTGGGACTCGGGAAGCGAAAGAGGAAAAATTCTTCCAGGGGGTGGTACATTCCCAGGCAGTAAGTCTATAGCGCAATCCCACTCTCGGTGAGAAGGTAGCGTCTCTGCTGCTTTTTTACTGAACATGTCTCTAAAGAATTAATAAGCAACTGGAAGTTGGCCTTCTGGAGAGACGACTGAGCTGCGAATGGCAGGTTGAGGAGGCTTAACGGATGATAAACAGAACCCACAGCATTGAGAACCCCACGACAGTATTTGAGTTTCATTCCAATCTAAAACGGGAGCATGCTTGCGGAGCCAGGGGAGACCTAGAATGACTGGACTCTTGGCTGATGGAAGAATGTAGAATGTTATCAACTCTCGATGAAGAGCCCCTATTTGCATGGTGACTTCCGTCGACTGTGAGTGAATGGTAGCCGTAGGAAGGTTATTCCCATCCACTCCGATGATGCGAATGGGTTTTTCCAGAGGCATACTAGCAATACCCAACTCTTTGACCTTTTTAGCCATAATGAAATTGCCATCGGCACCCGAATCTATGAAGGCCTTGACTACTTCAAAGGAGTTACGTCGATGGAAAACTGATAAGTAACTTTGTTTTTTGGGCTGTATTTCAATGCACCTAAACTGACCACCTCTCGATCATTTAGGCCTTCTCGTTTCCCGGACGCTTTGGACAGCCAGAGAGAAGATGGCCTGATTCACCACAGTACAAACAAAGCTTATTTTTGAACCTCCTTTCTCTTTCTGTGGCAGGGAGGTGAGATTTTCCAATCTGCATGGGTTCTTCTGGAGACTCAGTAGGTGCCGTGAATCGTGAAGCGACAAGACTATTCCCCTTTCTCATGCCCTCTCTCTATGGCGAAGGTCTACTCGGATACACAAGGAGATCAAGTCGTCCAAGGAAGTTGGCAACTCCCTAGATGCAAGGACATCTTTAATTTGATCCGAAAATCCCTGCATAAATGCGGCAACTAAGGCTTCATTGTTCCAACCCAACTCTGAAGCAAGGGTTCAAAACTGCACAGCATACTGTCCCGCAGATTTGTTTCCCTGCTTCAGCTGCAAGATGGCCGACCCTGCGGAGGATTCTTGCCCAGGCTCATCAAAGACCTTCCGGAAGGCTCTCAGAAACTCTGTTGTTGACGATCATTCCTTTCCCACAATGGAGAGGCCCAAGCCAATGCTTGACCTGACAACAGCGAGATCATATAAGCCACTTTTGTCCTGTCTGAAGGAAACTTACTGCATGGACTTCAAACTGGATTGAGCACTGGTCCAGGATTCCACGACAGCCAGTCGGATCCCCATCATACTTTGTTGGATTCGGAATCCGTATTGGTGCGGAAGCCCCTGCGGCTGGTGCCATAGTAGATGGACCCAGTTGTACAGGAGGTGCTTGAGCGACACCGACTTGCTGCATCAGGGTCAGCAAACACTGCATAATCTGAGCCTGGTCTAGTTCTTGCTTCTTGACTCTAGCAAGTAAGTTCTCGAGCAGGTCTCGTGGTGACGGATTACCAGTAGTATCCAATTTTTTGGGGGCCAGAGTATTCTGTCACATCTCTCAGATAGATTATGGATGCTGCCCGTATTCAGGGAGTTAGCTAGACCTATGCCTGATGCGCAGAGTCTAATGTGCCGGCGGTATTCACCAGGGACCCTCGCAAGAAGGTATGGACTTGGCTGCGTCCGACACACAGGTCACGGCCCTCAGGATAGGTTCCCTTATAGAGGTGCTGGTAAACTGTGGATGCAGTGGAGGAGACGTATTGCTTAGTCGATAGACCGGGTCAGAACCAAACGGACTAGACGGTACCAGGGAGCAGGCATAAACAGGTCACAGGGAATAGCCAAATTCAAAACCAGATATCAGATGTAGTACCAGGGGTCAGGCGAAATCAGGGTCACAAAACGAAGCCAAGATCAGAAACAGATCATGGAATATCACAGGAATGCTGGAGTATGGGAGATGAGCCTATACTCTGGCACCTATGTGCTGCCAGAGACTCCCTCTTATAGGGAGGACTTGAAATCTCGCGCCAAATATGATTATTACATTTGGTGCACCTGCCCCTTTAAATATAGAACAGGATGGCGCGCGCGCTCCTATTAGAGCCGCGGCCCCCTGTCACTGCCGCTGGAGGGAGCCGGAAGCATCGGCAGCAGGCGCCCTGGACTCCTCGTCCGCTGCCTGACACACCAGTGTCACCGGACCCAGTAAGTGCACCCTGGAGTCCGGTGCTCTGTGACACAGGGAGGTTGGGGGCCTCTAAAGTCCCAGGTACACCAGTGGGAGGCATAACCCACCCTTTTTGGGCAACAAAAATCATACTATTTCCCCAAAACCTTGCCTTTACTACAAACTCCCTATTAAACAGAGAAGGTCTAGGCCTATTTTAGCCATTACTGCCCCAACTACTAATAAATAATAATGTGAAACAAGAAATATTAAAGTAGATGCTCCAAACAAAATAACAAGTATAAAATGCCCAGTGTAAAAGATGTATTTTTACCCAAATCTGAATTTCAGTTTGTTGCTAGTATTTAATGTAACAATATCATTTATAAAAAATAATTATGTAAAAGCTCAAGATACTGTCAGACAGTTTATTTTGCCTGAATTCTTCCACCCACCTTACATGTGTTCCTTGTAACAGTATCCAAATTGTTTTTAAGCACGCCTCCCTTTGTACTTGAAATTCCTTCTGCTTTTTGCTCGATGACAACGTCATTCTCTTCTCGCAGCCAACAATGTTATCGTCTTTGGAATTTATGGACATGTTTTCATTTTTATTTATTGATAGTTAACATTAATTCCTCTGTAATTCTTTCCATCACAACTTATTATGATTGCTAGTAAATTAACCACTAGATAGAACATAAAATATATATATTGATCTGGACATCTTCAGAACATTGATTGATTGAGATATATATATATATATATATATATATATATATAAAATATATATATATACACACACACACTACCGTTCAAGAGTTTGGGATCACTTAGAAATTTCCTTCTTTTTTAAAGAAACACACAGTTTTTTTCAATGAAGATAACATTAAATTTATCAGAAAAACACTCTATACATTGTTAATGTGGTAAATGAATATACTAGCTGCAAACATCTGTTTTTAAAGGAATATCTACATAGGTGTATACAGGCCCATTTGCAGCAGCCATCACTCCAGTGTTCCAATGGTACATTGTGTTTGCTAATCATGTTAGAAGACTAATGGATGATTAGAAAACCCTTGAGAACCCTTGTGCAATTAGGTTAGCACAGCTGAAAACGGGTTTGCTTGTTAGAGAAGCTATAAAACTGGCCTTCCTTTGGAGCTAGTTGAGTATCTGGAGCATCACATTTGTGGGTTCGATTATACTCTCCAAATGGCCAGAAAAATAGAACTTTCATGTGAAACTCAACAGTCTATTCTTGTTCTTAGAAATTAAGGCTATTCCATATGAGAAATTGCCAAGAAACTGAACATTTCCTACAACGGTGTGTACTACTCCCTTCAGAGAACAGCACAAACAGGCTCTAGCCAGAGTAGAAAGAGAAGTGGGAGGCCCCAGTGCACAACTGTGCAAGAAGACAAGTACATTAGAGTCTCTAGTTTGAGAAATAGACGCCTCACAAATACTCAACTGACAGCTTCATTAAATGGTACCCGCAAAACGCCAGTGTCAATGTCTACAGTGAAGAGGCGACTTCGGGATGCTGGCCTTCTAAGCAGAGTGGCAAAGAAAAAGCCATATCTGAGACTGGAAAATAATAGGAAAAGATTAATATGGGCAAAAGAACAC
This sequence comes from Taudactylus pleione, assembly GCA_031769625.1. Taxonomy (NCBI): domain Eukaryota; kingdom Metazoa; phylum Chordata; class Amphibia; order Anura; family Myobatrachidae; genus Taudactylus; species Taudactylus pleione. The sequence goes on from JAUIMM010000099.1 coordinate 524,085, forward strand.
AGACATTGGACAGAGGAAGATTGCAAAAAGTGTTATGGACAGACGAATCGAAGTTTGAGGTGTTTGGATCACACAAAAGAACATTTGTGAGACGCAGAACAAGTGAAAAGATGCTGGAAGAGTGCCTGACGCCATCTGTCAAGCACGGTGTAGGTAATGTGATGGTCTGGGGCTGCTTTGGTGCTGGTAAAGTGGGAGATTTGTACAAGGTAAAAGGGATTTTGAATAAGGAAGGCTATCACTCCATTTTGCAACGCCATGCCATACCCTGTGGACAGCGCTTGATTGGAGCCAATTTCCACCTCTAACAGGACTATGACCCAAAGCATACCTCCAAATTATGCAAGAACTATTTAGGGAAGAAGCAGACAGCTGGTATTCTGTCTGTAGTGGAGTGGCCAGCACAGTTACTATATCTCAACCCCATTGAGCTGTTGTGGGAGCAGCTTGACCGTATGGTACGCAAGAAGTGCCCATCAATCCAATCCAATTTATGGGAGGTGCTTCAGGAAGCATGGGGTGACATTTCTTCAGATTACCTCAACAAATTAACAGCCAGAATGCCAAAGGTCTTCAATGCTGTAATTGCTGCAAAAGGAGCATTCTTTGACAAATGCAAAGTTTGAAGGTCAAAATTATTATTTCAAATAAAAATCGTTATTTCTAACCTTGCCAATGTCTTAACTATATGTTCTAATCATTTTGCAACTCATTTGATAAATAGAAGTCAGTTTTCATGTAAAACCCAAAATTGTCTGGGTGACCCCAAACTTTTGAATGGTATTGTATTTATGTGTATATATATATATATATATATATATATATATATATATATATATATATATATATACATATATATATATATATATAGATATATAATCTCTCAAAGAAAAATTGACTGTGGAAAGAGGTCCTTTTATTGTGTCTTTGTCCACAACCGATAATCAATATTAATTGTTAAAACTTTTAATAACACAATTTGCATCAGTTATCTACATTTCAGATTCAGATTATAAACATATGACAAGCCTGATATGGGATCATCCCTCCCTGCTTGTCCATACAATGGGGGTGAGTCAGCATTGGACGGAATTGCAAAGCTGCACGCAGGCAGCTTGGCAAATCCGTTCTTGCAAATATGCAAATGCAGCAGGAGGTGTATGACACCCCCTGCATTTGTGATCCCAGCACTGCGACAGAGGTCACAGGGTGGGATCACCACTGCTCCTTAAACGCCTCAATTAGGCAGTGGCATCGAAGGGACTGCATGCGATTGCGTAGGACCCATTCTGCACACTTGCAGAATGGGTAATCTGTGCACACGCAGATTACCAATAATCTTGAATCTGCGTTCAGCATTGCATGCAACTGAATCAGCCCCAATGTTACTTAACGGCAAGACTGCTCTCTTACAGAGTGCAGTCACAGCTCTCTCCCCTGGGCAGTGGAATGCTGCTAATGCCACGTATGTTCTATGCCTCTATTCCAGACCAATGGCACAATGCATCTCAGGCTCTATGTAGTAGCTCCGCCTCAGACGCGTTTCATCATACCAAGACTTCATTAGTGGGTGTCCCACTAGAGGATTAAACTAATCCTTATTCATCTCTTGCCTCCTGTGATTTTCTGTACCCATTTGTTCTCTTTACCCTATCTTGTGGTTCCCACTGTGGGCATTCCCTTTGTTTCTTTTATTTGTTGTTTTTCATGCTTCTGTATTTGGTGTAGTTATATTATTTTCATTTATAATGATTACAATAACATTTCTGCTGTTCCTATGATCCTGATCCACATCGATATTGTCATCTTACTTTAGTATTTTGCTTATTGGACCAGTTATACAGCCTTTATATATTGACACTGTGTATGTTTTGTTTAGTTTTACTTTTCATAGTTCTGCAATGTAAATTCATTTTCTTACTGTTTGTTTTTGTATGCTAATATTCTCACGTTTCGACCCTCATGACGTAGAGTCTCGCAGGACTTGCGCCGTAGTATTGCTTGACCAGGAGGGGATCACTGGGAGCCTTTGGTAGTGGTCTTAAAGATCAGCACTTATTTTGTATAAGTTAGGACCCTGACAAAAGTGTAATCCTAATACACTGAAACGTTGGCTTTACGGCTCCTGACTGCTTGTATTGTTTTTCCACAAGTGCCGCTGCACCTGTATCTATCAATCTTCTCCAGTATATATGTTTAAGTTGTCACCATCCTGTTCCTCACACAGCACTTCTATGGGAGTATGGGAAAAATGAGCAATGAAATATTGCTGCAAAGTATCTTCACATCCGTTGCGGAGTCACACGCTAAGAACTGAATTACCCCTTTTATCCAAAAGCTCTTTTGTAACATCTCTTCATTCAAGGACTCTGCTGTTACTGAGAAGGCGTCATGCCATCTCTAAAAATTTTACATTAATATGGCAACCTGAGTTAAAGTCTAATTGACTTGTACATTCATTAAGATGCATGGTGATCTTTTATTAGTCACCAAAAAGTTTATGTAGCACAGTATATGGGGAAGATATAAAAACAAGTAAAATAAACAGCACAAATACACAACTGAGAACCAGCACATAAGTACAAAGCCTGAATACAAACTTTACTATAAAACCATGGACAGGGGGAAAGGTAGGGCAAATCGCTGTAGCTTGCAGGAGTAGGCAGAGGTGAGTTGCAGTGAGAAGGCACAACAGCTCTCAATGATCAGGAACCCATGGTATGGATGAGCAAACAGTGCCAGTCACTGTGGGGGACAAGGAGACTGGTGCTAAGGATAGTACAAGGATATTAGGGCCCTGCACATTAAAGGAAGAGGGTGAGCTGGAAGGAATAAGTCGATTAAATTATGAAGAATCATATCAAACTGTGCCCCCTCTCTGAGTTATAAATGCCCCAGTCATTATATAAAGAAGATGTCGGTGAGGGCAGACGTTTCTGTGCCAAAGATGTCATGGATTTATTCATAACTAATATATTGAAAGCTTTTTTGGAGCACAGTAAGCATGTCCATGCCTGTAGATGGGACTTGTATATTAGTATATATTAATTTTAGTGACTACATAAGGCTGCACAAAAGGTGGATTTTAGAGCAGTATGGTGGCACAGGGGTTAGCATTGCTGTCTCACAGCACCATCATCAAAGGTTTATTTCTAGCCAGGGCACTATCTGCGTGGAGATTTGCATTATACCAATACTTGCCTGGTTTTCTTACAGGTAACCCAAAGGAATCGGTATGTTCAAGTCCTGGCAGCGCATGTCCGGCAGGGGTGAAGATCCCGACTGCTAAGCAACGCTAATCTTTCTCCCCCCCCTAACCCTCACTTAGGGGTGCCTAACCCCCCATTCCCCGCTGCCTAACCCTAAGTACCCCCTGAGAGCCCTAAACCTAACCCCCCCTTGTGGCTGTCCGCGCCCGGCTTACCTTCGATTGGGATGCTGGGTGTCAGGCTCCCAGCGTAGGTCTAATGACAGGTGCAGGGGTTTCGATGCTTGTCATTAGACCCGTTCCGGGATTAGACAGTCGGGATTGCGTCCGCCGGCTTCCTGACTGCTTCCCAACCCGGATTTCTCCAGCACCCCAAATGACAGAAGGCGGACAGAGACAGTCAGCAACACACAGTCCGAAACATATTGAATAAACAAAAGTAATCTTCAATTCCTTATAGTTACTTATTCTCCTTGAATGTCAAATGAGACATTGTTGGGAGATTAAAGGTTTTACAGCATTATACATTGAAATACTTACACTCTTCAGTGGTGGTATAAACCATAGGACAAGCAAAAATAAGCAGTGACTATGGTTCATCTTCTCATAAAACCCCACCACTGGAGATTGTTTTCCACCATCATGAAAACAGTCTTCGTATAGTGTAAATACATTTCTTTCAGCTTTTTACTTTCAACTGTACAAATGATTTCAGTGTACACACTGTTCTTTTAGATCCCACATTTCATGAAGTAACTTAACTTTGTTCTCAAACCCCAGCAGTTTGTTCTTCCTATATTTAATGAGGACAATTCAATTAACCAACTGACATTTTTGCCACAAAAATCAGATTTATTTTGTAAATTTAATGTTTAGAATGTTTTTAAAAATATATTTAAATACACTCCTCTCCCCCCCATGTCTATAGGTCCCCATATATATTCACTTCTCATCCACCCCCCCCCCCATCAGAGCAGGGGGTAGTGGCAAAAGATCCCCAGCATTATAACCCCTCTATTGGTAAAAGATTCCAGTGGCAGAGCCCCCACCATCACCCCCAGTGTCAAAGGGCCGCCACTGTATTAGCCCCCCCCCTGCGCCCCATGTGTTACTATATATGCAATTCTTTATTTTTAATATATCCCCCCAGCCAAAAAACCTTTATGGGTCAGCATAACCCACCCCCAGTGCCTAAAGATGACCCCCCCCATTATTAGCCACAGTCCAGAACATCAGTCTCAGCGATCCATAGCAGGAGATCAGTTCTGCACACATGCTAGTTTATTTACGATGTGTTGGGTTCTAAAACCCGGCAGTTCTGAACTGGTTTATATCCGAAACTTAAAAGGGCAATGATTTTACTAGCAAAACGCGTCTAGTAAAATCATTGCCTTTTTAAATTTCAGCATAAACGCGATCAAAAGCAACAGGTTTTTGAACCCGACTCTTAGTATAAACCCCCAAATTTTTGCTACACATTATCGATGCCACATGGCAGCGGGTGACACTATGACATTATAGAATATAAGAAAGAGAACAGTATGTGTCTGGGATTTCCAGTAGGGCAGGATTTCTGTGGATATTAAATATCAAAGGTTAGAGAAAGTCGGTCACCGTTGGGTCAGGCCAGGTGTGTACCTAACATAACAAGGAACGGTGGAGGTGTTATCCATAGCAACAAATCAGATATCATTTATATATAATCCTCTAAATATGGCATTAGGTAACTGGGGCTTGACTTTTCGAAGCTTGGCAAATGAGTATTTTTACAGACCCCATAGATAACTATTCTTATTCTTTTGCGATCATAAAGAGAGAAGATTCGGCAGATCACTTTAGTTAACAATAGCCCACATTCTAAAACATTGTGGAGGAAATACTGAGAAAACTCTGATACCAAGTATAGCATTTTTCTATGGTCCCAACAGACCTTAAAACAAAATGCTATTACTTGGAATCAGGGCCTCTGCTTGGAAACCTCAGTAGAGTTTCAAAAGTATTTTTATTATAGCTCAATCAATTGTTGAAAAGCACACAGAAGAATATTGACAGAGAGCAACGGCAGCTCCCCCAGAATCAATAATGGTAACCATCCATGGGAAAGGTCATACGGACAATGGTTGATTGCACAATATGAAACAGTAGGATCTATGATCTGGGAGCATCCGCGGGAACATAAAATGGATATTGGAAGTTGACCAGCCAGAAGTCCCATGTAGTATAGTCAAAGCATTTTTTAAGCACTTGTCTAGTATTTAGAGGGCCGAGTTTGCACAAATTTACCCCGATATTGGAAAAGTGCTGGAGTTAACAATTGTTTATGTGCAGTTACATGCCAGCCTTAGATGATTTTATGTACTTTTGCACAACAGTAGCTTAAATAGATTTCTATTTGCCACCCTCTAATAAAGCATTATGAAGTGCTGGAGAAGTCCCATAAGACAGTTTCTCCCACGTCTGATATGAAAGTCTAATTGTGTCAGTTGCCATAAGCCTCTTGGTGGCCTCGCTAACAAGTATCCTTCTTGCTCAGATTTGGATGACAACCTGTTCCAGACAATTTCCCAGTTGGGCCATGTAATCTGTTCCCTAATGATTGAATGCATTTTTTTCTTTTTGAAGGAACCAAATATAGGCCACCTTTATAAAAACCATTTTGCTCTGCAGGTGGGGCAGATTTAAATTATGCAGAAAGATTTAGAGTTTGGAAGAATAGTGTCCTAGCCCAATCCAAAATTTCAGTGTAAAAACAAAGCTGCCCAATATTTTTTCACATCAGCAGGTGATTTTTTTTAAGTGCATGCAAAATATATGTATATATTTAGGTCACTCACCCCACCCTCCTGCCTCAGCCATCTCTACTTTGCATACTTCCTGCCCTCAGGTCCCCATCCACATGCTCATGTCATCCTGTCTGTCTCCCCTCGACTGTAAGCTCCTTGGAGCAGAGTCCTCCTCCCTACTGTTCTTACAGCCCTCTTCTCTAGAAGATAATTAGTGCAGAGACACTTTACGATTATAACCGACAGACACATAAAACCAATTAGTATTTATTACAATAGAACATTGAGATACTCAGAAAATTAGAACCAATACATTTTAACCTGATGGACCAGAAGAAATAGAACATGCATATATTAATAGTCACTTGGAGTATCACTCCTGTATATCACAGTGTCGATAAATATGCTCACCTCCTTAGACTCAATTCACAGGAGGGATTTAGAATTGCACAGCGTTCCAAATTAATTTGAACAAACACCTGCAGTGATCGCGGTGAGTGACAACATTTGTGGGTACCAGGGACCCACCACTTTAAATAAAATGGGGTCCTACCTGACCATTTCTGGGTCACATCATAATTTATGCTTTAGAGCTCCCCATATGCCTTTCAGATCTCCCCACATCCTCCTAAAATGCCCATCTGATACCCCCAACAGCATCATATATCCCCACAAGCCCCTTAAATGCATGTTTTAATGCCTCCATGATCTTTCAGGTCATATGACTTGTCTGTCCACAAAACCCATAGTTAATAAGTAGGTTTACCATATCATCACTTTAAACTGACACATTCATGGATTACACAGGTTCTGTGGCTCATTAAAACCAGGTGAAATCCAGGCATGAAGTCAGCCAGTCACAGAACCTTTGTAATTAATTCATGAGTGTCCCATTTTAAAGCTATAGTATGGTTAGACTATGAATAACGCTTTAGGTAATAGGTATATTTATCAAAGGATAAATGTCCGGTCTTTACACATTATGCCACACAGCAATGCCCAGCCTTTACACATTAGGCCATGCAGTAATACCCCTTACAAATGATGCCGCACATTAATGCCCTTTAGTCCCCCTATGCAGTGCCCCCAGGAGTCCCCCATATGCCTCTCAGACCCCCTATGCAGGGCAGTGGAGGTATCTGCCCCCCAAATAGGAGTGACCTGGGCATTAGGCCCAGGTCACTAAAGGGCAAATTGGTGGGTCAACTACTGGGAACCCACCTATTTGCCCTTTAGTGACCTGGGCCTAATGCCCAGGTCACACACCTTCAATTGGGCCTAATGCCCCCTATATAGCTCACCTATATACCCACAGGCCTACTGCCTGAATTTATGCCACGGGCCTAGTGCCCAACAACCCTGGTGGTCTAGGGAGGGGTAAATAACAGTGGCCCAAGGCTGCACGGTGGAAGAGGCTGTGGGGGGGAGCTTCGATAGCTCTTTTTCTTTCCACCCCGCAGTCCTCTCCGGTCCTCAGCTTCAGTCTTCTGCCACTGGCCCGTCCTGGTCAGCGGCGCCGCCTCTTCCTTCTTGATCACGCCATCTTCCGGCCTCTTGCGCGGCCGCCGGAACTGTTGCCGCGCCGCTCATCACTTGTCTTCGGGAGGTCTTCACTCCTCCCCTCCGCCGACAGACAGAACTTTCCCGCTCAGCAGCGTCTATTAAAGACGCTGCGAGTGGGCGGGGCTATGACGCGACGAGCCATGATTGGCTCGTCGCGTCTGCCTTTTATTGGCTGCTGGACCGCAAGCCAAAAGCTCACGGCCAGTGCCAAACCACCACCGCCGCTACTTGGCTCCTGGGCAGCGAGCTCAGCTCAGCTCGCGCCAGGAGCCAAGCTACTCCCGCCATCACTGGTGGAAGGGACCAGGCGGTCCCTTCACCAGGTACCCGCCGCAGTGGCTTACCCGATGCTGGGAACAAACACTGTCCCAGTGTCAGGCACGGACGCTGTGCCGATGCTGGGATCAGACACTTTATCCCAGCACGGCTTTCCACAGCAGCAGCCAATGAGAGACTATCTTACTCTCATTCGCTGCTCTAACAGACAGCGTTATGTCTGTCTTTGCAGGGGGACGCGCTGTGCTGCTGCCAGCTGTCAGGGATTGGCCACTGCACAGCACGTCCCCGGGTACTTTAAAAAAGTCCCAAGTGCCCGATATCGGGCAAAATACGCGCTATAGCACGTATTTGCGAACACTGACCTGTAGTAGTATGTTCCCATGGTAAATATCAGCGATTGAAACCAGAAGAATTCCCAGAGTCTTTCCTAGAAATAAGGTAAATCCACCAGTCCGGTTCCTTAATCCAAACGTAACAGACAGATGCAGGCTCGGATCTGAAAGATCCATGATACCTGCATCTGTGTATAAATAAACACAGAAGCAGGGACGGGATCAGGGAGACAAGTTTGTGATTTTGTGTTTAAAAAAAAATGGCGTGCACCTCCCCCTTGACGCACAACCAGCACCAGGCCTTTTCAGAACTCCAGGGCACCCCAGACTGATAACCCGCGGCTATCCCTGGCCGGTGAGTGCTGGGTTGATTGTGTCAAGTGTGGTGCAAGTAGAGTTAAAGATATTGTCTTTTGCTGTGGAACTACAGATCCCAGCAAGCCTTCCCCGCATGCTGGTACTTGGAGAACCATAAGTACATGCATGCAGAGCATTACGGCTTGGGGGCAGCCCGGCATATCCATAAGTGCCGGGCACGCCCCCAAGAATGAAGAAAAGGGGGCGCTTCCCTTCTCTATCAGCCAAGCCCCATTTTTCGGCACGTGCCAGAGTGCCCTTTGTTTTGGTCCAGCGCTGGACCTAAACTGAACACACACACACATATATATATATATATATACACACACACACACACATATATATATATACACAGTGTGTGTGTGTACATATATATATATTTTTCCATGCATTTGTGACAGGAGAAAATTGTCCTTCTTTGCTCCTTTTTTGATTTGCTCTTAACTCTGATTCTGACCAATATGTGGTAGCCCAACAACCGCATTAAATAAGGTGACCCCCGAGTTTTTATTGATGCAAGGATGTCGGAAATCTGGCAATTAACACTCACTCAATCTCTGGATTTAAGGCTATCTGTAGCAAAGTGTAATATTGTCAGGTAATAACCAGATAACTACAAAGTGATCACATTGTTTTAAAAATGTAACTTCCCTCTTTCAAATTAGTGCACCCGTGAGAGTGAAGCTGCTAAAATGGAGGAAATCATACACGTTAAATGCACTTTTAATGCTCAGCCTCTATTTCCTAGCTTGTAAAATTTTCTTCAATATTTTTGCTTGAAGGAGTGTGGCTTAATGACATTAATGCCTGTTCTATGTCATTAAGCAACTAAAAGTGTAGGGGGAGGTTGGACATTTATGTAAAGCCCACCCCCCATTTGTACCCTTGCAGTGCTTAAGATGAATATCACTGGTCCTTAGCAGTGAAGGGTTTAAGGCCCTCATTCAGAGGCGCTCGCGAAATGCGAGCGCTCGTTCTAAATGTGGGCGGCCGCTTCTCTTTTGAAGTGCGGCCTCCTGGTCACTAGCTAAGCTGCGGGTTACCACCCACAGCTTTAGCAACCGACCAGGTTGATGGTCAAGACCATCGGGGCTTGCGACGAGACCTTGAGGTTGGGTCTCAGCAACCGCAAGCCCCAGGGAGCTTCCTGCTCTGATCGAGCAGGAAGCTCCCCACTGACATCACTGCTGATATCAGTGCGGCCGCCCACAAAATGGCATGCGTTCCTTAACGAACGCCACCGTTTGCGAAACCACCCCCCCGCCACGCCTACAAAACAGGGCGAGCTGTCGATCACCATCGACAGCCACCCCTTTTGTAGTGAGCTCCGGAGCGAGAGAATTTCTCTCTCGCTCCGGGGCTTGCGCACGTGCAGTGCGGCCGCTGCGCGTGCGCAGGGCCTAAACATCGACCCGCTTGCGAGGGCTCAGCGCTTGTGAGCGGGTCTGAATGAGGTCCTAAGTCTTTATTGTACACTTTTCTGTGCTTTCTCAGATTTGTTTTAACCTTTTGATCTTTGCGATGACGTTTGGAAACTAACCAACATTGCTGTACACACATGGTTTCAAATCAAAAAACTATGTGACCTCTGTTCCAGTGATTTATTTTGGTGTATCTTTTTATTTTTTTTCAAAGCTAATTGCTCAGTGGCAAGCGTTCCAGAATATATAAATGTTGGTTGTATAAAGTAAAAAAAATTATAAATGCTAAAGGTCAAAAGAGAGTGAATACCTTTTATAGCCAGTGTAAAGGCTTGACTTTATATAAAGTACAGAGCTCCCTCTTGACAATGCTCCCTCTTTATAAATATCACCGTCACCTAGCACATTCTAGGCACAAAAGTACAATAAAAAGTAATCATTCCATAGTCACCCTCTTCATAACACCAATTAGGCGGTTACAAGTTTAAGCTTGCACTGGCAACGAATGATAAAAGATGGAGCAATACATATGTTATGTGTTAAGATGGACCCTAATTCACTGAACGGAATGGAGTCCGGCAAGTGCCTGCCTGTACCTCTGTACACTTATAAGTATAATCTTTGGTGTGTCTCCCTCCCCGTTAGGGGTCTTCTGATCACCAACTTCTCTTTAGAAAAGGAAATTACATGTTTCACATGTACTGTAATACAGCAAGCACAAAACCACCTTAATAAAAAAAAATACTGAAAAAAAATCAGAATCCACACAAAAACCACACAGTACAGTTAATAGAAGAGGACATTATTTTAATAACATTACAGTAGAAAAAAAAATATTCAGGATAAAGCAGGAGCTATTTCAATTGTGTTGATCCTCAAAACAATCTGTGGGTCAATTGTAACTGGGGAAAAAAAAAAAAAAGTCAGGTTATGAATAACTTTTTACCGACAATATAACGTTAAATTAATATGCATATTAGGATTATTTATCCATTCAAAACAAACAAAATGCAAGAATGTAGGTGTATCTTCCCTGCGTCAGCGTTCATTCAAATCCGCACGGTTTCTACTGTATTTATGTCTTTACCACAAAGCTGTACTGCCCAGTCTAACTAGAGAGCCAGAATGAACGTTGGGGGGTTGACGCGATCACACTAAACCAACAATACCCTCTATACAGATTACAGATGTACAGTATACTGCGGCACCAAGGCATTCAAATGCAATTTGGCAAAGCTAAGTGTGCATCAAAAGCAAAGGGACAAGTGTACATCTAAATATTATACAGTGCTGTGTGTGTGTGTACACACACTGTATAAACACACACTTTACATAATACACAGTTCCGTGTTTTGTTAATTTCACCTAGAGCTGTGGGATAAATAGTAAACTATAAAAATATTACTATATAGCTGTATATTACTATTATAATGTATCTGAGGCCAAACAGATAAAACAATTATATAGCAAGTCTCTCAGTAAATTAGTTCAATAACGTGCAAATAAATATGATTTTTAATACAGAAAAATGAATATTACAGCATAATGATTCATTTATTGTGAGCGCCACCAAGAGCTAGGGCTCTTCATAAGGGCTGATAACAGAGTGTAATGTCATACGTAAGAGATATCCCACAACCAGATGTGACCTCAGGCTGTCTAATTTGTCCCCACCACCGCAGGAATTCTATGGTCTTCTTCCCTCATCGGTGGATTCCCAATACACTAGTACACTGGACAAGGCCTTAAGTGATTATGTACTTCTGATCTATCACCATAGATTTTGTCCTGAATCTGTGTTTTCAGCGGCCTGGTGACTGTATAAGCCAGCTGGAATGCTAGTTAAAAGCCACACAGATACCGCCTGCCCCCCCCCCAAAGATACAGCCTGCCCCTCCAAAAAAAAAAAGTCTGCCACATGGATGGACACATTAGCTTGCCATGTATATTCATTATGTTAGATACATAAGGTTAATTGCTAAGTATTGCATATTGCTCCAGCCAGACTGCAAAGGAAAGTATGCACTCAAGTGCTATATGACCCAGTCGTAGAGCAATGTTGGTCTGAGATGAAAGGGTTGTGCGAGTGTACCAGAAGAACATAATTTGTGTGAACTGGGGCTAATTGTACAAGGGAGGGAATTGTATAGGCTGGGTGATGCTTATAAAACGCCCTGTAGCCATGAATGAGGGCAGGTAATGGAGTGTGGATGAGGAGACGCAGATCTTACGCAGAGCGGAGGTGTCGAATTGGGAGATACTTTGAGACACCTGAAAAAACGTATGTTGGTGTAGTCTTGTTGAAGATTTTGTAAGTAAGCTATATCTGCATCCGAAATGCTACGTTACAGTATCAGCGGCTGAGACACTAACATAGTGTAACCATAGGGTTAATCATTTGATTTCTATATTTCCCAAACAGCAAATGTACCATGCAGTTTTTCTTTATTTAGAGAATGGCCAAATGTTAGGTCAAACAGGACATTGAGAGACCTAGGTGCAGTGAGCTCATAAGAAACAGCTGGTAGTACCTTACATGGTGTGAGCAAACCACATGCCAAGAATGGTCAGCGTGAGACAGACACAGAATAGTGTGCTCAGCAAACAGTGATAGTATATGACCAGTGGTTCCCCATGATGAGGAGGGAAGTCGTAGGAGGAGAATTCATCAGAAGGAAGAATGGGGGATTTAAGGCAAGGAGACGGCATGCACCTGTGCTTAGATGTCTGCAAGTGTGACCATCCATTATCAATATGATGGAGATGAATGAAGATATGAAGGATATATCTGACCACATCTAAGTTGTGTATTATGCACTAATAGACTGTATTTCTACCTCTGTATATAAATCTGATTATACGTATCTTTACTCAACTGCATGAAATTTCTTCACCGATAACCGTGTGTTATAAAATGTCCACTGGGAACACGTAGCATTTTGTATGCAGATACTGCAGCAGTGGTACACAGAATAGCGTTCCCGCTGGGCTGTTTTAGCAGGTCGTCATGCCCAGCCTGATTTTAAAAGGGCAGAATGCACCCTGCTAAAGCAACATGGTGGGTGCATTAGCCAACCGCGGGCCGCAACGGCCCGCGGGTGGGAAACATTGCGGTGCAGCATCTATTCAAAGAGATAGGAGCGCTTGGGGGCAGCTGCTGGGCACGCCCCCAAGAGATGAAAAGGGGGGGGGGGGCGCGTTTTAAAGAAACATCCCCTTTTCTCCTGGCCACGCACCCTTTTCGGCGCACAGGAGTGCCCCTTACTAGGTCCACCCCCCTGCCCGGCGCTGGACCTAGCGTGAACACTACAGAACATAGGCATGCAGCATAAGCTCATTGGAGCATTGAGAACCAGCTCTCCATAAACTGGACTTTATGCAATAAAGACAAAAACCCAATGACTTAATGGAACAATGCACGATCATTTCTTATCGCCACATCTTACTTTTCTTCCTTTGGTATCTGTGGCGCCTCCAAAACTTCAAGTTAATCTTTGGATAAGACTCTGTCTTTTCAATCACTGTTGCTTCAACTCGTACTAAATCTTTCCTGTAACAAATGCACAGAACACACCCTCACTCTGGCTACTTTCAGGCTATGAGAAGGTAATTACATTTTCTTATAAACTAATACTACAAAGTTGCAACAGGTAAAACAATTTAAACAGTGATAATCATTTCATAAGTTACATTTATAGAGATCATATAGCCAGTAAGCTTGCAAATATGCCCACACACACACAAAGGGCCGGATTCAATTAGCGGCGATCATAATCGGCCAATTTTTTTGCCGATATTATCGCACCCACGATAATAGGATAGACTGTAAAAGGCAAAAAGTTTTCTCCATCTCAGACCAGGAGAAAAAAAAAAAAAAAAAAGCAAAATCCTTATTTTTGCCTAAAAATGTGGGGATTTCTTTCAGAACCCTTTGGACACCCCCACTCCTTATGATAAATTACCCCAAATTATTTTCGGAAGTTGCGTACTTTGGCAAAAGACGACCGGTTAAATTTTGGGTGAAAAAAAAAAAATTGTTGAAAATGGGTTTAACGTATCGGGTCTGGTTTTCAAGGGGCCGTATGGATGCAACAAGTGTTTTAAACATCGCACGTGGTTGGCGCAGGTGTTTTTTTACAGGTTTTTTTTTACAGTTTTTAAACATTTTTAGGCAAAATTAGGGATTATGCTTTTTTTTTTTTCCTGGTCAGAGATGGAGAAAACTTTTCGCCTGTTTTTTGGTGAAAAACAGCTGATTTCGCCACTAATTGAATACGGCCCAAAGAGAGCATACTGTACATTTGGGTCACTACCTCATTGCATGACAGTCCCTTCCTTTGTTCAAGGTGAATGACTTATAATAATTTTAATTTTGAATACTTTTCTTAAACCATTACCCTTCTCTTTCTGAGCAGTAATTTGGCAGGGGACCCTCTCCATCCAGCACCCTAGTGCAGACTTCCGGGATTGGTCACCTCTGCCCATGTGACTGAGATGGTGCAGGATGATAGGCTGGACCCGATTTGACTAATTGGGGAATATATTAACAGGTGAACATCTCTTTCACCATTCTCAATATTGATTGGATCCTATCTGTCAAAATGACAGATATCCATATAATATGGACTTATCCACATAGCCAAATTCAATGTCAGCCATGTCCAATTAACTTGTGTTTGTGAGATTGGGACCCTTTAGCCTGTACTGTTACAGCTCACATGATGAACTGCATATTGAAGATCGTTTCATGCTGAACAGTGGTAGTTTTATAGAAAAGCACATCTACCAGCAATTATAAAGCTATGTAGAATAAGTGCACATACACGGGTCAGCAAACATCCCACCCACACGGGAACATCAGGCTGACAATCAATGATTTACTAAGCATGCTATCTGCCCAAATCTTCTTTTATTCGGTTGGACACAAATCTGTTAAGGTGCATACACACGTAACAATTTTTTTTAACGATTTAACTATAACGACGTCGTTATCGTTCCAAAAAATCGTTCAGTTTCTGAGTTATAACGATGAACGATTATCGTTCATGCGCGTTCCTGTTTGTAGTTTATTCTGACTGACCAACTGAACGATTTTCATTAAGGGAAGTTACAAAAATCGTTTGTTGTTCAAAAAATCGTTCATTACACTTTAAAAAATCTAACAGATAATCATTGGTAACAAAATCGTTGTGTGTGTATGCAGCTTTAGATTTAGCAATTAACAAGAGAACAAAGTATATCGTGCAGAAAAGAATATAACTTACCCAAGGAGAGGCTTTCCCATTAGTGTAAAGTTATCACTGCCAACTAGCAAAACCTAAAGAGGATGGGAATATAAAAAAAAGGGATACATATTAGACTAAGATTTCCAAACCCAACACACGGATGTGTGTACTAAAATGTGCGAGTCTGGGGTGAGATCGAACTGCAAGGGGCGCGATATGCCGTGCGGTTGCCGGATTTTCTATGCTGTTGCAACGCAAACTTGCCCCCTATGCACCTGGTTGGATCGAGCCGACAGAATGGTGCTTGGGGTGTTCTCAGAACTTTAAATCACTCTAATGTGCTGGGTCCTGTACTTCCACTTCAGTACATCAGCACAGAAACAATTAAGCGGCATTAATTCTACATTTTTTTCCCCATTTATAAATGCGCAAACATTCAAAGAACTTGCCTGACAGCATCCATACATGCGTGTCACTTATAGAATCATACATCACATAAATACACAATGTGGGCTGATTACTCCATAATATACCATTTTCCTGCATACGCCAGAAGCAACAATTTCCTGTACTTTACCAAAAATAAAACCGCGATTCACTTGGAACACTAGACATTACTCAGGTACACAGGGGTAGATGTAATAAACAGCAGGCAGAAGCCATTATCTGCGCTGACCTGCTTCACCTCCGGATCACTGTGATAACGGCCGGATGTATTATTGATTGGTTTGCTGAAAAGGGAGAGTGCTAATTCCCATCTTTGGCGCATCGCACACTCTCTCTTTCGGCATCTGACTGGCGCTTGCGGTCGAATCTGCGCATGCGCCGGTCAGAAATCCCCAGTGGCAGCCATTGCCGTTACTGAAAGGAAAAAAACTTTTTTTTTTTTTTTGTAAGAGGTCCCCAGC
This sequence comes from Taudactylus pleione, assembly GCA_031769625.1. Lineage (NCBI taxonomy): Eukaryota > Metazoa > Chordata > Amphibia > Anura > Myobatrachidae > Taudactylus > Taudactylus pleione. Next base: position 540,161 of record JAUIMM010000099.1, read on the forward strand.
TGCAATTCCGTCAGCCAGGGGCGGTGCTGAAGTGCGGCATCGACAGGTGCTGAAATCCATAGCTGCAGTTGTCGGAACGGTCAGTGCCAATGACTGTTCATACATTTCCCTGCACATCAGCGCACTATCTTGAAGATAGGCACACCGATAATGACAGGGGTGCAATAGCGTCCCCGTAATTTCAAACATCTCCGCGTAACATGCGCCGATACCACTAAACCCCATAATGCCGGTCAATACATCTACCCCACAGTGTTAAAGACGACTCTTATACTTAAGGAAAACTAAATTCTGCAAAACGCATTTGGCAAGGTTACCATGCCAATAGTTAGGGTACAAATGAGAAATGAACAAGGAGCCTTACTTACCTTCTCTAGCCTGATCCGATCTCCGCACTGTGCTACGATAGATCCTTTAATTAAAAGAATATCTTCATTGGTTACTTTCCACTGTTTACTTGCAAAGTGGATGACGGCAAAAAGCCGCCCGAACTGCCCCGTGGCAATGAGACTGTTTACTTTTTTGACAAGCTCTACAAAAATGTATAAGAAGGGTGTTAAAATAATACAGAAATTACAAATATTAATCAGAAGGGAAAAATACATTGTTTGGTATGATTAATTGATAAGTTTTCTTTTAAACAGCACAATCATCAATTAGTGTTCCCGTTAGGCTGTTTTAGTGGGGCGCCACGCCCTGCCCTATTTCTAAAGGGCAGAAAGCACCATGCTCTCCTTAGCGGCACCCCGCAAAAACAGCTTGCAGGTGCCTTCCCCACCCGTGGTTTGCAGTATCCCGCAGATGGGGTAAACTTCGGTGTAGCCATAACCGCCAGTGAATGGGCAGCGCTTGGGGCAGCCCAGCATGTACGTAAGTTGCCGGGCACGCCCCCAAGAGTGATGAAAAGGGGATACGTCTTTCCTTGGCCACGAGCTTACTTTAGGTCCAGGGTCCTGACCTGGATCCTGATTCAGAGGCGCTCGCTATTTGCAAGCGCTCACTCTGAATCAGGGCTGTTTAAAAAAAAAAAAAAATCCGCCTCCAGGCCGCTCGCATAGCTGTGAGTGACCACCCACAGCTTATGCGGGCAGCCTGGCGTAGGTCGCGATTATTTTGACCATCGGGCTTGCGACGAGACCCTTGTGGTAGGGTCTCATCCACCGCAAGCCCCAGTGAACTTCCTGCTCTTCGGGAACGCCTCAGTTTGTACAGCCACCCCCCCGACCCGCCTACAAAATGGGGCGAGCTGTTGATAAAGATCGACAGCTGCCCCGTTTTGCTGCAAGCCCCGAGCGAGTGAAGCTCTCACTCAGTCGGGCAGTACGCACGCGAGCCCAGGAGCATCGACCCGCTTGCGAGCACCATGCGCTCGCGAGCGGGTCTGAATCAGGCCCCTAGAGTGAACACTACATCAATTATGCTAGTTCAGCAGAAAGAGGAAGTAAACATGTCTGTAAGCATCATTGCCATAGGTGATCATAAAACAAGCATAGTACTGAACTATCATATATACAAAATAAATGGGCATGAACATTTTCTCAACATCTTCAGCTGAAAAAGCTCAAATGTATTACACAGTCTATCAATAGGGGACATGTACAAAATCTGATCACTAGATACATAAACAGAGTGATGGTGCTGTCCATAGCAACTATATTCCCTCTTGTATAATGCACAAAATGAGCAAACACGTCAGTCAGCCTTGTTGCTATGGGTTATAGAACATTTTTCATACAGCCACCTGTGATACAGGCCCCAATATATTTTGGTTTACTGTAACAAATTAATTATTTGTTACTTAATATTTCTTAAGACATTTGCAATCCTTAATTGGAGCAGAACATATTGTACAACTGACATTTCTACTAGTAGCAAGGAAAGGTTATTTCTCCTTCATCCACTAGGGGACACTGGAGTTCAAGACAGTGGGGTATAGACGGTGGTAGAGCAGAGCCTGGCACTTTAAATAATCTAGAAGTGTGACTGGCTCCTCCCCCTCTATGCCCCATCAGCCCCAGTTTTTAGAATGTGCCCGAGAGAGCCGGTCGCACATCAGGCTGTCTGCAGCCTTTCTCATATAATTATATTTAAGCTTTTATTACAAGCACTGAGGACAGGCAGGCTGCTTACTGTGGCAGTCTGCCTGCTACGTGGGAGCCGCCGGGAAGGGCACCACACGGCTACTGCAGCCTGTGTCCGGTGACCCTAAGGAGGGGGCACACATACTGGAGTCATCCGACCCTGCGAGGACCCGCCACTGCTCACACCGGCATGTGTCCGGGTTCCACGCCGCCCCCTCAGCCCAGCATCCCGGCCGCAGCAGTCCGTAAGTATGACCACTGCTCCTGATTAGCAGGAGTAGTGGAAGTTAGCTGGGCTCAGTGACATGCCGCTAGCGGTCACTGTTGATGCCCGCCATTTCAGCGGTGCCATTTGTTACTGAGCTTCTGTGGCTCAGTGTTGAGGTGGGCTCTCCCCCTGAAAGGCAGTGCAGCGCCGACAGTCCGCAGTCCGGGTCCTCCTCCCCAGATGGGGAACAGGAGGTGTAGCCGCGGTAGGCGCGCTAAACGCACACCATTAGCGGGAGCAGGCAAGCTAATAATTGAGCCGCGCCGGGGCTTGTAATGTAGAAGCTCCGGCGATGGCTTTGACGGGAACACTTGGAGAGCCGCTTAGCGGCTGTCTGTAATCACTGCGCCAGTGCTCACAAATAACACCGGCGCCGAGTTGATCTCCCGCGCGCCTGTGAGACGCCGCTACAGTGGGCCTGTCTGTACCTGCAATGTCTCTCCTCTTGTTACAGGAGGAGACGCTGCACCGCTGAGGAGTGGTGCGATGATAGTGGGAGAGTCTCCGTTGCACCGCGCACCCTCTTGCCCTGTATTAGTACAGCCTATGTGCCCCAGGCAGCAAGTGCTAAGAATGCGCGGAGGCCCGCCATTCTCCATAACAGGAGCGCTGCGTCTTCCCTTTTCAGAAGGCGAGCTAGTATACGCAGCTGAGGCACAGTCAAGCTACAACAGACCTGCTGGACATAGAGCAGCGCGGTTCTGCTATCATTGCGCTATAACACAGATAATGGTTGGCATGGCTGCCTTTCAGCGCTGACGTTGTGGGCTCGGATCCCACCGCGGCCCTTGCTGTGTGGAGTTTGTGTGTACTCTCTGTGCTTGCAGCACTGCCTTAGCTATTAGCAGCTCTCATCTAAACTCAGGAGGAGACGCTGCATCCCGCAGCTCCTGGCGCGGCTGAGCAGGCTTCCCTTTTGGCTAGTCTGTAGCATAGGGCTAATAGCCTTAACGTTATACCAAATGCAGCTCCCCAATGTAGCGCTGTATGACCGTCACGCCCTGCCATAGCAGCTTACGGCCACACCACCCTGAACACGCCCGATCTTGTCTGATCTCGGAAGCTAAGCAGGGTCAGGCCTGGTTAGCACTTGGATAGAGACCGCCTGGGAATACCGGGAGCTGTAGGCCTAGAACAACATCAGTGCTCCCATGAATCCTCTCCGGTCTAGCAGGAGAGATGTTTAGTTAATGAGGGGTTTTGCATCAGGAGCCTTGAATGCTCCCCCGTTTTCCTGGCACAAACCGGATTTACAACTACTCCGCTTTATGCAGTTCTATTAACGGGGCTAGCAGTGCTGACTGGAGTGTAACACTTTGCACACTCAGAGCGGTATTCCAGCGCCCCCTGCTTCCCTTCTAAGGACAGTAATTATAGAACATACATTTCATAGCTCTTAATTATTGCTCATGTTCTTTTTTAGAAAATGTTACTGTCATCTCCTGCACGCAGGTAGTATAGTTTAGTGCACTACCTGCAGCAGGGAGTGCTTTAGCGTGGGTCTCCTATGCCCTCCCCCTCCCACGCTGGGAGTGCTTCAGCGCAAACGGTAGGGATACCTGTCACTGGGTGACAGGAGTATAGTGATGGCTGGTTTGCTAGCAGAATGGGAACTAGCCCAATCCCCTTTTAATTTTGAACTATAACACCGCGTTATGAGGTTCTGAGAGGGGCCAGTTATTCAGTTGGTGCACATCCCTGCTAGTAGCGCTGTGCTGACGAGACAGTCCCGCCAATTGCAGCGCCTGCTATTACCCCCTGTCAGACTTCCCCTTGGAACTGCCTCACCGCATCTATCACAAAGGGTGCCTTGCTTCATCTAAAGTCTGTGCTACCTCATGGTATACTAACTACCTTGCCTAAATGTATAGTATTAGCCGCTGTTCTGGCGCCGCGGTTAGCACTTATGGTTATAGCATACCCTTCACTCAGGGTTAGCTCTTTTTTGCGTCCCTTCCCCAGGCTTATGCCTCACATTGGCTCGCCTTTGAGAGGGGCAGTACTCTTCCTATGTATATATGTGGAAACCCATATACTACATTTAAGGCTGATCTTAAAACCTTTTTCACCAGCTTTCTGTGCTTACCTTAGAGGGTATTGCATCTATATAGATTTATATCTTCTGTGCTCCATTCGGTGGCACATACAAGAAGAAGTTAGTGATGCACGGCTAGTGCGGTGGCATTACTGCCTCACAGCATTGAGGTCGTCTTTTTGATTCCCACTTCAAAAACGGGTTTATCTGGAGATAAAATGGCTCACCTGATAAGGCGAGTACACCAGTAACAGAAGGGTCCCAGGATCGAAAAACCAGTCTGGGACAGCACGCTGCTAAAATATCCTGCCCCTACGCAGTAGCAGAATGACGGCCACACGCGGCACATGAGCAGTCTCTCTGAGTGGAGGCAAGCCGCGTGTGTGTGTGTATGTGTATATGTATATATATATATGTGTATAATATATGATTGTATGAGGTACGCGTATCCATATGTAGATATCGCTTCTTAACCTTACCATAAGAGCAGAGGTAAGATCTGTTCTTATCGGTTTTGTCTGATACCTAGCATATTGATAGAAGAAGGCTGCGATTGGAGGCTGACTCTCCTGATGCGGTTGTTGGTACAATAACTCCGCTTTACACACTCTCTCCCTGGGGTTTGAGTTGTGTGTGTGTGTGTGTACATATTCATATATATATTTATGTATGTGTGTAGGTATGCCTATAATTCCACAATCATTAGGTTTACCTATAATTACACGCATGCGAATGCCGCCTGGGCTTCCCAGAAGCTGTAGGCTAGATCCATACATATTATATGGTGCTCTATAAACTAGTCATGTGATGCGGCTTACATAGTGATAGTCTTAGGCATTGCTTCCAGTATGGACCCTATACATGTCCTGGGGCCTTCGTGTATGTCCACACATGTATATAAAGATACGTACTTACACCCTCCTGGGGTTATAGTTCGGTTCCCGTTAGTCTATATCTACAGCGCCCCGTTCGGAGGACCCATTATTATTTACAATGATGCACTTGGTAGAAGACTTATTAGACACCCATTCCTTGTATGAATACTTGGGATGACAAATGCGTTCCTTGTATGAATACTTGGGATGACAAACGCGTTTTATGTCTCAGTACAGGTACCCTTAACTACAGGTACACTTTTCAATATCAATTCTGGTACTCCATATTATTGTCACATAACTTAATAAAATTAGACTCTAAGGGGCCCTTGTGTACACTTCATATCATGAAGGCCTAGAGCCACCTGCCGATATAAGAGGGTCATGCCTGGGTGGTATTAGATTGGTGGGCATAATACGCACTTCACCATTATAAATATTTATGTAAGGGTACTTACACTAGCAGATCGTTTTAGGGGTATATGTATAGTCTAAACACGACTATACAGATACACATCTCTTATGGAACAGGCTAAAGTATAGAGTCCTGGTTCTACGATCTTCTTGTCTCCACTAACATTTTGCTAGTTTCCACAGTATTTTATACTGCACATCTCCAGATGGATGTCCGTGCTGTAGAGCATTGGTCTTGGCCCACTGAAGCTACTCTCTATTCCTAACGTGGCAGGTTGCTGTGTGATGGTAAAGGTCAGTGACATTCTACATAGCGTCCAGAGGGCTTTTGGTCGCTCACAGGTAAGAGCATACCACACTAATGCCTAGGAAGATGCTCCTATTTCATGCAACCTGACATACATAGTGTTATTCTCCCTTATGCACCTAGCTGCTGTCCTAGCAGCCATCCACTCTTTTAATCAGTTGGCTCTACACTTTAGAGTTTTCCTGGTGTGTGGGTGCATCGTTACAACATTGGATTAGTGACACTATCTACTAGAATCTGTTGGGGTTATAGACCGAAGCGCACCTATGGGCTAGTGCACGTCTTTACATAGATGTGTAACAGTCACTATGTTCCACGCAGGGGGCCTGGTTGGGTTTTCTGTTCTATAGCTGTTGATATTTGATCACACTGACATGTACCTGATGGGTACCTTCATGGTTGTCCTAGTGCTCTAGCCTTGCTGACTGGATGCTTCCCTATATTGGTAGCTCTTCCTGGTTGACTGTTGCATTCGTGCTCTTTTACTGGTAGGGTTTGGGCCAGCAGTTGGTACTGACTAGGCACTTCCATCATGCTGGAAGTTGTTTTTCTTTTTAGCGGCAGCGTTTCAGTTGCTGTTGTATCCCTGTTTTCAGTATGGGATGTACTGCTGTCTGACCCTCTGAAGGGTCTTGTAGTCTCAATCCTCTCTATTTCGCCTAGGGCTCATGCCCAGTGGGATCTCCACTCTTTGGAGACTTCTATGGCCTAACCTTTCCGCTGGTTAACAACTTTGTTGTAGTTGGACCTCAAGGATGGTTCAGGGCGACTGTTCGGTCTAGTCTTTTGACTCCCTGCATACTCTGTTAGGAGTCTGTGGACAAGTTTAGCTCTGTGTATTGATATTGTTATACTTCTGTATATACGATTATGTCCAGCTGTGCTGGGATTCTGCTGTCTGCACCTGTTGCAGCTTCCTGTTTAGCCTCTAATACGGTTCTCGAGTTTGTTCTCGTTTACGGCCCTTCTATGGATTCTTGTTGGTGCTCTCGGCTACCAACGGTCCGGTTTGGTCTATTTCAGTCGAGATAACTGGTTCTGACGTTTCTCAACTGTCTTTGTTCTCTCGCCAGCCGTTCTGTTCCTTTTGACTTAACCTGTACGTTATGGAAGTTTCTATGACTGTTTAGCGAGGAGTGGTATTTATCTCCTGCGCTCTACGACACTTAATCCTCAGCTTCCGCTGGGCCTATGGTTCTTGGCGGCCCCTTGTTTTGGTTTGGCCGAGGGGTCAGCAAGTTCTCCGCGCTTCCCACCCGGGAGGTTGGCTTTGGGACGTCCCCACTGTCTTGAACTCCAGTGTCCCCTAGTGGATGAAGGAGAAAACATGATTTTGGTACTTACCGATAAATCCCTTTCTCCGATTCCACAGGGGACACTGGACGCCCGCCCAGCGCTGCGTACCTGCCGTTTTGTTTGGTTTCTATAGTTGTGTGACTGCATGGGTTCCCTGCAATGGGTTCCTTTGTTCTCCTTCAGTCGGTCTTGTTCCGTTCTGTGGTCTTCTCCTTTTCCTAATTTTTCTGTTGTCCTCCGTCTCCTCTCGGGCTCAGTTCTTAAACTGGGGCTGATGGGGCATAGAGGGGGAGGAGCCAGTCACACTTCTAGATTATTTAAAGTGCCAGGCTCTGCTCTACCACCGTCTATACCCCACTGTCTTGAACTCCAGTGTCCCCTGTGGAATCGGAGAAAGGGATTTATCGGTAAGTACCAAAATCCTGTTATCTTTGCACTCAATCAGCAGGGAGTATTTGTAGACGCAATATGTGTGTTTATCCCTTTTGGCTAGGGCCATTAACATGTGCAGCCATAAAGGCTTGCACACCCCGCAGCTTCATGGCGTGTTTAAAAACAACATTTAAAAGGGGTAAAGCTTTTAATTGCAAAACACCTGCGTTATGTTCTTAAAAGCATTGCCCTCTTTGCAAGCTGTCTCTTAGTAAATAAACCCTGAAGTGTGTAATATAAGGGTGGTTATAGTTTCACCTATCGTCAAGGTACAGCCAGAAGTGACTGAGTGTTCAGTAAGAGACAGGCTGGTGTATACAGGAGTATGCCAGTAACTCATGAAGTAAGGTCAGCTGCTCGTATTTGTGAAGCAGCAAGAGGAAGATTTCTGCATGTTTCAGTTTTAACTGAATATACCAGGAAAGCCCTCAAATGGGTTTTTAAATTAAACCATATATTGGTGCTCTTAGAAATCTGTCATGCTCTATGCACGCTCTTAGTTGATGTCACAATTTTTAAGCATGCGCCCAGCATCCATTCACACTGATAGCAGCGCTCGGGGGCAGCCTGGCATGTCCGTAAGTGCCAGGCACGCCCCCATGTGTGACGAAAAAGGGGATGCATCTTAAAGACACGCCCCCTTTTCCGGCACGCACGTGCAGATGTGCTCTCTCCCTAGGTCCGGCTCCCTGCCCGGCACCGTACCCAGAGTGAACACTATATAATGTATACATTTTAAATGTGACATTTATTCATGAGCTTTTAGTAAAGCAGTTCAAGTTTATGAACTATAAGAATGCAGACAGACATGTATAAAGAAAAAGTGAAGGGGGCAAAAAGCCACATACTATAAATGCACTCTGCCTATAGCAATATTGTTGGTTTTGTCACAGAGATGTCTCATACCGCAATCTCGGTCATGTAACCTAATATAAAACGCACTGAGCACTAACCTTGGTGCTCTTCTGCTTCTTCAATGGGATCTGGCAGCTTGATCTCTGCCCACGGGGGCTCAGATAAGGAGGTCTTTGGAACATAGCTGAAAAAAATCAGCATTTGGTTATGTTCATGCTAAACACAAAGGTGGCGATTCAATTGTTATCACTCGCTGTTGTGACTAATGGGCGCCCGACAGCAATTCAAGTGTTGCTCTATTCGGGCATGAATGCTGCGGGTGGACACATTTCTGCTGGCACCCTCCTGAGGCGGCGAGCACAAATGTACAAAAAGCCCTGGTTTTGGGCGCCCAAAGGCACGCTAAACTGGACTTTAGGTAGGTTTAGCCATTTTATGAGGCAAAACCCGGTCTACTTGGGCACAACATGCGCAATAAAGCATGGGCGTCCTCCTATTTCCTGTCACTTTAAATGGGAGATCTGGTGCGATATAAGAATTGAATCGCCCCGACAGAATCACATGGCGGTAAGACTGGAACTTGGTAACATTTTTTATAACGTCTGTTACAATTTTCCCTCAGTTTGTAACAAAAGTTATAGTCAGGTTTAATGAATGAAAAAGTATGTAAAACCCAGTGGCACTAAACCATAAATAAATAGAATAAAAAACATTATTTCTCTCGTAGTCCTCAATTTCAATAATATTTCCTATATATGGATAGAAAGGAAGGACAATATATAGCGTAATATTGTAGATAAACAAGATATACAAATAATTAGGCTCCAAATAGCCCACAAATAATAGGCTTCAAATACCCGATAAATAACAAATAAATAGATCCCATATGAATAAAAAAACAACAACACAGCAATGGATGGCCCAGAGGTCTGCGCACCAGCTCAAAGATGTAAGTTCAGCATTGAAAGTGCACCGCGGACAGTCTGGATTTGACCGCAGTGTCTAATGAGTTTCGGACCCCGGAGCTCTTCCTAAGAAGGTCATAGTCAAGGTAGGAGGTAGATCTATAGGGCTCGAAACGCATTAAGGACTACAGGCGATCATCGCAGCAGAACACCCATACCTGGTACCAGCACTGCTTGTTAGACACTGCAGGCAAATCCACACTTTGTTTCCATTCATTACACTATATTTGGGGCATTAAGATGAACCAAGTGTTTTACCTTGGTTGCTTTACCAGTTGTGCTGGGGGTGTTGTATTAATTATAGATTTGGTTATAGTCAGGTTTGTTTCTGTGATCAACAGATGTAATCAGGAAACTAGGACACCTCTACGGACACCTATAAAGCCCTAAAAATGTGCAAGTAGTCTGGGGGCGCACTATGTAAAAAGAAGGTTTGATCAGGAATGGACACACACTTGTAGTTGAAAGTATTCCCATTATAAATGTACAATATCTACATAAATACAGAAAACAAATATATGAGTGACCTTATACAGGGCACGCATGAAGGAGTCAACTGGAGTTAATGATACAATAAAAATCAATGTAAATTGGTAATTTAATAACATTATATTAGAAAAAATGGCAATTTACTTATATGAAAATATATATTTTATTTTTTACTTTCTAAAAGCAACACCATCGGCAGAGAACATCATCCACATGATGCGGACGTGCATAGCACAGGCTTTATGAATATAATTTGAAAGTACTATGACATTTCCCAGCAACAGATAATGTTATGTAAATGTAATGCCAAGTATATTACTGATAGGATCCAAATATTAAGACATGATACTTACTTAGGCTTAAGTGAAGACCTCTGCGAGCTCTGACATCGTACAGGTGGCCGCAGCAAAGACACTGAAATAATGATGATCTCATTAGAAAAGGAATAATAAAAAAGTAAAAAAAATTATAATCCAAGGTTCTAAATTAAAAAAAAAATAAAAAAAATAAAGTTCTATTCATAATTTTAATTAAATCCACAAAAAACTACTTACATGTGGCTTTTAAAAACTAAATTCTCCTCGATCTTGGAAATGTATGGTTTTATTTTAATATACAGTACTGTGCAAAAGTTTTAGGCAGGTGTAGACAAAATGCTGCAAAGTAATAATGCTTTAACCACTTAACTGACGAATTCTTTTTCCAAAAACCGCTCCAAAATAGTCGTTTTTTTTTTTATTGAATTAGGTCAAGAAGATCTTTTTAAATCTTTTCCAGCACGATTTTATAAAAAAAAAAAAAAAAATTACACACAGTATACCATAAAAATTGACAACTGTACCATCGGTCGTCAATGAGTTCAACCATCGATAGAAACTATCGATGGTTTGAGGCCGCAGCTACTGATGTTTCCTTAACATCAATTGGTGGCTGCCATAGTTGATGCAGCAACGGTGCCTGTCAGTGATGGAAAAAAAACACTTGCCATAGACTATCGTTGGTTAGCAAATCATCGATGGTCTGTGGGGGGGGGGGGGGGGGGGGGGAGGGGGGTGTGCGTGTGTGTGTGTGTCACTAATCCACGGCACTCACCATTCACCATTTGGGGTGCAACATGGTATGTGACCACATTGTTTAAATAGAAATCACAGGGGCTCTGCACTCACCATAATAACTAATACTAAACATAAGAAACAGTGGGGTTTTGGTTCATGAATTGATCAATGCATTTAAGCTTGCAGCCCATCGTCACGGGACCCCCACTTTACTGCAAGTCCCTACTCTGAGCAATAGAGTAGGGATTTGCAGTAAAGTGTGGTCCCGTGACGATGGGCTGCAAGCTTAAATGCATTGATCAATTCATGAACCAAAACCCCACTGTTTCTTATGTTTAGTATTAGTTATTATGGTGAGTGCAGAGCCCCTGTGATATAGCTATAGATATATATATCTCTCTCTCTCCACACACATATGTATTTACACATATACAGTGTATATATATATATATATATATATATATATATATATATATATATACACACACACACACATATATATATATGTATGCATGCAACACTGGTCAAGGACCGAGGCGGAGCTTGAATGCATAATACATTATATATATATATATATATATATATATATATATATATACACACACACACACACACACACACACACACACACACACACACACACTATTAGATATATATATATACATTTTTTTTTTAACACTGGCCGAGGACCAAGGCGGAGCTTGAATGGGAGGGATGGGGCATGGGTGCCGCCGACTATAGTCAGCAGCGCCGGGGACAAAGGTCAGCCGTCTGGATGAGGGCTCGCCGAGACGACGCAGTGGTGGGCGGAGCGGGTTACACAAACCAGCGGCCGCCCGGGTGGCCAACCTGACACAGTGCCGAGGGAACGGCTGGGGACATGCAGATTAGCCGCCCAGATGAGGGCTGGCCAAGCGGACGCAGTGCCGGGAGGATGGCCGGCAACACAGATCCGCGGCCACCCAGATTAGAAGGGGTGGCCACTTTCCAAGCAGCCACTGCGTCGGGAGGAATGCAGGGTTGAGAGGGGTGGCCAAGCCACCGCAGCGCTGGGAGGAGCCAGCTGGGAAGATGCCGGCCAGAACACGGATCAACCGCCGGATGAGAGGGGTGGACGGGCCACCGCAAAGCCGCATGGAGGGGGATGACCCCACAAGGTAAGCAGGCAGGCGCGCTGTATGGTTAAGATGCGGCGCAGGCTACCCGATCACTGCTGGCCACAGTGATCGGGACACAGCATCAGCCACTGTGTCTGTGGAACCCTTGCAGCCGTGCAGGGGGCGTGCCGCGGGTCCCAATCACTGTGGCCAGCAGTGATTGGGACATTGTGGAGGGGCAGCTACGGGTGCAGAGGGACCCTGAGGTCCCTCTGATGTAGGCGGCTGTGGGAAGACTAGCTTCCCGCAGCCGTCTAGTGGACACTTCTGACTGGTCGTATCAGATGCGACCATGTCAGGGAAAGCCCAGCCTGGTGCGGTGGTATCAGATACGACTGTGCCAGGCAAGTGGTTAAAAAATAGAAGTGTTAATAGTTTATTTTTATCAATTAACAAAATGCAAAGTGGATGTACAGAAGAGAAATCTAAATCAAATCAATATTTGGTGTGACCACCCTTTGCCTTCACAACAGCATCAATTCTTCTGGGTACGCTTGCACAAAGTCAGGGAGTTTGTAGGATTATAGTCAGGTGTATGATTAACCATTCATACCAAACAGGTGATAATGATCATTTCCATATGTAGATTGAAACAGAAACAGCTGTGAAAGACTTAAAACTGGGTGAGGAACAGCCAAACTCTGCTACAAAGGTGAGGTTGTGGAAGACAGTTTCATGTCACAGTTCATACACCATGGCAAGACTGAGCTATGCTTCCATTGATTAATATTGTGTCCATCCTGCGGACAGTTTTTTTTATAGAATTTATTAGTCTCTTTTTTCCTCATCCCCTATAATGCCTACACTGAACGATAATGTCATTCAGTGCAGGCACCCTCCCTCATCCCCGAACATGCCCAATCTGTCGTTACGGGCAGATTGACCTGCATGTTCAGGCGATGATTGATGTCGAAAATGACCAGCGGGAGCGTGCATCGCTGGAGGTTTTCAACATTTTCATGCACAATTAATGAGCGGCTGCAGCATGCGAGGCGCTACGTTACAGGGTCAGCGGCAGTGATAGTGTACCTTAGCATTTCTCATGCCTATCTCAGGGCTACAATAAGGATGGTATATACACACAGTAGATCATGCACATCGTCCGCTATTGAATTGACCCCTAAATGTTGTTTACTTGTTATTGTTGGAAACTTCCACTGAATGAAGTTATAATAATATTAACAGTATAATGGTTATTGTGCTTTAGCCAAACCAAAAATAGCAGCAGATAACCAGCAGCTGGGACATAGCTGTATGTAGATTGCTTCTTATCTCGTGTGAGACATTCTTACATTCAGAGCCAGATGATACAGAATGTCCTCTTCATTCAAACCTCAAAACCAATTAAAAGTAAAACTAAATACAGCTCTGCATATACAAAAATACAGTCGTATGATTGCATAGTTTTTTAATACGCATTTTACAGTGGAAATGGAGAGAACTATGTGGCATACATTGCTACATTGGGAATGTGTTTTTTTTTTTTTCCATTTGTCTTCGTACAACTGAATAATCAACGAATGCTCCACCTAGTGCCTGCTATTCCATATATAAATCCTACACGCATGCCACTTTATCTTACTATTTCTATATAGAATTGGGATGCATTTTTTTTAAGCACCATTTTGCACAGATAAACATTATTAGTGGTTTGCTGGTGGTGTAATGTATTGAGCACTGATTGTGTTTTAGGTTTCGTATTTATTTTACTGTTTTTCCTATTCAGTTACATAACTTTGTCTAAATACACAGGCATGCAAACACATCAACACGAGCATAAACACAGAAATTTAGATAAGAGTTGCAGAAAAGCATACATTTGTGCAGATACTGATTACCGTATATACTCGAGTATAAGCCGAGTTTTTCAGCACAAAAAATGTGCTGAAAAAGTACCCCCTCGGCTTATACTCGAGTCAAATGTAGCGCTGACCGGACGGAGTTCGGTCAGCGCTACACACTGCCAAACACACAGCAACCGGAACTGTCAGACTCTCAGCGGCTGCTGCTGCTCCCACTGCGGGAGCCATCTTCCGGCTCCCGCAGTGGGTGATGGGAGACACGTCGTCATGATGACGTCTCTCCCATGCAAAGCGGCCGGAGGAGCGGACAGCGGCGGGACCAGCAGCGGGAGTTTCAGGTAAGAGATTTTTTTTTTTAATTCTTGTCACGTCTCTCTCTACTGGTGGGGGTGGGGACTACAGGGGGCACTACCAGGGGGCGATTACTACAGGGGGCACTACCAGGGGGCAATTACTACAGGGGGCGATTACTACAGGGGGCACTAGAAGGGGGGATTACCACTGGGGGAACTACCAAGGGGGGATTACTACAGGGGGCACTACCAGGGGGGGATTACTACAGGGGGCACTAAAAGGGGGGATTACTACAGGGGGCACTAAAAGGGGGGATTACCACTGGGGGAACTACCAGGGGGGGATTACTACAGGGGGCAATTACTACAGGGGGGGATTACCACTGGGGGAACTACCAGGGGAGGATTACTACAGGGGGCACTACCAGTGGGGGATTACTACAGGGGGCACTAAAAGGGGGGGATTACCACTGGGGGTACTACCAGGAGGGATTACTACTGGGGGCACAACCAGGGGGAATTACTACTGGGGGCACTACCAGCTGCTGCCATTTCCCACACTAGGCTTATACTCGAGTCAATAAGTTTTCCCAGTTTTTTGTGGTAAAAGTAGATACCTCGGCTTATACTCGAGTATATACGGCAAGTCATACAAAAGGGGTAGATTTACTAATCAGAGGGCTATCAAAAACCGACCATCATCTGCAGCTTTGACCGACTGATTTAAAAAGACGATAGAAAATATGGATAAATCAAGCTTGCTTAGCATTTATTTCTTTTGCCGTTTTAAATCCATCGATCAGTGGTTTTTACAAACAGCTAGTTAGTAAATATACACATTTTATACATACTGCAGTTATAAATCAGAAAGGATGTGGTATAATGGATCAACAATATTTAGATCGACAGTCAATAGGTCGACACCAGATGGGTCGATAGGTAACAGGTCGACATGATAAAAAGGTCGACAGGGACAAAAGGTCGACTGACAAATGCTCAACAGGGTTAAGGTCAACATGTTCAAATGGTCAACACACAAATGGAAAACACAATTTAAAAAAAAAAAAATTTACCCATAATCCTAACCTTCCCCCTAGTGCCTAAACTTAACCCTAGCCTGACCCTCTACTTAGTGCCTAACACTAAACTTAAAAATGTTGAACCACCATGAAAAAACGTGTAATTTATTATTGTGTACATTTGTTGTGTTTACCATTTGAACGTGTCGACATTTTAACCCTGTTGACAATTTGCCATTTGACCCCGTCGACCATCTGGCATCGACCTATTGACTGTCAATCTTTCTTTCGGATAACATCAGAAATGACATTGAAATATGTAGCCATACATAAATCTAGGCACATTGGCACACATACATCCAGTTAGATTTATGTACCCCCAGCATGTTGCTTATACCAGTGTTTCTACAGCTGGCTATATAGGACTGTCCACTGTTATTACTAACAATTAAAAAGTATACCAAAAAAATAAGGTGCTGGTACTCAGAGACGTTACTTATTAACATTTGTTTATATAGCGCACACATATTCCAGAGCGCTTTACAGAGGATATTTGCTCATTCACATCAGCCCCTGCCCCAGTGGCGCTTACATTCCCCACACTCACACATACATACATACTACAGTTAATTTTTGTTGGGAGCCAATTAACCTATCCGTATATAGTGTTCCCTCTAGCTTCGGCGGGAGGCAGGGCGCCGGAGCTAGAGAGGGCATGCCCGTGAGCGCGCGCGACCGAGAAGGGGGCGTGGTCATCGGAAAAGGGGGCATGTCTATAAGACGCGTCCCCTTTTCGTCACTCTTGGGGGCGTGCCCGGCACTTACGGACACGCCGGGCAGCCCCCAAGCCCTGCAGACAGGGAGAATAGATGCCGGGCGCATGCGCCCGGCGTCTATTCTCCGGCGGTGACCGGGTCACCGCATGTTTCTCCACCCGCGGGACACTGCGTCCCGCGGGTGAGAACGGCTCCCGCAGGCTGTGAGGGCAGGGCGCTTTTTGCCCTCCTCCTGGAGGGCAGGGTGATTTTTGCCCTCAAGAAGGAGGGCAGGGCGCCGCGCCCCGCTAAAACAGCCTAGCGGGAACGCTACGTATGTCTTTGGATTTTGGAAGGAAACCCACACAAGCACTGGAAAAATATACAAACTCCACACAAAGGGCCATGGTGGTAATCAAACCCAAATAGTATTTATTTTAACTTCATGATTGGGCAGGGCACCGATCAAAAAGCAGGGAATTTCTGCATGCGCCAAAGACGAGCGTGTACACCAAAATGGGCGTGGTCTCACAGCACACCCACCTATCCATCATTATCGGGGGCATGCTCGACACTCATGGAGCTGCTGGGCTGCCACCAAGCTCTTCACACACTGTGAATAGATGCTGTGCGCACGGCATCTATTCACCCTCTGATCACTGCTCCCCCCAAATTTTAACCCCCTGGACCCACAGGACGAAGGCTGGGACAGCGGGAGGCAGGGCACCGCATGCCTGCCAGCATCAGGCTGTGATAAGCAGGGAGCCGGGGTGCCTTCGTGGGCGCAGGGCGCATTCTAGCCTTTTAAAATCGGCACCCCGCTGAAACAGCTTAATGGGAACGCTACTCAAGACCTCAGTGCTGTGCGGCAGTAATGCTAACCATTACACCAAACATACTTCCTGTCAGAAAGAAAAGCAATGAATAGTACTTTAACATTATACCAACAGTGTGCCTCCAGCATTGCCAAATGACCACTGATGATAAACAAATATCATCCTCTGACCATCTATATTTGCATAACACCAATGAATGATGCCCAGCTCGGTCTCCCTTAAAGTGGGGGGGAGGGGGGGGGAAGAGTTCAGTTCCAGAAAGGCATATTGTGTCCTGACCGCACTACAAGTTCCCCCTCGCACCCCGTAGAGGTGCTAGGGAAAACTTGTCATGTTGGCACTACCATAAGTGTCTGATATGTGCGCAACCGGGCATCTCCATGGCACATTATTTTGAATTAAACTCCCCCCCAGGAAGTCTTCTGGTGGGGGAGCAGTGAAAGCTGGCGACTATGGGTTGGGGTGAGAGCACTTGTAAAATGGGCCTCATTGCACACATCCTGTGCCGGTATTCTCACCCTAAAGGTGCCCATCCACTTGTAGATGCTGGGACGACGGCACGATTATGACATCGTAATCGTGCTGTCATCTACCCTCGGGGTGAAGTGCATACACTGAACGTTCAGTGTATGCACATCAATCATCCCCGAACATGGGCAACCTGACGGCGGTCATCAGGTTGACAGTCACGTTCGGACGATAGATGTCGGAAACGACCAGCGGGCTCGCACCTCGCTGGCCGTTTTAGACATTTAAATGCCCAATGTGCAGCCAATAACTGAGCGATTGCACGATTACGATGTCGTAATCGAGCAATCGCTCAGTATTATCGGCAAGTGGATGGGCACCTTTACTCATTAGGGTCCATCTAATTAAGTATGAGTGCTTTTACCCGCGAGTACGTGCAACCGTATGATGCACTTATGATACCTCTGTACACTTGCTATGTGAGAGATGGATCAAGGGCGTTCATGTGTGAGTGCAGTACATGCAACAGAGATAACCGCACACCCATCTACACAGTTTTACATTTCATTTAGGTACTGGACAATAATTGTAGGGGAAGGTTGAAACCACTCATAAGTAAGGATGGTACAGAATGGGCAATGTACACACTGGACAGAGGAAGAACTTCAGCTGCTTCCACTATAGAGAACGCCATGGCAATCACAATAGTAAAGTGTCCCTGACATTTTTTTTTTTTTTATATATAATGGCAACACTGGTGTAGTGGAAATAAGCCAAGGACACTGCAGCAGCTACCTGTGACAGCACCACCATGCTATGGGAGTGTCACAGGTCTGTCAGTGACGATCCCCCGAGTCCCCTACATATATTACCTGCTGCTGCTGCCGAGGCCTGACCACATCGCCCGGCTATCACACTCCGCGTTATCTGCCCACAGGCTGCAGCCAGCGCCATTTTCTGCCCTTAGACCACTACCGTACACACACTGTGTGCATCAGCGCCGGTTCCGTACAGTGTTCACCGGCAATAGCCGCCTCTCAGGAAACTAGGCACAGAGTGTTTAGTTCCGCGGCAACAGGAAGTGGCGGGGGATGATAACGATAACACCAAAACTGACAGTCACAGACACATAGCAGCAGTTTGTTGAAGATATCAGGCAAATGCTCTGTTCCCGGTACTGGGACTGTTATATGGATGGAGCTGTTTGTTAAAGCTCAGTTGGAACTTCTGCAAGAGGAGAGAGAGGCTGAGATTGAAGAGGCCAGGTATGAAGCAGATCCTGTAGTATTATACATTGTGGTGTATACTGTATACTATAGTATATATATTACAGCACACCTCTCCAACACTGCTGTATACCTGCTCTAGAATAGGTTGGTGGGGTGTACTGCCTTATTTCTGTAACTACACCTCTATATAGCCCACATCTTAAGTCCCTGTCCTTAATTAATGCACAAACTGCACTATTAGCCGCAACGTAGACTACAGCAGAAATAATATTTATCTATAGAGTAATTGACTGTCCAATCTCCGTCCTGCGCAGTGAGAATTTGCACTAACTAGTGCCTGGGGGCTAGCTGCGATGTTACATCGTGCGGTAACAGCATTGCGTCCAGCACTTAAGTCGGAAAATGCAGTTTACCGTGACTAGCCCCGTGCATTAGTCGCGGTAAACTGCATCTTCCGACTTAGGGCCGTATTCAATTAGAAGAAAAAAGCCAAGATCTGCGAAAAAGTATCACCGATTGCCACTTTTTCACCAGGCGGAAACTTATCTCCCTATTCAATTCCATCCGCTTTTCGTGTACACGGAAATCAATGCAATGGAATAGGCGGAATAGATTCGCCTCTGAATAGCAGGAGGAAAGAAGTGCAACATTTTTGTTTTGGGGTGCACAGGTGGGGAAACCACTCAGACCCCTTGGGACAGCCCCCCAATGGGCAACTGCGCCAAAAAATTCCTGAATAAAACTTAACAACACCCCAAAAGAGTACTTTGAATTTGGGGGTGAAAAAGCAAAAAGTGGGGGGACAAGTTCGCAAACTAGTGAAATAAGCTTCTGGGGGTGCACTAAGAAGAGGTCAAGTGTTTTTGGGATTGCAGGTGCTTGTATGTGGGTGGAAATTCACATTTTTTAAAACTGCACTTTAGAGACATTAAAATATGCTAGCACCCATTTTCAGGTACCCCAAATGTGCCAGGACTACTTGTAATCTGCCAAAAAATACTGCTTTATGCTATTCTTCATTTGTGCAAATACACTAATTAGTAGCAATTGTGCAAACTTAAGTTCCCCAGACAGTTGAATTAGGGCTAATCGGGCACTACTACATTGATCCCATAGGCAAACGGAGGGGGGGTTTCCGTCTGCCTGGAAACCCCCCTCCCCAGCCCACACCATCAACACAATAGAAATAGTAATATGCATGTTCTTGGAATGGTGCCCACATTTAAAATAAAAAACATTCAGCTCAGGCAGGATGGACCTACTGCCGCACCTAATGGCTCACTGTGATCGCTGGTCCTGTATATGCTGAAATTATGACACACAATATACTTTGTATGATGCATATTAAACCTGGTTAACTGCTAATTAAGCCCTCTTCATGGACTGGCCACACTCACTCTAAAATCAAGCATTTAGAAACTCCCCTCTAGAAATCCTGCGTTTGCCACTGGATCCCCAATGTTTCTGCATCTTTTTGGGGAGTTCAGGCTGATCTCCCCGATTCTGACACCACTTTCAGCCTGTTATGACTTCGCTTGTTGCCGTCTTCACGTCTTTTGGAATTGAATAGGGCGAATCACGGGTACGCGCATGATAAGTTTCCGCGGCTAAAATACGTGATGTTTGCAAAGTCCAGCAGGCGAAACTTTATCGCGTATGCAAAATGAATTGAATACAGCTCCTAAGTGGGTTTACACAGCGCGGGCAATTAAATAGCTATGGGCACTTATCCCAGGGTTTTTCCTGGAAAAATTACAGCAGGTATCGCAACCAATTTCTGATTACCGTGGCTATTCACGAGCAATCTGCTTGAAAACAATTGGTCATGATAATTTTTCTGGCAAAGACCAGCAAGAATTGTAAAATAAAATGTGCAAATCAGCCTGTACCTTAAACAAATAAAAATAAATATTGGGAATCAGTATATTACTGTCCCAAAGAAATATTAAATTGCGCTTTTAAAATCCTGCCGATGGCTGATTTGTGCATTTTATTTTATTTTTTTTAAAGTTAAAATGATAAAGAGCAACATTTTTTTCATTTAATTACAAATGAATACAACAGTAAACTTCAATAATAAAAAGTAGACCAAAAGTTGATTTTGGGGTAATTTGATACCAATTTAAGAAAATGACAAAAGGCAATTATTTGTTAAAATAAATACTGTAATCAAATTTGGGGTGCATAGACTGACTATAAAGTTTATTTTGGGGTAATTTAAGTCCTTTTTTTTCCACATTCTATTATAATGTAATTATTCTAATTGAAGGTAATTGGAAATTTGTAATTGCCTTATGTCATGGGGGGGAGTTGTCCAAGGGGTTTTGAAGAAAGTTTTGACATTTTTAATACCCCTTTCTACCTCAGGGTCCTTAGGGATCCACAGGGATACCTTGAGGTATAGGGCTTGGCTCCAGCCATGGGCACCACAGAGTTAAAGATGTCCCTCCCAAGATGTATCGGGCCCCCTCCTATACCCCGCCCCCAGGCCAAGGCACCTCAGTTTCAGTAGGTGCCCGGCCGGGAGCTGGGTCATCACAGAGGGGGGCTGTGTATAACAGCCCCTGAAGATCTTCAAGAGCATAGGACTGTCCAGCGGACATCCATGCTACCACTCCGACACCCCCGCTGGCGCTGGCCACCGGTAGCGATCCGGGTAGCTCGGTGGGCTCTTGGGGGTTCCAGCTAGCGGAACCCCCGGGGGGCCTTGGACTGTGGCCGGATCTACGGGTGGCTACATAAGGTAAGCAGTGGGCGTCTGCGGTAGGCGCCCGCTGACTCACAGTCTGGCGTCCCCAGGGCTGGGGGCTCCCTGGGGAGGACAGTATAGTGGAGCCAGGCGGATGCCTACGCTCTCCACTAGACCACCAGGGATACGAGGCTGGAGCGTTGCGGAACACGCTCCAGCATCCCGGGGGCGTTAATGGCCTGACAGGGGAGGATGCCTTCCCTGTAGTGCACAGGAGGCTCCTCCCCATCACTGCTCTCCGCCGCCTTACGTTGAGGGTTTGGCGGGCTGAGGCAGTGATCCTCCCCAGGCCCGCCTCCCTTCATCCTCTGGCGGCCATTTTATGAGCAAAGATGCTGTGGTGCAGGGTGCGGAGCCTGGGTGCCCCTTACATACCTCTCCTCCCAGTATAATGTCAGAGTATGTAGCGCTATCACTGCCAGGCTGTAGGTCTGTGTAAGTGATAGTGCACTTAGTGCAGGGTTTCTGCATTGTATGTGACTTTATGCCAGCGCTGTGCCTGATCTTTTCTCCTGTCAGCCATTTTACTATCCCTATTTCTTCCTTCTGACCAGCCCTCTCAGTGCCAGTACTGTCAGGGTAGGAATTTACCTCACAGTTTAAGATTTATTTCTGTGAGAGGAGTGTCACATACCACTATGTGCAGTGAGGACTCTGTTAGAAGGAGCACCTCTCCTATTTTCCTGCACCAGATGTAAAGCAGGTGTGGGGGAGGGGGCGGTACTTCAGGATGGGTTATGTGCTGCATGTTTGCCCATCCCTGGTACCTCTGCTGTACCCAGCACCTCTCAGGAACCACCTTGGGCTTGTTTTGCACAAGCCCTGATTGTTCTTGTAAATAGGCTTGCAGCCCCTCCTACGTTTCCACAATTGGGGTTTGCACAGCAGGCAGTAGTCCCGCCTCCTGTTCTGGGAGTTCCGGGGCCGATAGTAATGCAGTGCCCCCAGCAACATGTCCTTAATCAGGCTGACAGGTTTGTCTGATTCTGGGGTGCGGGGCTCTCAGCAGGATCAATCTAGACCTGCTAAAAGACCGTTATTGTCATATCTATCCGCTCAGGATGATGAGGATGACGGCGAAATTCTAGATTTGTCGGACACTGCCACTCCTCAAGTAGGGGCAGAGGCTAAGTCTAGTATTTACATTCCAGGCCTCATACGGGCAGTCCGTGTGGCCATGGTAATTACTGACGACAACTTACCTGCAGCACCTACTCATGCTTATTTTAAAGAGGTTAAAGGAGCTGCAGCAGTATTCCCTCTATCTGGTCAGCTAGCAGATCACATGGAGGAGGCCTGGAAATCTCCAGGAAAGAGATTTCAACCTCACAAGCGTCTGGCTCGTACATATCCCTTTGCGGAAGATTACTTCACTAAATGGGAGTCTCCTCCTCAGGTGGATTCTCATGTGACGTGCTTAGTAAAGAGCGCAACTTTGCCTATGTCGTCTATGTCTTCTCTGACGGATACTACAGACCGTAAAGTGGAGGCGTGCCTAAAGTCTATCTATTCCTTTGCTGGAGGAGCATCTAGACCAGCTATGGCTGTCTGCTGGGTGGCTCAGACTATGGAAAGGTGGGTGGACGCTTTGGAAGCATCATTTGCTTCTGAGGTTACCAGCGAACAGGTTGTGTTAGTGGGTAACCTTCGGGATTCCGCTACGTACATTAACGAAGCAGCTTTGGATTTGAGCCTGCTTCTAGGATTTCTGCGGTGGCTGTGGCCGCTCGACGCTCCTTGTGGTTACGTTCTTGGAGGGCGGACGCTGAATCCAAGAAAGGCTTGGAATGCTTACCCTACAATGGGTAGGTCCTGTTTGGACCAGCGTTGGATAAAATAGTGGACACGCTGGTGGCTGCCAAATCTGCATGTCTACCTTCAGCCCCGACTCCGTCTGGGTCTAAAAATCCGTCCTTTCGGCCCTATCACCCTCCGGGAAAACCTAGGGTTCAGTCTTTTCCGAGACCTTCAGGTCCCAAAAAGACCGCTAAGACCAAGAAGCAAGCTTTCAGTACCAGACGTCCAGCTGCCAAGCCGGACGACAAACCCTCAGCCTGACTGGTTGGGCCTCCCCTTGGGGGATCCCAAGGTGGGAGGCTGACTTCTGCAATACGCCCAGTGTTGGTTCAAAACCACCACAGACACTTGGGTAAGGGAGGTGGTATCTCAGGGATATGCCCTCTCCTTCCGCAGAAGGCCTCCTCATCAGTTCTTTGTAACAGCACGTCCTTCAGATCCAACGAAGGCTCTAGCGATCCAAGAGTCGGTGCGTCCTATGCTTCAGATGGGAGTAATAGAACCTGTTCCGTTATCCCTGAGAGGGACCGGATATTACTCCAACCTTTTTCTGGTTCAAAAACCAAATGGATCATACCGACCTATACTCAACCTCAAGTCCCTGAACAAGTTTTTAAGGGTCCCTCGGTTCCGAATGGAGACTCTGCGTTCTATTGTTTTAGCTGTGCAGCCTGGGGATTTTGTGGTGTCCCTGGATATTCAGGATGCTTACCTGCATATCCCCATTGCCAGGGTTCATCAGCGTTACCTCAGATTTACAGTGTCGGACCTCCATTACCAGTTTCAGGCTCTACCGTTTGGACGGCTCCTCGGGTGTTCACAAAAGTAATGGCGGTCATGGCGGCACACCTGCGGTTGCAGGGAGTTCGCCTGTTACCTTACTTGGATGACCTTCTGTTGTTGGCAGGGTCGCCACAAGTCCTTTGCAGCCATCTACAACTGACAATATCAGTATTGCAGGCTCACGGCTGGATAGTGAACTGGAAGAAGTCCTCTCTAATTCCTTCTCAGAGAATGGTCCATCTCGGGGCATTGTTGGACTCTCAGCAACAGAGGATCTTCTTGACGGAGGAAAAGATAGCCCTGTTGCAGTCCAAGATATGCAATGTTCTAAGCAGTCGCCGAGTGTCTCTTCTCTCAGAGATGAAGTTACTGGGTTCCATGGTGTCAACGTTCGACATGGTGGAGTATGCCCAGTTCCATTCCAGGCCTCTGCAAATGTTGATCCTGTCCAGATGGGACAGAAATCCCCGTCGAATAAAGACGCAGATGATCAGGCTCACTCCGGAAGTGCGCCTGTCTTTGACGTGGTGGTTACAAAAGTCTCATCTCGGATTGGGTCCTTCTAACAACGGGTGCCTGCCTTCGGGGCTGGGGCGCTGTGACAGGCCCACACGTCTTCCAGGGCCGGTGGACATCAGAGGAATCTGACCTGCCAATCAATATATTGGAAATTCGAGCAGTGTTCAGGGCGCTGCAGCATGCAAGACCGTTCCTGCTGGGGAAACCTGTGGAGGTTCAGTCAGACAACGCCACCACGGTGGCTTACCTAAATCGTCAGGGAGGAACTCAAAGCCAAGCGGCTCTAAGGGAGGTGTCCCGCATTCTGACTTGGGCAGAAGGCAATCTTCCGGCCTTTTCGGCCGTCTTCATTCCGGGTGTGCTCAACTGGGAGGCGGACTTCCTCAGCCGCCACGATGTACACCTGGGGGAATGGTCTCTTCACCAGGAGGTGTTCCAACTCCTGGTGGACAAGTGGGGTCTTCCCAAAATAGACCTTATGGCCTCCAGACACAACCGCAAGCTGTGGGCGTACAGATCCCGAACAAGAGACGCAGGAGCTCTCCTGGTGGACGCGATGAAACTTCCAATTCGCGTACCTGTTTCCTCCATTCTCCCTGCTGCCTCGAGTAATTCGAAAGTTCAGGCAGGAAGGAGGCAAGATCCTGCTGGTGGCCCAGAAGGAGTTGGTACTCGGATCTCCAGTGTCTATCCATCGACACTCTTTGGCTGTTACCTCAGAGGCCGGACCTATTGTCTACCCGGACCTGAGTCAGCTATCTTTGACGGCGTGGCTCTTGAGACTTCCCTCTTGAGGTTCAAGGGTTTCTCTAGAGCGGTGGTCAATATCATGTTACATGCTCGTAAGATGGCTTAAGCTAGAATTTACCACAGGGTGTGGCATACCTATTTTGAGTGGTGTCGCCCTAAAGCGTACGATCCTCGCGAGTTTAGAATATCGAGAGTGTTGGCTTTCCTTCAGGCAGGCTTGGATTTAGGTCTACGCCTTGCTTCACTGAAGGTGCATGTTTCTGCCCTGTCGGTTTTGTTTCAACAAAGTATTGCTACGCGGCCTGATATCCGTACCTTTATGCAGGGTGTCCTTCGCATCCAGCCTCCCTATGTCCATCCGGTAGCTCCATGGGATCTGGCTGTGGTCCTGAAGGCGCTACAGGATCCTCCATTTGAACCTTTGGGTTCTGTGGATCTGAAGTGGCTTACGGCAAAAACAGTGTTCCTTTTGGCTATTGCTTCAGCCAGAAGAGTGTCGGATTTGGGGGCTCTTTCGTGTCGTCCCCCATTTCTAATTTTTCATTCGGATAGGGCGGTACTTCGTACCCGTCCCGAATTCCTTCCTAAAGTGGTGTCTAGTTTCCACATTAACGAGGAAATTGTGGTCCCAGCCTTTAATTCATCTGGTCTCTCAGTTGGTGAGGCTTCTTTGGATGTGGTACGGGCTCTGCGGATTTACGTGGACCGTACCAGTTCTTTGAGAAAATCGGACTCTTTGTTTGTCCTATATGGATTTCATAAGAGGGGTTGGCCTGCCAATAAACAGACTTTGGCACGCTGGATCTGCATGGCTATCTCTGAGGCATACACTCATGAGGGACTTCCAGTGCCACCCCCTGTGAAAGCTCATTCTACAAGATCTGTGGGACCTTCGTGGGCAGCTCGACTTTGCGCCTCAGCTGTTCAGCTTTGTAAGGCGGCCACGTGGTCCTCTGTCCATACTTTCGTCAAGCATTACGCCTTTGACACTTTTGCTTCTCAGGATGCTTCCTTCGGGCGGCGGATTCTCCTCTCTGCACAGGAGCGTCCCCTCCCTTGAAGGATACTGCTTTGGGACATCCCCAAGGTATCCTTGTGGATCTCTAAGGACCCTGAGGTAGAAAACAGGAGATATGGTAAGAACTTACCTTTTGTTATCTCCATTTCTACGAAGTCCTTAGGGTCCACAGGGCGCCCGTCCTGATGCCCTGTGCTTCCATAGGGTGTTGTTCTGGTCACCAGTTTCTGTCTCCCTTTTCTATGAGAACGTGAATCTTGTGTGTTCCAGACTTTCTTCTTCCTTTTTCCTCTCTCCAGGCCTATGGCTTGATACTAAAACTGAGGTGCCTTGGCCTGGGGCCGGGGTATAGGAGGAGGCCCGATGCATCCTGGGAGGGACATCTTTAACTCTGTGGTGCCCATGGCTGGAGCCAAGCCCTATACCCCAAGGTATTCCTGTGGACCCTAAGGATTTCGTAGAAACGGAGATAACAAAGGTAAGTTCTTACCATATCTCCTGTTTTCAGACTCAAAACCCCGGCTCTCAGAACATGGGTTTTTTGTACTCCGCCGTTCACATCGGGGTGGGGACCCGGGTTATTTATCACCCTTCATGCTTTCTTCTCTCAGTGGGCGCTTGGAGATGACGTCATCTCTAAGCGCCTACTGTATCCTCCAATCAAGTCATTTTAGGCATGCCTTGGGTCGTCAAGACCCGGGTCATACCTTTCAGACTTGAGCAGGGGCACTTACCCGGGTTGCAAGTCTCAGAAAAAACGTGGTTGGTTACAGGGCCAGGGAATGTCGACTCAGGTTATTTCTTTTAGACGTATGCCTGACCCGGGTCAATGCGCATGCACAGTAAAAAACCCAGGTTTTTGGCTTATGTCTGAAAGGGGACTGACTTATAATATGGATCTTGAAAAACTTTGCTCCAGACTGGAGTTGCGAAAAAAAAAAAAATTGCGTCCCTTTGAATACCAAAAATCTTGCACCTGTGGGAAAAAGCTTCCGGTGACAGTTTTTACAAAAAGTTGCAAACAATTGAATATGCCCCGTATGTCTAAGAATAAATTATGTGCTTTTGTAATGTATATTATATTTGATGTGTGTGTTTCCGATGTATACCTAATCTTTCAAACACAATACCGCCATTGCGCTAATAAAATTTTTTTTCTTCTCTAAGAAGTGTGCTGTAGCTAACTGTTATTTGCCTTCTATTACACTGGGTACACACGTAAGAGACAGAGCGGCCGACCGGCAGTCGCACCAACCGAGCGGCCGATTGGTAAGTGTGTATAGCTTACCTAATCAGCCGCCCGATATATTGGGACAGACATCACAGCTTGTGATGTCAGTGTCAGCAGTCCCTGCAGCGAGTGTATGGGTGGTCAATGGGTCCCCCGTACACACATGCAGATGTGTGTATGTATCTGCATGATATATCGGCAACGGCTGTGCTGCAGGGCCGACCTGATATGTCGCTCCTGTCGATCTGCTACCGATATGTCGTTCAAACGATATATCTATAGTGTTCATTCTAGCACCTTTCACAACCCTTGTAGTTCATATTTCCTGCCTGGGGTGTTACTCTGGGCCATATTCAATATCGCCGATGACGTCATTTTTGCCTATTTCTAATATCCCCGTATTCAATTATATTGACTTTTCGCCGGTGCGAAAAGTTAATGTTAAAAAACGGGGATATTTTTTCGCCAGCCTTTTGCTGGCGAAAATTAGTGCGAAATTGGGGTTTAGGGGTGCAGGCTTTAAAAAAATAGCCTGCACCCTTGGGAATGCCCCCTTAAAACGATTATTGTCGAAAAAAGTAAAAAAAAAAAAAAAAAATAGGGACACCCCAAAAAAATTAAGTAAAATTTTGGGGTTAAAAGAATATTAAAAAATATGGTGAACAAATTTGAAACTAACAAAATAAATTCCGGGGGGTGGTTCCCAAGTATGCGGCAGGTGTTTTAAAGAATGCGGGTGGTAGCGCAGGTGCATTTTTGAAGAATTTTCAAAATGCACCTTAGGGACTTAAAAATAGGCTTGCACCCATTTCCATGTACCCCAAATCTGATGCACCTAGTTTTTTTTTTTTTTGGAAAAAAAATCCTAAATGCTCTTCTTCACTCCTTCTTCCCTGTCGGGAAAAAACATCTGCAGCGGCTATTTAAAAAACCTACTTACCTTCCGCAGGCCAAAATGGGGATACGCATAATGATCCCCCATGTCAGGACATCATTAGGGGGGTCCCTGGATCCTTTCCCGAAAAATCCAGATTTTTTTCCGATACCTTTCCGTCGGGTCCCGTTTTCGCAGCTTTCAAATTGAATACGGGGATAAAGCTGGCACGCACCCGATACTTTATCCCGGGCGATATGGAGCGAAAACTCCAGCATGGACTTTTCGCTCACATATTGAATACCCCCCTACATCTAGTAGTATGTACCCAGCATTACTGCAGTTTGTAAAGGTGCGTACACACTTGCCGATATTTTAAGCGACTGAACGATATCGTTATCATTCAGTCGTACACTATATCGACTAGTGTGTATGCTAAAACGATGAACGATAACGACCAGCGATGCGCGCACCCGCAGGTCGTTGGTTGTTGTCGCTCATCGCCCAAACATGCAGGCCAACGTGGCGATATTGTCATGTTCGAGGATGAGGGAGGGTGGCTGGCACTGAACGATATCGTTCATTGTGTGTACTCAATGTCGTTGAGCACACCCCTGCCGGGGGGATACTAGACTATATCGCTCACGGAGCAAATCGTCTAGTGCAGGGGTTCCCAACCACGGTCTTCAAGGCACACTAACAGTCCAGGTTTTAAGGATAGCCATAGTTGAGCACAGGTGACTTAATTAGTACCTTAGTTATTTTGATTTAACCATCTATGCTTAAGCATGGATATCACTAAAACCAGGACTGTTAGTGTGCCTTGAGGACCGAGGTTGGGAATCATTGGTCTAGTGTGTACGCACCTTAAGAAAACAGCATGTTCGCTAAAACTTTCATAATTGTTGTTTCCTCTATTGTGTAAGCTACAGTATAAAGTCCATTTTCGGTGAACCGTACACAATGGAGGTCGCCATATTGTGATCTGAATCAATGAGCATGCTGCCTGAGAAGAGCCGTGATTCCAATAGAGAGAGCAAAGTTAAAGGTCTTTACCTCGTTTCCACCCCTTACACACTAATTAGTAAAAATTAAACCTTTAATTTTAGTATGAACCAGCGACATCACTGTATCTTATGTCTCAGTAATGCAATTGATTTTTAATGAATTGACAGGCTGCAAAATGGCTACCTCGACCTATATTCTGAGGTCATGTTAAGGCAGCACTGTTATAGATAATGTGTTGTGTTTTCTCTATAGGGCCTGGCAGGAGAATGTATCTTTAAAAGAATTACAGCGGAAGGGTGTCTGCTTGCTGAAACTGCGAGTATCAAACCAAAGGACAGGGCTGTATGGACGCTTTGTGGTCACCTTTACACCCAAGTACGATGCTGAGGCAGTGCTTCCAAGTAACGACTTTAGATCAGGTATTGATGATGTGAGAACTTTCTTTTATGTCTGTAAAGTTGCTTATATATACATATAATTATCCATAAAGTACCAAACGCAGTGTTCCTTCTTTCTACCTACAGCTTATAGCACAAGGTAACACTTGGTAGGAAGTCATGATGGCAGTATAAGGAGGAAGCATTATGGACCTCATTCAGACCCGGTCGCAAGGCGCTGAGCACTCGCAACCGGGTCGATGTTTAGGCCCTGCGCACGAGCAGTGGCCGCACTGCGCGTGCGCAAGCCCCGGAGTGAGAGAGAAATTCTCTCGCTCCGGAGCTCACTGCTAAAGGGGCGGCTGTCGATGATGATCGACAGCTCGACCCGTTTTGTAGGCGGGGGGGGGGGGGGTTCACAAACGGAGGCGTTTTGTGGTCAACCGCACTGACATCAGCAGTGATGTCAGTGGGGAGTTTCCTGCTCGATCAGATAAGGAAGCTCCCTGGGGCTTGCGAGTGCCCAGACCCAACCTTAGGGTCTCCTCGCAAGCCCCGATGGTCTTGAACATCGCGACCATCAACCTGGTCGGTCGCTAAAGCTGTGGGTGGTAACACACAGCTTAGCTAGCAATCCAGGAGGCCGCACTTGAAAAGTCAAGCGGCCGCCCTCATTCAGAGCGAGCGCTCGCTTCTTGCGACCGCCTGTGAATGAGGGCCTATGTTATAGTTGGGTTGGGTACGGGATCCCGACGGTAAGAATGCTGACAGTCAGAGATACAGACAGCGGCATCCTGATGGTCAAAATGCAGATGGTTTTGGTAAGTATTTTAACCCAAAACTTTATTCTTCCCTCCCGCAGCCTCTAACCATCCTGTCCCGCAACCTCACCCTCCCCTCCCGCAGCCTCTAACTATCCTGTCCCGCAACCTCACCCTAACCCTCCCCTCCCGCAGCCTCTAACCATCCTGTCCCGCAGCCTAACCCTAATCTTCCCCTCCCGCAGTCTAACTCTAACCGTCCTGTCCCGCAGCCTAACCCTAACAATCCCCTCCCGCAGTCTAACTCTAACCGTCCTGTCCCGCAGCCTAACCCTAACAATCCCCTCCCGCAGCCTAACTCTAACCGTCCTGTCCCGCAGCCTAACCCTAACCCTCCCCTCCCGCAGCCTAACTCTAACCATCCTGTCCCGCAGCCAAACCCTAATCTTCCCCTCCCGCAGCCTAACTCTAACCGTCCTGTCCCGCAGCCTAACCCTAATCTTCCCCTCCCGCAGCCTAACTCTAACCGTCCTGTCCCGCAGCCTAACCCTAATCTTCCCCTCCCGCAGCCTAACTCTAACCATCCTGTCCTGCAGCCAAACCCTAATCTTCCCCTCCCGCAGCCTAACTCTAACCATCCTGTCCTGCAGCCAAACCCTAATCTTCCCCTCCCGCAGCCTAACTCTAACCGTCCTGTCCCGCAGCCTAACCATAACCCTCCCCTCCCACAGCCTTACCTTGACCCTAAAACCTAGTGCCTAACCCTAATACTTACCGTCGTGAACATTGGGATGTCGCTGTTGCCATTCTGATGGTCGGAATCCTGACTACATCCCTTACAGTATAATCCTGCGAGCTATACAGGAGGTTATATTATCATAGTAGCGTTATAGCGGTGATACCATAGGTGAGTATGTATAATGACTCTTAATTGACAAGTCTATATATACAATTTTTTTGCAAAAGAATCATATGGTGATTTTTATTTTAATATGCATTAATACAATTTTTTTTTTTTATATTAATGATTTCCATTTAAAAATAGCTGAGCCCCCACCAAGAGTCTTCTTTCAATTTTTCTTCACTTTACAATATATTGTTATTGTTTGATTGCGAGAGCACCACCGTCTGGCTACATGAGGGATCTGCATCTTATATATTCAGATCCAGTAGTAAAACCTTAGCATTGTTTTTAGCTTTACTTTCACAGCCGGTTTTAAAATAATAGTTAACGATACCATTTCTCACATGCACTAGTCCTGTATGGTTTTTCCACCTTTCTCTTTCTCGAGTGTACAAAGTCTACATCTACCAGTGTTGAATAGAAGTAATTGGTAAGTAAGGCTGGTCTTCACTGTTAACTCCTTAACTAATACCCCCCACCCCCTTAGAAATGATCCACTGCTATGTAGCACTAAGACCAGCCATAGACTGTATGACAGTGTAGCAGAGCAGCTGACGGAGACCGAGGAGAAGCTGACTCCCCGATAGTTGGAGCCCCTCCATACATGGTGTAGATCTCCGTTCCTAGCCTGATGTTGGCTGAACAACGGTCGGGTGGATCGGACAGGTTTGAAAATGAAACCGAAGGATCCAGGTTTTTAGGCTGTGAATGATCATCGTTCAGTACTGTACATTGATCGGTAATCATTCACACGACTCATGTAGTTGACTGGTTTGAGCGATTGTTGTGCACTGTATGGCAAGTTTAAGAGTATGGCTGTGTACACACCAGTACGATGCCAAAATGACGTGATGCTCGTTCCAATTTCCATTATCCCAAACAAACGATATTGAGCGTACACACTGGGCAGTCCTTCATGCGACTGACCCATTTAATTTGTTTCTTGCGCATATACACACTAGAACAACCATCTTTTAAGAGGCGACATCTTCAAAGGCCAAATCAGAATGACATATCACCTGGTCGTCCGGTTGGCAATGCACACTACACAATGTGCACCACATCGTTCACAATATCTTCTGATTGACCGTGCAGCAGGGCCAACCAGAGCATGTCATCTACGAAACATGGGAGCGCACAATTAAGTTTACATACTGTGTGAGCCGAACGATATGTCGTTCCAATTTGCCTCAAAACAACATATTGCCGATATCGCTCTAGTGTGTACTCGGCCTAGTTTTAGTTGTTTTACACAGAGCTGTGACAATGTTGCAACTAGATTCAAAACGAAAGCAAAACGGCGTCCTCCAATCTGCCTGCCTGCCATGTTTCATTGTAGGGAGCGTTCTGTAAGGGACCAGGCTACCTGTCTATTCAAATTCACTTGATGAGGTTCAGTGACATCAATAAAGTAGAGAATTGGGCACACAGAGCAAATTAAAGATTATTCTGGTGACACACTTGTTTTCTAGTACCAGGCTGTCAATTGGATAATCGAATTTCAGAAAATATCTTTAAGTTAGACTACATGAGACCTATACATAGCTATAATCGTATGCATGAAAGCTTTGTATGTGCGGGTACCGTTAGCAATGCTTATTTTTAGTAGGCTATAGCAATAATGAATGATTGTTACGCTACTCAGATCTGCATTGAATACAGTTGTACCCAGAGAGCAGATTCATGTCTTATCTCAGGGAAATTAGTGATATGAATATATTGCTGGAAAACTAACAATAAAAAATTATAGTTAAATTGCAGGTCTTAACGTACAAGCTAATAGGTTATAGCTCTCTAAAGATCAAAGAGGACGTAGTTATGAGAGCCGCCGGTCTCAATACCGACATCCAAATCCCAACAAGGGACTTAAGATAGGCGTCGGTATTTGGACGCCTATCTCAATTCCAACGCCGGAACGCTGAAGGACGCCAAGCCGAACAAGGTAAGTCGGGGGCGCCCTTAGCGTTAGCTGCGGGAAGGGAGGGGTGCTAGGTTTAGGGAGCTTAGTGGGTTTAGGGTTAGGTTTTGTGGGGGGGGGGTTAGGGTTAGGCACTCCTACTGGGGAGGGTTAGGCACCACTCGGAGGGGGGGGGGAGTTAGGCACTAAGGGGGAAGGGTTAGGTTTTTGGTTACAAGGAGAGAGGGTTAGAGGGGGAAGAGGGGAGGGTAAGTGTACTTGCCCGTCCCCTGTCGGGATACCAACCATCGGTTTGCCGCTGTCGATATTCTGACAGGAGGCATCCCGATAGCCGGCAATACATACCCATTCCGATCAAAAACCCTCTTGATAGCCATTTGCAAATTAGTTCATTGTCGTTTGGGGCATGTGACTGTAGAAATAAATGTGTGGTGTTCTGTTTTTCTCTTGTACCACGTCTCTCCTTTCTATTGCAGGTGACATTGTGGGACTCTATGATTCGGATTGCGGAAGTGACCCCCTATCCACAGGGATTGTGTCTGGCATTACACAGAAAGCTATTAATGTGGCCTTTGATGAGTCCCACAGTGACTCATTAAATCTGGGTAGCGAGAGCACATACAGGCTGCTGAAGCTGGCAAATGATATTACTTACAAAAGAATCAAAAAGTAAGATTCCTTTTTTTTGCTTTATCCAGTATGAGACACTATCCGTATTAACTCCTTACCATATAACCCACTAATGCGTGCTCACTAGATATGCGGGATCCAATTAGAAATGGCAGTTCACAGCAGTCACGGCGAGGGGGTGTGACTTTTTCTATAGAATGCGACCTGGGAGAAGTGTCTGAAAGAATGGGAAACCATCCTAGACCCCAAAAAAGTGACAACTGAGATAGCAAGACCATATAGAAGGCTGTTAGTGGCCATAAGGAAATGCTACGTCTTAAATGGTGTCAAATGAATGATCTTTGCACTTTTTACTAATGGTTGAAAAATTATAACAAGCAAATTTTTTCATCAAATGAAAGTCTTTCCAGCATTTTGGGGAACAGAAAAATGTCTGTATAGTAACATTTCAGTGTTTTTATTCAAGTTTGTTAAAAGTTGGAATAAACACTTTTACCTCTCATCCGCAAGTGCAAAAACCCCTCTACTATCTCTACACCTCAATGTACCTGCCCCACATCCTTTACACCTCTATATATCTGTCCTATATCATTTACACCTCCATGTACCTGACCTGCATCCTTTACACCTCCACATACCTGTCCTATATCATTTACACCTCCATGTACCTGCCCCACATCCTTTACACCTCTATATATCTGTCCTATATCATTTACACCTCCACATACCTGCCCCGCATCCTTTACACCTCCACATACCTGCCCCGCATCCTTTACACCTCCACATACCTGCCCCGCATCCTTTACACCTCCACATACCTGCCCCGCATCCTTTACACCTCCACATACCTGCCCCGCATCCTTTACACCACCACATACCTGTCCTATATCATTTACACCTCCACGTACCTGTTCTGCATCCTTTACACCTCCACGTACCTGTCCCGCATCCTTTACACCTCCACGTACCTGTCCCGCATCCTTTACACCTCCACGTACCTGTCCCGCATCCTTTACACCTCCACGTACCTGTTCTGCATCCTTTACACCTCCACGTACCTGTCCCGCATCCTTTACACCTCCACGTACCTGTCCCGCATCCTTTACACCTCCACGTACCTGTTCTGCATCCTTTACACCTCCACGTACCTGTCCCGCATCCTTTACACCTCCACGTACCTGTCCCGCATCCTTTACACCTCCACGTACCTGTCCCGCATCCTTTACACCTCCACGTACCTGTCCCGCATCCTTTACACCTCCACGTACCTGTTCTGCATCCTTTACACCTCCACGTACCTGTTCTGCATACTTTACACCTCCACGTACCTGTCCCGCATCCTTTACACCTCCACGTACCTGTCCCGCACCCTTTACACCTCCACGTACCTGTCCCGCATCCTTTACACCTCCACGTACCTGTTCTGCATCCTTTACACCTCCACGTACCTGTCCCGCATCCTTTACACCTCCACGTTCCTGTTCCGCATCCTTTACACCTCCACGTTCCTGTTCCGCATCCTTTACACCTCCACGTACCTGTTCCGAATCCTTTACACCTCCACATACCTGTTCCGCATCCTTTACACCTCCACGTACCTGTTCCGAATATTTTACACCTCCACGTATACCTGCGCCGCATAATTTACACCTCCACGTACCTGTCCCGCATCATTTAACCTATTATTGAGCTGTTTAGAGAAATCCACCTGAACACTGACATGTCTATATTGGCCAAATTATGCCATTTAAACATTTTTAAGTACATGATAATTCATTGTGAGTGGTTTTTCCAGAGGTTCTGCACTTTGTCCTGTCATTTTTACTATAAGATAAAGATTTTCTCTACCATTTCACCTGTTCATGAGGGTGCACACAATAAACGTGATTTTCCTCCGAAAAATCAATGCGAGTTTGGCGTTGGATTGCAAATGTAGGGCCTGATTCAGAGCCGTTTGCTATTTGCGGTCGTTCGTTCAAAAACAAGGGGGTGGCTATTCAAATGATCCGTTCGCAAATTGCAGTCTGTTCACACCTCTAAGTCTGAACGAGCGAGCAAAACATACGCTTGTTTATTTGATAAAATCGCCCCCTGGCCGCTCGCACCATACGTCATGTCCGCTATTTATTAGATTAATCGAGTACATCGTACAGCGTATGAACTGCATCGCTATTCTTGTGGTTGGTTTTTTCAACCGCTATTTTGCGAGCAGTTCTGAGTTAAAAAAAAACCAAGTGACGTGGTCAATGACGCTGCTGTATTAATTATGCACTCCCTTAAAACGCCCGTTTTGACCTTTAAGCACGCCTGTGTTCGAATTCCACTCCCCCGTTTTCAAGCACCTTCCCCTGTTACCACCCACATACGCCTCATTCTGTCACTCAAAATAGCAGGCACTCGCTATATAGCATACAAACGATTTTCGGCCGCACTGACTTGTTCGCGCATGCGTACTAAAAACCGTACGCATGCGCAGATGTGCGAACATCGCTCGGAACGGTAATTCGCAGTGCGAGCTCTCCGAGAGAACGTATCACTGGACCCAACTCGCCAGTGCGAGCTCTCCGAGAGAACGTATCACTGGACCCAACTCGCACCTAACAGGATTGAGCCCTTACAGTGATATGGAGTTTTGTGAGTCTGGTTGTACATAAAGGGCCTGATTCACAGACGTGCAAAGCGGGCGCATCCGCAATTGTTTGCCCTGCGCATGTGTCAGAGGTGAAAATTCACATCTTTGTACTGGTCCAGTGATAGACAAAGCAGGCAGCAATGTTTTGTGTGCATCTGTCCTGTAAACTCTCCGTTCTTGCATAGTTCCCAGGGGATGGGTGGGGGTAGACCTCATGGCTGCGAGTTGGAAAGGGGCCCATCTCGGTAATGGAGAGGGGTGCATATTTGGAGCCATCGAGAACCTGCACAGCGTATGGGAGCACTGTATTGCAGCATACATAGTACCCAAAAGCACATTTTATTCGTCAGGCCTAAAGGAGTTATCTTGCTTATAAAAAGTTTTTTTTATTGTTTTATTCTCAGGGCTTTGATTGCACTAGGTCAGTACCACTCTGGACCTGCTGGCAGTGTGATAGATGTTCTGTTCAGCTCTTCTGAGCCCAGCTGCTCGGCACCATCCGGTAAGACCATCTCTGAATTGTATGCTGTCATTCTCAGTTTTATTATCAAACGGATTCCAAAAGGAGGAAAGAAAAATATACATCGGAATTGGTTCCTAAAGTCATACACTACAGTCACAAGTGGTAGAACACCCCCATTATTCCAGTCTTTGTTCAAATTTACACAGTTTCAATGTACTGTGAAACGTAGAACAAATAAACATACGGAGAGAGAAAAAAAAAAAATCATAGAATCATTTTGTTTAACAAAATTTAATCTGAATTTTTGACACCCCAATGAGCCACCTCTTGCATGTATAACTGCCGAGCACACCCATTGAAGTTTTTCCCAACACTGTTTCAGAAGTTCCGACAAATGTGTTGCACTCGTAGGTTGCTTTTGCTTTCACCCTTCTGCCCAGTTCATCCCAAACCAGCTCGATGAGGTTTAAGTCGGGAGACTGTGCTGGCCATTGTATGATTTGGTGCCTACATATCTTGTTCTTTTCCTCAAAGGTAGTTATGTTTTGGTTCATTATCTTGCTGTAGGATGACTTCTTGACCAACTAGGCATTTACTTGAGGGTATTGCATGGCGCTGCAAAATGCTGTGGTAGCCCTTTTCGCTAAGGGTGCAAGTTGCTGTCTTGAGAACCAACATGGGCTGTTTTGCTATTAAAAGCTTGCCCTTTTCAATTTTGGGCGTTAACACTCCGAACATAGGCCCCGATTCAGAGCCGGACGCTCTGACAGAGCGCTCGCTCTGAATCGGGGCCGAGCTATTTTTTTTTTTTTGAACGTCCTCCTGGCCACTCGCATAAATGTGGGTGACCACCCACAGCTATAGCGAGCGGCCAGGAACATCGACAGCATGCTCCCCTTGGTACAAGACCCGGAGTGACGTAGTGCCCGTCGCTATCCGGGTCTCGCGCATGCGCACGACGGAGCCGGCTCCGTCATGCGCACTGGGCCACCATCGACCCGGTTGCAAGCGCTTAGCGCTTGTGACCGGGTCTGAATCAGGCCCATAAATCCTGCACACTGAGGAACAATCCGTTCAACTACTCGATGGCAAACGAAAACCCTGCATTATGAGCCAAAGATTTCACATTTTGCTTTATTGAACCATAAGCATAGGTGTATTTATAAGGGGTGCAGTGCACTTGGGCCCCTGGGTGCAGGGGGCCCCGGCACTGCATAC
The DNA here is from genome assembly GCA_031769625.1 of Taudactylus pleione. Taxonomy (NCBI): domain Eukaryota; kingdom Metazoa; phylum Chordata; class Amphibia; order Anura; family Myobatrachidae; genus Taudactylus; species Taudactylus pleione. The sequence continues at coordinate 578,424 of JAUIMM010000099.1, forward strand.
CCAGATTATACTTGCCTTGTGCCGGCAAGCGATTCCCTCTTCTTCCGCAAGTGCCAGAGCCTCGGCTCTCTTATCCACATGCACCATCTTCCCAAATATGGTGCAGCGGAGGAGGAGGGACCCACTTTCCGGCGCACAAGGTAAGATGTGTGGCTGGGGGGGGAGTGCTCCTCAGAGGAGGGGGGCGTGCAACGGGCCTCCTCTGGCATTAATACGCCCCTGCCCCTAAGACTTTTTTCCAGTCTTCAGTAGTCTACTGGCGGTGCCTCGTGGCCCAGGCAAGCTTCTTTTTCATTGCTGCAGAACAGCAGTGAATTCTTAACCCATTAGTTGTACCCTGAAAAAACTTTTTTTTTAATAACTGCATTTCACAATATTTTTCAGTTTTTGCTAACTTTTTTTTTTTACCTCCTAGCATTTCAGGTTATTCAGTGGACTTGAATTGCTTAAATTTCAATAAAAAACTGAAAAGTAGGGCTATCCTAAAACCTCTGGCCGGTAGTGTACACAATTTAAGATCTTTTAATTCATCTTGATGAGTAAAAGTGGAAAGAAAATGAATGCATATTTAGTGCTGCAATGGAAAGAACATTTCCCGAGGCTCAGATGGTCGTTCAAATGAAACTTGGTCATCACTAAAACAAGTAGATGACTCCAGTGCACACTGTGATACAATTATCAAAGTATTACGGTATTTCCAGGGCATAATTACGGAGATCTCATTTACAATATAATAGTACAATAAATCCTAAACACAGATAATCACATGAAATGAGGTGAAATTCCAAAATTATTATTATTATTAGTATCCTTTATTTATATGGCGCCACAAGGGTTCCGCAGCGCCTTACATAGTACAGAAACATAGTACATAAACAGTTGAACAGAACAAGAAAACCGTGTCATACAGTTTAAGACACTACAAGACAAGTACATGGTATATAAACACTGCTGCAACAGAAACAGGATGGCAAAAGTCACGGGTTAGGTGCTTTTGAGTATAGAGCAGATAGTATAAGTAAAGAAAGGATAAGCACAAGAGGATAGAGGGCCCTGCTCGTGAGAGCTTACATTCTAAAGGGGATGGGCAGACAGACAGGGGTGACACAGATGGGGTAGACAGTGAGCGTGGGACAGAGGGTTAGGATGACAGATGGCTGGATTCCTATTTTACAGTATGTGTGGAAGTCATTTGAATTAAGATTTACGCCACTGACATTCTACTTTAAGAGGCAGTTTTTGTAGGTGTTTGTGGAGAGCCATGGCTGTTATATCAGTTTACGTGAAGTCTGACGGGTGGCAGAAGCCACTTTATGTGGGGCTATTTAGAGTGTGGGGTTAACGTGTGAACCAGCAGTCTCAGGTAAATGTCGAAATTGGTGAAAGCAGTTATTGTAAAGAGATGTTCAGATGTAAAATAATAAGTTGTGATCAAGTGTGAATTCTATAAGGCACATTTATTGATTTGGAGGGTGATGGGAGACATGTGAGGTTTGCAGGATATATATTCCATAGTAAATCCGCTGCATGTGTGAGGGGCCTGGATTTGGTGATATGTCACCAGATAATAAAAGCAGAAGGATGGAGAAGTAGATATAGTTGTAGGTGTGTAAAAATTTTTTATAGTGACACAATGAGGCTGTAATTGTCAATTTTTGATGAAAAGAAAGCTCATTAGTTTTTAGAGGAGGTGAGTGACTCAATAGGGCGGCAGTGTGCCCAGAGAGGGGAGATGCAGGGAAAGTTAGGGATGTTATATCCTTGGAGAAAATACAAAGGAGAGAGTTGATAAAAAGAAATGTGTAGTACATGGTGAGTTTTAGGTTTGTTATTTTTAGACAAATTTTAAAGCAATCAGTTTCTTAATCTGAAATTACCTTAGATGTTGGTCAATGTTTGTTCAACTGGTTGATTAACTGTTAAGTAATCACACTTTGTGCCTTTAACACTTGGTGTTTTTAACCCCAGCTGCAAACAGCCCCAGCTGCCCCTAGACTGAATATAGAGGAGTGGTATCCTTGATTAAGACGGGCTACAACTGACTCAATTGCTCTGCTGATCAAAGGAGATAACTTGCTCTGAGTTGGAGCAAAAGCCAGGCCAGATATATACCATAAACTATGCTTCACTGAACAATATAGACTATACATGTAAAAACAATTCTATGCAAGAGATGAAATATCACATACATTTAAAAACTGCACATGATTGCATGAATGTCTATGCAGAGTATATATGCAGTAGGCAGGATGAGAGATGAAATATCACATACATTTAAAAACTGCACATGATTGCATGAAGGTCTATGCAGAGTATATATGCAGTAGGCAGGATGAGAGATGAAATATCACATACATTTAAAAACTGCACATGATTGCATGAAGGTCTATGCAGAGTATATATGCAGTAGGCAGGATGAGAGATGAAATATCACATACCTGAGGGATGAAATGAAATAAACAGATGATTAGTCCATATTCATGCAGGGTAACTGTTTGATTAACTGTTAAGTAATCACACTTTGTGCCTTTAACACTTGGTGTTTTTAACCCCAGCTGCAAACAGCCCCAGCTGCCCCTAGACTGAATATAGAGGAGTGGTATCCTTGATTAAGACAGGCTGCAAAATAGACTTAAACATGCGTGTGAGATGTATGTAGTACAGTTTGAAATGCAGTAGTCTGAAAATAAAGTAGATAATCTTATTGTGTACAACCCTTTCCATGCAGGAACTTGTACAGGATAATTGACAGGTCTTGTAGCTGTAGTCACTACATTCTGACGAGCCAAGAGATAGGCAACTCTTTCTTGAAAGCGAGGGACCCAAAAGAGAAATAAAAAGCCCCCAGTGGCAAACGCAGGATTTGAAAGGGGGGTTTCCAAATAATTGGTTACAGAACCAATGACAAAAAAGTCTAACCAGAATAATACTGCAACATACACCTGTTTGTGTACTTCAAGTGTTTTAATATAAATGACAATAAAATTAGTTCTGCTGAGCAATAATAGACATCTGCGTGAGCGAGGCCGAAGGCAAACGCAAGGAAAAATAGATGCATTAACTAGAGCTGCCATCAGAAATTAAAGTATGTGGCTTCACCCCCCCCTCTCCATAGACAGATGGTACCCCCAGCCCCTCATACTCAGACAGCACAGCCACCATGTCCATTCCCACCCCAGCACTACCCCTACACACAGACAGCACCCCCGACCCCCATACACAAATAGCACAGCCACCATGTCATTCCCACCCCAGCACCACCCCTACATAGACAGACAGTACTACCACCTCCTCCTCTCCCCTCCCTGCCTCCCGACTATCATGCTGATGACTGGCTTTTACCGGCACCTGCCCGCTCACCCCATACAGGCGTGAGTGAACAACTTTACCTGCGCCTGCACTGTGTAGCCGTCTCGGAGGACACAGGACACTCGCCGCTTATCCCATGTGACAGAGCAGCCTGAGAGGAGCAGCTGAGAGCAGCTCCCCCTAGCTGCCAGCTGCGGCCAGCCTCTCACACGCCGGAGCTCTGCAGCCACGCAGTGAGTGAGTGACATACTGTACTGCGGTGGCTGCGCTGCTCCGGCGGCGATGTTCTAAAGTAAAATATAAAAAATTGAAATAGGAAGCTGTGATAAATCGGCAGCTAGGGGGGGTTTCTAGGTACTCGGAAACCCCCCCTGCGTGCGTGAGTGGCCCCCATCCCACTAATGGCCTCTATAAGTCTGTCCCTTCTATTGTAGGTATGGGACAGGGCGAGGAAATGTTTTTCTTTATTTGTAAGGGGCTCCTAAATGGGAATCATGGTCAATGTTTTCTTAAGCCCAATTACCTCTTTTATTCCAGTTATTCCAAATAAAGGACAGGTGAGGAAGGGTTAGAGGTGGCATTGATGGAGTGAGGCTCCTGGCATATTCCTAGTTACATTTACTAGATGGTGAGCTGCCATCTTTCTGATTCTGTGGCACTCGGCTAATCTCCTGGCACTGTTAGTGGCATCAGATGCAAGACAATGGCGTTCAATGGGTCTGTCATTGTACAGCAATCTCATTGGCCAGGTAAGATTGGGCCCGGTGAAATCTATCCCTGAGGATTGTTTGATCTTAGGGCTCTTAGGGTATAATTCTCTTCAGAGTCCTCCATTTGCTCATAACCCCCTGGTGCAGCAGATACTCCCAGCCCATTAGGGCAGCAGAGCTATACTGATTATAGTAATTGTATGTTATCTGACCAAGGGGGGATGTAGCAAGCCTCCTAAAGACTGGAAGAGTGGACGTGTGGAGAAATTGTCCATGGCAACCAATCGGCTTCTGGCTAGCATTTATCAAGTACATTCTATAAAATGATACGTAGAAGATGATTGGTTGCTATGGGCAACTTCTCCACTTGTCCGCATCTCTACTCTTTAGATTGCATGACACTGTTCATCAGGCCCGGGGCCTTATAAGTCATCATTCATTTTTCTGGCTCTAGGACCTTTTTCTGCTAGCCTCATCTGGCAAGCAGGGTGCCTAGAATGGCATGCTGCAGCCAGAATCTATGCAGCAGTGCAGCCTGGAGCGTCCTTAGGACGCTTCATACAGTCTCACTGCTGCCCTTACAGCTCCCCGGAGCATCCTCATTAGGGGGCGTGGCCTGCATCGGGCCCGCAAATAGTGTTATAAATCTCAAAATGGCCGTCGGCAGAAAAAAGGTTCCCCACCCCTGCCCTAGTGAGTGAACTGTACTGTTAGCTCACAAAACCTGACTGTTAGTTCCTCAGAACCCAGTTTTACTAACTTTGCTCATCATGACTATTCTCTGTAATTGTCACACCCGTGGGCCCTTTAAGGATTGAATACTGCTTTTGCCTTTCAAACTTTAAGAGGGGGCCCCTCATCTGTGTATCCTGGCCAGCCGGAGGGAGTAGAGTTTGGCAAACATAGCTAGGTCTCCCAAGGCTCCTGGTAACCTTGTCTGTTTACGTGCAGATAGCTGGCAACATACCGATGGCTGGAATAATCTGGTCAACAGTAGACGCGTAACATGTCCAAAGAGTTTTGGGTAGAATTATCCTTTAATATAATACAGCATAGTAAAACTGCCAGCTCTAGCGGTCATTTCTACTAGACAGGGAAATCCGGGATTATTTTTAGCAAAATGCCATGAAGTAAGTCTGAAGGATACAGGCATTCCTGGTATCTTGTTACTGTCAAAACTTAGATGAAACATGAATGTTGGTGAAAGGAGTAGTCAGGGTTGGACTGGCACACAGGAGTACAGGGGAAATCCCCGTTGGGTTCCACTGCCTAAGGGCCCACCCCCCTCTTCAAGGTGTCAGGTTCCAGACCTCAAATTATACATTGTTACTCTACTAGATGGTCAGTTATCTATGGAGCAGTACCACTGATCAATATGGGTGATTGGTTCCCTTCTATACAATCTACACCTATTGATTAGCCAAGCATTTTGGGTGACTGGCCACACCCCCTCTGATGGATAACCACACCCCTTAAGCTTGGGCCCCTACCACTGCATTCCCTGGTGGGCACTTCATGCCCCAGTCCAACACTGGGAGTAGTATTGGCAAGTAGGGAGGAAGACAGAAAAGTTACATCTGTGATGAGCCAAATGTAATTGTTCAATGCGCTGGGGTGATGGTTTCAGTTATGTAAGCCATGCACTGTAGTGTCCAACTTTAAAATATGATCCCATACATTGAATGCATACAGATGAGTCATTGCTCATCTAGGCTCATTACGCCATGCAGCACGATATGCCTGGCGTGAGTGAACCGCCAGGTCCTGTGCAACTCAGCTAGCGTTCGGCGACTTTTTTCTTCGCATTGTGTATAAGTCACAATGCGATTCAACTAGGGCGCACCGGCAGACTGTGCTGATTAATTTAATACGTGACACTTGTATATCTGTGCGCGACTGAGTCTGTAAATGGAGCTTAACTTGGAAAAAAAGCTGCGGCTCCTGCATCATAGCACTTTGCATGGCGATTTGCATCACATTGGGATTTAGACGCATTTTCGGCCAAAAAAAAGATGCCCGGTGCTGGCAAAGTCTCATGGGACCAGGCGCGCCGAGAGTGGCTGTTTGGCACAACTGCAGCAAAGTCGATTGAGGACATATCTGTAGATGTTCACGTATGATGTGTATGACCTGTAAAATAGACACAATTGCACATATATAGATAGATGTGTCTGCATGCACTGTTGCTGCAGTCACACCAAAGAGCCCTTCTCAAGTCCTATGTGACTCTACTTGTGCAGAGCGTGTGTTTGGTTAATTTGATATGCGACGCATATATCTGTGTGTGACTGAGGGGTATATTTACTAAAGTGCCGGTTTTTAGAAGTGGGGTTGTTACCCATATTTATCTAGCATCTTCTAGAATATAATAGATAGAACCTGATTGGTTGCTATGGGCAACATCTCCCCTTCTAAAAATCCTAAGTATACCCCTGAGTCTCTGAATCTGTATACTAAGTGCTACGATGCAGTGACCACATGGTGTTGAGGCTCAGTGTATGAGGAGTCAGGACACGTGTAGGCCGTGCCATTCCTTCTATTTCTAGCTCTTTGTAAATTACCCTAATTTTTTCACTATTTCACAGCTGGCTCCGTCTGAGGTAAAAAACATATTCATTGTAGGATAAAACAAGCCTTTATTTTAAAACCTGAAATAAAAAGCTATACAATATCAGAGTGATTTGTATATTCTAAGGGTGATATTATATTCACCTTGAATGCAAATTATTATTGTCCTTTTTTTTTCCATTCATTTATTATTTTGTAAATAATTCAGAATAATTTCCTATCCTGTATAATTTCATGGATATACTGTACAATAAATTATTTTTGATTTAGGGATGGTAAGTGCGCTCAAATGACCCCCTTCTATAGTGAATGAATGTCGATTCAGTATCAATGTTGTATTGAGGTAGTTTATTGGCAACATAAAATTAAAATAAAAATCAATAGTGTCACAGTGCAGAGGACCTGTGAAACCCAGTTGGTAGGATAAAATGGAATGATTGTGCAGAGTTGTGAATGTCACAATGAGCACATGGTGATGAATAATAGTCTTATAGATATATTGGGAGTGTGTGACCAGGGTAGGAGGGAGAAACGTAGCTCAGTCAATAGGTGAGTAATGATGGTGACTGCGGCGTCCCGCTAGTCAGTATGACAGTGCCTGCTGAAAATGGGTAAAGATGGCGGTGCCCGGGATGCAGTGTTCTGAGGGGTGACCGATCGGGTGCCGGAGATGCTAGGGATAGGGGTCTCCTGGCTGAACAGTCCGGTGGTGGTGCGGAACGGCGACGCCTGTCCGGGTGAGCGGACGAGCACCGCCGGCGCACGATGGCGGGCTGCGTGTGCCTGGGGAGGAGGTGTAGCGGTGTAGGTTCGTGACACCAGGGACCGCACTCCTCCTCCGTTAAGGAGACTTACCTCCCTGTCGTCTCGACGGCGCCTCAGTGTGTCCCCTTGCTGGCCTCAGCTTTATTGGAGTCCTCTCGTCTGTGGCTGGTGCTTCCGGGTCACGTGAGCTGTCTTGGGCTGGTTAGTGATGAACGCTGTGGTGGGGGGTGGTGCGCGCACTGATAGATGGCTCCTGGTCACTCTCCGTAGAATATAATGAAGGTGTATTTTTACATTTGTATGTATTACTGTATAAGTTTCTGTGTACTAGTTGTTACATGTGTATTTTTGAAAATAATTTCCAAGTGAATTTAGGGGTCTATTTACTAAGCTGTGTTAGGAGATAACGTGAATGGTGATAAGGTACCAGCCAATCAGCTCCTAACTGCCATGTCACAGGCTGTGTTTGAAAAATGGCAGTTAGGATCTGATTGGCTGGTACCTTATCACCATTCACGTTATCTCCTAACACAGCTTAGTAAATAGGCCCCTTAGTCAGTGATCTTAACTGATTAATATATAGCAGGAAGAGTGGGTATTACACAGGCTGACACTTTGAAGAAGTTAAAGAATAAAATATGGCCGTGTTACAAGGAAGGATCACATAATAAATATGCTTCTCGTTACAATAACCCTCACTTTGTTCACTTTTCATTTTACCCCTCATCAGGACCTGTGGAATTTCTCAATCCATCCTTGGACGAGTCACAAAAGGAAGCTGTCGTTTTTTCTCTCAACCAGAGGGAAATTACGATTATTCACGGCCCCCCTGGCACTGGTAAAACAACGACGGTGGTGGAAATTGTCTTGCAAGCTGTGAAGCAAGGACTAAAGGTGAGAATTGGGCTTTCGCTGTGCTGATTAGAACTTGATGTTCTCATGTAAGTAACTCTTTGTTGTATCATAAGGCTGAAGTCAGTCCCTTTCATTAGGACCCCCGCAGCAGAGAAAAACGGTGCTGTGTGCGTTGGCTCCGGGGTAGCACATGGTAATGCAGATTCAATGTAAAACACTTTGTGAATCAAATGTCTTTTTTATTGTTTTTTACATAACACAAAGAAAAAAAAAACACAAAGCAAGAAAAAAACAAACATAAAGCAGATTCAAGATACAAAGAAGTGTGCCATTATCCCGACAAACCAAACGCATATCATACACAGAGGGTCCATATACATAGACAATACGAAACAGAAAATTAGAAAAGACAAATGAATATCAAAAATTGAGTGAGTAGGAAGGACTGGTTGTTCCTGGGCTCCACCAGCACCAGGAACATCCCCTTCGGCAGGAAAAAGAACATACCTGGAAGTAGTTTGTCTGCCCCTTGCAGTTAGTGTACATAACCTCTCGTGCGGCATAGTAATATTAACAAGCGTTATCCACTGATTCACCTGTGGGGCTGCGCTCGTCATCCAAGACCTGGCAATAATACCTTTAGCCAGAGTTACCAGGCCAAATACGTATTTATATATTACTTTAGAAAAGTGTTCCTCTAAAGTAAGAGCATATAAGCAGTTTTTTGCACCCCTTCTCCACCAAAATCCCGGGTCTGTCCCGAGATTTGGAACACATGGCCTGATTCAGAGGCGCTCGCTCTGAATCAGGGCAGGCGCTGGTTTTTTTAGGAGCGGCTTCCTGGCCGCTCACATAGCTGTGGGTGACCACCCACAGCTATAGCGAGCGGCTTTGATGATGGTTGCGATGGTCAAGACATCAGGCTTGCGACGAGACCCTTGTGGTAGGGTCTCGTGGCCGCAAGCCCCAGAGAGCTTCTGACTCAAATAGAGCCGGAAGCTCTCCCACTGACATCACTGGTGATGTCAGTGGGGCCGCCCACAAACGGCAGGCGTTCGCATGGGAACGCCTCAGTTTGTGAAGCCACCCCCAAGCCACGCCTACAAAATGGGCGAGCTGTCGATCAACATCGACAGCCGCCCCTTTTGTAGTGAGTCCCGGAGCAAGTGCCTTTTGTGCTCGCTCCGGGGCTCACGCGTGCGCACTGGGCCACCATCGACCCGCTTGCGAGCGGGTCTGAATCAGGCCCACACTCCCAAGCCAGGTCAGACCCGAGATTTACCCCATTCCCACTGCGGCGCTGACCCAGGAAAATCCCGGGTCGGCGGCATTCACACTGCACGCGGATGCAGTGCCGGCACTTGGAGATGTCATCACCAATGGCCCGGAAATTCTAGCTCTCCACTGAACGCTAGAACGGAGCGGACCAGCGGCCAGGGGAGGTGGTCCTTACCCGGGGGGAAAAGGACCACCCAATCAGCACCTAATCAGCATGCTGTAAACGGGTCACGGGTCGGAAGACCTGGGTTACCCGTTTCCACTGAGCATGACCAGGGTTTTACCCATATAAAACCCTGCTCGAGACCCAGAAGAAATGCTGGGTCAATCGACCCGGTATTTTTTTTCCTAGGAGCCTTTTTCACTGTGCTGCTACCCGGGGTGACACGGCAATAATCCGGGTATTTTGGCAAGTGTAAAAAGGGTATAAGGGAGGTAAAGTATGACAAATACAGCTCCAGACCTGCTCCCAGAAATGTGCCACCCCTGAACAGCCCAACAAAAGGTGCCAGAAGGAACAACCCACTTCCCCACATTTTGGGCACCTGGATGTGCTCCGAACCCCCATACGAAATAGGCCCCCTGGCTTGCAGTAGACAATATGAATAATGTATAAATGACCCTCTTGAAACCTAGCACAGGCTGTAGCGTCTTGAGGCTACCCAGCATGTAAGACCACTCCTCATCTAGAAGGCTGTAAAACCTTTTCTGATTGAAGAGCTAGTCCTAATGTCATTGTACGCAGCTCGTAGTTGGTGATGCAACATGTTTGTCTGAAGTCACCTGGGCCAAACAGAAAACACTGACTAACTTGTTAGTGAAAACAAAACCTGGCTGCACACAATTGTGGGACCATCTTGGTTATGGTATCTGTATGAGAGAGAGGGGTAAATATAAGATGGTCATATCAATTAAAAAAACCATAAAGCACATGCCGCCTCGGTACACTAGAGCACATGTACACTCTGCATACCGGACATGCTATATATGAACAGCTCGGTTAGGTTTTGGACGCCACTATCCTCACTCTATGGGGTAAATTAATCAAACAATTTAGAGAAAACAAATGGAGACGTTTCCCGTAGCAACCAAAACGGATTTTACAGTAGCTATCATTTATCTGTCATATTGTATAAAATGACAGCTATAATCTAATTGGTTGCTATGGGCACCATCTCCAATTGTACACTTTAGAAGGTTTGATAAATCTCCCCTATGGGCACATTCAGTAGTACATTTGTGCTGGCATGCTCTGAGTTTATTGTGTAACTCCATTGCAGTCCATATTTTAAGGATATCCATGCTTGAGCACTGGTGCCTTAATTTGTACCTCAGTCAATTTGATTTGACCATCTGGACTCAAGCATGGATAACCTTAAAACCTGGACTGTAATGGCAGAGTTTGGGAACCACTGGTGTAATGGATCAGAGACTTAGCCAGATGGTGAAACAGTCAACTCTTCTTATCTAAATAATGGAAAAGCTAAATCACAGGTTCTCAAACTCGGTCCTCAGGACCCCAAACGGTGCATGTTTTCCATGTCTCCTCACAGGATTACAAGTGAAATAATTAGCTCCACCTGTGGATCTGTGTGGGGTCCTGAGGACCGAGTTAGAGAAACATTTAGCTCAGTGGTTCTCTGTTTGTTTCACATGGAGTAGTATACTACAGACCACCATGTTGGGGATTGAAGTTTCCAATTTAAGAAGAAGAATGCAAATTATTCACAGGAGGCCCAGAAAATGCCATCTTTTCAACCTATAAGTCAGGGATTGGATTCTTTGTTGCCCCTTAAGATTCAAATCACTTATATCTCTTTTCCACTAAAGTTCCCGGTCTGACCCAGGATTTGGAACACAGGGCCTGATTCAGAGCCGAACGCTCTGACCAGAGCGCTCGCTCTGAATCAGGGCACTCCTCCATGAAAATGGAGCGCTCGCATAGCTGTGGGTGACCACCCACAGCATATGCGAGCGTCCATGATGATGGTCGCGATGGTCTTGACCATCGGGCTTGCAACGGCGACCCTGCGGTAGGGTCTCGCTGCCGCAAGCCCAGGAGTGCTTTTGGCTCTATCAGAGCCAAAATCACTCCCACTGACATCACTAGTGATGTCAGTGGGGCCGGCTTCAGACGGTAGGTGTTCCCATGGGAACGCCTCCGTCTGGCAGGCACGCCCACCAAAGGGGGCGTGCTGTCAATCAACATCGACAGCACGCCCCCTTTGGTGCGAGACCCGGAGCGATGGAGAGCCCGTCGCTCGCCGGGTCTCGCGCATGCGCACGACAGAGCTCCCTCCGTCGTGCGCATGCGCAGTGGGGGAACATCGACCCGCTTGCGAGCGTCCTGCGCTCGCAAGCGGGTCTGAATGACCCCCACAGGCCCTGATTCAGAGCCGGACGCTCTGACAGAGCGCTTGCTCTGAATCAGGGCCGTCCCTCTGTTTTTTTTAGAGCGGCCTCCTGGCCGCTCGTATAGCTGTGGGTGACCACACACAGCTATATGAGCGGCCATGATGATGATCGGGCTTGCGACGAGACCCTTGTGGTAGGGTCTAGTTGCTGCAAGCCCCAGAGAGTGCTTTTGGCTCTATTAGAGCCGAAAGCACTCCCACTGACATTACTTGTGATGTCAGTGGGGCCTGCCCCAGACGGAGGCGTTCCCAATGGAATGCCTACCGTCTGGCCAGCCACGAACCCCGGCCCGCCCACCATAGGGGGCCTGCTGTCACTCAACATCGACACCACGCCCCCTTTGGTACGAGACCCGGAGCGACGGCTTGCCCTATGCTATCCAGGTCTCGTGCATGCGCCCGACGGAGCCGGCTCCGTCGTGCGCATGCGCTCTGGGCCACCATCGACCCGCTTGCGAGCGGGTCTGAATCAGGCCCACTGTTCCAAACCAGGTCAGACCCGAGACAACCCCTTTTACACTGCAGCACCGGCCAGGGTCGATGCCATTCACACTGCACACAGGTGCAGTGTCGACGCTTGGAGAGGAGATCATCTCCTTGCCCCAGGAAAGCAGCACTCCCGATGCTGTGAATGGGTTCCGGATTTGATGACCCAGGATAACCGTTTCCACTGAACCTTACCCAGGTCCTTCTCGGGTAAAACCCTACTAGCTACCAGGGTTGGATTTCTGGGACACTGGACCTGGTTTGAGCTGCTTCCACTGACAAAAATCCTGGGTTTATGTATGTTCACATGCAAAAATCCGGGATTTTCATGTCCATGGGAAAGGGGCATTAGAAGTACTAGAAAAGGCAGCCAGGACTACAGCAGCAGCAGCAGGGATGACTATCAGGAAGCAGCACCCCTCACCTTACTTGTGTTATCAGTATAGGTGTGCTGCTTACTGTCCAATGTGTTATTTAAAAAGTAGCGCTATAGGTGTGATATGTGTAGTGTTTATGTGGTAGACTACAACACCATTGGTAAGTATTGTGTTATAATATATTGTCTCTACTGAGCCAGGCATGTGCGCTACTAGGGAAGGTCTCTGCAATCTTTTTTAGTGGTTTTATTCGCGCACTATGTAATGAGGCCCTGATTCAGAGCCAGACGCTCTGACAAAGCGCTTGCTCTGAATCAGGGCCGTCCCTGCTCATTTTTGGAGCGGCCTCCTTGCCGCTCGCATAGCTGTGGGTGACCACCCACAGCTATATCGAGCGGCCAAAATGATGGTCGCGATGGTCAAGACCATCGCGACCATCGGGCTTGCGACGAGAACCTTGCGTAGGGTCTCGCTGCCGCAAGCCCAGGAGTGCTTTTGGCTCTATCAGAGTCAAAAGCACTCCCACTGACAAAACTAGTGATGTCAGTGGGGCCGGACCCAGATGGTAGGCGTTCCCATGGGAACGCCTCTGTCTGGGCAGCCACGCCCCCAGCACGCCCACCAAAGGGGGCGTGCTGTCAATCACCATCGACAGCACGCCCCCTTTGGTGCGAGACCCTTAACGACGGCTTGGCCGTCGATATTCGGGTCTCGCGCATGCGCACGATGGAGCCGCCTCGGTCGTGCGCATGCGCACTTGGGCACCATCGACCCGCTTGCGAGCGAGTCAGAATCAGGCCCTGAGTCCCCAAAGTTTGGAATTGGACTCATTTTTACATGTCCATGTGTATATTGGAGCTGAATCTATGACCCCATTTATTAGTCCGAACCTTTAAATTGATAGGTACAATTAAGAAAGTATTTGTGTGTAAATTATAATATTATATATTTTCTCTAGTAAATAGCACATGCCCCTGCGGAAGCCCATACTGTGGGAAAGTGTAGGGACAGGAGTGTTTCATCCTTATTGAAGGTGTAGGCCGTTTCCTCCCCCCTGTAATCCAAAGTGATTTTGAGCTTTTTGGGCAGCCAAGCACCGTATCTAGGTTACTAAATTATCTTTTATATATGTATTTTTAACACATTCTCTGAGAATAAAACCATTATTTTAAATATTACACTATTATTACCTGATAGACCTTTGAGTTTTAGTGTTATCTACTGGTGATTTTCCACTTCTGTACCATGGTTAGCATTGAGGTCACATGTACCTGCATTTTGGTACACAGCGGTTTCCCAACTCTATAACGTTGTAATGAGGGAATTCAATTAATCAGCATTGAAACATTGTGCCATTCCTGAATAATGAGTCGCATCCACCTACATTGCTAGTTTTCCCTCACTCCCCATAGATGTGTGTAGGGAAACTTAGTACCGGAAGTGGCCGATATGTGTGCAGCCAGGCATTGCCGCAAGGCCGGCAGACATCGCATGCAATTGAATTCCCTCTTAATGGTATTAAATGCAGCTTCAGTTTCTATTTGAGGAGATCATGTGCGACTGAGAATTCCCTTTCAGTGTTAAATTCCCTTTCAGTGTTTAATTAAAATCATGACTGTAAAAACTCATGATACATGATATACATAGGACTTTTGCCCAAAATCAGCAGTTGAATGCAAAAACATGGCCTTTTGCTTACATTTCACAGACATGTTGTGTATAATGTACACTATGGATACAGTAATTGCTTTCCACAGTTTGTTTGCATGGGATTGTAGTCATTAGTTCGACATTTACAATTTCGACACTCGTAGTGGGCGATTCAATTTGGGTTCCCCCCACTGGGCGACTATACGATTGGACGCCCCAACGGAGCAATTCAATTGTTGTTCCGTTCAGATGCTTAAAGCCGATATGCAGTCGGGAAACTGGCGGGCATAAGCCCGACAGCCGGCTTCCCGACTGATTTATCCCGGCGAGGGTTAAATGACAGGCATCTAAATCTAGACGCCTGTCATTTTACCAACGCCGGGAGACCGGCGCCTGGCATCACGATCGAAGTGATGCTGGGCGCCGCTGCGGACAGCCGTGCGGGGGGGGGGGTTAGGTTTAGGGCTCCCGGGGGGGACTTAGGGTTAGGCACCCCCCTTAGGTTTAGGCACTTAGAGGGGGTATTAGGGTTAGGCACTGGGGGGAAGGTTAGGGTTAGGCACCCCTAAGGAGGGTTAGGGGGGTTAGGTTAGTTAATACTTACCTGAAGACAATAAGGATTTTCAGCCAGCCGCTGTCGAGATTTGAACTTGCGTCCAGTGGTAATTCATACCGATTCCCCTAAAGCCGCACGACGGGTGGTGGTGGGCAAGTGGGCGTTCTTCTCAAAGCCTCCTGAGGTGCTAGAAGAAATGTGTGCAATTTCCTTTGCTTGGGCGCCCTGATAGATCGCTATTAACTCTTTGATAGTTAATCACCAGCCAATCCTTTGTTATGTGTCAGACCCCTGTATTACAGAGTATACTCCGGGGAGACAAATCAAGACACATCCATCAGTCGTGTGTTCAAAGATTGCACCGACTGTATTACAGAAAAGCATACAACTTTATAGGCGTATCTACAAAGAGATAGATCTCAAAATGTGACATGCAGAATTACAGAAAATACAGGCATTCATTGTTCTACAAGGTTAGTATTGGGAGTACATAATTCTCTCCCTGTTCCTCATTATCCCTTTCTCAGGATGGGAGCTAAGGGAGGTTAGGATACATGCATGGGCGGCAAGGCTACATTGTCTACCCATATCTATTTGGCTATACTGCTGACCAGCTGCACATTTCATGACTTGGCCTTGAGGGTTAGTAAGAAAATCCTGCTCAACAGTTTTCAGTTATTAAAGCTTATGAATAACTTCTTCTTAAAGACACACCATCCTGTTACATAGTCTTATGTGGATAGCTTAATATCAGATTTATCAGCCCTAACCACTTATTTAGATGGGTTTAACCACTTTGCGTGGCTAAACTGTGCTTGTAGCCGCTGTGCGTGGCTGAACTGTGCTTGTAGCCGCTGTGCGTGGCTGAACTGTGCTTGTAGCCGCTGTGCGTGGCTAAACTGTGCTTGTAGCCGCTGTGCGTGGCTAAACTGTGCTTGTAGCCGCTGTGCGTGGCTGAACTGTGCTTGTAGCCGCTGTGCGTGGCTGAACTGTGCTTGTAGCCGCTGTGAGTGGCTGAACTGTGCTTGTAGCCGCTGTGAGTGGCTGAACTGTGCTTGTAGCCGCTGTGCGTGGCTGAACTGTGCTTGTAGCCGCTGTGCGTGGCTAAACTGTGCTTGTAGCCGCGTTAAATACTAATGTAAGCCTGAATGGATAAACAATTGAATTGCTCCGTCGAGAGCCTATTCTTATAGACGCCCAGCAGGGGTTGCGCAAAACAATTGAATTGCCCTGGTAATGTCGACACCACAATGTCAACAGTTATGATACCGACATTGTTAAAATATCGACAGGCAACGTGATGATTGTTGACGTGTGAAATGTCGACATTAGGGTTGGGCTTTGGCGGGAGGTTAAAGTTAGGCTGTGGGGGGGGCGGTATAGGCTTAGGCACTAGAGGGGGAGTGTTAGGGGTTAGGGATAGGAGACAATACTCTCCGTAGCTTTGCAGAATCACAGGTCTGACCCGAGAGTGACGGTCACATGATCGCCGGGACCCAGATGACACCACTGGAAATGCCGCAGACATCAGGAGCAGGAAGTCACATTTGGGCCGATATTATAACATGCCGACATTTCAAAACTGTCTACATAATGAATGTCAACACTGTCAATGACGACATTATAATAATGTTGACATTATCAGATGTGGAGGAGTGTAAGGTATTCACCACATATCTGCAAAAGGACAGCAATAGCCATGTCAGTCGTCAACTGTTGATTTTGGGCAGAAGTCCTATGTACAGCACAAGGAACTCGCAGTAACTCGCAATGATTTTACTTAGGTAAAATGATTTTTACAATTTGCCATTGGCGTTCCTCTTTAGGAGTCCCTAACGGAGCATTTAATATCTTTCTAAAGACTTTTAGTGATAAAACTGCTGAGTTGTTAAATGACAGAGTGCCACAGCTCTTAGTGTAATGGTGTGATGTTTTCTCAGTTACGTTCCTGTTTATATTGTAGCCTGGGTCATGAGAACGCTTTGTCAGCTGGGTTTAATCACGTATTATGTGACTGTACCTCGACAAACTGTTACACTCAAGTGAGTCTAAGATCTTTATTGTTTCTCCCTGAGGTTCTTTGCTGCGCTCCTTCCAATGTAGCTGTGGACAATCTGGTGGAGCGGTTGGCTGGGTACAAGGAGAGGATATTACGTCTTGGTCACCCGGCGCGCCTCCTGGAATCCTTACAGCATCACTCTTTGGATGCCTTATTGGCGCGGAGTGACAATGCGCAGATTGTGGCTGACATCCGCAAAGATATTGACCTGACCTTTGTAAGTAACAGTATGTGGTTCTTCTTTCAATGGCCTGTGTTGTTATCATGTTTCTTATAGTTAGCTATGTGGTGGTGATACTTTCTGATTGTGTTTTACATCACCTATTCCTATTACAAATATTGACTGTTTAATAATAATAATAATAATAATGTAATAATATATGTGATAAGATGTGGATATTAGAAATGACTGTAGAGTTGTGGTTCTGTGATGGGCAAAGTAGCAGGAATTTAGTTTTTGTTATGTCTGGTACAGAACTGTGAGGCTGATGAGCAGTGATGGGCACTCGGTGTCTCACTTGTGTTCATCAGCTACTTCCTTACGGTCAGATTTATTATAGCTGCTTACACTTGTTTAAAAATACCTGCTGTTATGTTATTACAGATGTGTCTTTCTTTGATTTAATGGATTGTCTTCACATATACCAAGGATGGGGAACCTCCTGCCTGGGGGCTGTATAAGGCCCTCAGAATTATTTGGTCTTGCCCTCTGAGCTTTATTCTTCTAACCTCATCTGGCTAGCAGGGTGCCTAGAATGACACACTGCAGCCATAATCTATGCAGCAATGCCGCCTGGGGCTTCCTTAGGAATCTTCAGACGGTCACACCCTGCCCTTACAGCACCCCGAAGCATCCTCAGGATGCTCCGGGCATTGCTGTAATCGCAGGCGATTGTGGCCCCACCCAATGTGACGTCACATTGAGGGGGCGTGGTCTGCACCGGGCCGGCGAATAATGTTCTATATATCAAAGTGGCCCTTGGCAGAAAAAAGGTTCCCCACCCCTGACATATACAGTAACTGAGATTTATGATGATATGCAGCCCTTATGTAGGGTAGAGAGTTGACCCTGCTGTCCCTGAAGTGTTTCATGTAGTCTAACCCTGTTCTAAAGTATAGCAATTGCATATATCCAAATTGCTCATTTATTTATATAGTGCATTTACATCAATTCTTGCACTATTTGAGCTTACAATCTATATTCCCTACCACATGTGCGCACAGGTTAATTTTTTTGTTAACCTACCAGTATATTTTTGGATTGTGGGAGGAAACTAAACAAGCAAAGGCAGAATATATAATATACAAATTCCACACAGTATGGGGTGTGGTGTGAATCGAACCCAACATCTCAGTGCTGTGAGGCAGTAATGCCAACTGTGCTGCCAGTGTATGGATTAATAAACACACTGATGGAAAGGCAAGATCACAGATTGCCCATATGACTGTACCTTGATAAACTCAAGTGAGTCTAAGGGCCAAATCCCATAATTCTTGAAATGAGGATTAGCCATGAGGCAGTGTCCGGCACTTAATGCAGATTTCTGTTCAACTCCTCCCGAGGCTTGAACAAAAAGTTAGAGTTAAGTTTGGCTTTCTGCTGTTATCGCAGCCTCTGCGAACCTGTTAACCCATAGCTCCAAGTGCCTATCCTATGTTTTAACGCATGTTAGCTGCAGGTTACAGCATAAGGAAAAGGACTTCTAATTGAATAGCTTCGAGCTTTAAAGCTCGAGGCTACAACCCCTTATCCTCTCGCTGTAACATAACGAGGATAACTGAATTTGACCCCAAGATCTTTGGGGAGGAGATGTATTAAACTTTCAAGAGAGAAAAAATGGAGCAGTGGCTATTAGCAACCAATCGGCGTCTATTTGTCATTTATAGACTGTGCTAGACAAATGATAGAAATAGATGTCTCTGGAGTGTGGTGGATGGGGGCAGATAGCGGGTAGAACTGGGTCCTGAAGTAGTACTGAGAGTCCCAGGGCATGTGCTGATGTTTCATTGCCGACCAGAGTGTAAACACAGTTCTGGTGGGGTTGCAGCCTGGTGAGTCTAATGCCTGCACAGTCCGTCTCTGAGGGTGCTGGTATGGTTTGCCGCCGTTGTGCTGCAGTGCAACTAATTTCCTCCACTACAGGGAGCAGTTTCCAATCCTCCTCCTGATATAAAATATTTTATCTTTTGCAGGTATGTTTGGACATTTGTAATTGCTACTCCTTAAGGGGCCTATCCATTAGCAGATGTTTTTCTGAGAGATGAAAGACAAAAGATATCTCTTGAAAATTCCGGTGGTTGTGCTGAACATGTACATGACAGATTTTGGCAAACGATGAACGATATCGCATGGCATCATATAGGGAGTGGATTTTTTTCACTGTAGCTGCTGCTTATATCTTTCATCGTTCGTCGTTTACCAGATATTTCTAATATCTGGCAGCGATACGCAATAATTGACCAACATGCTGGAGAGATGAAAGATTCAATTTATCAGCCGCGGGAGTGCGCATCTGTCATCGTTCAGGGCCTATCCATAGCAGATAAATTGAACGATATATCGTTCTATCGTTCAATTTATCTGCTAATGGATAGGCCCCTTTAGAAGTGAAAATCAACTATATCACAGCAGCATAACCCCAACTGTATATCAGATGTTCTGTGCCAAACATAATAGTGAGAAGTTAATGTTTATTGCCTTGGCCTAGCTGTATAAGTAGGCTATTTATTGGTAGTTGTAGAAATCTACTGTGTTATT
The DNA here is from genome assembly GCA_031769625.1 of Taudactylus pleione. Classification (NCBI taxonomy): domain Eukaryota; kingdom Metazoa; phylum Chordata; class Amphibia; order Anura; family Myobatrachidae; genus Taudactylus; species Taudactylus pleione. The sequence continues at coordinate 598,209 of JAUIMM010000099.1, forward strand.
GATACAGCTCATGTTTGTCAAACAAAATACTTTTTTACTAAATCCTTTAGTGGTATTCTTCTCTCTGCCCTAAAGACAGCCTTATGTATTGTTGTGAAAGGCCACCGGCACATGGTAGAAGCAGACCGTTTTCCTGTGCAGCCTATCAGGTCACTGCAAACCAGTGACCTCACTTGTGCTGAATCCAGGTGAATGGATAAGCTGCATCCTTAGGAAGAACTTGAACAAGTTGAGTACATTTATGTGAAAAAGATGTCTGCTTTCACCTAGTATGGGATACGGATGTACTTTTAAATAAAACTCCATTAAAAAAAAAAAACTATTATGATGTGATATATATTTTTTTTGTAATCATTTCCAAAGGCGAAAATGAGAAAGCTTCAGCAGAGGGAAGAAAAAAGCAGCTTCAAATGTGAAATCAAAGCGCTGAGGAAAGAACTGAAGCAGAGAGAGGAGGCTGCTATGATAGAGACACTGAAAGGCGCTAATGTCATCCTTGCCACAAATACAGGTCAGCCTGATAATGATGTCCCAGTACGTCGCACTCTGCTGTTATCACATCTGAAGCACTCTTCAATAAACCCTCTTTATTGCTGGCGTCGATTCTCGGCTAAAATAATCCTCCATCTCTGTGATTCATATGTCATTTGTGTTAGATGTTTCCAAAAAGATATAAATAGAGGGTGTCAGGGTGACTCATGAGAGCGCTGACAGAGGCGCTCTGTAAATCATGCATCAATGCCAATGTTCAGATTTAATAACTGGTAGCATGTTATGCAAAATCATTGCAAGTAGGCAGAGGTCATTAGTAGGCACTTCCAGTGGGCATTGCCCACATGCCAGTTGTTCTCTGCTCACTACCTAATGGAGGTAGGCAGGAGGATGCTATGCAGTCAATATGTGTATGTGCAGAATGGTGACTCTATGTTGACAGTGAAAATGTTGACCGTATAGGTTAGGCTGCTGTTAGGGGTAGCATAGGGTTATGACTCATATGCTAAAATCACTATGTCGACAATCCAACTGTTGACATTCACAATGTCAGTGTTGACATTTCGGGGTCTATGTACTTAGCTGTGGATAGGAGATAAAGGCCCTGAGCAGAGCGCACGCTCTGAATGAGGGCCGCCCTCCATAATTATGGAGCGTTCTCCTGGACGCTCGTATAGCTGTGGGTCACCACCCACAGCCTATACGAGCGTGCAGTTTGATTGCCGCGATGGTCTTGACCATCGCGACCATCGCCACTGCTAGCCGGAGCCTGCGGTTGAGTTTTTCAACCGCAAGGCCCGGAGTGATTTTGGCTCTATCAGAGCCAAAATCACTCCCACTGACATCACTAGTGATGTCAGTGGGCCGGCTTCTGACGGTAGGCTTTCCCTTGGGAACGCCCCCGTCAGGGAGGCACGCCCCCGGCACACCCACCAAAGGGGGCGTGCTCTCAATCAACATCGACAGCACGCCCCCTTTGATCAGACACAACGAGCGAAGGAAAGTCCTTCGCTCGTTGCGTCTGGCGCATGCGCACGACGGAGCTCCCGCCGTCGTGCGCATTCGCAGTGCACAACATCGACCCACTTGCGAGCGGACAGCCGCTTGCGAGTGGGTCTGAATCAGGCCCAAAGTACCAGCCAATCAGCTCCTAACTGCCATTTTTCAAACACAACCTGTAAAGAGACAGGAGCTGATGGGTTGGTACTTTAACTCCGTTCACTTGATCTCTCTCCATGGCTTAGTACATAGACCCCTTTGTACCATACCCTCCTCGATCACTCGTATGGAAAGTCTATAC